>OW052184.1:45742404-46942404 GCA_932526625.1 Rhingia campestris | reverse complement strand
GTCAAACAGCTTCAGTTTGGTTTGCAATTTAACCATGGATCGTCTTACAAATGAACAACGCTTGCAAGTTATTGAATTTTACTATCAAAATTCGTGCTCGGTTCGAAATGTTCATCGCGCGCTGCTTCCATTTTATGATCGGCATTCTCGACCTTCTGAGCAGTCTATTCGGAAGATTGTGACCAAATTTCGCACCAAATTTACTTTGTTGGACATTAAACCACCAACACGTTTACGTACTGTGCGTAGTGAAGAAAATATTGCGGCCGTATCAGCTAGTGTGACAGAAGACCGCGAAATGTCGATTCGGCGCCGTTCCCAGCAGTTAGGCCTTTGTTACAGCACTACGTGGAAAATTTTGCGGAAGGATTTGGGCGTAAAGCCTTTTAAGATACAGCTGGTGCAAGAACTAAAGCCAGCCGACCTACCACAACGCCGAATTTTTGGTGAATGGGCTCTTGGAAAGCTGGCCGAGGATCCGCTTTTTTATCGAAAAATTGTGTTCAGCGATGAGGCTCATTTTTGGTTGAATGGGTACGTAAATAAGCAAAATTGCCGCATTTGGAGTGAAGATCAGCCAGAAGCATTGCAACAGCTACCAATGCATCCCGAAAAAGCCACTGTTTGGTGCGGTTTATGGGCCGGCGGCATTATTGGGCCATATTTCTTCAAAGATGATGCGAATCGCAGCGTTACTGTCAATGGTGAACGCTACCGAGCGATGATAACAAACTTTTTTTTGCCCGAAATGGAAGTTCTTGACTTGCATGATATGTGGTTTCAACAAGACGATGCCACATGCCACACAGCACGCGAAACAATGGCGCAATTGCGAGGCGAGTTTGGTGAACAGTTAATTTCACGTTTCGGGCCGGTCAATTGGCCGCCTAGATCGTGCGATTTGACACCATTAGATTATTTTTTGTGGGGGTATGTCAAGGCTAATGTCTATAGGGACAAGCCCGCTTCGATTGACGCACTGGAAGCCAACATCCATGCATTCATTCGTGAGATACCGGCCGATATGTGTGAAAGAGTATGCCAAAATTGGACTCAGCGGATGGGCTACCTGAGACGCAGCCGCGGTCAACATTTGCATGAAATTATCTTTAAACATTATATTGCAAGGTTCAAACTATCGATTCAAATAAATATTTCATTCATTTTTTCGAATTTTTTGTGTTTTTTTTTTTAAAAAAAGTTCTAAACCTCTTAAAAAATCACCCGTTATGTTGGTTGAGGTCATGTTCACTCTCGTCTGTAGGGCAACCGCATTAAGTAAGACCATTCCTAGAATACTCTGTCAACCGATCGCATTAACACACGACGCAAATATAAAACATCGCTAGAATATTCGTTACCAGCTATAGCTGACGTTTTAGTCTATCATTAACCCCCATTAGATGGACAATTCTCTAAACCGAACAACAACTATCTCTTATTATCCACCAACTTCCTCGTTCTTCCTTTCCGTCACAACAAAAGAAAAGCAAAGCCTATTTGATAAACGTCTCCATCATATCATATCACCGCCTTTAAAACCTCAAAACATAGAACTTCTCTGACAACAAAAACAAGAATAGGATAACATTACAACAAAGTCCTATCCTCCCCACCCTCATCTAAGTTCAACAACATGGGAATGACTTTTGAAGGAAAAAATCTTCCTGCGTGGCCTAGCATTAAGATTATTGTCGCTCACAAAATCCTCCCAGCAAGGATGAATAACGATTTCACAAAAAAAAAAAAAACAGAATAGGTCCTTGCTAGTAAGAGAACAATTTAAATGCGCGCAACGGCACGATAAGGATGTGTGTTCTCCTTAAGCGAATGTAATTGTGGATGCGATACATGCATTCGTTCTTTACATCAAATGATGTGCTTTTCATTTTTTTTTTCTCCAAGTATAGTTGGCAACGCTAGCAGTGCGACATGCTCTATACAAGAACGACGATGACGACAACCATGCCTGAGAAGACGTCGTAAACCGGAAATACACTGCTGCATATGTAGTTGCATGCAAGTGTGCGGCCATGCCTACGAAACAAAAGAAGAACCTCCATAACGCTGCGCTTAAGAGTTTTCCTTTCAAATTTCATGTTAAATGCGACTAATTTGAGTGTTGACGTTGAACAACGAGCAAATGAGTGCTTAAGTAACGTTGCGTCTTAATTAGTTGGGGCGTTCTAAAATGTAAATAATACCCGCCTTCGTGAAAGTTACTCCCTGTCTATTGAGAGGGAAATTGGGCCAGTAACGTGCAGTTTAAATTTGCAATCAAGTAAGTTCTGTAGCTGGCACTAAATGCTTCAAAAATAATGATGAAGCTTGAGAAACCCAAAACGGGGACATCCATTGAAAAGGAGGGTTTTTCTTGGATATGTCAAAGGGTTGTGATTGTAAAAGATACATTGGTCCTTCGAATTTTTACCTAGAGTCAACGTGAGCTGGGAGCCTTAGAGTGGGGCGTCAAAAGATTCTCAGCAACGTTCGACATCTAGTGCTGTTGGAGTGAGTGAATTTTTTTTTTTTAATCAGTTCAAGGAAACTTCTAAATATAGAGTTCCGCCGGCAATACTTTTCAAGAGCTGATACTAACCTCCCAACGTCAGCAGTATACATTATAGTCCATGATGTTTGGAATGATGTTAGGTTAGGTTAAGTTGCAGTGGCTGCACGCGATGCGTTTGCACACTTAGACAAAAAGGTCCGTTGTGGTACCACGGGGAATTGTCGACTTTTCCTATATTCGTTCGGCTAGTTGAACCATTCAGAGCTGACTATGGAGCAGTAGGTTTCGGACATTTGTGATTGGGTGTTGTAGAACGGGCGTAGACTCTGATTGGCTTTAACTTGGCAATGCCCAGTGCTCGCAACTCTGACTACACATCAAATGTGCTTATTTTTTACCTCCAAGTGGTAACCATCGGGTACTGGTCTCATTCAACCGGATTTGACTTGCTAAACGATAAGTGCGAGTGTTGATAACAAGACGTAAAACAGCAACACTATAATCACACTGGTCAGAATGGCGGGGAATGAATACCCGGTCTGCCGTCCCAGGCCAACCTAGATAAGCTGCTTTGACATATTCGGACAACAGGGTATCTAGGAATTTCAAGGGTAAGTCAGGCCCCTTGAGATGATGGCGGATGAATCGAAAGGTCAACGACAGCGCTCAATCCTGTAGTGGATACTGATGGCCCCGTGTCCTAGGGGTATCTAATAAATTGGAACTGGCTCTGGACCCATGGAAAAAACCATTGTTACGAAGCAACCAATAGCCTCGGAAAGGACTGATATTACTGTTGACGACCCTGCTAAACGCAGAAAGGACAACGTCGTTCGTATCTGCACCTTGAATGTGAGAACATAAATCGGAGAGGTGCAGGCAAACAACTAGCGGAAACCCTAAACTGCTACAAAGCAGACATTACTGCCATCCAGGAAATATGATGGGATGGGCCGGGCAAAAATAGGATGGAAAACTGTGACATCTACTTTGGACCGTGTTATACTGAGCAGAAACAGCGACTATTCGTATGCGTATTTGTTATAAGTCCCAGACTTAGGCAAGAAGTCTTATGTTTCCAAGACATAAGCGAACGCATTGTAACAATCCTCATCAAGGCCAAATTCGCCAACATAAGCCTTATATGCGCTTACGCTCCGACGAAGGAAAAATATGTTATAACTAAGGATTGCTTCTACGATCTCCTTGACAAAACCTATGAGCGACTACCAAAGTACGATGTTAAAATCGTGCTGGGAGATTTTAACGCAAAGGTGGAAAGAGAAAACATCTTTGACAGTATTGTCGGAAAATATAGCCTACACGACAAAACGTCTGGTAACGGACTTATGCTAATTGACTTCGCTACGGAACGAAATGCAACTATAGCCAGCACACGGTTTCCTCACCTCGATATCCACAAGGGGACATGGCGGTCTCCAGATCAACGAACATTTAACCAAATTGATGACATTGCGATAGACAGGAGGCACGCATTCATTTGGTTGTCCAAACATTCCGAGGGGCTAACATCGACTCGGACCACTACCTTGTGGCAGCCAAGGTAAGGATGCGGATATCCACCACGCCACAACAAACCAGAAATACTGTGAAAAAATTTAATGTCGAAAGACTGCAATCGCCAGAGACCGCCAAGACCTTTGCGCAACGCGCATCCCTTAACCTCTCGACTCACAACACACCACCAGCATCTAATGTCGAAGAACACGGGCAACGATGCCAACAAGCCATTAGATCAGCCGCAACTGATGTGCTAGGTTTCTCGCGGCCACCAGCAAGAATACCCTGGTTTGATGTGGAACGCCGACAGATGCTCGCAGCCAAGAACGAGGCCTACACGGCTGAGCTGCAGGTGAAGACGAGAGCTGCCATTGAGCTCTGTAGGCAAAGAAGAAGGGAAGAACATCGGCATTTCAGAAAGAAGAAAAAAGAAAAGCGCGCGATCGAGGATATAGAGAGGTGCCACTCCAGGAACGATGTTCGCAAGTTTTACCAAAGTGTAAAACGTCAAAGCCAAGGCTACAAGGCTCGAACAGAATCCTGTCGAAATGAACAAGGAAATATAGTAGTTGAGACACAGTCGATGCTGAGGATATGGAAGAACCACTTCTGCAGACTGTTAAACGGCGATGACGTACAACATTTCGCTGTCAGGCAGAACGAACCATTTAATATTGGCAACCGCAGCGAAAACTGCCAACCACCCGACCAAAGTGAAGTGAGGATAACAATATCCAAACTCAAGCTTAATAAGGCCTCCGGAAATGACGGCCTTCCCGCTGAGCTTTATAAAGCTGGTGAAGATGACTTGGTAAGCAACATCCACCAACTCATAAGCCAAATCTGGTCAGTTGAAAGCATGCCTGAAGAATGGAACCTCAGCATCGTTTGCCCGATCCACAAAAAAATGAGACCCTCTGAACTGCGCCAACTACAGAGGCATAAGTCTCCTCAACATCGCCTACAAGATCCTATCTGCCGTAATATGTGAACGCTTGAAACCGTTTACCAACAACCTGATCGGCCCTTATCAGCGTGGTTTTAGGCCAGGAAAGTCCACAATCGATCAAATTTTCACACTTCGGCAGATCCTGGAAAAAACCCAAGAAGTCCAAATCGATACCCACCACCTATTCATCGATTTAAAAGCCGCATACGACAGCATTTATAGAGACGAACTATACAGAGCCATGTCTAGTTTTGGTATACCAAACTCGTCCGTTTGTCTAGGATGAGAATTGTCGCTGCTCCATCAGGGTCGGAAATGACCTCACCGACACATTCGGTAACAAAAAAGGTTCAAGCAAGGCGATGCGCTGTCATGTAATTTCTTTAATCTGATTCTTGAGAGGATTGTGCAAAACTCCCGAGCCAACATCAGAGGCACAATTTTCCAAAAATCAGTGCAACTACTTGCATATGCCAACGATATTGACATCATTGGTAGGACTCAACGTGATGTCATAACCACGTTTGCTAGTATAGAGAAGGAAGCGGCAAAAATGGGTTTAGCAGTAAATGAGGGTAAGACTAAGTATATGCTGTCAACACGAAAGGACACACAACATCGACGAATTGGACAGAACGTCACCATTGAAAGATATAACTTTGAGGTAGTACGGGACTTTGTCTACCTCGGCTCCGCTATTAACTCTGACAACAACATCTCATCAGAAATCAAACGAAGAATTACTCTTGCCAACCGCTGTTTCTTCGGGCTAAGAAGGCAATTTAGTAGTAAAGCCCTCACTCGAACTACTAATGAGATCCTATATAAGACCCTGATCATCCCAGTCCTGCTCTACGGCTCTGAAGCATGGACCGTATCAAAAGCGGATGAGGAAATCCTTGGTCGAATCGAGAGAAAAATTCTTTGAAAAATTTCCGGTCACGTTTGCGTTGACGGGCTATGGAGACGAAGATTCAACCAAGAACTATACGAGCTGTACAGCGACATACCCCTGGTCAAAAATTTCTGCATTGGACGTTTAAGATGGCTAGGGCATGTAGAAAGAATGGACATCAATACTCCGGCTCGCAGAGTCTTTGATTCCCAGCCAGACGTGTCGGACGCAGTAGAGGAAGACCTCGCCTTAAGTGGCGCGCACAAGTAGAAACCGACATCAACCAACTAGGAGTGCGCAACTGGAGGTAGTTAGTTAAAAACCGGGCTAATTGGAGAGGCATGTTGGTTGAGTCCCAGGTTCATCCCGGACTGTAGCGCCACTTATGTAAGTAAGTAGGTTTCTGATATTAATATTAGCCAGCTTACCTAGATTATCAATGAAATAGTTTCCCAGCGGAGAAGTTGAGTAATACTTTCCTCTCTTCTTCATTAGCTTCTACAGAAGTCATTGCAAAAGAGGCCCAGTCTTTTTGCGTGTAGGCATATAGGAATGTGTCTACCTATCTTTCCGTCTTCCTGAGAACTGTGTGGTATGTGGCACCGTCTTGATGAAACCACATGTCAACCAAGTTCAACTCAGCCAACTGGGGCAAAAAAAGTCGCGTATCACGGCTCGATATCGTTCGCCGTTGACGGTAACGTTTCTCTACGGTTGTCTTTGAAGAAAAATGGACCGATGATGCCCCCAGCCCATAAACCACACCAAACTGTCCTTTTTCAGGATCTTGTATGGCATGTGGCTGTTCATCACTCCAGATGCGACAGTTTTGCTTATTTACGTATCCGTTGAGCCAGAAATGAGCCTCATCGCTGAACACAATTTTCCGATAAAACAGCGGATTTGCACATTTTTCACAGAGCACGAATTTTGATAATAAGCTCGTTTGTAAGTCTTTCCATGATTAAATGGCAGAGTGAACTGAAAACTTTTCACTTTGACAGATGACGTTTGGACGCCATTACTAACCAGTGCTGCTAACCTGAAAAACTTAACTCTTAAAAAATCACCCGTAACAAACTGCTTTTATAATCGCAATGAGATTACAACTACCACACAAAGAACCAAATCATGATTCCTAATTACAGAACGAAAAGGGTTCCTGCCGTAAACATATTCGGCGACAACATCCATAATTCTCATGATTATTTTTTTTTCCTCTCATTTGTCCACCTTGCTAAGCTCTTTCTAATTTCTGTGTAGGACAGCACAAAGCATGAATAAGCAATTAGGTTGACTCACCACAACATCATGCGCATTAACTCCCAAGCATTATAAAACTGATTAAGCTCTAGTGCCTGGCCCGCTGGCACAATAGAACACAAATTACACAGAGCACTTCTTAGTCCCCGGCATGGCCCAGTTGTGGACATGAGAGTGTTGTAACTTCATCAATTATCTGCTCTAGCAGACCCCTGAATTGAGCAACCACAACTAGATAAACAAACTGAAACTCGTGTCATTTACCTTTTTATTGTGTCTTCCCTCCACACATCTGTTTCGGTTTTGTATATGTCAACGAAATGTCACGACATCACAACAACAACAATAACAATCATAACTATATAATCAGTAAATTACATTAGTTCCCCATATGCACTGCACTGTGAGGATGAATCATTTACAGCCCCTCCGGCTTTGGAGGGCTTTAGTGAACGAACTGAAAAAAAAAAAACTATTAAAACCCGTCCCACCAACATATATCACTGCAGCTGTGTAGGTCTACAATAGCTCTTCAGTTAATAGCTTTTCCATATCCATAGATACACCTATAAGACATAAAGATACTCTTATACCAAATGCTGAGGTGCCCTCTTAATGCCATTAAATGAAACTGCATGAATCTATCCCAAGAGTGAAATTGCTATATCGACCCGTGTCATATCTTCTTCATGGACAGGCGGGCACCACATCCCTGTATGCCAAGCTATATAGTTGTGACGATAGTGTTTTAAGCCAACATTTTCAGCTTCCTCTCTCCGATCTTTTCTCGTTTTTCCATTTTCCCATTTCCATTTTCCTCATGCCATAAATATTTGATTAGAAGAAAATGTATAATTTCATAAATACAAACTGGGTCAACCTCACAAGTGGACCGAAGGGGGACAGCAAGGAACCAACTTCTCTGGAAGCATCGTGATGTCGCAGTCGACGTCGTAACATGGGCGATGGGATTTAGATACGTTTCAACAGGTTTCCATGGGATACCATCCATTTGCATATGTTTATTGGGGAGAACTGAGAAGCGGTGAGGTTGACTTTAGAGGACGGCCCCTTGAATTGTCATTCCGTAATATGTTCACAGATGCGGTTCTGCATAGTTTGTACAATCCGTTTTAAAGTTTGTCAATTACCCCAGATAGAGGGATGCTAAACACCCTTGAGGGCCCCTTCTGCCTTTTTGGAATGCATGCAGGCCTATACACTAGGGTACATCAACGAAAATCCTCCAAACCGACGCAAGTGTGCATCTTGAGTTAGAAACACATGCTACGCTGGCAATTAGGGTGAACTCTTGTCGAATTACATTATTTAGTGTTTCAAGTATCTCCACACCATTCCCGTGATGGAAGCGCCTTAGCAGTCTTCTAATAGGAACTCATTGGATTGTCAATGCCATTGGAACCGATCGATTAATCCATTTTTATAGACACATACGTCTGTGAATGGAGTTTCAGAGCAGTCGACCGACGTCTCGAAACCCAAATGAAAGCAATAAAATTCCAATACGGGGAAAGGTCAGAGACTACCAATAACGACCATTTTGCTAGCAGGCAAATTTATTAGCTTTATGGTCGTGCGGCAGGAGATTTGCCTTCACAAATTTACGGCAACGACAGCAATTGAATCAATTGTTGGACTTTATTTCGGGTCAACCAGGATGGAAGTCGTTAGAATTTGTAAGGGAACTCATTTCGTTTCATGGGACCATTTTGTGGATTGGAAGCATAAAAAAGGCAACTTATGATGAAAAGATGGGGAGAAGGCCTGGAAAGTTGGGAAATGCTTTTATATGTACAGACCATTTGAAGGAGTAATATGGATGGCTTTGTTCATAAAAAACGAACCAAGTGCGGATTTTATTTGACAAAGAATTTGAAGAAAGCCAGTATCGAACGTGAATGGAGGACGTTTTCGTTGCGTACACTCATTTCGTAAGGAATAAATGCTCCCACAAGGCTTGTGTACTTCTTCCTAGATATTCAAACCAAAGTTGAATAACTACCGTTCTTCATTTTATAAACAAAAATATATACAAGGTGGGCCAAAAGAGATCACCCTATTGGAAGATGCTCTTATTTTTGCAAATGGTCGCCAATGTCTAATGTGTTTTGACATTTGTGGACTAGACAGATGTAGAATACAAGTGAACAAGCCATGGAGCGATACACTCCCCAAGCACGTGGAATATTGCGTAAAAATTTATCTGTAGTATTGGCGCAGCGCGAATTCCGTCGCCGTTTCCCCTGCCGACCGACACCGACTGCGCAAACACTGCGCCGTTTTGCCACCAACCTTGAAGAGTATGGGACCACGAGACGTTGCCAAAAGTGGCCGGCCCCGGAGCGCCCGTTGTGCCGAGAATATCGCCGCTGACCAGACGCCGTCCCTCGCAATTAGCCATCAGCCGGTCATCCCTAAGGCGAATTTTAGTCAAAAACTTGAGCATGTTCCCGTACAAAGTCCAGTCCGTGCATCAGCTGCTGCCTGTCGACCGCCAAATGCGTGTAACCTACGCCCAAGCCATCCTCAATCAAATCATAATGAGCGATGAGGCTTATTTCCACCTCAGCGGGTACGTGAACAAGCAAAACTGTCGCTTCTGGGGCAACGAAAATCCACGAGTAATGCATGAGGAGCCATTACACCCTCTCAAAGTCACTGCATGGTGCGCTGTTCACGCTGGAGGAGTCGTCATCGTGCCATTTTTTTCCGTGAACGCCGCTGGTCAAACGACAACAGTGGACGGTTCGCGCTATAGTGCCATGTTAACTGAGTTTTATTTCTGCCGCATTTGGACGAATTAGGTCTGGAGGACATGTGGTTCCAACAGGACGGAGCAATGGCACACACTGCGCGAGCCACATCCGATATTCTGAAGGCGGCGTTCCCGGGTCACCTCATCTCTCGTTTTGGCGATTTGCACTGGCCCGCAAGATCGCCCGATTTAACCGATCCAGTCTTTTTTTGTGTGGTTTTTTGAAGTCTCTTGTTTACTTGAACAAGCCCGAGACCCTAGAAGCCCTCAAGGACAACATTCGACACGAGTGCGAGAATCTGTCGCCGAAGTTCTCGCCAATGCAATGTGATGAAAAATGTCATAAAACGAGCCCGTATGGCAATCAATTGTGACGGCGCCCATTTGGCCGATATCATCTTCTCGACTTGACCAATAAAATTTTAAAGGTTCAAATAAACAGAATCGAAGTTTTTCATATAGAAAAAATGAGAGCCTAACAACATCGGATGACTTCTTTTGGCCCACCTTGTATAAAGGTTTTTTTTTTTTTAGAGGTATAAAACTTTAAGTTGGCAACACTTTTTAACTGACGGCCATTTTGTCAGCTGTCAATTGGTTTATTTTTAGTTTGGTTTGGTAGTTCAGCATGAATAGACTGACGTCTGTACAGGGCTTCCAAATTGTGTAAATTTATTTTGAAAATCATGGTTCTGTTCGAAATACGTATCTCGCACTACGTCCATTTTACGGTCAACATAATCAGAGCAATTTATTCGATTAATTATGAAACGTTTTCGCACCACGTTTACTTAATGATAATACGCATCCACAGAGACGTCGTACAGAGTGCACAGAAGAAGTCATTGCTGCTGTCTGTAGAGCGTAGCGTCGAAGAAGACCCGAATCAGTCCATGCGCCGTCGTGTAAAGGAATGGGATATGTGTCAATGAAGATTTTGCGGAAAGATCTTGCAAGAACTGAAGCCACAAGATCCCCTAGCCAGGCGTAGATTCGGTGAATGGGCCCAAAAACAAGATGGCCGTTGATCCCAATTTTCATAAGCGAATTTTGTTTAGCGACGAGGCTCACTTTTGGTTGAATGGATACGTCAATAAAGAAAACTGCCGTATTTGGAGTGATGATAATCCTCATGTGTATGTTGAGACACCGCTACATCCACAAAAAATGACTGTTTGGTGTGCTTTAAGGGTTGGTGGAATAATTGGTCCGTACTTCTTTAAAACGATGCTGCCCTGAACGTTACAGTCAATGGTGACCGCTATAGAGCCATGATTACTGACATTTTCGTTCATCAATTGAAAAAATATGATGTGAAGGAGCTGTGGTTTCAACAATACGGCGCAGCATGTCACACAGCTCGTGTCACAATTGATTTGTGGAAGGAAACGTTCGGTGAGCGCATAATTTCGCGTTTTGATCTTGTGAATTGGCCTCCAAGATCGTGCGATTTAACGCCGCTTGACTATTTTCTATGGGGATACGTGAAGTCGGTAGTCTACGCCGATAAGCCTGAAACGATTGACCCTCTTGGAGGACAACATTCGTCGCGTTATTGCCAATATACGGCCACAAATGTTGGAAAAAGTCATCGAAAATTGGACCTCCAAATTAGACTACGTCCGAGCCAGCCGTGGCGGTCATATGCCAGAAATCATATTTAAATTATGATGCCAGAAGATTATCTTTCGAATTAAGTAAATTTCATGTCAATTAAAAAAAATCATCTTTGTTTTATTCCATTTCAAAGTTCTATACCTCTAAAAAAACACCCTTTACAAGCAGCCCTATTCATTAACTCATTATGAGGAGTGTATAAAGTTCTGCAGCCCTTATAATGCCTCTAAACGCAAAAACCTTATTCATAAAACAAATACAACGTTGACTAGAAGCCGCATATCCTGTTTAAAAAAAGGGTTTAAGTTTGTGTAGCTTACTTCGTGAACGCAACCAATGGGAGGGGCTGGGGGGTATGTCAAACTGTAGCCTAGCATTGGGGAATTATATCTCTATGGAGCGTTTCTCGGGAGCAAACGCATCCGAAAGTATTACAAAAACGGTGGCTGCTAACTGTTGTTCCTTTGTGTTAAGAAGGCCATTTTTATAACAAAGCCCTCATTCAACTAAGGAGGTTCTATATAAGATCCTTATCATCCCAGTTCTGCTCGTTGTTGTCGAAGCATGTACCATATAAAAAGCGGATGAATAAATCTTTGGTCGATTTGAGCGCAAAATACTTCGAAAAATGTTCGGTACAAGAACTTTAAGACGTTTAAGATGGTAGATCATGTAGAGCGATTGGCCATCAATACCCACCCTCGCAAAGTTTTCGTTTCTCAGCCAAACTTCAGACGCATTAGAGGAAGATCTAGTCTTAATCGGCACTTAAATGATGCGCCACGCTTACATCTCTTTCGAAAATTGGTCAAAAAGTTTAAGAGACCGGTATAACACTGAAAAAACCGAAATCCAAGCGATCAAGATTGTCAAGAAGGTAGAAAACATGGAGATTGGTATACAATCTGTTCGGGACTACCCGAACTTTTCAATTCGAAGCGCGCAAGTGCTTGCATTTTGCATATTTTGCAGAAAGACCTAGAGCTGCAAACATATAAAATTCAATTGGTGCAGGAATTAAAGCCCCAGGATGCCAGTCAGTGGCTTGACTTCGAAAACCAGACAATTCAGCTCTTTTCAACGCCTTTATTCCTTTAAAGTGACCGTATGGGCTGCGATGTCGGCGCTAGATATATGTCTAGATAAGGAAAGGTTGCTCAACGAAAAAAGGACAACGACGTTCTTATCTGCACCTGGAATGTGAGAGCATTATACAGGAAGGGGCAGGCGAACGAATAGCGGAAGCCCATAACTGCTACAAAGCAGACATTACTGCCATACAGGAAATACAATGGGATGGGCCGGGCAAAAAAGGATGAAAAACTGTGACATCTGCTACGGACCGTGTTATAGTGATCAGAAACAGCTACTATTCGGATGCGGATTTTTTATAAGTGCCAGACTTAGGCAAGAAGTCTGATGTTTCAAGACATTAGAGAACGCAACATAACCCTTATATGCGCTCCAGCTCCGACCGATGAAAAAGATGATACAACTAAGGATTACTTCTACGAGCTCCTTGACAAAACCTATGAGCGATTACCGAAGTACGATGTTTAAATCGTGCTGGAAGATGGCAAAACACAGCCTACACGACAACACGTCTGGCAACAGACTTAGGCTAATTGACTTCACTAACGAACAAAATGCCACTATAGCCAATACATGGTTTCCTTACCTCGATATCTATAAGGGCACATGGCGGTCTCCAGATCATAGAAAGGTCAACCAAATTGACACTGCGATAGACAAGAGGCACGCATCTTGTATTAACAAGGCTGCCGAAAATGACGGCCTTCCCGCTGAGTTTTCTAAAGCCGGCGGAGATGACTTGGTAAAATTTGGTCTGATGCCTGAAGAATGGAACCTCAGCATCGTTTACCCGATCCACAAAAAAAGAAACCCTCTGAACTGCGCCAACTACAGAGGCATAAGTTTCCTCACATTGCCTACAAGAACCAATCTGCCGTAATATGTGAACGCCTGAAACCGTTTTCCAAGAACGGTATTGGCCCTTATCAGTGTGGTTTTAGGCCAGGAAAGTCCACAACTTGATAAAATCATCACACTTCGGCAGATCCGGCAAAAAAAACCCAACAAGTCCACATATGGATTTCATTTCCATTTCAAAGTCGCATACGAAAGCATTTAAAGAGACGAACTATACCGAGCCATGTCCAGTTTTGGTTTACCGCCCAAGCTGGCCGGCTGTGTAGGATGACGATGGAGAATTCTCGCTGCTCAATCAGTGTCGGAAACGACATCACCGACAGATTCGATACCAAAAAATGGATTAAGGCAAGGCGATGCACTGTCATGTAACTTTTTTAATCTGATTCTTGAGAGGATTGTGCAAAACTGCCGAGCCAACACCAGTGGCATAATCTTTTAAAACTCGGCGGTGCATACGTCGACTATATTGACATCATTGGTCGGACTCAACGGGATGTCATAGCCACATTTGCTAGTATAGAAAAGGAAACGGCAAAAATGGGTTCAGCAGTGAATGCTGGTTAAGTATATATGCTGTCAACACGAAAGGACACACAACATAGACGAATTTAAACAGAACGTCACCATTGACGGATATATCCTTGAGGTAGTACTGCTCTTTTCTACCACGGCTCCGCTATTAACCTCGACAACATCATTTCGTCAGAAATGAAACAAAGAATCACTCTTGCCAACCGGTGTTTCTTCGGGCTAAGATGCCTATTAAGTAGTAAAGCCCTCACTCAAACTACGAAGGAGATCCTGTACATGACCCTGATCATCCCAGCCCTGTTCTATGGCGCTGATGCATGGACCGTATCCAAAGTGGATGAGAATATCTTTGGTCGTTTTGAGAGAAAACTTTTTCGATAAATCTTCGTTCCCGTTTGCGTTGACGGGCTATGGAGACGAAGATTGAACCATGAACGTTACGAGCGGAACTCCGCATTGGACGTTTAAGATGGCTAGGATATGTAAAACGAATGGAATCCAATACTCCGGGTCGCAGATTACCAGATTTTTGGATTACTCCAAAATTGAAAAATCATGAATGAAAACCAACGTCTCATTCTTCCGGATGTACTTCTTCATTTAGTAACGGGTGATCCAAGTAGAGATACTTTTTTTAATAGCCTTTTTTGACAGATCACGTGTGAGTCGTGTCATGCTGTCATGTTATTTTTGTTTAGTTTTGTTTGGCATTTCATAATGGAAAGACTTACGCGTGAACAAGGTTTACAAACTGTTCAACTTTATTATGAAAATTCACGTTCTGTGAGGAATGTGTTTCGTGCACTTCGCTCAACTTATGGTCAACATAATCGGCCTACTGAGCGTACTATTCGCAACACCATCACCCATTTTGAGACCCAGCATTCATTATTGGATAATATTCGACCGAATAGACCACGTCCAGCACGCTGTGAAGAAAATATAGCGGCCGTAGCTGAGAGTGTACACGAAGACCGTGGAGAGTAGGGAACCTCGAAATGGATCACCCTTTATTAGGAGTTCTTATAACAATACCGTGCGTATGACACGACCCAGTCATGCATCTACGATTCTTTTTTTTTAAACAGCAAACACCTACACTTGCGAAGCTGATCCCAGATCATCTTCCATGGTCGGATACGTGGCACCAGACTTAACACTAAATTCTCCTATTTCAACCACAATTTGTTAAGTGACGTCAATTTGGTGAGTCTCTGTCAAAGTTCCCCGCAAACACAATGACTATTATGTGTCCTTTCAAATGATGCTCTTCGGACAATGCCCCATTGAAATGTGATCCATAGTGGATCTAGATAAACAGTATCTATACATAAAAGTCGAAAATACATTAGGCTTAGCTAAATCGGAGTCCTTTTAAAAAAGAAAATCTCTCACAAATTGAGAATAATTTTTCAAAACCTTAAGCAAACAAAAATAGAATTAATCGTGACATCCTTGACCGCAATGGCTAACAAGTATCTGCCGGAAAAAAAAAAAACAAATACATTTCGAAATCCGAAATGTGCTCATCAAATCTATATCGTGTCCCGTTTCGTTTTTTCCCATCATCATCATCGCAATCGTCACATAAATGGCAAATGGAAATGTTTCAAGATGTTGTCCTTCATTTGGTCATTTTTCAGAGCCGCGTTATGGGTGGTATTCCCCTACTGAACTGTTTTGTGATGTATTGTTGTTGTCCACTTCGGATGTGTATGTTTATCTTCTTTAAATGTTCATTGGCGAGTTTTTTCCATCATTTTCACGACTTGGTCTTGTGCTCTTATGGACTCATCCATTTTCAGTCCCTAATCGAATATGAGCTGAAATGACAATAATGAGAGGGGCCGCCTCTGCCACCCTTGTTTCATAGGGAGGGGGATATAAAAGTCCACTTGAAACGTTTGAAAGTCATCTTCTTTTTTTTCCAGATACCACGAGTACTTATGAGTATGTGGGTGTTTGGCCTCTTTATTCAAAACGAAAAAGAACAGTTTTATGTTTTGTATCGAAGCCCTTTTCAGGGCCCTCCTATGTTGTCTGTTTGAAATTTATTTTGCGGAAGTTAATTAGCATTTTCGATTGCTTCCAAGTGCTTACTATATTTCGTTTGATAAAATGCTGTGCGTGACCTAATTTAGTTTAAAATATCTCTCAAAGCAGGGGGACGACGCTGTAGGGTACTATTTGTTTTTATTAAAAACATGCTGCGCATCATTGTTTCTATTAGAGGCAGTCTTGATAGGATAGGGGGAGACGAATGCGTGTTAATTGTGGATGGTATTTGCCGGAACAAAGTCGTATTTTTTGGCAGGGGTAGTTTGTCCAAAAGCTGGGTTTCCACACGTCTTTAAGTTGACAATGTTTGACAATATTGCCAGTTAATCTTAACCAAATCAATTATTGTGAAAAAAATCGTTTGTCAGTTCATTTTATGACGGGCGATCAAATAGGAGGTATTTTACACAATTATTATGTATCTACTGGATTGTCTGCCATTATGAATTGTGAAAATTTATTTTCAAAATCAGTGCTCAGTTAAAAACTGTTTTAAAAGTTTTAAGAACACATTTTGGACCAGCTGAGCCCACGTTAATAAGCATAATTACCGTATTTGGGCCGATGCCAAAGGCAATCCAACAGCTACCAACGCAACCCCAAAAATGAACTGTTTTGTGCTGTTTATGGGCCAGGCGGCATCATCGGACCGTATTTCTTTAATAATGCGGTAGAAAAGCTGTCAATAGATATCGCTACAGAGTAATGATGAATGAATTTTTGTTGCCGAAAATTCGAGATATTGGTGTAGCTGACTTTTGGTTTCAACAGGATGGCGATACATGCCATACAGCTACCGAATCAATCGTTTTATTGAGGGACACGTTCGATGAAAACATCATCTCAAGAAATGGTCATGTCAATTGGCCATCAAGAACTTGTGATTTGACACCATTGGAAGCTGAAGAAACCAACAAAACTCGCGCTGTGCATGGAATACAATTGAATAAAATTGGACCCACAGAATGGACCATTTAAGAGTTAGTTGTGGGCATCATTTAAAGGAAATTATTCCTTCACTACATCGATTTATGTTTTATTTAAAAAAAAGAATCGGAGAGCTCTTTTTGGATAACCCCTTGTATAGGATGCTTTTTTAAGAGGCATAGAACTTTAAAAAAAATTTCATGGTATTTAATGTTTAAAAATAATTTCTGGCATATGTCCTCCGAGACTGCGCCTTGGATCCTGTTGTTCCAATTTTGCTCCACTTTTTCGAGCATACCCGGTGCGTCGAATGTTGGATTCTAAGTGATCAATCGTTGCTTGCTTATCACCATAGACCAGAGGTTTGACGTACCCCTATATACAAAAAGTAAACCGAAAGGTGTCAAATCACACGAAAGAGGTGGCCAATTCACAGGTCCATTTCTTGAGCTGATTTCGTCTCCAAACGTTTGGCTCAACAACGTCATGGTGTATGGCATGTTGCGCCATATGCAATGGAGTCTCTCATTCGTTAAATTTTCAAAGTAGTGGACGAGCAGAGACTGAGTTGCTGAAAACGTGAAGGATCGATAAATTCTACAAATAAATTTCCACGATTTGGTCGGCTGAGAATTGATTGACGTATATGCCATTTCCACTTTTTTGGGAAATCGCAATTGAAATTTTACGGTTCAAATAAAATTAAACGGATCGATAGAAGTTTCCCATTTTTTCATCAAGAATTATTTAGAATATCTACTTTCTAATCATAACAACCTAAAAGCTCAGTCTCTTCTAAAGGGTCCGCCAAATAACTTTTTTTTTTTTTGAAAATGCTATAAAAAAAAACTACTGAATATTTTCGCAAATTCCTTTTTTGTTTGAAAGTACAATCCTTCCGGTTAATAATGGAAAATAATGGCTGCCTCGGCTGGCCATGCAGTAGCCTACACGATCGGTCCAATTTTTAAGCACATTATCGATTGTGTGCAGCTGTATTTCACCAATGGCTTCACGAATATTGTCCTTTAAAGCGTCAATTGTCTCTGGCTTGTCGGCGTAACACTTATCTTTTACGGCACCCCACAATTAATAGTCCAACGGTGTCAATTCGCAGCTCCGAGGTGGCCAAACGACATCAGCTCTGCGGCTGATAATGCGATCTTCAAAAACAGGGCGCAAAACATCGAGTGTAGCTTTGGCTGTGTCGCACGTAGCGCCGGCCGTCCTGTTGAAACCAAATGTTGCCAATACCCTCCTCTTCAATTTTTGTGAACAAAAATTCGTTCAACATGGCCCGATAACGATCGCCATTGACTGTAACGGCCACTCCTTGCTCATTTTCGAAGAAAAATGGCCCAATTATGCCTCTGGACCAAAATCCGCACCAAACAGTGACTCGTTTTGGGTGTATTGGCTTTTCAATGTATGCGTGCGGGTTTTCTGTGCCCCAAATGCGACAATTTTGCTTGTTTACATACCCGCCAAGATCAAAATGAGCTTTATCTGAAAAGATGATTTTTTTTGGCAAAATCGGCATCTTCTCTAAGTCGATCGCAGGACCACTTAGCGAAGCAAAAACGCATTGGATGGTCAGTTGGCTTTAACTCCTGAACCAATTGGACTTTGTATGGCGTCATACCAAGGTCTTTATGCAAAATTCGTCTCTATGATGTCTCCGAAATGTTCAATATTTGAAAACGACGGTGAATTGATGTTGATGGCGCTTCACGCACACTTTCTGCCACAGCAGCAATATTCTCGAGTGTACGCACTGTTTTTGGCTTTTCACGCTTTGGTTTATCGATGAGGCTGCCAGTTTCTTTCACTTTTTTCCACAAGATAACGAACATACGGAGCTGACGGTGCTTCTCTTCTTCCAAAATCCGTACGCAATTTTCGCACACATTCTGCAACATTACCATGATTTTCAAAGTAATGTCGCAATATTTCCCAGCGTTGTTCAAGCGTATACACAACCATATTTGTTCAGCGGAAGGATAAAACTAATTATCTGTCAAATCAGACATGAGCTAAGTGTTACCATTCACGAAATAAGCACTAGTTGAAAATAAAAACGTTAGATGGCAGACCCGTTAGTTTATTATTTATTAAAACATTTCCTCAGAATTCTTTAAATTCATATGCACATACGGCAAACCAACACTAAACTTTTTATTTGTGTTGACGCATACGTGTGTACGATTAAAGACATGTATTTACTTAATAACATGCACGTACTTCAAACCAATTCTGAATATACTTTTTATTTTTATTGTCGTATGATGGAAGTCTGTGGACATACGGCAAACCAATACTAAACAAAAAAAAGTGGGAATTGCATAGAAAATTTGACGTATATAAAAAAATGGCGTTTATGTCAAACCAATATTCGATCTTATTAATTTGGGTGAATATACGTCAAAACAATACTAGATATCTCAGGATTGGCTAGAGATAGGACCAAATAGATAAAATATTTGGAAAGAGCATACTCGAAAACATAGGACTGCATTCATAGTCCCAAAAGTGCATTTTGGCGTATACGTCAAACCAATTCTCAGCCGACGACTTGTAAACGTTGTTCTGGTGTAAAGGCTGAACTATAATAGTCGGAGGCAATCGGAAGCTAATGTCATTTTTCTTCAGTACTCTCAATTACTCATGTTGCCCATAATAGACTTTTGTGAATGGAAGCGATTGCAATAAATAAAAACAAAATATCGTTGCTTATGAACTTACAAATTTAAATGTTAACAGCTGTTGAAGTGAAATGTCAATTTTTTGTATGAAAGAACAAAAAAGAGAAAGAGCGAATGAATTCTCTTTTTCGTAAGTGAGCAAAAGTGAACGAAAACTGAATGAATCGAAGCGAAAAGCTATTATGGTCGCACAATACAAAAAATTGCGGAAGTGGTCGTCCGCAACCCTCTTCTATTATAGTTCAGCTTAAGTCTTTCAATGGTGATTTGCCAAAGTATAATGAAAAAAACGTCAAACACACTTTATTAGTATGACAGCTAGTTTGACAGTTTTTCCTATTGAAAGTTCAATACCTATAAAAAAAATTGCGGTTGACGCCATCACTCGAAAACGGCTGATCCTATTTAACCGACTTTTTTCAAATCCTGGCAAACGAAAGGCACTGTTGGACGTTTTTTGAGGAAAAACACATTACAAAAGTTATCAATCGCAAAATGGAATTGCACCTGCACTTGATTCTTCAAAAAATGGTGGTCGATAAGCCATACGCGATGGCTAAAGTATTAGAGCAATGCAAATTGATCGTTCGGGATGAATGTATTGTTACGAAGCAACCAATAGCCTCGGAAAGGACTGATATTACTGTTGACGACCCTGCTAACCGAAAAAAGGACAACAACGTTCGTATCTGCACCTGGAATGTGAGAACATTAAACAGGAGAGGTGCAGGCGAACAACTAGCGGAAGCCCTAAACTGCTACAAAGCAGACATTACTGCCATCCAGGAAAAAGATGATGAAAAACTGTGACATCAAGGATTGCTTCTACGAGCGCCTTGACAAAACCTATGAGCGACTACCAAAGCACGATCTCGTGCTGGGAGATTTTAACGCAAAGGTAGGAAGAGAAGACATCTTTAGCAGTATTGTCGGAAAATACAGCCTACACGACAACACGTCTGGTAACGGACTTAGGCTAATTGCCTTCGCTACGGAACGAAATGCCACTATAGCCAGCACACGGTTTCCTCACCACGATATCCATAAGGGGACATGGCGGTCTCCAGCCCAATGAACAGTCAACCAAATTGATCACATTGCGATAGACAAGAGGCACGCATCCAGTATTTTGGATGTCCGAACATTACGAGGGGCGGACATCCACCACTCCACAATAAACCATAAATACTGCGAAAAATGTAATGTCGAAAGACTGCAATCGCCAGAGACCGCGAAGACCTTCGCGCAACGCGTATCCCTTAACCTTTCGATTTACACCACGCCACCAGCATCTAATGTCGAAGAACAATGGCAACGATGCCAACAAGCCATTAGATCAGCCGCAACTGATGTGCTAGGTTTCTCGCGGCCACCAGCAAGAAACCCCTGGTTTGATGAGGAATGCCGACAGATGCTCGCAGCCAAGAACGAGGCCTAAGGCTAAGCTGAAGGTGAAGACGAGAGCTGCCATTGAGCTCTATAGGCAAAGAAGAAGGGAAGAACACCGGCTTTTCAGAAAGAAGAAAAAAGAGCAAGAAAAGCGCGCGATCGAGGATATAAGGAGTTGCCACTCCAATGACGATGTTCGCAAATTTTACCAAAGTGTTAAACGTCAAAGCCAAAGATACAAGGCTCGAGCAGAATCCTGTCGAGATGAACAAGGAAATATTGTAGTTGAGACACAGTCAATGCTGAAGATATGGAAGAACCACTTCTGCAGACTGTTAAACGGGGATGACGAACAACATTCCGCTGTCAGGCAGAACGAACCATTTAATATTGGCAACGCCAGCGAAAACTGCTAACCACCCGACCTAAGTGAAGTGAGAATAGCAATATCTAAACTCACGCTTAATAAGGCCGCCGGAAATGACGGCCTTCCCGCCGAGCTTTATAAAGCTGGCGGAGATGACTTGGTAAGCAACATCCACCAACTCATAAGCCAAATCTGGTCGGTTGAAAGCATGCCTGAAGAATGGAACCTCAGCATCGTTGCCCGATCCACAAAAAAGGAGACCCTCTGAACTGCGCCAACTACAGGTGCCTACAAGATCCTATCTGCCGTAATATGTGAACGCCTGAAACCGTTTAGCTACAACCTGATCGGCCCTTATCAGTGTAGTTTTAGGCCAGGAAAGTCCACAACCGATCCAATTTTCACACTTCGGCAGATCCTGTCAAAAAAACCAAACAAGTCCAGATCGATACCCACCATATATTCATCCATTTCAAAGCCGCATATGACAGCATTTATAGACACGAACTATACAGAGCCATGTCTAGTTTTGGTATACCGCCCAAACTCGTCCGTTTGTCTAGGATGAGAATTCTCGCTGCTCCATCAGGGTCGGAAATGACCTCACCGACACATTCGGTAACAAAACAGGTTTAAGCAAGGCGATGCGCTGTCATGTGACTTCTTCAATTTGATTCTTGAGAGGATTGTGCAAAACTCCCGAGCCAACACCAGAGGCACAATTTTCCAAAAATCGGTGCAACTACTAGCATATGCCGACGTATAGAGTAAAGGAAAGGATTACTCTAGATTACTAGAATTACTCTTGCCAACAGCGTTTCTTCGGGCTAAGAAGGGAATTCAGTAGTAAAGCCCTCACTCGAAGTATTTAGGAGATCCTATACAAGCACTTGATCATCCCAGTCCTACTCCTTGGTCGTTTTGAGAGAAAAATTCTTTGATAAATCTTCGTTCCCGTTTGCGTTGATGTTCTATGGAGACGAAAACGGCTAGGACATATAGAGCGACGGACACCAATACTCCGACTCGCAGTCTTTGATTCCTAGCAAGACGTCGAAAACAGAAAAGCTTAACAGTTCATTCGATTTTTAAGATGGCTAGGCCATATAGAGCCAGTGGACCCCAATACTCCTGCTCGCAGTCTTTGATTCCCAGCCAGATGTCAAAAGCAGTAGAGCAAGACCTCGCCAAGTGGTGCGCATAAGTAGAAACCGACCTCAACCAACTTGAAGTGCGCCACTGGAGCCAGTTAGCTAAGGACTGGACTAATTGGAGAGGCATGTTGATTAAGCTCCAGGTTCATTCCGTACTGTAGCGTAACATAAGTAAAAACAAATCTTTTCGGAGCAGCATGAAAGGATCTGGAACGTCACCCATCTTCTCTGAATATGCTCCGCGTTTTTTGTTGCATCTAATTATGAAAACAAGTCCTGTAAAAAGAAAGGATAGCAAACTTTTCCGCAACTGGCTTACTGATTATCCGAAATTCAGATTTTAACTGAGAACACCCCAATTAGAGATGCTTAGCGCCTAAGCATTAAGCCCCTTTTTAGATTGGAAATCTAATAAAGGCCTAATCGTTTAAATTGATTTTCACCCCGTCGTCATTTTGAAAATAAATTTGTTTGCCCCAGCGCCTTTCCAGAGAAAAACAATTTCAACCAATGCACACCTCCAGCGGCGGATCTAGCGGATAAACAGTGGTGTTAACGCATCCGTCAGACCTGAAATAAAATTTCTCGAACTGATGGATAAATATGGTGGGATTGCGTCAAATTAAATCAACAACTCATCATATCCAAACTGAAATAGAACGATGCTAAGACTCCACATATACATCTAGAACCAGCCACCCTTCCATTTGCAATGGCACCCTCGCAAGATTATGCATGACATGAAAAGTACTCAGCTCAAATTGTCAACACGTCGAAAATCATGAATTTTCATATCCCGTGCGCAAAAAAAAAAAATTGAAACGAAAACATGAGCGCATAGGGTGGTTGTGGTGAGTGGTGACTCCTGCAGCATATGTATACAAGGGTGGATAACAAATTTTGATGCAAGCACCCCCATGGGGGTCGGAAATCCAACAGACGACGACGGTTGTTTGTGTCGAAAATAAAATTTCAAGAAACAAAAATCATAGCCTCAGGCTTCGACATAAAGTCGTCATTATCCAACACCACCACCATCACCACACTACCACTCATTTTAGTCAAAAACAAATATTTACTCAAAGGAGCGCCATATAAAATTAGCAGCGTGACACAAACCAGCACCACTGGGCTGGGGTATCTTCATTAAGGAAGCGAAGCAATCCTTGCAGTAATTAACGCGGTATACGACTGCAAAGCTTTTTCATAATTTACTATCCGCTCGCAGGATAACGGCATCCTTCTCAGCATGGTGACCCGAAATACAAAATGTATAAAAAAAACACCTGGCGGGTTCCTTCTTCGGATTGAAAAAGCACTCTCATAGCTAGAGCCTATAAATAAATCATTTGTCCCGTATTTTATTTGCGGTAAAGTGTTCGTGGGGTGGCCGGGCGGTCTTGATGATTATATTGACTTTAATGAGAACCGCCGGGGATATAGATAGATGGGGAGAAAGAGAGACCCAGAACGGGTGTAAAAAACATCTCCTTGTCTCTATGCCCCAATTTGCGAGACCTATTTTTAATCCTAGGTGTAGGATGCGCAATGAATACACTCCTGAAAGGGGCGCGTGTGGTTATTTTTATTCCTGTACACCGGGATAAGACCGGATGGGGGGCGAATTACGTCTTCATTAACACTAGATGTTTACCGGTAGAGGCGCCGATGTAATTTTATTAATTTAATTAACCTAGCCAAGCGGGTGGGTTAGCATGGAGCCTATTTATACACATGGACATTGGGAGAGGCTTGACACATCGCTTGGGGACTTTTAAAGCGTTTATGGAATTTTTAGGGCTGATTACGTAGTCAGGTGGTTTGAAAATAATTATAAAGGTATAAATTTAGTGGCGGCCATTATGACCAGTTGGTTGGATGTATATGCAGACTTAAACGGTGCACACGACAAATTAAGCCGAGACGATGAAAACGGGTCTTTGATTTGACAATATATAACTTAGCTCATAGTGGATGATGTCATAACGGGTGTTCAATCAAGAGGTATTTTTTTCAAAAGACTTATACCCGAACAACATTTGCAAATTCAGTGAATGGGCTTTCGAGGCACTTGCTGAAGATCTACTGTTTTCGACAAACATTTTGTTCAGCGATGAAGCCCGAACAGTCGGAGAACAACCGGAAGAGGTTCATGGGCTGCAATTCCACACAGATCCACTGCAGATCCACACATAACAACAGTGTGGTTATTTGGTTTATGGACCGGTGGAATCATCGGTCCGTATTTCTTCAAAAATGAGGCTGGCGCCAAAGTTACTATAAATGGGGCTCGTTATCGCTCTATGATAACGGACTTTTTTTGCCTAAAATTGAAGACCAAGATCTCGACAACATTTGATTCCGACCAGACGGCGCTATTTGCCATACAACCCGTGAAACAATGGACATATTAAGAGACCGCTTCGGTCCAATGAATTGGCCAGCAAGATCATGCAATATCACGCTGTTCGACTTTTTCCAACCAACTGCTCACATTTAAGAGAAGTCTTAACCAACAAACTTCGTTCTGACTCCTTGGTACAACCGAGTAATAAGACAGAATAGGATAGCATGGTGGACCATTGAGCGATGCAAGATCATCAGCATGTCCTATAGGAAGGCCTCTTGGAAAGGCCAAGTCTCCATGGTGGAACTCAACTGCATGCACCTTTTTAACAAATCAGGAGTTCCAAAGAGACACTAGATTAGGACCAATATAAGTTGTCTAACAAAACTTACCAAATCCTGTTGAGGAACGAAAAAAGAGCACTCAGAGGTTTCTAGACTCCGTAAAATAGCTACCTACTTAAACCAGTTGGTCAATGGACAACCGCCAGCATGGAAACCATTGACCTTCTGGATACTCACTTTCCTGGTAGGATCATCACGAAAAAAATTGTCTTTAGGCCATTAAAAGTTTCAAACCATTTAAATCCCCTGGACCAGATGGTATCATACTTGCGGAACTCCAATACAACCTTAATATTCTGCTACCATGGCTACTAACCATTATGACCAGCTGTCTACGGTAAGTACACATCCCCAAGACATGGACGGAAGTAAAAGTTGTATTCACCCCCAAAGAAGGAATGAGCTCTCACATAAATCCGAAGGATCAGTTAGTCACTGATTAGCTACTCAGCGTTTATTAATGCAGGGGTTAGAGAACTATTACAAAATGGTCTCTCTGTACTCTCTAAATGGGCCGTCAGATGTGGACGTGAACCCTTAAAAAAAAACAAATTGGTCCTTTTAAGCACGAAATACAAAGTCCCGCGCATTGACCCTCCAAAAATTAATGGCGTCAGTCTCAAGTTCGCAGAATCATCCAAATATCTGGGTCTGTTTTGGATAAGGAACTGAACTGGAATGCCAACATCGAAGAACGCGTTAAGAAAACCACCGTAGCCTTTTACTCTTGTAAAAGGGCAATTGGCAAGAAATGGAGTGTGCGACCTAATATCACTTTCTGGCTCTACGTGTCTATCATTAGACTCCTGTTGTATGGTGCCTTAGTCTGGTGGACGGCTTTAGATATAGCCTCCAACCGTTACCTACTATGTAAAGTTCAAATATCATCTTGCATAATGTATTAGCGGAGCTTTAAGAACAACCCCCTCCGCAGCCCTAGATGGTATCCCACATCTGGTACCCCTAGAGAATGAGAGCCTTTTCACAATGGACACCCACTCAAGGTGAACACACAGAGATTTCGATTCACCTTAACATTACAGAGAACACAGACCAAACCACTACCCAACTTAGTTTTAACCTTGAGTGGGACTCGAAACCAATAGCTCGATTCACATCTATACGGATGGGTCTAAAACAGAATCTGGAGTAGGTGAAGGTGTTTTCTCCGAGATCTCTAAAGCATATCCTTTCGCCTTCCCGATCATTGTAGCGTTTTCCAGGAGGAAATCATGGCAGTGAAAGAAGCCTAGTCCTGGATGAAAAGGAATGTAACATCCACGAAGTATAGTTACAACTTCAGTGACAGCCAAGCGGCAATCAAATCCCTGGAATCCACCTCATGCAAATCGAAATCAGTCCACGAATGCCTACTATCCCTTAATGAGATGGCAGATCATTTCACCATTCACCTCTTCTGGGTGCCGGGCCACAGAGACATACCAGGGAACTGCAAGGCGGATGAGCTTGCCAGATAGGGTAGTACCCTTGATATTCTACCACCAGTTGATATAAGTTAGGTATGCTCCTCAAGCTGCATGTTAATAACCGATCTAACTGGATGTAAACCACAGATGGATAAGCGGCGCAACGTGTCATATATCCAGGCAAACTATAATCAGAAGCCATCCATCTGCTTAACAATGCTGAGCAGATCAAACATCAGCACCATAATCGGTGTAATTACCGGGCACGGTCGTATAGGGCTACATGCAAAAAGACTAGGCCTCTTCAGCAATGGACTTCTGTAGAAGCTGCTTGGACAAAGAAGAGGAGGAAAGTTTTACTCACCTTTTATGCTCGTGACAGCACTCTCAGAAAAAATAAAACTCCACCTGGGAAACTAATTCTTCGACAATCTAGGTGAGCTGGCTAATATTAATGCCAGAATCCTCCTACGCTACATAGTCAGCTCTGAATGGTTCAACTAGGCGAACGTATATAGGGAAAGTCGACAGATCCGCATGGTGTCAAAACGGCCCTTTATGGTAACGGGTGATTTTTTAGCTGGTTTGGTTTTGGCAACACTGGTTTTGACAGCTGACGTGTGTTTAGTACCTTGTGTCACTGTCAAACAGCTTCAGTTTGGTTTGCAATTTAACCATGGATCGTCTTACAAATGAACAACGCTTGCAAATTATTGAATTTTACTATCAAAATTCGTGCTCGGTTCGAAATGTTCATCGCGCGCTGCTTCCATTTTATGATCGGCATTCTCGACCTTCTGAGCAGTCTATTCGGAAGATTGTGACCAAATTTCGCACCAAATTTACTTTGTTGGACATTAAACCACCAACACGTTTACGTACTGTGCGTAGTGAAGAAAATATTGCGGCCGTATCAGCTAGTGTGACAGAAGACCGCGAAATGTCGATTCGGCGCCGTTCCCAGCAGTTAGGCCTTTGTTACAGCACTACGTGGAATATTTTGCGGAAGGATTTGGGCGTAAAGCCTTTTAAGATACAGCTGGTGCAAGAACTAAAGCCAGCCGACCTACCACAACGCCGAATTTTTGGTGAATGGGCTTTGGAGTGAAGATCAACCAGAAGCATTGCAACAGCTACCAATGCATCCCGAAAAAGCCACTGTTTGGTGCGGTTTATGGGCCGGCGGCATTATTGGGCCATATTTCTTCAAAGATGATGCGAATCGCAGCGTTACTGTCAATGGTGAACGCTACCGAGTGATGATAACAAACTTTTTTTTGCCCGAAATGGAAGTTCTTGACTTGCATGATATGTGGTTTCAACAAGACGGTGCCACATGCCACACAGCACGCGAAACAATGGCGCAATTGCGAGGCGAGTTTGGTGAACAGTTAATTTCACGTTTCGGGCCGGTCAATTGGCCGCCTAGATCGTGCGATTTGACACCATTAGATTATTTTTTGTGGGGGTATGTCAAGGCTAATGTCTATAGGGACAAGCCCGCTTCGATTGACGCACTGGAAGCCAACATCCATGCATTCATTCGTGAGATACCGGCCGATATGTGTGAAAGAGTATGCCAAAATTGGACTCAGCGGATGGGCTACCTGAGACGCAGCCGCGGTCAACATTTGCATGAAATTATCTTTAAACATTAAATTGCAAGGTTCAAACTATCGATTCAAATAAATATTTCATTCATTTTTTGTGTTTTTTTTTTAAAAAAAGTTCTAAACCTCTTAAAAAATCACCCGTTATAAGTGTGCACACGCATCGCGGCCAACCACTGCAACCTAACCTAACGTAAAGTGTAAGGTGTTTGTGGATAAGCCAGCTACGATTGAAGCATGGTAGGCCAACATTACCTGTGTTATTTGCTAGATACCGACCAATATGCTCGAACGCGTCATCGAAAATTGGAACGTCCAAGAAACCAAGAAAATGTCCGTTCTGATAGCACACGGAGGAGCTGCAAATTTCTATCCGTATCGGAGGATTATAAAATCCACACCTTGTGTAAACCGAGTATTCTACGAAGTGGGTGAGACTATCGATGATTTTGTTAGCTTGGTAGCCTTAGCAGCAGGCGCATTTTGGAGTCGTTTTCTATTATTCTGGATCTTCCATCGACAGGCAGCGTTAATCAATGTTCTTACATCAGAAATAGCACATGAGGCTTCTTAAGTTGTCATATCTGAGCAACAAATTTTTTTTATTGCACAAGGTCCAGCATTTTCTCACAAACATTAAAATGGTGCGTGCTTACTTATTGCACGGTGGTGGCACCTGCAGTTTTATACCGAAACTGAACGGCTGCGTTCAGATAAGCTGATCGTAACAATTGATATTACTCAGATAATTTTAGATTGATTTGATTAGATGTGTTGAAACATCTTGTGAAACCTAACGATAAAATCTCTTACACCAAATGGTTTAAAAATAGGGCAAAACGAACTCAATGCCCAACTGGAGGCTGTTAACTAGATACCGGTCTAACTGGAGAAACATTTTAGTTGAGTCGCGTAGAATCTCCTCGTTTCGGGTACAGCGCCACCTAAGAAAAATAAAACTTTGATTGGAAAAGTAATTACGCCTTCTTGTCCTAATTGTAGGTTATCAAAGCCATACATCAGTCATGCTCTACGCGAACTTCTTCAATAATGGATACCATTTCGATCCATAAGAGCGTGTAATATGAATAAAAGAAAAATAATTTGCTACCACGACTTGCCGACAAAGATATTCTGCATTTGTGTTAAGAACCCATAAAGACAAACTAATTTCCCTACATTGCAAGCCTGTCCTATAGTCTTCGGAAAAACAAAGAACGAAAAAAAAACATCACACATCAAAGCGAACTATCTGCGAACAAAATACGAACATAATTTAACTTCTCTTACCGATTTAGGTTAGCAAGTTGTGCAGCAATGGATGAGTCTGAAAAGAAACAAAAAAAACAAACAAGTTATCGATCTATTCGTATCTGTGTGTGATAAGTAAAACTTATTCTTAAAGTTCCGTTTTGTCCCGTAAATAACTCAATCCGAAAGCGAAAAAGGAACAGCCAAACACAAAAAGAAGAAAAAAACTTTAAGAACAGGAAAAAATCAACAAGGACTATCTATAGCTGTGACTAAATACATATACACATACATATACACTTTTGTTAACTCGTTCCAAAGTTGTAAATCCATTTATGGGCAAAAGAAAACGAAATGTATCTATACACGATAAGACAGCAGTGCGGGATAGGAGGAGTTTTTTCTTTTAAGATGCGAGTAGATGAAAGAGTTTCCCGTGCTTCTATTTTTTCAATGAGGACGTCTTTGAAACTTTAAATGAAATTAAAGATTTCAATAGAATAAGAAAACACATCGATACACACTTACAGGATACACATCAAACGAGACACGATATGCGGAATGGCGTCATTGTGTGAATTGAAGTGTCGCACTTCATCGCTGGGAGAGTCGCTGAATAAATTTCTATGCTTTGGGGGCAGATCCAGGATGATAATTTCTAAATCGACAAAAGTATATTAAAGAAGTTAGAAAATCACAATAATTCGCATCGTAACATGATTCAAGCGATTTGGACCAGAGTCGGAATTTAGAGAAGGATTTATTTTGGACGGATTTGGCAAAGATGATTAGGCATGGTATTTGTAGGAAGTGGACTCTTTTTTTTTCTACCAGGGGCCAAGTGTGAGTTTTCTGCCTGTATACACACTCAACTGATCAAATTTTCACACTTCGGCAGATCCTGGAAAAAACCCAAGAAGTCCAAATCGATACCCATCACCTATCTATCGATTTCAAAGCCGCATACGACAGTATTTATAGAGACGAACTATACAGAGCCATGCCTAGTTTTGGTATACCGCCCAAACTCGTGCTCCATCAGGGTCGGAAACGACCTCACAAACACATTCGATGCCAAAAAAGGATTTATTCAAGGCGATGCGCTGTCATGTGACTTTTTCAATTTGATTCTTGAGAGGATTGTGCAAATCTCCCGAGCCAACACCAGAGGCACAATTCTCCAAAACTCGGTGCAACTACTAGCATACGCCGACGATATTGACATCATTGGTAGGACTCAACGTGATGTCATAGCCACGTTTGCTAGTATAGAGAAGGAAGCGGCGAAAATGGGTTTAGCAGTAAATGAGGGTAAGACTAAGTATATGCTGTCAACACGAAAGGACACACAACATCGACGAATTGGACAGAACGTCACCATTGACAGATATAACTTTGAGGTAGTACGGGACTTTGTCTACCTCGGCTCCGCTATTAACTCTGACAACAACATCTTGTCAGAAATCCAACGAAGAATTACTCTTGCCAACCGCTGTTTCTTCGGGCTAAGAACGCAATTTAGTAGTAAAGCCCTCACTCGAACTACTAAGGAGATCATATATAAGACCCTGATCATCCCAATCCTGCTCTACGACGCTGAAGCATGGACCGTTTCAAAAGCGGATGAAGAAATCCTTGGTCGATTCGAGAGAATTTTTTTTCGAAAAATCTTCGGCCCCGTTTGCTTGGGAGACGAAGATTCAACCATGAACGTTACGAGATGTACAGCGACATACCCCTGGTGAAAAACCTCCGCATTGGACGTTTAAGATGGCTAGGACATATAGAACGAATGGACACCAATACTCCGGCTCGCAGTCTTCGATTAAAGCCAGACGTCGGACGCAGTAGAGGAAGACCTCGCGTGAAGTGGCGCGCACAAGTAGAAACCGACCTCAACCAACTTGCAGTGCGCAACTGGAGGCAGTTAGCTAAGGACAAAACTCACATTCACTACCTGTGTACACCCAAAGCAGTTTGTGCGATTCCGCAACATGCTGTGAGTTTGAGTGTACTAATTGAATAATTTTTGTCAGCCGAGTGAAGAGAATTTATTTTCAATACACCGACTATGGTGTACAATATTTTAGGTTTCGTCCCTTTTTTTTCACATTCACATCCGAAAAGAGGGAATAAATTCGTTTACTTGTGTACACGACAAATGTCAAAAAACGCACTTGCGCGCTAGCGAAATCGGAACAAGACAGTGCGGAATCCGGCCCCAGGTTGGAATTATTATTGATAAGATGGGCTATAGCCCTCTCATTTCACTGGTCCGAAGGTTTTTAGATCGCGAAATCAGCCGGACTCCATATTTCAGAGCGCTTCGTCACTAAGGCCAGTCGAATGCTGATTTGGTTGGATTTGTGTAATTCAGGAGACCCCACAAGAAATAATCAAGAGGCGCCAAATCGCATGATCTTGGCTGCTCACCAAATTCATCCTTCAACATTACCATTGTTTCACGAGCTGTTTGGCATGTGGCACCGTCTTGATGAAACCACATGTCAACCAAGTTCAACTCAGCCAACTGGGGCAAAAAAAGTCGCGTATCATGGCTCGATATCGTTCGCCGTTGACGGTAACTTTTCTTCCACGGTCGTCTTGGAAGAAAAATGGACCGATGATGCCACCAGCCCATAAACCAAACCAAACTGTAATTTTTTTCGGGATGCATCGGTAATCCTTGTATTGCATGTGGCTGTTCATCTCTACAGATGCGTCAGTTTTGCTTATTTACGTATCCGTTGAGCCAGAAATGAGCCTCATCGCTGAACACAATTTTCCGATAAAACAGCGAATTTCATTAATTTGCAATCGTTGCTCGATTGTAATTCTTTCTTAAATGGCAGAGTATAATGAAAACTTTTCACGTTGACAGATGACGTTTGGACGCCATTACTAACCAGTGCTGCCAACCTGAAAAACTTAACTCTTAAAAAATCACCCGTTAGAGGTTGTGCCATCTTGTATGTCGGTATTTTCATTGAAAATAGTCGTGCAGTTAATACCAAGTGTTTCCTTTCCTGGAATGTCAATATTCGCAAGCACCCAGAAAGTAAAACCGCTACGGCATCTTTTGAAGATATGATCAACAGTCTAGGATTGAGTTTTAATTTCAATGAGACAGCATCCAGTGGTTTGGTAGTGAAAAAAAATGAAGTCGCGCTAAAGTCCAGAATGAATCTGGGCTTAAGCCAACATGCCTCTCAAATAAGCCCGGTCCTTAGCTTATTGCATCCATTTGAGCATTTCAAGTCGGTTGACGTCGGTTTCTACTTGTGCACGCCGGCCGCTTAAGGCGAGGTCTTCCTCTACTGCGACCGACGTCTGGCTGGGACTCGAAGACTTTTCGAGCCGGAGTTTTCCAATGCTCACCCAGCTTGTACAACTATTGAATCTTTGTCTCAATAGCCAGGCAACGCAAACGGGACCGAAGACTTTTCGAAAAAAATGTTCTCTCAAAAACGACGGATTTCTTCACCCGCTTTTGATACGGTCCATGTTTCAGCGCCGTGTAGCAGGACTGAGATAATAAGGGTCTTGTATAGGATCTCGAGTGATGGCTTTGCTACTCAATTTTCTTCTTAGACAGCGCTTGGCAAGGGCGATTGTTCGTTTAGTTTCTGACGAGATGATGGTGTCAGTTAATAGCGGAGCAGACGTAGACAAAGTTCCGTACTACCTCAAAGTATTGGTCAATGGAGACGTTCTGTCCAATTGTTGGTGTTGTGTGTCCTCTCGTGTTGACAGGATATACTTGGTCTTACCCTCATTTCTGCTAAGCCCATCTTTGTCAATTCTTTCTCTATACTAGCAAACGTGGCTATGACATCACGATGAGACAGTCCGACCAAAGATGTAAATTCATCGGCGTATGTCAATAGTTGCATGTACTTACAGAAGATTGTGCCTCTGGTGCTGGCTAGGGAGTTTGCACAATCCTCTCAAGAATGAGATTGAGGAAGTATACGTCAATTTGTGCGAATTATTTTTTGAACTCGATTGTTTCAGTGTGGTTTTCCATCGTCATCTTGCACATACAGGAGAGTTTGGACGGTCTCTATAAATGCCTACGTATGCGGCTATGAAATCGATGAATAGGTGGTAGGTATCGATTTGGATTTCTAAGGTTTTTTTTTCCAGGATCTGACAAAGTGTGAAGATTTGATCAGTTGTGGACTTTCCTGGCCTAAAACCACACTGCTAAGAGCCAACCAAGTTGTTGGTAAACGGTTTCAGTCGTACATATATTACTGCAGATAGGATCTTGTAGGCGATGTTGAGGAGCCTTATTCCTCTGTAGTTGGCGCAGTTCAGAGGGACTCCTTTTTTGTGGATAATCGCTTGTCTGTCTGTAAAAAAAAAAGTTATGCTTGGCAGCTATATGAAAATTGACCACAAGTTCCGCCTGAAAGACTGCCAGAGGGCTTAGGATTTACTTTAATAGATCAACATAGTACCGAGTTAAAAAAATCATTTGGGTTTTGGGATTTCGGTTTGTAGATTTGACATTTTTTTTTAAATGACCGTAATTCGGGCAGAATAACTCAGAGAGGAGAGAGGTGGCGGTTCTAAAGCTATCTTTCATACCCAAGTCAGTCGCCACCATGCGGTGGAACTGTGAGAAGCGTGCGTTTACCGGCGAAGTCTACTTTTTGAACAAATGTTCTGTGAACGCAACCCAGCGCGCCTTCTGAAATCAACGTAGCCCAGTTGGACCCCATTTCGGATCGAAAATCAAATTTTACATGTGTCAGACAAACCACAAGTGTTTCAAGACGAAGAACTGGAGTCTCTCGGTCCATCAGATCACCTGAGAACACTGAGGCAGTGGGAGCTTCAATCGTGCAAACGGCATTCTGCGCGCGAACATGCGTCTGCCTATGGACTTTATGATCGATCATTGGGGCGAATTCCACACGATGACCTTCATTACCACTCAAACAAGTTCGAAGTTGTGTGAGAACTCCCCAAACGCGACGCCAATTTTCGAGGAACACGTCATGTGAGGCACTTCTCGAAAACATTTCAGAGGATGGTATTGTTTTTTTTTAGTGATAAAGCCTATTTCAACTCAAGTGGGCTGACAACAATCCAATCGAAGTGCATCAACGACTTGTATTTACCTTTAGTTGCAGTGTGGGATGTAAATTCCTCAGCTGGAATCGTTGGTCCCTGGTTTTTGATGAAAATGATGTTACAGGTACTGTGAATTCAGACCGGTATGTGAAAAAGCTGGAAATGCATTTTTTTTCAGCGAATTGATGAATTCGACCATGGGTATATGACTTTTAGTAAGACGCAAAAGCTCACGATTTAAGGGCATCGATGGCTATTCTGAGAGAACACTTCCCTCAGCGCCCTGTCTCAACAAGGGGAACTTTCTCATCTGAAACGGTCTCTAGAGATTTTGTTTAGTTTTTTTTTAAATCCGCGTTAATGCCAGCGGTTTTATGACCCTACAATACCTTAAAGTAAACATCCGGGCAAAAGTTGTCTTATTTAGTGTAATGGCAATGTGGGGTTTTATTGCGTTGTGAAAAAAATAAATTTATGTTGTAATTGTTTTGTATGCTTATTGGAAGCATATTTTGTAAATAACCGATGGAGATTTCTTTGTCCTGTATTGTTCCCAACACAATTAAAAAGCCAACAAATCATCGTGCTACAAAGCACCTTTTCCAAATGCCATTTATAGACTCTTAGTTACAAAAGTGATTCATGGGTGTGATCAATGAAATGACACCTTCAAACCCATTAAACCGGGGCCGTTATTCTGTTTCACCATTTATTTCATTTCATTCAAATATAAGTCCCATCCTCGCATTCCTCAACGTTCGTTGGAAACATTGACTACCCATATCGAGGCGAAGGGGCTATACATTCAGACATGGCATACAGCAACCTCCCCATCCATTGTTGCTTAATTGCAATTCATTTGCACCCTACTTTCATTCACTGTACATACAAAAAAGTTTTATTCCTTATGTGACCCTCCGTACCGTCCCCTTCCAGGAGGATGAGCAAAATTGTTTCTTTGAACCGTTTGTAGTCGTCGCAGGTACTTCAATCTACTTAGCCTCCATTATTACGAAAGGGAAACCCTCGTCTCCTAAAGTGAGAGTCGCCGAAATGACTTTTACTTTTATTCCTACAACAATGTGGGTGGGTTATCGTATATTACAACAAAAAAAAAAATCGCACAGATACTCTTCAAAAAAGGAAATCCAAACACACCTAGTAAGCATATGAATGATTGAAGTACACATCACATCTCATCCGACCGACATTTTGGGGCATGAAAAGAAAACGTCGTCCGACTACAGCTGACACATATTTTCCTGTGTCAACCTTTGTCAAGAATTTGAGCTTCACAAACAAAAATAAGGACAACGTTTTTCAGTTTTGTGTTTCTGCATCCTTGAGGATGGAAAGAAAAAAATTTGTTTTTTTTTAAATTAAGGAATGGAAACTCGATTCGAATAAAAATAATTGTGTGATGAAGCACAAGTGAATTCTTGATGCCACTTCGGATATATACGGGGGCTGCTGTAGGTAGACTCTTTTTGATTAAGAGGGTTGGCTGGTGAAAACAAAGCACAACATCCCCTGCCATCAGATATTCACAAGCAATTTGACAAGTTTGTCGTTAATTACACACGTGTCAGACATGATTTCTTTTTGTTTTTGTTGAAAGAACATTAATTACGCTCTGACACTTGAGCCTAAGTGAGCTTAGAACAAGGCTAATATGATGAAGTAACAGGGGTGGGCTTGAAGGTTTCCAGTTAAAAAAAGTTTATTTCGTATAAACGGATTTAAAGGAGGTTTTGGAGGGAAGGATGGAGAAAGTATTAATTTACTTGACAAATTAAGCATAAGAGATGCGAGTTTTTTTTTTAAGAAAGTATTTCAGATGTTTATAAGGATTCACAGAGGGAAAACAATAATTTAGTTATACAATGGATTTTTTTAAGGCACGTAAACTGGTGACGAACAGAATTGACTTTACTAACTCAGCTTTCAATTTTGGCAGTATCTATTAAGCTGAGTCGATTTAATCTGTTCGTCAGTTTGTCCATTCGTCATCAGTTTCTGAGCTATATTTTGAGTCAGATTAATGTTTTTTTTACAAGGCCTATCCCAAAATGCAAATGGCGGCAACTCTGTTTAAATTTACAAAGATAACTAATGCAGTACCTACGCACGTTGAAAAACTGCACAACTCTTGTGACAATTGTAAAGGGTGATCCATTTCGAGGTTCCCTACTTTTTTAAAGAAAAAAACACAGAAAATTCAAATTTAATGGAGAATGTTTATTATCATTTGAAAGAACATTCTTTGGCATTTATTTTTTGAAGATTATGTCTATCAAATGTTGGCCGTTGCTACGTCGCAGATGGTCCATCCGTTGAGTCCAATTTTCGATCACTCGTTCGAGCATTTCGACTGGTAACTGGCGAATGACACGCGTGATGTTTTCCTCCAAGGCCTGAATCGAAGCGGGTTTGTCGGCATAAGCTTTTGACTTTACATATCCCCACAGGAAAAAGTCTAACAGTGTGATATCACACGATCTTGGTGGCCAATCGACCGGCCCAAAACGTGAAATTATGTGCTCACCGAAATGTTCTCTCAATAAGTCCATTTATTTATTTATTGATGCGATGTGTGGGAAGTGGCGCCGTCTTGCTGAAACCAAATGTCGCCGAGATCACGAGCTTCAATTTCAGGCATCAAATAGTCGGTTATCATGGCACGATAACGGTCGCCATTGACGGTTACGTTCGCACAGGCATAATTTTTAAAGAAATATGGACCGATGATTACACCGGCCCACAAACCACACCAAACCGTTGTTTTTCTGGATGAAGTGGCAGTTCTTCAATCTCTTCAGGTTGCTCTTCGTCCCAAATGCGGCAATTTTGCTTGTTTACATACCCATTGAGCCAGAAATGGGCCTCATCGCTAAACAAAATTTGCCTCGAAAACGTCGGATCTTCTTGGAACTTTTCAAGAGCCCATAGAGCGAAGCGATGTCGCTTGGTAAGGTCGAGCGGCTTCAGTTGTTGCACAAGCTGTATTTTGTACGCTTTCAATTTAAGATCTTAACGTAAAATGCGCCAAGTCGTTCCATACGTCAGTCCGAGTTGCTGCGAACGGCGCCGAATCGACTCTCCACGGTCTTCGTGTACACTCTCAGCTACGGCCGCTATATTTTCTTCACAGCGTGCTGGACGTGGTCTATTCGGTCGAATATTATCCAATAATGAATGCTGGGTCTCAAAATGGGTGATGGTGTTGCGAATAGTACGCTCAGTAGGCCGATTATGTTGACCATTAGTTGAGCGAAGTGCACGAAACACATTCCTCACAGAACGTGAATTTTTTTAAAAAATTTGAACAATTTGTAAACGTTGTTCACGCGTAAGTCTTTCCATTATGAAATGCCAAACAATACTTAACAAAAATAACATGACAGCATGACACGACTCACACGTGATCTGTCAAAAAAGGCTTTTGAAAAAAGTGTCTCTACTTGGATCACCCGTTATTACGGAGCAATTCGTCAGTGGTTTTGGCAAAAAGTAAATGTTGGCTAAGATTTCCCTGCCATCCTACGACAACTGGTTAAACACTTAGGGCTTTAGCCGCTAGCTTAAAAAAAAACACACACAGAAAAAAACATGTGACGGAAGATGCACCGGAAAGCTCCGTAGGCGTCATTCAGCCCAGGATATCGCTGCAGTAATTGAAGATACATATCAGGAAGGCTCTATCGACATCGACTACATGACACACCAATAGACCATTCGCATCTAAACTATGATGACCCACTCCTGAGCCGCATATTAGGAGACATTTTCTGTCGAAATTTGTCATTGTAGACTAGAAAGGCTCCATAGACATCGACTAGATGAACAACCATCTCTGGAGCGCATTTTAGTAAAAGTCTTGAAGATGTTTCCCTACAAATTGCAGACAGTTCATCAGTTAGTGTCTCCAGACCGCCAATCACATCTAAACTATGATATCCCTCTCCTGACCCTCAACGACATAGTAGGCGATATTTTCTGTCGAAATTTATCATTTCGACGAGGCCTTTCCATCTTTTTAGGGCATTCATCCACGTATCATTAATACAGGAGGATATCCTCCACTTTCTGTGCCACTGCCCAGGCCTCAGACCTCATGGATCTCTCCGAAATCCCTCTCTAAAATCTTGTTAGGTTTGCAACAACATCAACAGTAACAACGATGGACAGTAACGGGATAATGAAGGAACCAACTACATGCGTGGACCTCCAACGGGCATCACCTGGATGTGATGAGGTAATACGCACACCGCCTACCTCATCAACCCACCAACCTAACCTAACCACGTTTCATTTCCGAAGTATCATCTTTTAATTTTTTAGGACGTCATTGGTAACATGGTTGCTGGGGAACGATACGGAGCCATGACCATATACAGTTAATTGACTAAAATTGAAGAATTAGAACTGGAAGGCATGTGGCGCCAACAAGACGGTGCAAGTAGACAAACAGGCAAAAGAAACGCTAGATCGGCCGAGAATATCACCGTTGCCCCTGGGGTCTATCCCGATGCAGTTGATTCCTCGCCTTTTCGACTTCAACTTGGTGCATTTCCATTCCACACATTTGGAAGAGGAGTTGATGATTGGCCGAAAAATCATCTTAGCGACGAGGCGCATTTTGGGATGGATGGCTGAGTAAACAAGAAAGCTTTCCGTACCATTACGAGGTTCACCAGCAACCACAAAAAGTTACTATTTGGTGCGGATCTTGAGACGGCCAGCGACGTCATTGGGCCATCGTTGAAAACGATGTTAGTAAGGCCGCCACCGTCAATGGTGATTATTCTTTTTCCCAGGATTGCCGGATATGGACATGGGCGACTTGGGGTTCCAGCAGGAAGGCGCTTCGTGTCACATAGCAAATGTTGTATAGGGGTATCTCTTGTTGATGTGATGTGAATTGGCCACCAAGATCTTGCGTGCGAGTCGACTCCTTTAGATTTTCAAAAGTCCCAAGTTTATGCCAATAAGTCGCAATCGACCGATGCCCCAAAATCTGCATAATGTAGTGGCTGAAAGTTGGACCTCTCAGGGATCCGGTACACTGTGCGAAGCCGCAGGTGACATTTGAAGGATGCCTATTTCATTAATATGGACATACTTTGGCCTTCCAAAGAATAGATCGTTTTATTCCATTTTAACATCGATCCGTCCTTATTGGAAAATCCTTTATGTCAAGGAAGTTTATTGCACCAAACAAAGGTGGACATCATCACCTGTATTAGCAAAGGACAGCGTTTGAAAGATTGTCCAATACATGGGAAAAACAAAAACAAACCTATAAAGGTTCTGCTCAAATGTGGGTTAAATAGCGACTTGAAAATGACAGGCACTATGACAGTCAGACTGCAAACTTGAATTTATCCATGTGCAAGTTTTAGCCAAAACGTATCTTGAACGTACATCTGTATGAGAGAAAGCGTCTGGATCAACTGTTTATCGTTGAAAGTGGTACTTGATTGGTAAAATACTTCTAGAAACTAACAGCGGTAGATTTGGAGGGAACTGAAGCACATTCTCAGTAACCGTTCAAAAGTGACGTCAGACACAACTGGAAATAATAAACGAGGGTTTGCAACGAGGAACTTTGAGCTTGAAGATGAAACCGTCGTGTCAGAATTCGTTGTCATCTTGGTGCGCACAAGCTACAGGACATAAATTCTGTTAGGTTCATGAATCCTCGTTGATTGGAGACAAAACAAATCTATATGCAGAGAGCATAGCAAAACTTCACTTATCGGATCGATATATCACAGACGTCCCACTGTTTGGTCATAGACCAAGTAGTTAAGCGTGAAGACGAAAAAAGCTTGCGAGTTTTTATCAAAAGTTAAGGTAATATCAGTTAATAAGGCACATTAACTCTTTTGTTGGCCTCAAAAATAGGGATTTCCAGAAAAGTCTTAGTTTGGTAAAGGAGTTGAAGGTGATTGGGGCGTGAGTAATTTCATTCATAGCTAAGGTAAGGTCAGATTAAAGTTAGGATTCGACACTAACATCTTTGCCAGGCTAGAGCATACACAAGGTACCAGACACAAACTCTGTTCTACCTTTCATGGAAAGCATATTATCAAAACGATGCTTTCCAAATGCCTCTGTAGGGAGGGTTTTAGAATAACATCCTTCACTCTAAACGGCAACAAATCCTCGTTGACAACGATTCCAATGCAAACGTCTGCATTACTACCTTCTCAATCTCAGTGACTTTCCGCCATCCAAATGGCAGTCAATCGAAAACAACACCCTAACGGCTTATTTTACGATTTGTTATGTCATTTTCACGCAGAATCGATTTCGAATTTATCCATCGATAGCATCGCATCATGCAATTAAGTATCTAAATCTATCCGTATGTATCTGCACAAAATGTACCCTTGATGGCGACAAAGAAAGCTCATTTTTTGAGGGTTAATATATCTCCTTCAGGTCATAGCATCGGCGAGCACAGCAAAGGGGAGCCACAACCACGTCGATGAGGAGGAGAAGGATCAAATCAAAAATATAATAACTCACATGAGCTATACAATTCAGCCACAGAACACACACATCTGTTGTATTTCTCACTAAAGCCAACATCCATCTTCATTGCGGTTATCTATTTGTTTCATGTTCGTGCCGAATACCAGTATAATACACCGTTTGCGAAATTCGAAAACAATCACCTCAAGTCACGTGTTATCGATTATATCCTGTGAACAAACACAGAAGGGAGGAATCCTTTGCTCACTCTGGACACTAACGTCATTACTTCTTTTGCACACAGTAACTGTATATCCTTCTTCCGGGCGGGCGGCAGTAGAATGTTCGTCGACCCCGATGTCTGCCCGTTTCGACTGCATTCGTTTAAAATTCTTTTACAAAATCTATCTTGTGTACCGAAGTATATACATGGATACTTATGTTTTGAGGGGGTTGCGGCGATATCAATTGTCTCTTGACAGAACTTTTACTCGAGAAAAAAAATCCCTTTAAGGGTGTACGGCGAAACATCGCCCTTTTGATTTCACTTTCTTTCGAACTATGTATCGATGTACAAGTGGTGTGGAGTAAAATTTTTTTGAAGGGGGATGATGTACACGAGGCGTGGAATGAAATTTGTATTAAAGGAGATGAAGTTCTATGTTTTTTTATAAAATTTTTCTAAAGTCAAACGAACATGGTTTAACACAAAAGCAGTGTCCAAAGACGCTTCAGAAGTTCTTAAGCTCTAATCTTAAATTGCTAAAACATTGACAGACAGAGCCATCTACTTCTAGCTCCAAATTTACGGCAGCTCAAGAGTTGGTTCATTTATTCCACATTTAATGGCAATAATTTGATACAACTAACTTAACTGCCAGAACGAGGGTAGACTTTGATTGGCTTTAACTTGGCAATGCCCAGTGGTTGCAACTCTGACTTCACATCAATGTGCTTATTTTTGACCTCCAAGTGCTTGCTAAACGAAAATAGGACAACGTCGTTCGTATATGCATCTGGAATGTGAGAACATTAAACAGGAGAGGTGCAGGCGAACAACTAGCGGAAGCACTAAACTGCTACAAAGCAAACATTACTGCCATCCAGGAAATACGATGGGATGGGCCTGGCAAAAAGAGGATGAAAAACAAACATGAGGATGAATGACATCTACCATGGACCGTGTTATAGTGAGCAGAAACAGCGACTATTCGGATGCGGATTTTTTATAAGTGCCAGACTTAGGCAAGAATTCTTAAGTTTCCAAGACATTAGCGAACGCAATGTGACAATCCGAATCAAGGCCAAATTCGCCAGCATAAGCCTTATATGCGCTCACGCTCCGTCGGACGAAAAAGATGATTTAACTTAGGATTGCTTCTACAAGCTCCTTGGAAAAACCTATGAGTGACTACCAAAGTACGATGTTAAAATCGTGCCGGGATATTTTAGCGCAAAGGTAGGAAGAGAAGACATCTTTAGCAGTATTGTCGGAAAATATGGCATACACGACAACACGCCTGGTAACGGACTTAGGCTAATTGACTTCGCTACGGAACGAAATGCCACTATCGCCAGCACACGGTTTCCTACCCTCGGTATCCATAAGGGGACATGGCGGTCTCCAGATCAACGAACAGTCAACGAAATTGATCACATTGAGAAAGACAAGAGGCACACATCCAGCATATTGGATGTCCGAACATTCCGAGGGGCTAACATCGACTCGGACCACTACCTTGTTGCAGCCAAGGTCCACCACGCCACAACAAACCAGAAATACTGTGAAAAAATTTAATGTCGAAAGACTGCAATCGCCAGAGACCGCCAAGACCTTCGCGCAACGCGTATCCCTTAACCCGTCGATTCACACCATACCACCAGCATCGAATGTCGAAGAACAATGGCAACGATGCCAACAAGCCTTTAGATCAGCCGCAACTGATGTGCTAGGTTTCTCACGGCCACCAGCAAGAAACCCCTGGTTTGATGAGGAATGCCGACAGATGCTCGCAGCAAAGAACGAGGCCTACAAGGCTAAGCTGTAGGTGAAGACGAGAGCTGCCATTGAGCTCTATAGGCAAAGAAGAAGGGAAGAACACCGGCTTTTCAGAAAGAAGAAAAAAAAGCAAGCAAAGCGCGCGATCGAGGATTGGGAGGTGCCACTCCAGGAACGATGTTCGCAAGTTTTACCAAAGTGTAAAACGTCAAAGCCAAGGATACAAGGCTCGAACAGAATCCGGTCGATATGAACAAGGAAATATCGTAGTTGAGACACAGTCGATGCTGAGGATATGGAAGAACCACTTCTGCAGACTGTTAAACGGGGATGGCGAACAACATTTCGCTGTAAGGCAGAACGAACCATTTAATATTGGCAACGACAGAGAAAACTGCCAACTACCCGACCTAAGTGAAGTGAGGATAGCAATATCCAAGCTCAAGCTTAACAAGGTCGCCGAAAATGGCGGCCTTCCCTCGCAGGCGAAGATGACTTGGTTAGTAAAATCCACCAACTCATAAGCCAAATCTGGTCGGTTGAAAGCATGCCTGAAGAATGGAGCCTCTGCATCGTTTGCCCGATCCACAAAAAAAGGAGACCTTCTGAACTGCGCAAACTAAAGAGGCATAAGACTCTTCAACATCGCCTACAAGATCCTATCTGCCGTAATATATGAACGCCTGAAACCGTTTACCAACAACCTGATCGGCCCTTATCAGTGTGGTTTTAGGCCAGGAAAGTCCACAATCGATCAAATTTTCTCACTTAGGCAGATCCTGGAAAAAACCCAAGAAGTCCAAATCGATACCCACCACCTATTTATCGATTTCAAAGCCGCATACGACAGCATTTATAGAGACGAACTATACAGAGCCATGTCTAGTTTTGGTATACCGCCCAAACTCGTCCGTTTGTGTAGGATGACGATGGAGAATTCTCGCAGCTCCATCAGTGTCGGAAACGACCTCACCGACACATTCGATACCAAAAAAGGATTTAGGCAAGGCGATTTGATTCTTGAGAGGATTGTGAAAAACTCCCCATCCAACGCCAGGGGCACAATTTTCCAAAAATCGGTGCAACTACTAGCATACGCCGACGATATTGACATCATTGGTAGGACTCATCGTGATGTCATAGCCACGTTTGCTAGTATAGAGAAGGAAGCGGCAAAAATGGGTTTAGCAGTAAATGAGGGTAAGACTAAGTATATGCTTTCAACACGAAAGGACACACAACACGACGAATTGTACACACATCATCATTGACAGATATAACTTTCAGTTAGTACGGGACTTTGTCTACCTCGGCTCCGCTATTAACTCTGACAACAACATATCGTCAGAAATCAAACGAAGAATTACTCTTGCCAATCGCTGTTTGTTCGGGCTAAGAAGTAACTTAGTAGTAAAGCCCTCACTCGAACTACTAAGGAGATCCTATATAAGACCCTGATCATTCCAGTCCAGCTCTACGGCGCTAAAGCATGGACCGTATCAAAAGCGGATGAAGAAATCCTTGGTCGATTCGAGTAAAAATTCTTCGAAAAATCTTCAGTCCAGCGACATACCCCTGGTCAAAAAATTCCGCATTGGACGTTTAAGATGGCTAGGGCATGTAGGACACCAATACCCCGGCTCGCAGAGTCTTCGATTCCCAGCCAGACGTCGGACGCAGTAGAGGAAGACCTCGCTTAAGCGGCGCGCGAAAGTAGAAACCGACCTCGACCAAATTTGAGTGCGCAACTGAAGGCAGTTAGCTAAGGATCGGGCTAATTGGAGAGGCATGTTGGTTGAGGCCCAGGTTCATCCCGGACTGTAGCGCCACTTAAGTAAGTAGGTAAACTTAAACGCCAGAAGGTATGTCGCTTGTAATTCAGTTATTGGGAAGCCACGCCACAGATCAACATGTCCCATTTTAATTATTTAAAGTTCATGCCATTGATGTGTATTTTTATAATAGCTGTCCACTGATTGGACTTGTCAAACCTATACTACATATATCCCAATCCCAATCGTAATGTGATTTATATTGAATCTAAAGAATGCCCATTTCGACAAAAGACAGGGGGCGGAGGGGGAGTCTCAACTCTCAAGGGCCAATTCATGTGATTTGACTTAATCAGTAAGATAAAGGCTCACTATAATTGCTTTGACTAATTACTGTTGTTGGGAATTACTTTAATTGACCTCGACGAAATGTGTTACACCGTGTCATCACGACTTTCAAGTAGCCTCCGATTGTTCGGTGTCCATTGGGTCTCGATGTGACAAATGATTGTGCACGGCCTGCCGGATGTCGATTGTTGTTTATTTTGTTGGCTATTTGACTTGCAAGACCATGTAAATAATAAAACAATCGCACGGTGAATAAGTTGTTTCGACTCCTGACTTGTTTACGTTGTAAACACTTGAGGTCTCTTGGGCTTTGAATGTTACAACATTTCGAAAGGTACTTGCACTCCAGCTCCATTCAGCCCCAAGTTGTAATTGGTGTAAGTGAATAGGTGATTTAGAAGTCTGATTGTTGTCATATCACGTAAACGTGTTTCGTGACAAGGGTGGTGCGATGGAAATTGACTTTTTGAGTACACGACTCGTGTGATATTATTAGGACCATGATAGGAGTTTCTATTTTTTTGTTTTTTTTTTAAACAAAATTGGATTGGATTGGATTGTTGACCAAAGTTGAGATAGATATTGTAATATTCGAAAAGTTAAAAGTGGTAACGCATAACTAATGAGTTTAGGGGAAAAAATAGACTGAAGCTACAGGAATGGTTTACACTTTTGAAAGGGATGTTACAGGTTGGCGCCCCATGCAGTAACTTTGAGCGGGTGTAATGGCTTCTCGTGCATTACTCGTGGATTTTCGGTGCCCCTGAAGCGATAGTTTTGCTTGTTCACGTACCCGCTGAGGTAGAAATGAGCCTCATCGCTCATTATGATTTTGGTCGAAAAATCGTCCACTTCGTCCTCAAGATTGAGGATGGCTTGGGCGTAGGTAACACGCGTTTGGCGGTCGACAGGAAGCAGCTGATGCACGGACTGGACTTGGTACGTGAACATGCGCAAGTCTTTGACCAAAATTCGCCTTCGGGACGACCGGCTGATGGCTAATTGTGAGGCAAGGCGTCTGGGAGATGTTTCCGGCGACAGTTCGACATCCTCGGCAACAGCGGCGATATACTCGGCACAACGGGCGCTCCGGGGCCGGCCACTCTTGGCAACGTCTCGTGTGGTCCCATACTCTTCAAGGTTGGTGGCCAAACGGCGCAGTGTTTGCGCAGTCGGGGTCGGACGTCCGCGAAATCGGTGTCTGAATTCGCGCTGCGCCAACACTACAGACGAAATGTTACGCAAATAAATACGACACGATTATTCCGCGTTCTTAGGGAGTGTATCGCTGCATGGCTTGTTCACTTGTATTCCACATCTATCTAGTCCACAAATGTCAAAACAGATTTGACATTGGCGGCCATTTGCAAAAATAAGAGCATCTTCCAATAGGGTGATCTCATTTGGCCCACCTTGTATGAAAAATTGAGGGGACAATAAGGCTAACTCGGCTTATAAGAAATAAGTCCGAATTTCAAAAGTCGGTTTGATTTGACATTACAATAGCGAAATGGAGCCGAGTTTTGCAATTCGGTCTTGTTCCGCTATGCGTTATTTCCGGCTCCTACGATCTATCTTTATGAGCTGCAACGTTTGGCAGCTCATAAAGGTTGTAGGTTGCTGCAATTTAACGCGTTTAGGGATGATTTGTCTAATAGTGCTTACACACCGAATCGAAAACTGAGTTTTCAGCATAAAGTTTTCGAAAACCACTATAGGGAAGATGTCATTGACATCACACTAGCCACAAACAACGACAACCTAAAGGTGCATAACTGGAGAGCATCCAACCTGAATTCCTTCTCTGATCACAGCTGGATACTCTTTGATGTCAATATTCGGATTGATGCACCAATCCCCTTTAGAAATCCCAAAAGAATCAACTGGCCAAAGTTTGACCAAATAGTTAATTCTAGACTTCAAGCAATACCAAAATCTAAGTTCACTTCGACAGACGAACTGAATGCAGCTATCGTTACCTTTTTAGAAGGCAATGAGCACTGCTTTCAAGGTCTCGTGTCCAGCCAGTTACGGTAGGAAAAAACTACCTCCCTGGTGGAGTGAGGACCTTAGTAAACTTAGGAATATGACCAGGGTCATTTTTAACATCTGCCATAAATACAATTTTTGGCAGCCCTATAAAGATTGCCTTAGAATATACAAAGCGGCTATTCGTAGCGCCAAGAAAGAATCCTGGCAGGAATACTGCGAATCCATCAATACCCTTAAAGACTCTTCCAGACTGAGAAAAATCTTAGCGAAGGACCATTCAAACCCGTCCTTAATAAGAAAGTCGGATGGTAGCTGGGCAGAGACCTCATCCGAATCTCTGTCTATCCTAATTAACACACACTTCCCGGGTTGTAAAGAGGTGCCGCCAGCATCTGCTGACTCTCGGCCCGCTGACCATACAACTTGGGAAAATATCAAATCCGTCATAACCAAAGAAAAGACATCCTGGGCAATTAATAGCTTCTCACCCTATAAATCACCTGGCCTTGATGGCATCTTGCCGATCATGCTACAAAACTCACAGGATACTGTATTACCGTGGTTGTTGCCAATTTATAAAAGTTGTATTTTATTAAACTTTATTCCACACTCATGGAGACGTGTCAGGGTAGTTTTTATACCAAAGGCAGGCAGACGTGGACATGAATCTGCAAAAGATTTTAGGCCCATCAGCCTTGCTTCCTTTATATTAAAGACCCTGGAGCGGATCCTTGACATCCATGTGCGAAGCATTCTTAATGAATCACCGCTATCCACATCACAACACGCATATCTCAAAGGCAGATCGACTGAAACCGGTCTGCATGAGGTGATTGGGACCATCGAAAAGTCCCTCTACTACAAAGAGTACACCCTAGCCACTTTCCTTGATATAGAAGGGGCTTTCAATAACGTACAAACTGACAGCATACTAGAAGCCCTAACCGTAAGTCGTAACTGGTGTAGAGGAGCATTTTAGCCAATGGATTATATCCATGCTAAGGTCTAGAATCATTCAATCAACACTAGGCAACAGCAGCTTAACGCGATATGCTGACAGAGGTACACCACAGGGTGGTGTGATATCTCCTCTGCTGTGGCTTATTGTTATGAACAAACTGTTAGTCCGACTTGATCGGGATAGGATTAAGGCAGTGGCATACGCGGACGACGTGGTGATCCTAGTATCAATAAAGTTTTTCCCAGTGATTAGCGAAATCATGGAGTACGCTCTGGGTTCTGTGAGCACGTGGGCTACAAGCTGTGGCCTGGGTGTTAATCCGAGCAAAACGGAAATGATGCTTTTCACCACGAACACCAAAATACCAGCCTTTAACCTCCCCCGACTTAATGGACAAGCGCTCTCACTCTCATCCAATGCCAATATGTAGGGACTATCCTAGATACTAAGCTTAATTGGAAAACCAACATAGAACAAAGGGTCAAGAAAGCATGTATAGCTTTCTATGCCTGTAGAAAAACATTCGGCAAAAGATGGGGCCTACAACCAAAGATGACATTTTGGATGTACACTGCTGTTGTTCGGCCGATACTCACCTATGGGGCACTAGTCTGGTCGCCTTCTGTGAGTAAAGGGTATATCATTGACAAACTTAAGAGGGTACAAAGAACTGCTTGTATCGGCACAACTGGGGCCATGAGATCTTGTCCCACTGATGCCATAACGGTTCTTCTCCACCTTCTCCCTCTAGATATCCATATCAAAGATATTGCAATGTGTAGTGCAGTCAGGCTCAAAGAATCTGGCTGCTGGTTCAATAAGCCCTATGGGCACAGCAATATCCTAGATTCAATGCCAGCAGGTCTAGTTGACCATCATACCGACTACATGATACCCAAACTGAACTTCCACAATCACTTCACCGCTGGCTTTCCAACTAGAGAGGATTGGAAAAACGCATTGGTTGAAAAAGATTTTGACACACTTATATACACCGACGGCTCCAAAATGGACTGAAGAGTGGGCGCAGGTGTCTACTCGGACACACTAAAAATAAAAAAAATCGTTTCGCCTCCCTGATTCCTCCAGCGTATTCCAAGCGGAATTGTTGGCTATTAGGGAGGCATGTCACGCGATTAAACACGATAGTACTCCCAAGCAAAATATCGCTATTTTTGTCGACAGTCAAGCCGCTATTAAGGCGATTATTTCGGTATCGACGTCATCAAAACTAGTACTTCAAGCCAAAACGAACTGGCCTCCATTGGGAGTCGATACAGTATCACTCTCATATGGGTTCCAGGCCACAGTGATATAGATGGAAATGAACAGGCTGATGCCCTAGACAGGTTGGGCTCGTCCCTTCCCAGCTCACTTGCAATCGGCATTCTCACTCCTTTAAAAACTATCATGAATAATATCAACACACACTCTCTTAAAACAGCAGAACATAGGTGGCGAAACCTCAGTGGGTGAGCCATTTCAAGAGATATGTGGCCTACAATAAGACTAAAACACGGGACCTCTTAAGCAGATCCCGTAAGGAAGTCTCCAGGGTGATAGCAATTACCACTGGACACTGGCCCATCGGTGACCATGCTGTTAGAATGGGTATACCCCACAACACCAACTGTCGCAGTTGCAAGGAGCTGGAGGAAAAGGAAACTCTAACTCACTTTCTGTGCAAATGCCCGGCTCTGTCAAGAGCAAGACAACGAACCCTAGGCAAACCTTTCTTTGACAATATCCGCGACCTCTCTGATAAACACATCAAAGAACTGATCGCCTTCCTTAATGCCACTGGTTGGATTTAGTACACACCAACTAACAACAAGACATAACATTTAACCGCACGAGTTTTTGGCATCAAAACGGCGCACCTCAGCGCTAATTGTGTTTCGGCTTGTACGAACAGCCAATCAAACTAACTAACTACAGCGAAAGCACTTGCTGTAAACTTCGTAAACTTGGGTACTTTAGGCAGTAGTCCTACAAGAAAAGAGCTTGCGCGTTCGCCAACTACATCGACTTTCTTAAGGGACAATGACACCACAAATCATAAAGCTGTGGAAATCTGTGGAATCCCTGTTAGTGGCACAATTGGCGTCCGTGGTAGAAAATGCTACAAGGAGAGATATTTTACTATGGATGAAACGGCTCCATTATCAGCTGCGAAAGTCCCCGTGTGAACGACTCAGCTGATTGGAGGAAACCTTCTAGTAGTCCGAGATATATGTCAAAGGGAGAAAGAAGATCCAAATGACATTTCCCTGCAAGAGATACGAAAATGTTTCGATGTAATTTAAAACAATGAAGCTAGCGTGTTTAAAAAAAAACACCAGCCTTGATAAGCCTCGAATGACATGAAGAAAAGGATCACGACTCTAATCGACTTGCAAATTGGACAGGGTGTAATATGAAGCAAAGACAAATATATAAATTTTTGTTGCAACAGGCTCGTTATACTTCTTGCACGAGAGCGGGATCTCCTATTTCCGAATGGCTGAGTTTTCCTGATATTTGGTACTTCTCAGATGATTTGTCAGATCATCACGAGAGGAAGGCCAGTGAAAAACATTAAGGTGTTGCTACGGCACCGAATCGAACCCAGACTATCGTGCCTTTGCAAAACCGCGGTGAAATATTTGGGTGTGACCATTAACAACAAATTTACTTTTTGGCTCCAGAAAAAGCACGCGGTGAAATTAACGTCGCAAGGCTGATGACGAACATATGAGGCCCAACGCCCAGCAATCAAAGACTCCTGATGTCGATGACGCCTTCTATACGAATGTGAGATTTGGGCAGATGCGCATCAATGGGAAAAGTACAGAAACAAAAAGCCGATGGCAGCTGTGCAGTGACTCGGAACTCTGCGTGTAGCAAGCTCCTATCGAACTGTGTCAGAATCAGTTGTTCTTGTTGTCGCTGGAGTGACCCCAACAGATCTGACAGATCTCCGCAAGCGGCTAAAAGGAAATACGTCTACGACAAAAAGACCGAAGTTGTTGTAAAAACGGGAGATTATAAAAAAAATCACAGAAGTGGAAACAGTGCTGCAGCAGAGGACGATGCACTGGCGACGCTGATCAAGAAGTTGGAGTAGAAACGGAAGAGACTAAAAAGATCACGAAAAAGAAGTGGCAAAAGCGCTGGAGCTTAGAAGGCAGAAGACAATGGACAGCAAACGATTGAAACCGCTGAGATTAACTACTCCACAAGATTGGCAAAACAAATAGCCAGTACAGGGACTCCTTAGAGGACGTGCACCATACCATATATTACCTACAGCAGATTGTAAACCTAAAGAACCGAACTAGAGAGAGATATTAGTATCAACACTCCAGGCAACATACCCGAAGAGTGCTAGATAGTAAGCTGTCCTGGAACCAAATCTGCCTAAAAAATTCTCAGAAGAAAGAAAAGAAGAATACAGCCTCTCTGTAGTAATGCGAACAGCGGTTCCTGTGGGTGGATCAGAAGCCTAAGGTTCAGGAGGAGTTTTTAGTTCACGAATACCTTACACAAAGGGGAGTCAGACACATGGGAATGATCAACACTGAAAAGACCTTTCTCCTCCCCCAACCGGGAAAAAAATAAAAGAATTGTGTGATCCTTTGGATGTCCGTACGATATAGTCACTCTGGGTCAAAAAGTATCTTATTACTGCAAATCTTTGTAGTAGTGTCTGCCAAGGACAAATGACAAAGCCGGTGTGTGATATCTTCTTTTACAGGAAGATGAACCTGGGCCTCAACGAACATGCCTCTCCAATTAGCCCGGTCCTTAGCTAACTGCCTCCAGTTGCGCATTCCAAGTCGGTTGAGGTCGGTTTCTACTTGTGCGCGCCACTTCAGGCGAGGTCTTCCTCTACTGCGTCCGACATCTGACTGGGAATCGAAGACTCTGCGAGCCGGAGAATTGGTGTCCATTCGTTCTACCATCATAAACGTCCAATGCGGAGTTTTTTTCACCAGGGGTATGTCGATGTACAGCTCGTATAGTTCTTGGTTGAATCTTCGTCTCCATAGCCCGTCAACACAAACGGGACCGAAGATTTTTCGAAGAAATTTTCGCTCGAATCGACCAAGAATTTCTTCATCCATAGAGCAGGACTTGGATGATCAGGGTCTTGGATAGGATCTCCTTAGTAGTTCGAGTGAGGGCTTTACTACTAAATTGCCTTCTTAGCCCGAAGAAACAGCGGTTGGCAAGAGTAATTCTTCTTTTGATTTCTGACGAGATGTTGTTGTCAAAGTTAATAGTACTACCTCAAGGTTATATCTGTCAATAGTGACGTTCTGTCCAATTCGTCGATGTTGTGCGTTCTTTCGTGTTGACAGCATATACTTAGTCTTACCCTCATTTACTGCTGAACCCATTTTTGCCGCTTCCTTCTCTGTACTAGCAAACGTGGCTTTGACATCACGTTGAGTCCGGAAAATCGTGCCTCTGGTGTTGGCTCGAATGGTATCGAATGTGTCGGCGATCAGGTTGTTGGTAAACGGTTTCAGACGTTCACATATTACGGCAGATGGGATCTTGTAGGCGATGTTGAGGAGACTTATGCCTCTGTAGTTGGCGCAGTTCAGATGGTCTCCTTTTTTGTGGATCGGGCAAACGATCCATTCTTCAGGCATACTTTCATCCGACCAGATTTGGCTTTGGATGTTTCTTACCAACTTTATAAAGCTCAGACGGATGGCCGTCACTTCCGTCGGCTTTGTTTAGCTTGAGTTTAGATATTGCTATCCCCACTTCACTTAGGTCGGGTGATTTGCAGTTTTCGCTGCCGTTGCCAATATTAAATGGTTCGTTCTGCCTGACAACGGAATGTTGGTTGTCGTCGCCGTTCAACAGTCTGCAGAAGTGTTTCTTCCATATCCTTAGCTCAACTACTTTGACACACTTTGGTAAAACTTGCGAACATCGTTCCTGGAGTGGCACCTCTCTATATCCTCGATCGCGCACATTTCTTGCTCTTTTCTTTTTTCTTCTTTCTGAAAAGCCGGTGTTCTTCCCTTCTTCTTTGCCTATAGAGCTCAATGGCAGCTCTCGTCTTCACCTGCAGCTTAGCCTTGTAGGCCTCGTTCTTGCCTGCGAGCATCTGTCGGCATTCCACATCAAACCAGGGGTTTCTTGCTGGTGGCCGCGAGAAACCTAGCACGTCAGTTGCGGCTGATTAAATGGCTTGTTGGCATCGTTGCCATTGTTCGTCGACATTAGATGCTGGTGGTGTGGTGTAAATCGAGAGGTTAAGGGATACGCATTGCGCGAAGGTCTTGGTGGTCTGTGGCAATTGCAGTCTTTCGACATTAAATTTTTTCATAGTATTTCTGGTTTGTTGTGGCGTGGTGGATATCCGCATCTTTTCCTTGGCTTCTACAAGGAAGTGGTCCGAATGGATGTTAGCCCCTCGGAATGTTCGGACATCCAAAATACTGTATGCGTGTCTCTTGTCTATCGCAATGTGATCAATTTGGTTGACTGTTCGTTGATCTGGAGACCGCAATGTTCGTTCTACAGCACCCAACCATCAATTTAAGATTTAATTCGCTCAACTAAATGGGTGCTTCCAAACTAACCAATATCATCACCGGATACTCCACCTTAGGCAGGTTTGCCTATCCACGCGTCTTTGCTTGCAATGATTTCTGCAGTACTTGCAGAGACAAGGAAGAAGAAGAGACGATCCCGTTTTCTCACGAATCAGAAAAGCCATCAATCTAAACCATCTGATCAATGTCAGGTAGTATGGCTGACCTAAACAGTTTTTTTAAGAAATTAAATTGGCATCAGGGGTAGTCTGAGAAAAAAGCTATGTCAGTGGTAAAACAATGAACTTTTCTCTGGTATAAGTGTAAAAAAATACCACTCCAAACAATATAAACTTCCCCAGCCTACTTAAACCTATACCTCTTATGTATTTCTACGAGACGCTTGTTAACTCCCCCCTTAGTTTGCAATAGTACTCCCACCAACACTCGTTAAATGGTAATGACAAAACTTAAAACCAAAACCACCAACTAAGCCGCTAATTACTTGCGGGCTACTAAGCTTAAACTTCAGAAGGTGATGCGGACTTTTCTTCTCCAACACAATGTTGCAATATTTTCGCCAAAGTTGTCCCTTTCAGAAGGTGAAACTTCATCTGTCTTTGACTTTGTTTGGCACTAACGTTTATTTTCATCGGAAGCAGACAACCGGGAAAAACAACCAAAAATCGACTTTAAAAAAAAAAACTCTGAAAACTTTTAGCTTCCTTCGAAAAACATGAATCCTTTGCAATTGCAGCCTTCTCTTTGCCTGCCCATGCCAAAAATTGTATGCATTTCGTCAGTACATTTTTTCACCCTTTTTTGGATTTTTTCTTCTTTTGACAAAAGGAAGAAGCAAAAACACTTAAATTAGTCATCGAGTTTTGAGTTACCTCCTCCCATCCAGCCCTGACATGGTCTCAATTCCAAAGTAGTCACGTTCATGTGGTGGAATATGTTCGTCATGTCGTATACCACAGGAATCACATACAACAAATGAGTGTACATTTGCTGCGAATCTTTATCCTCGATTTCGGTTTTGCATACATGCCTCGTGGTCTTATCCGTCTTCGACGAAAAATAAATATCTGTGCGTAAGTAATATGGCTTTAACCCTCCGAATGGAATGCTGAGAATGGTGGGACGTGACCGTAATAACTTAAGGCAAAGCGCGACCATTGTTTGTCGACTTTGTCATACCATCTCAGTGGATATAATTTGTTTCGAGGAAATTAAAGTCACAGATGCAAAAGCAAATGACAAATGGCGAAGGGTGCTGGCCAAGGCAGCAAAAACAAAAGAGGGTTGCCCCAGAAAAGTACATCCGGCGCACAATTGAGTGAAAGACGACGGCTAGCAATCCAGGCGCGGGTAAAGTGCAGATTCGTTTGGAATTCACTCCTCTGCAATGTGTTTTTATCAGCGAGATGTGTCTTCGTATATGGATGGTGAATGGATGCAGAAAAAAAAAAATGAAAAATCGAAGACTGCAGGCGTCAAGGACTAACTTAAGTGGGAGGGTTGACGAAGAAGTTCGTATTGCCTGCAACTAATGTTTGTTTTTCGTTCGACAAAGCATGATTACCAACGCAGCTTTTTTGTCGCCCAGTGGTCCTTGAACTTTGAAATGATGGAATTGTCAGCTGTTGCCACCTAAATAGCAATTTTGTTTGATGTAGCTTTGAAAGTCGTTAATTTTACGACTCTATAGCTTCGTGACATCATCAATTGCATGTGGGTCGGTCTTGTATAGCTTTGCATAAAAAGGTCAAGGGTTTTGTGTAATAAAATGGCAAATAAACTTTTTCAGCCACGCAATCGATAAGGATAGTTAATCATTGGCAAACTCAATAAGAGTCAGACGATGGAGGTGCTGATACAGCCAATTCGCATGCCACCAAATGGGTTCGTATACACGCACTGTCGTCATATCCTTGGCGGAAGTGACAAATGGACATTAAAAAAAAATTAATAAATTAGTTGGACAGTTTGAGATTGGGTGGTTTGACCTCCTCTTGTTGTTGAAAAGTATTGGCAATGGAAACGTTTTGAATTTTAAATGGATGCAAATTTTTGTTGCTTAGTTTGGATGGTCCAATTTAAGAGGCAACTCCGACTGTTGGCCTTCTCGTTGCGACCGCTGAGGCCCTGGTACATTGAACGTAGATGTGTCTTCAAACTACGGCACTCCTAACAGCTCCAGGGAGAATGGACAAAGAGAGCAACCTACATGAATTGCTTCGATAAATGCGGAATTTGCAATCTCAAGGATTAGTCAGGCCCGTTGAAAAGAGATGTTGGCGAAAGAACCGAAAGGGCAACGACAGCACTCAATCCCGTAGTGGATACGGATATCCTAGCGGCATCTAATAATTGGAGCTTCCCCACCAGGTTGAGCCCAACTCCCATTCACGGAATAATTTTTTGTTACGAAGAACATCGTAAATAAAACAGAAGAGGTGTAGCCGAACAACTAGCGGAAGCCATGAGCTGCTACAAAGTAGACATTACTGCCATCCAGGAAATGGGATGGGTCGGGAAAAAAGAGAATAAATAACGATGGGATGAGTCTGGTAAAAAGAGAAAAACTATCTACTACGGTCTGTATTTTAGTGAGTAGAAACAGCACTATTCGGATGCGGATTTGTCATAAGCGACAGACTTAGACAGGAACACCTAAGCGAACGCATCTTAACAATCCGCATGAAGGAAAAATTTGACAAAATTAGCCTTATATGCGCTCATACTCTGGAGGACAAAAAAAAAGATTGTTTCTACGAGCTCAACACGATGCGACTCCAATCCCGGCAACTGGCTAAGGCTAATAGACGAACAAAATGCCGCAAAACCAGTGGCATTTGTCTGGCATCTATCTAAGCCAATAAAAGGATATGCCTAGACAAAATCCTTGGTATAAACAGTAAATTCGAAGCTGGAGACCCTATTACTGGACACAATAAACTGAGAAGCCTTAAATTAAAACTTCATCCATGACGACTTTCGTAGGTGCTGTATAACCACCAATTTCTATGTCTTAAGACAGTTGAGAAAGTGATCTCTAGGGATATACCTTTTCACGAACCAGACTATATTTCCTATCTTTTCCGATTTGCAGCAACATTCGAATGGGAAGAAATCTCCTTAATCGGGCATCAACGATACCAAAGCAGGAGCTTCAAACAACGGACAATGGGTCTAAATTGACTTCAATGCGATAAGGAAAGCCGAACCTTATCTACGTTTCAGGAAGTTGAAACTTCCTCCTTCATATAGTGATTTTGAGTTTTCAGGATTCTGAATTTCTGAATTTTGACACCAACTACGTGATACTACGTGATTATTCTATGTGAAGCTTTGTCGTTAAAATTGAGCTTGGTGAACAAAAAAAAAAAAAAAAAAAACAGCTGTCGTAATATTTTATTACCAAGATAGCCTGTCCTCAGTCTGGTCTTTGTGTTATCAGCATTGCTCTTCCTCACTTCAACTGCATCTGAAACGCATACATAAAACCTCTTGATACAGATCGATCAGTTCATTCAACGAAAAAGATTCGTTTTGGAACAACATAACAAGCAACGAGCTGATTAACTGTCAAAAAATGGATCTTCAATGAATTATGATCTTGGGCATCTGAAATGGATTTGAGTAGAAGATACGAATAAATTCAGGTGGAGTTACTGACCATGAAAAAAAAAAACATATGGGAATGCTACAATCCGCAGTGCGGATCGTTGAATACACTATCCCTTCCCATCCTTCAAATTAATGTACCCAAGAAGTGGACGGGGCTAAAAACTGAATGTGGATAAAATATACAAAATGACATTCAGTCCTATCAGAGCGGACAATTTTCAACGCAAACTTCGTCGGAGGTTTAAATTCCATTCGAGGTACAGCTGCTGTCAAAATAATAGCACCACGGTTATATTATTTTTTAAACTGTGAACAGATTGTGAATAGTTTAATTGAATTCATTTGTTTTTTTTTTTAATATAATAGCATGTAATAGGAAACTAAATATATATACACAGATCCGGTATGTTGCTAAATAAAAAAAAAATGACACATTCTTTGGAAAAAACCCAAAATTGACCCTGTCAAAATAATAGCACTTTTTGGTTCATTGCTCAAAATAAGTGTTAATTCCATAAAACTAAAACAATTTCATACAGATATTATAAGGAAATTAAGAATATAAATAATATAAAAAAAATTTAATATTTTGTTGTGTAGCCTTTATGGGCAATTACACTCCCACAACGCCTTCCCATGGAGTTTACTAAACTCTCACACCTCTCTTTGGGGATTGAGTTCCATGTTGCCTCTACCACTTCCCAGAGGCTTTTATTATTTGTGGGCTTTTGTTCTGATACTCTTTTTTTCACATCAGCCCACAAATTCTCAATTGGGTTTAAGTCTGGCGACTGTGCGGGCCATTCCATAACGCTGATCTCGTTAGCACGGAACCATTCTTTTGCCTTTTTGCTCGTGTGCTTTGGGTCGTTGTCCTGTTGAAAGACCCATCTCAGCGGCATTTCTTCAGAGGCGTATGGGAGCATCACTGTCTCGAGTATTTCCACGTATACGGATGCATCCATGATAGTTTTGATCCACTGTATGGGCCCTACACCATAATAGGAAAAGCACCCCCAAACCATGATACTCGACCCTCCATGTTTTATGGTCTTTGTGGTTATATTCCGTATTGGGTGGCCTCCTTACATAGCATCTTGACCCCTTACCTCCATATAAAACAAATTTGGACTCGTCTGTCCATAAAATATTACGCCACTTTTCAATTGGCCAATTCAAATGAAATTTAGCGAATTCTAGTCTCTTTTTAACATGTTTTTTTGTTAGTAAAGGTACTTTTCTAGGACTGCAAGCATTTAAATTGTTCTCTCGGAGCCTCCGACACACGGTTTCAGTGCTTGCTGGAATTTCCAAGTCCTTTTTAAGCTCAACAGCTGAACTAAAAGGCTGAGCTTTGCTCCTTCTAGTTAGACGGCTAACGGATCTCGCTGACATAACAGGCTTCCTTCCACGTGTTTCGGCCTTTTCTTCAAAAACGATGGCGTTCCTAATCATCTTATTTGAACATTTAAGAATTTCCCGGATTTCCTTATAACTTTTGTTTTCCGCAATTAAATTTCTTATTATAAGGCGCTTTTCGGGTGTGCAATGTTTACCCCGCCCCATTTCTAAAATTTGTAAAAACATATCACCTTCAAATTTCTATGGGAGTGCACTTCTTAATATTAACTTACCGGTGTAATAACTTTTATTAACCAAAAACACTTAAAAATTTAGTTTTTACAAAATTTGTTGCGATGGTGCTATTATTTTGACAGACGAAATCAAGAGGTTACTGTGGATAATGCGTTGCAATAATTGCGCACATGAGTTTTGTGGACGAAAAAGAGTGGAAAGTGAAAGAAAAAGAAACAAATAACGGAACTTAACAACTGTGATCATAAACTCATTTCTCGTTGTCTCAATATTCCTCTTTAAAGGCGATAGTCGTCTTCGGTGCTATTATTTTGACGGCAACTGTATGTGTCATCGAAAAAAATACTACATAGACGCGACGGGTTCACTTCCCTACAATTCGTAAATAAATTCGGCGAAGAATTTGTGTCGGAGGAAATCGGAAAAATAATGGCACTTAGCTGTCAAAAATTGCACGAAAAATAAACCTGAACGCACTTCAATGCAATTCGACGGGATGCGTTACAAAATGTCGGAGAAATATTCCGAACAGCTTTCCGGAAGAATACCTCGAAGCAAAAATCCTCCGAATTGTACAAAATCGGAGAATTTTCCGCTCCGACAGATACCTCAATAGGGCCGATTGTCACCACATTTTGTTCAGATAGTTCATCTTAAACTTTGTGGTTCTAAAAAAAAAATAAACGTTTTTCTATTGCATAAGCTATGGGGTAGGGTATACAAAGGGTTTGTAGGAAAACGCCCCCAAAAAGTGGGTGTGGGATAAAATGAACTAAAGACGAAATGTTGATAACATCATAGCCAATGATCTTGCATCGAACTATTTTTCGAAGATTTTAACATTTTACCAAAAAACGTTTTTTTTTACTGCAATCGCCATTTAAAAGTGTACGTGGCAAAAAAACCTTGTTTGGACGAAATATAGATGTTGGGATTGTCTAAAAATATTACAAAGACACATCATCAAAAATCTTAACCGTTTAGCAAAAACGTTTTACTAAAAAAGGGGCATGACAGTGGGCGGATTTTGAAAATTGTTTACACTTGTTCTGCCTTGTAGCCAGGGAGTCTATAAACCAAATTTTAACACTCTAGCTCAAAATGGAAGGCCTAAAAATCACAAACGGACGGACGGACAGACAGACACGGCTAGATCGACTCAGTTAGCGATTCTAAATCGATCCATAAACATTGAGGTATACCTATCGCAATTATTTCTCTATGTTACAAACTTAATGTCAAAACGAATATACCCCTATGGGACAGGGTATAAAAAGTCCCATAGATGGTCTCAAACCTGTGCGAAGTTTTATGTTTGACACTTGTTCAACGCCGAATCCGAACGGCAAATTCGAGATGCTTCTCATGACAATGTTACTCTTGGATTTTTGTCAAGAGGTGGAACAGTGAAAAAACTTAGAAATTGTCACTTTCGGAACTTGAAACAGGGATCCCGCGCTTAGGCTGCTGCACCCACAAAAGGCATATCATGGAAGTTCAGTCAGTATGCAACAGAAATTCGATTAGATCCGCAAACTTTGAAGGTATGACAAACCTTAGTGTATTTGTCGGTAAGGGTCCTTATTGGTCATAACTTCCTTAGAAACCATAGAGTAGATGACCATAGATGACATCTGAAGAGGCTGCAGTTATGAAGGGACTCACGGGAATATACCTTATTTTATCTGTCACTGTCCGAAATTCTCTCACCAGAAATGACAGAATTGTCCGATATCGTTGAATGACCCAATGCATAACATGGAAAAAGAAGACCCACTGAGGACCATCAGAATAGTATCACGATGTACCCAAAAGGAACTTAGTGTAGCGGGTGAGAGTACACTCTACTTCCCCGTTCCGTAAATGTAACCTAGCCTTTCAAGTTTTTTTTTCATTTAGTCTTACATTGTACACAGGGTGTAGTTCGTTGATCTGGAGATCGCCATGTCCCCCAGGTGAGAAAACCTACTGATGGCTATAATTGCATTTTGTTCGTTAGCGAAGTCTATTAGCCTAAGTCCGTTATCAGACGTGTTGTGGTGTAGGCTATAAAGGGTGATCCATTTCGAGGTTCCCTACTTTTTTAAAGAAAAAAAAACAGAAAATTCAAATTTAATGGAGAATGTTTATTATCATTTGAAAGAACATTCTTTGGCATTTATTTTTTGAAGATTATGTCTATCAAATGTTGGCCGTTGCTACGTCGCAGATGGTCCATCCGTTGAGTCCAATTTTCGATCACTCGTTCGAGCATTTCGACTGGTAACTGGCGAATGACACGCGTTATGTTTTCCTCCAAGGCCTGAATCGAAGCGGGTTTGTCGGCATAATCTTTTGACTTTACATATCCCCACAGGAAAAAGTCTAACGGTGTGATATTACACGATCTTGGTGGCCAATCGAACGGCCCAAAACGTGAAATTATGTGATCACCGAAATGTTCTCTCAATAAGTCAATTGATTGATGCGATGTGTGGGAAGTGGCGCCGTCTTGCTGAAACCAAATGTCGCCGAGATCACGAGCTTCAATTTCAGGCATCAAATAGTAAGTTATCATGGTCCGAGTTGCTGTGAACGGCGCCGAATCGACTCTCCACGGTCTTCGTGTACACTCTCAGCTACGGCCGCTATATTTTCTTCACAGCGTGCTGGACGTGGTCTATTCGGTCGAATACTATCCAATAATGAATGCTGGGTCTCAAAATGGGTGATGGTGTTGCGAATAGTACGCTCAGTAGGCCGATTATGTTGACCATAAGTTGAGCGAAGTGCACGAAACACATTCCTCACAGAACGTGAATTTTCATAGTAAAGTTGAACAATTTGTAAACGTTGTTCACGCGTAAGTCTTTCCATTATGAAATGCCAAACAATACTAAACAAAAATAACATGACAGCATGACACGACTCACACGTGATCTGTCAAAAAAGGCTATTGAAAAAAGTATCTCTACTTGGATCACCCGTTATTTTCCGACAATACTGCTAAAGATGTCTTCTCTTCCTACCTTTGCGTTATAATCTCCCAGCATGATTTTAACATCATACTTCGCATATAAGGCTTATTGGCCTTGATGCGGATTGTTACGATGCGTTCGTTTATGTCTTGGAAACATAAGACTTCTTGCCTAAGTCTGGCACTTATAACAAATCCACATCCGAAGAGTCGCTGTTCTGATCACTATAACACGGTCCATAGTAAATGTCACAGGTTTTCATCCTCTTTTTGCCCGGCCCATCCCATCGTATTTCCTGAATGGCAGTAATGTCTGCTATGTAGCAGCTTAGGGCTTCCACTAGTTGTTCGCTGGCACCTGTCCAGTTTAATGTTCTCACATTCCAGGTGCAGTAACGAACGTCGTTGTCTTTTTTTAGTTTACCAAGGTCGTGTTGGCCTGCTAAGGGAACCTTTTTTTAATTTTTGTTAACACATCCACAAAACTGTTTAGTCGGGAAGCTAATCAAATTCGCAACACAGGACAATTTTCAAAATTAAAAACTAACTCGTATCCTTTTCTGCCGTACACACTCTTCTCCATTGCAACAGTCATCACCGGGTCAAAACCAAAAAAATTAAAACTTCTCAGTCCGTCTATTCCCGCCACACAGCTATAAATTCGTGAAAAGCTACTTTTCCAATTAAAAGCAATTTCCATATTCGTCCCTTTCGCAGGAAGTTATCTAGGAAAACCTCTGAAACATACCGAGAGAGTGGTAGAGACTTACAATCATCAACAACCCAGTTGTGGCAGGAGCACAGTGTATTCACAAAATTCCCTCATTCAACCAACTATCCCGTTCCAGGCTACCAGGGGAGGTAGCAATGAATTTGTATGGCTCCAACATAGGGTGGCAATGCGAGTCAAGTTTCCATGTATATGTACAGCATGTACCATTCGACCCGACGCACGGCGCCATTCGTTAAGAGTTAAGGGCTGTCGGTTTTTACTTAATCATTGCTGTTCCGTTATTTGTTGTTTTTTTTTTTCATATCACTTGGTATGAGACTATAAGAAACATGCGAGTAGTATACAACAGAGCATGAAGGGTGTAAATGGATTTACGTGCCACGCATATAGCCCATCGCTATGTCAAATGCTGTGGCACTGCTACCGCTCTCAGCTTTATGAATGTAGCGTGCAATTAGATTTGTAGGTTAATCTTGATATCGGCGAATGACGAGTTTACTGCACACCACCACCGACCGGCCGGCGATGACAATTTGTGTTTAAGCGCCCTATATTCGTATAGACAGTGGTCTCTGCCATTTTAAGGGTGACCAGAAAAAATTACAAAAAAAAAGGGCAAGGGATTGGGGGCGATTAGTCTGCCGGAATCACAATCACGGCTGACGGGTCAGTGATTAACGCTGCGTCGTTTGGTTTCTGTTTTCTTGCTGTTAATGGATTATTGACGAGCGTCGATTTGCATTTTGGGAATCTGTCGAAGAAGAAATGTCTGGACGTACGAATGGGTGTCGATAAATCAGAAAACAAAAGTTTCGTCACCTGAAATTCGTTAGCGGAAACACGAAACACATGTTCGATTAGCGGGGGGTGGGGATGGCCATATTTGTACATGTATCCGCTTGCCGAGCTTGTGGATTGAATTGAAAGTGTGCAAGACGTGCGACGATTTGATGGTGCGTTTGGAATTTTAAATTTTGACAGTCGGCGATGGGTGAAGAAGGCAGGGAACTGTCAGGAGGAGTATAATTACGTCAGAGATAGGAATAATAAGTAGGCAGCAAATGTGATGTAGTTGCGTGGTGCTATTGAATGCTTTTGAGTGAAGGAAGTAAGTGTTCTACCCCAATCAGAGTACGGTTAAACATTTGAGCATTAATTAGATATGAACTAACATTTGGTAAGCCCTTATAAAAGTGAAAATCAAACATTTAACCAAAAGTTTAGCAGATTTCTACACCTTATTTATTTTTTATTAATTACAGGCTTAGGAAAATCAGTGACTTTTCAACAGATGGCTTTAGTAATCTATATCTCGCATTGCATACCAACACTAAATGCCTTTAAAAAGAAGAGATTTCGTACTAAAAAAAAACCTTCTTACAGCTTTGTGATCGGTTAACACAATTTTGTTTGAGCCCGTTCGGTATCAAAGATGCACCATGTTCAAGGAACTTGACGAAAAAAAATGTTGGTAAAATAATGGAAATCGTTGAGTCTGAGCATCATGCAAGCACTGTTTCGACTGCCCAGGAGCTAAACATGGCACAAGAACCCATTTAAACCAATCGAATAAGGCTGGATACAAAACTAGGCTAGATGTCATCTTTGAAACCAGGCTTAATCGCAACAAAATCGAACCATTTCTAAAGTGGATACGGTACGGTATATGACTGGTGGCGAAAGAACGAAAACGGTCATGGTCGAATCCCTCTGAGCCTAGGCAAAGGGTTGAGTGGTATTGACAGGGAATCATCTACTATGAGCTGCTGCTCAGCTACAGAAAAACTCTTACTTTGGACCTGTACTGTCCACAATTGGATCGTCTGAAAGAAGGAATCCTCTAGAAGCGACCAACATTGGCCAATTTCTTTTTTAAACGGCATACCTCTCCAAATAGATCGGTCCTTAGCTAACTGCCTCCAGGTGCAGACTTCAAGTTGGTAGAGGTGGGTTTCTACTTTTGCGCCTCATTTAATGCAAGGTCTTCCCCTACTACGTCCGACGTGTGCTTGGGAATTGAAGAACATTCGCTCTACATATACTTAGTTTTACCCTCAAACCATTTTTGCCACTTCATTCTCTATACTCGCAAACGTGGCTATGACATCACGTTGAGTCCTACCAATGATGTCAATATCGTCGCAGTATCTATGCTAGTAGTTGTGCGATTTTTGGAAGATTGTGCCTCTGGTGTTGGCTCGGGAGTTTTGCATAATCCTCTCAAGAAACAGACTAAGGAAGTCACATGACAGCGCATCGCCTTGCTTAAGGCATCGAATCTGTCGAGAATTCTCCAATCTGGAGACCGCCATGTCCCCTTATGGATATCGAAGTCGGGCACTTATAACAAATCCGCATCCGAATAGCAGCTGTTTCTGCTCACTATAACACGGTCCATAGTAGATGTCACAGTTTTTCATCCTCTTTTTGACCGTCCCATCCCATCGTATTTCCTGCTTTGTAGCAGTTTAGTGCTTCCGCTAGTTGTTCGCCTGCATCTCTCCTGTTTAATGTTCTCACATTCCAGGTGCAGATACGAACATTGTTGTTCTTTTTTTTTCGTTTTACAACCTTACCTGACCCTTACCGACGGCCTCAGTGGCCCTAGCAAAACCTCAATGAGTTTTCACTGGCCTTCCTCTCGTGATGACTAGACAAATCATCCGAGTTGTATCAATTGTCAAGAGAAGCTTATCTCAAATTTGCCGTTCGTATTCGGCATAAGACAGGAGATCCCGTCATCGTGCAAGAAGTACACATGTACACATAAATGGTTGTGAGAAAGCAAGGCCTGGGTATTAACGAGTCTGTTGCGCTAATAATTTTTTTTTAACCTTAACTTCAGCTAACCGGTCACTTTAAATGAATAAAGGCGTTGAAAAGAGCTGAATTGTCTGGTTTTCGGAATCAAGCCTCTGACTGGCATCCTTAGGCTTTAATTCCTGCACCAGTTGAATTTTATGTTTCCAGCTCTAGGTCTTTGTGCAAAATACCGTGCAAGCACTTGCGAGCTTCGAATTGAAAAGTGCGGGTAGTCACGAACAGATTGTATACCACTCTCCATGTTTTCTACCTTCTTGACAATCTTGATCGCTCGGATTTCGGTTTTTTCAGTGTTATACCGGTCTCTTCAACTTTTTGACCAATTTTCGAATGAGATGTAAGTGTGGCGCATCATTTAAGTGCCGATTAAGGCGAGATCTTCCTCTAATGCAGCTGAGACTTGGCTGAGAAATGAAAAATCGTTCTTCATGACCTACCATCTTAAACGTCTTAATGTTCTTGTGCCGAAAAATTTTCGAAGTATTTTGCGCTCAAAACGACCAAACGATTCATCCGCTTTTGATATGGTACATGCTTCGACAACAACGAGCAGAACTGGGATAATAAGGATCTTATATAGAACCTCCTAAGTTGAGTGATAGCTTTGTTATAAAAATGGCCTTCTTAACCCAAAGGAACAACAGTTAGCAGTCAATCCGCGAATCACCGTTTTTGTAATACTGTAGGATGCCTTTGCTCCCGAGAAACGTTTGACATACCCCCGAGCCTCTCCGATTCGTTGCATTCACGTAGTAAGCTAAACAAATATAAACCTTTTTTTTAAGCAGGATATGCGACAGATGTAAAGCTTTCTCAATAACATCTGTAATTTGATGTACATTCAACGGTGGACCAAGTACATCGAATTACAGATGTAATTGAGAAAGCTTTGGAAGAAAAGAAAATTTGTTCAGCCGTATTTCTTGACGTGTCGCAAGCTTTTGACAAGGTGTGGCACAAAGGCCTTACTTATAAACTAAGTCAAGTTCTGCCAGAACAATTATATAAAATCCTAGTGTCGTATCTTGAGCATAGACTCTTCCGTGTGAAACTTGGAAGCGCATATTCCGAGTTCAAGGAAATAATGGCAGGTGTACCGCAAGGAAGCGTCCTTGGACCAATCCTGTACCTCCTATTCACTCGTGATATCCCACAAACAAACGATACAATAGTTGCAACGTTTGCTGACGATACTGCTATAATAGCAGTTGGCACAACAATAGAGGAAACAAATATCAAATTACAAAACGCTCTTAACGAGGTTAATGAATGGACTAGATCCTGGCGGATTGCACTTAATGAGAGCAAATCGATCCATGTAGATTTTTCGTATAAACGGACAAACGATTTGCCTGTATTCGAGTCCCGTTTGAAAATGAAGCGAAATATCTCGGTATGACGCTCGATGCAAAATTAAAATGGAAGTCGCATGTAAAAAAGAAATGCGAAGAACTAAAAAATAAATACAGGGAACTGTACTGGTTGCTCGGAAAATATTCGAAGCTTAACCTTGATAACAAGCTGTTATTATACAAGCAAGTGCTAAAACCGGTTTGGACATATGGTGTACAACTATGGGGTTGTACCAGTGAAACGAATCTAAACATTCTACAAACTTTTGAAAACATAATGTTAAGATCATTCGTCAATGCGCCGTGGTACGTAAGGAACGAAGATCTACGCAGAGATCTGGGCATTCCCGCGGTTAAAGATGAAACAAAAAAATTTGCACGAAAACATAAAAAACGTTTATTAGGACACGTTAACACAACAGTCCTCCAAATTCTTGACGAAACAAATATATTGCGGCGTCTTCAAAGAACTAAACCCTTAGATTTGGCCCGATAATAACAAACCGCGCTATAAATTGCGGAAAAAGCAGGAACTCTCAAAGGAAAGTTACCTGCCAAACATATTATATACTCGTGATAAAAAAATTTCTGGATAAGTCGAATACTTAGTTGCAATAGAAATACAAAATGGGTGGTGGTTTTAGTGAGTAAAAATCTCACACTACTTTGGGCACGTGCTCATCGTGTCTATGAAGATTTAAACCAGCCCACGGAAAAAAAAAATTCCTTCCCTTTGCATGGCAGGTGTTTTCAAAGTTAAATCTTTGCTTGAGGGATCAACTTGAAGTACGTTCTAAAGCCGGTCCTATGGAAACAGCTTCCAGTTGCGCATTTTATTTTGGTTAAATGGTTTTGAACTCTTCGCACTAAGCCAATTGTAATGATGGTCATCGAAGCCTAAAAGTTCAAAGCCTTAATGTATATTCAATTCGTCGGATATTTTGCCAGTTCGAGAACTGACACTATAGGGGATATGTGTCATGATCGTTATTAAAACAAAAAAAACACACGGGGTTTGTGATACCCCCGATACCTGTGATAGCAATCAAGATTAGGTTTTTGCTAAACTTGACACTTTTAGCAATTTTTTTTCGAGCAAACATAGATGGGTAAACAAAAATGGAAAATGGCTCTTCACTTAATCTGACCCCGAGAAAATTTTACGACCTCTCTACGTCAAATAGTTTCAAACTTTCTTTTGTCCCCTTCTCCCCTAACAGGTCAGAAAAACAAGCAACAAAAATAGAACGCCTTAATGGGACACCCTACATAGAACTTGACAATAAAAATGAATTTTACTTTTGTTTGTCAAAGTTTCAAAGCTGTCTAGCCAAATCTATGTGCACATCATTAGGCACATGACCCAAGAGTTTCCATCTTTTCCTCCTGCCATTGCTGTTTCCACCCACCCGTCTGTGTATATAGTTTCATTGTTTGGCTGTTGTCACTTTGTACTTGTGTTCAGCAAAAAAAAAAAAAAAAAAACCTTTAGATACATACACACAATTCCAGAGTGTTTATGAAGTACCAAAGGTAAATATGATAAAAAAGCAAAACTCCATGAAACGGTTAAAAAGACTCCGTTGGTACGTCAATTCAGTCATCAACATCCATATCATCATCAGAAGTGCCAAGCAGCAGAAACATCATCAACAGTATCAACAGACAGGACTCTGCTGCGCCTTGAAATGAATCTGCAAAAGGAAACACTGATTGTGTTCAGAGTATTATATCGCAGATACTGAGGCGTATACGTATCTTTTTTTTTCAGTCCATCAACTTTTTACTTTTGTTTTCCATCACCAGCAGGATATTTTCCCATTTTCACAGGCACTTTCGTTTAATTTTTTTTTTGGTTTCAGTCGGTGTGGGTGTTGGTGCATGTACTCCTGGGTATCTCTGTCTGTGTGTGTTGCTTCAGTTTGAATTAAAGTAAATATTTGATTTTATCTATATACTCTGTCTGGTTGGAAATTTTGCAAGCAACTGTGTTCCAAAGACTGGACTGCCATTTGAAATGGGAACAGATTGCCATGAAGATAAGACGAAGGAGTGTCTCCTCTCTGTATGTGTGCATATTGTATGACTTTTGACACCCATTCTGGGAATAATTGAATTTCATTTCAGTCCGTTTCTTCTCTGATTTGCAGTGGACTGCAGTTTATTAAATTTATTATTTCTCAAACATATCTGCAGGGCGAAGGATTCGGTTTTTGTAGTTGCTACCTACCCAATAAGTACCTAAGGTAGGATTGTTGAAAATTCAGCACGCTCAGGATACCACTGGTTTCTGATATTCTCTTGACCAGGGATATTCTATACGATGGTTATTCAGTGAGATGGTTGAATTAGTTTCTTTAGGGAAATGCAAAGGTCGTTTTGTAAGAGGTAGTTGTAGGTATGATCTGAAGAAGTCTATATACATATGTAAGGGCATGGACATATCTTGAAAGGACATAGAGGTGGCAATTGTATGCTAGCCATTGCTATCCGACAAATTCAGTCGAGTGGTCGTTGTACCATCATTTGAAAGGTCCAGTAGACATTTTGTCTGCTTTTAAGGAATTATCAGTTTTAAGTGAATCAGTTTATTATCTAAATTGTGCAGTTTTCACACACAATTGGAGATTACATTGATATTGATCTCTATATGTTTTTGTTTGCGATACCGATTACGGAACCAAATGAAAGGTTAAGTTCTGAAGGTAAGAAGTTTAGAGCTTACCACTTTTTATAGGGAAGCCAAAAAGGTCCCGTTTTGTAAAAGTTTGGTTTTCAAAATCATTGGAATGAAGAAAGTGAAAAAAATATGATAAAGCATGAAAAATGATAAAGCAATGAAGGGCACTGGGTAATGAAGATAGCGAGTCATACAAAACGACATGGTCTTGCAGTGCTAATATACCATGTCGTACATTGCTCTCTCTCCGTCAAACAACATTTGACCTGGTATAATACTAAATCTGGACATACAATAGGGGAATTGGCGGCGCAAATACAAGGTGGGCCAAAAAGAAATCATCCGATGTTGTTTGGCCCTTCAGAATATCGGTTGTGGGTCGCACAGTGTGTGCCGTTGCTCCGTCCTGTTGGAACCACATGTCATCTAGGCCTAATTCGTCCAATTGCGGCAGAAAAAACACGGTTAACATGGCCCTATAGCGCGCACCGTCCACTGTTGTCGTTTGACCAGCGGCGTCCTCGAAAAAAAAAATGGCCCAATGACTCCTCTAGCGTGAACAGCGCACCATGCAGTAACTTTGAGCGGGTGTAATGGCTCCTCGTGCATTACTTGTGGATTTTCGGTGCCCCAGAAGCGATAGTTTTGCTTGTTGACGTACCCGCTGAGGTGGAAATGAGCCTCATCGCTCATTATGATTTTGGTCGAAAAATCGTCCACTTCGTCCTCGAGATTGAGGATGGCTTGGGCGTAGGTTACACGCGTTTGGCGGTCGACAGGCAGCAGCCGATGCACGGAATGGACTTTGTACGGGAACATGCGCAAGTCTTTGATTAAGATTCGCCTTAGGGACGACCGGCTGATGGCTCATTGCGGGGCATTAGCCGTTGGTCGATGTTTACGGCGACAGCTCGACATCCTCGACAACAGCAGCGATATTCTCGGCACAACGGGCGCTCAGGGGTCGGCCACTCTTGGCAACGTCTAGTGTGTTCCCATACTCTTCAAGGTTGGTGGCCAAACGGCGCAGTTTTTGCGCAGTCGGTGTCGGACGGCCGGGGAATCGGCGACGGAATTCGCGCTGCGCCACCACTACAGACGAATTGTTACGCAAAAAAATAGACACGATTATTCCGCGTTCTTGGGGAGTGAATCGCTGCATGGCTTGTTCACTTGTATTCTACATCTGTCTAGTCCACAAATGTCAAAACAGATTTTACCTTGGCGGCCATTTGCAAAAATAAGAGCATCTTCCAATAGGGTGATCTCTTGTGGCCCACCTTGTATATGCTGTCAACTCGAAAGGACACACAACGTCAACGAATTGGACAGAAAGTCACCATCGACAGATATAACTTTAAGGTAGTACGGGAATTTGTCTACGTTGGCTTTGCTATATACTCTGACAACAACAACTCGTCAGAAATTAAACGAAGAATTACTCTTGCCGACCTTCAGTAGATAATGCCCTCAATCGCACTACTAAGGATATCCTATACAATACCCTGGTCATCCCAATCCTGCTTTAGGGCGCTATGGAAATGAACTATACAATGCAGTACAGCTACTCAAAAACTCCGCATTGGAAGTTTAAGATTGCTAGGACATGTATAGCGAATGGACACCAATACGCCTGCTCGCAGTCTTTGATTTCCAGCCAGACGTCAAAAGCAGTAGAGCAAGACCTCGCCTGAAGTCGTGCGCACAAGTAGAAATCGACCACAACCAAATTGAAGTGCACAGTTGGAGGTAGTTAGCTTATGACCGTGCTAAAAGGGATAGGCATGTTGTTCGAGGCCCATGTTGATTCCGGACTGTAGCGCCACTTAAGTATGCAAGTAAGATTGAGTAGTTAACACATAGCACAACCCTTAACCTTCAGGACTAGGCTCATGCGTTGACCTGAGGACAGCAGCCTAGATTTTCCGCGCCTGCCCTTCTGGAAAGTATTTTTCACATTATTCCTATTTTTTTTTTCTATGTTCAACACTAAATTTTAGCAAGTCAAATCCGCTATGTCTAGCCTTTCTATGTTTCTGAGAGTTGGCTTTGATCTCAAACAGCAAAACTATTTAGAAAACGAGGTTTGGATCATAAGACTTGAAAATCGTCATTTAATGCTTCCAAATTGCAGAAGACCACAATCAATTCAATTTAGGAAGCTGGTTAACAATGTACCAACAAGAACCATCACCACTCTGCTCATCTTAATCTCATTACGATACGGATTTGAATTTTCAACTCACATCCAATGGCAATGGGCTACTTCATATCACCTTCGTGATCTCCATAAGTTCCTTAGCCATACATCATATCTTCACAGAATTATTTGCTCTCCGATTTTGAAACGCATCAGTTATCCAAATGGCATCGCACACAGATTGAGTCACCCTTAATGGAATCCTTGCAACCACCATTTTTATCCACCTACAACAAAAACAACTACCACATTGATTTATGTCCTTCCGCATCGTCAGCGTTACCCCTGCAATTGCAAGTCTTCTATATAGACACGTGCGCCTACAGTCGCGTCAACGAAAGTACTTTTCTCAAATACCATGCGAGCTATTTACCTGTCGTGAAGGAATGCCACCAAGTGTCCTCCCACCGCATATTGACATCTCGCACGTTGATGTACGACGCACGGCCATCAAACGAACCCGGTAACAACGTGTTAAGTCTGTAAGGACGGTCACTATGCATGCTTTCGTGTCATTAAAATTGTACAAGGTCCGTGACACACTGCGGAATTCGGAGTTGTGACTGTGCGGCTCAACGATAAGGAAGTGTCGTTTCAGGTTATGCCGAAGCTTTATAGACTGTCGTGTGTGCTGGTGCTGGACTGCTGGAGCTCGGTCAGTGCAAAAGCTTGTTGGTGATTTAATATTTTGATTGATTGGGGGCTGAATGTGGCCCTCTCCATGAATGCTGGAGAAATTTACATATAAAATGGTTTTCGGGACAGTTGTCACGGTGCTTAACCTAATTTTCTTTTACGAGAGCAGACGTAAGCCATTCATCAGGAATGGGCGGCACAATGTATGCGTGGTGATTTATTGTCAATTCAATTTATCGACTATATATGTGCAAAGTAAATAGACACTTTTATTGGTTGGATTTAATGCGCTGGGCTATAAGACGTGTTGGACTTATGGATTCACGCATCCCCATAGACGTATCGCTGGTGATAATGAAGTCATAAATATTTTATGTAGGCGGTGCTAGATTTTATTATTCAATTTCGACTTGAAGATGTTTCATAGTTGCCTTCCAAAGGCGTTGGATACACCATCTTAGGGGAAAGGAAGTGAATGTGATATTTAAATTTTAATCCGATGAATCTGTTCATGTCCAGGCGAATGAAAGTCGGAAACAGTCGATCATTTGTTACCAATGAATGCAAACCCAGACGAACTTCAACGTGACATCATTGCTGAGTCATTTTCTTAAGTGATGCTTCAGTCCGGGATGGGTGGGTGCAGAGGGATTAGTGCGTTAGACTACTAAGCGCGGAGTCTTTGCTTCAAATCCCGTGTTGTCACCATCTAAGTTTTTCACTGCCATTCCTTTTAGGTAATTCTGACAAACATCTGGGAGTATAAAACTGTAATTAGAAGCTTTTCGAATTGCCGTTCGTAGTTGGCGTTAAACTTTCGGTCCCATTCTTTGTGACAAAAATAAAGGGTGCGCCATCTTCAATGTCGGTATGTGAATATTGATGAACGGAACAAAAACCCGTTTTCCATATATGGGGTATTTTTTGATTTCATTTAGTCCTTTAAAGTCAATCAAGTGCCCACCTCTATTGAACAAAGCTAAATCTGCCAATTTTGTATTTCCCATCACTTTTTTCGAGCAATTTGGGGCGGTATAGCGATAATTTCGTCACAAATGTTTGCCTTGATGGCGTCAATGATCTGAGGCTAGCTGGAGTATACTTAACTTTTCAAAAAATCCCACAACACGAAGTCCGAAGGGGTCAAATCTGGGATACGTGCCCAGTCAATGTCGACGTTTTTTGACAGTACACGCCCAGGTAATTTTCGTCATGGCATGGCGCGCCGTCTTGTTGAGAGCAGCAAACGTCTAGAGCCTTTTCACAAATTAACACACAACATCCACCGATATCGATTTCAATCGACTGTATGGCCTTTTCTGAAGAAATTTGACGCAATGATGGATTTGGCGCAAACAGTAATTTGTTGGTCATTCAATGCTGTTTCCATGAAACACCATGATTAACTGTTCCCTAAATGCGGAAATTAAGCTTGTTAACGGCAGCAGAGAGTGTGAGGCCTCGTCGGTCAACAACATTTGTTTCCAAAAATCAGGTTCAGTGTCAGCCATTTGAGAAACTGTTTGGCTACGCGGATGTCTGACTAATCGATTGTGACGTTCTGTCTAATTCGTTCACGTCTTGTTTCTTTTAAATCGATTTATAGCCCAAATCTAAAAAATTCAGTTGTTGATAGGGACTGATCAGGTTGTAGGTGGATGTTTAAGGCGTTCACACATGACATGCCGGGTATGTTCTCACCACCGACTGTGAATCCATTGAGTTTATCTGAACAGGTCTACATGATCTGCAATGTAGACCGAAGATCTGCACAGCCTATGCTTCCCCACTAGGTTTTAGTTAAAGTCTTAGGGACAGTTTTTTTCAGTGCGAGATCATCCTAGTTTTACGATTGACCTCAAGTAAACTCAGAGAAATATAATATAACTCAGAGATATATAATTTAACTCAGAGAAATAAGAGTTAACCCAGAGAAATATGAGTTAACTCAAAGAAATATGAGTTAACCCAGAGAAATATGAGTTAACTCAGAGAAATATGAGTTACCTCAGAGAAAAATGAGTTAACTCAGAGAAATATGAGTAAACCCAGAGAAATATGAGTTAACTCAGAGAAATATGAGTTAACTCAGAGAAATATGAGTTACCTCAGAGTAATATGAGTAAACTCAGAGAAAAATGAGTTAGCTCAGAGAAATATGAGTAAACTCAGAGAAAAATGAGTAAACTCAGAGAAATATAATTTTATTCAGAGAAATATAATTTAACTCAGAGAAATAAGAGTTAACCCAGAGAAATATGAGTTAACTCAGAGAAATATGAGTTAACTCAGAGAAATATGAGTTAACTCAGAGAAATATGAGTTACCTCAGAGTAATATGAGTTACCTTAGAGAAAAATGAGTTTACTCAGAGAAATATGAGTAAACTCAGAGAAATATGAGTAAACTCAGAGAAATATGAGTAAACTCAGAGAAATATGAGTAAACTCAGAGAAATATGAGTAAACTCAGAGAAATATGAGTAAACTCAGAGAAATATGAGTAAACTCAGAGAAATATGAGTCAACTCAGAGATATATGAGTTCATTCAGAGAAATATGAGTTAACTCAGAGAAAAATGAGTTAACTCAGAGAAAAATGAGTTAACTCAGAGAAAAATGAGTTAACTCAGAGAAATCTGAGTTATATCCACGTACCATATATAAAGATGGGTCAATCTCTTTAAAACTATTGGTAGCAAAGTCTAGAGTGGCATCATCTAAAAAGAAACAAATTCCTCGCCTAGAGTTGTGCGCTGCACATCTATTATCAAAACTCCGGCGCAAAATTCAACACAACTTCTAAGGCGTACAGGTGAACTCACAGTTTTGGACAGACTCTTCAGTAACTCTGCGCATTGGATTTCTACGCACACATCAAAACTAAGCACATTTGTCGGAAATCGTGTAGCAGAAATCCAGGAGAATACGGCTGGGGTAAATTGGAGACATGTTCCTACAGAGCACAATCCAGCGGATATATGCTCTCGTGGATGCAGAGTCAAGGAACTTCAAACATCAATGTGGCTAACCGGACCACCATTTCTTTTAAAGTCTTCCGAAAATTGGCCCACGATTCCAGAATTCGTACTTTCGATGGAAGCACGGAATTCGTACTTTCGATGGGAGCACGGAATTCGTACTTTCGACGGAAGCACTCGAGAAGAGGAAAACTGCGTTGATTTGCAGTCAACTCATTCAAAATCCAATGCATGATATCATTCAAAGGTATATAGCTCCTAAACAAAACTGTTGCATGAGTAATGAGATTTACGACACCGATTAAGGTTGGACGACGCGTTTTTTCGAGAGTTTGTAATGCTAATGAAATTAACGCGGCGTTTCACAAAATCGTATCAATCGAACAAAGTCATTATTTTGCTGAAGAAATCCGGTTAATACAAGAAGGAAAGGATCTCAGAAATTCACTGAAATATCTGAATCTATTTCTAGACACAACGAAAGAATATCCAGTTTTTAAAGTAGGAGGACAATGCAATGATTCCAGAAGAAGAAAACCACTCAGTTTTATTGCCGAATGACTCTAATCTGGCTATATGTCTTGCTCATCATTTTCATCAGAAAAGCTTTCATGCTGGACCAAAAGCTCTTGTCACGCTCATAAGGCAAAAAGCGTGGATTATCAACGCCAGGAACTTGGGACGAAAAATTGTTCACCAATGCGTACACTGCGTTCGTTACAAACCTAAGTTAATGACGCAAGTAATGGGCAATCTTCCTCCAGAAAGGATTGTCGCATGTCGACCTTTTCAACGCTGTGATATCGGCTTTTGTGGTCCAATTTGTACCTACCACAAGATTCGGGAAAAGGTCCCTCACAAATCCTACCTTGCCGTATTTGTTTGTTTTACGTCAAAGGCGGTACACTTAGAACCTGTCTAAGATTTGACAACAAATGCGTTTATTGCTGCATTTTAACGCATGATTAGTCCGAGGTATGCCGCAAGACATATTTTGCGATAACGCTACGAATTTTGTGGGAACGAACTCTAAGCTCTCTGATCTACATACCTTGTTGTTTCGCAAAACCTCTAAAGATTCGATTTTAGAATTTTGTAGTAATGATAATATTAAATTCCATTTTATTCCTCCTAGGGCTCCGCCAAGTGGCAAAAGGACATTTATTGAGCACTCTACACAACACGAAGCTATCTTTCGAAGAACTCGCTACCGCACTCTGTGAAATAGAAGCGATTATGAACTCCAGGATAATCACTCCTCTATCGAACTATCCGAATGACTTCGAGTGGCTAACCCAGGGAAATCTGTTAATTACGTGTGTGTTGCAGTACATTAACAACGTGAAGACGCATTTCTGGAAGCGGTGGAAGGAGTATCTCCAAGAACTTCAGCAGCGTACGAAATGGTCTTCCCAACAGCTGAATCCAGCCGCAGAATCGATGGTTATCGTTCACGATGACAAGACCCCTCCTCAAAGATGGTTACTGGGAAGGGTCCAAAAAACCATCCCAGGCAAAGATGGTAGTATCCGTGTACCAGAGATTCGTACACCGAGAGGCGTCATCAAGAGACCCATCCACAAACTTGCGTTGCTGCCTTGTTGAAACCTGGATCTTTCAAAGGGGGAGGAATGTTGGGTAAGTCAATGAGTAATCACAAATGAAAATAAAGATCACTTCTCAAGCGGTAAGGAGCTTTTGTTTAACTCTCGCTCAATTCGTTTCGCCTATTCATTCGCTCATTCTCGTCCAATTCGTTTCGCTTGTTGTTATCCCAACTAAGAATTATTCTTCTATAAGGCACAAAAATGTAATTTCCACAAGCAATTATTTCTATAGGCCTTATATAGTACTTGTGCACGGAGGTTAAGCATTTTGGCAGTCAATTGTTTGGGTAGAAGCTTGTTTATGACATTATGCAGGAAAATTCACAAGCATAACCGAAAATGAAATAGCGAAACTTCTGTAAGGTTGTTTTTAAGATTCCGGAGATGTGTGTACATGTAGCTATGAGTGAAATAGTGAAATATGAGTTAACTCAGAGAAATATGAGTTAACTCAGAGGAATATGAGTTAACTCAGAGAAATATGAGTTAACTCAGAGAAATATGAGTTAACTCAGAGAAATATGAGTTAACTCAGAGAAATATGAGTTAACTCAGAGAAATATGAGTTAACTCAGAGCTAGCCCAACAACTTTAAAGAATAAATTCTAGCTTGATCATTTAAAAAATAATGACTGAGTTATGAAAAACCAGTCCTTAAAAAATTTACTCAACACAATTAAATCACCAGTTGGAAAAAGGGAATTAATCACTCTGACCTTGCATTTGGAAAAACGCAAAAACCTAAATAACTTCTTTATTTGACGGTTCTCAAATTTTTGACTACATGGATAAAATAAGGTTCTCAATGTTTTGAGTCGCATGAGATACATTTTTACAGATGCGTCTACATATAGAGATGACATTTGCATCAAAATCTTATTTCCTCTTCCAATTGGTGATTCATATTGATGGCATATACGTAAGAATCGTTCTAACTAAGTTAATTTCTCGAAAATCAGGTTAAATCCGAGCTCTGGCGCCAGTTAAGAAGAACGTATTGACTTGACACAAAAAGATAATCTTCAGTTGTTTTCAGGTTCATATTTGGAGCCTAATCATCGAATAATTGAATAAATAACTGGATCTGAGTAATTCCTAAATCTAAAAGCTAATGACGACTTTTCCTCAACCAAATACATCATTCCGCTGCACAATCACAACTTCTCCGCTAAGCTTTCTCTCACAACCGACCTTTTTTTTTCAATTGACAGTGGTGTCACTCACTCAACTCTACTTCAACAGTCATTTAGATGAAAGCATTCCCGTCATAATCAAAATTTAACTATACCCCTCCCTTCCATCAATACAGACAAAGTTTGATTCCCTATCTCAATCATTCCCGACCACAAATACAGATAAAACAATCCAAGCCCGCATACAAATATTTATCTCGCTGACATTAATAATAATTTCGCGCACACAATCATTCATAATTAAAATAATTTATTACCGTTTAGATGGCCGATACTAGCCGCAATGCTGAATACATTTCTCTACATAATCTATGCGATGAGAACCGTTTGTTTAACAAAAATAAAACTCACGAAATGTATCTTGAAACGCACAAGATACACAGCATCTGAAAATTGAACACGTTGTTTATTTACAGTTCAATCAACTCATCCGCTAAAACTAGAATCAAGCATCAGCATCATCAGTTCACCATACCACTACACAAACGAAATAAAAAAAAAAACAAAGCAATCTGCAAATTTTTGATGATGTTACTATTGCTGTATCTATAACCATCAACTAAGAGCGAGAACCGGTCGAATTAAGTTTTATGATATTCACAAGTATGCTACAGCCTCCTGCTGCTATCTGCACTAGATCTCTTGAACTGGAAACCTATCTAGATACACGACCACCACGACTCACAAGAGTGTGGAGGCCAACCGGGAATATTCATATGTGAGCGAGCAAGTAAACGAGCACACTGCTGTTCTAATATCTGAAGGAGTCAGCTCAGTGGCATGCGTAGATGCATATTCGCAATGACTGCAACATCAGCTGCTAATATTGCAGTTTTTGTTGTTGTTGGCCAGTGCACGGTTAACAACAACCTCATCATCGATGTGTGCTATTGTCGATGCAGGAAGAGAACGTTCGAACTTGAAAGCAAATTAAATCAGCGGCTCTAATGGAATTTTGAATAATTTTGTATTCGAATGTGTGTAGCGCTGGAAATAGCTCTCGTGGATGTGTGTAACAAGTCAACCGCGTAGATCCAAGCTATTTACACGGTCTTGAGATTAAATGATGGGCAAACATGTGTGACATTACTTGAGTAAATATTTACTTCAAGTAGTTTCATGTATTGTGTCATTTTCTTCTTTTATTTGCTGTCCGTCGTTTTAAGGATGCAAACGATGCTAAATATGGGTAAGAACGCACTGAAGGACAGATGTCAATTTGTACTAAACGACTTGTTGAATGTGGGCTAGAGACAGAACGAAGCGTATCGGTCGATGTTGATGAAATATCGAACGTGATTACTTATAGCGTTTTCGAAAGAAGAGTTTGGAAGCGTCCCGAATTGTCTGAACTCTGCTGAAAGTTTCATTGACAGCGAAAAAAGAGAAATTGTTTGAAGATACAAATAATATCCCCAAACATTTATGATGTTTTTTTATCGATTTTTATTGATTCACCTCACATGTTTGACAGTTCACAACTGCAAAATCAGACCATTCAGAAGCGATTTATCTGTTTCATTGATAAGCAAAATGGACGTGTTTTTTACTATTACCAATGGAAAGCGTCACTACGCTCCATTATTTAAAAAAAAAATGTTTTCAGGAATATTTGAGAAGTCTCAAAACGTGCATTCAAAGAGTTTTTTTTAGAAGGAAATTGCGCTTCTGAATTTCTTCTGAAATTCTGAAAACTTCGAATTTTTATGGAAATTTGAAAAGAAAAGTTTATCACAGCCTAAAGTGGAATCTCTGGATCTTCTTATGGAGACTTACATTCCAGGAAGTATGTCCATTACTGATAATGAACATGCTCGCTTACAGAATTCATCCAACCTGATTTATTGTTAAAAGTTTTAATGTGTAGTTTGCAGTTTAGAAATGAACAAGTCGTCGGACAAAATGATATCTACCTTCAAAACTTCAAAAAGCAATTGAGCATGTTAGGGGCATTCTGATCTGTATGATACACAGTCTTTCTGTAAACACAGTGTCTGTGCTCTATATCCTCGATCGTGCGCTTTTCGTGCTCCTTTGCCCTCCTGGTGCACCCCAGGAACGATGTTCGCAAGTTTTACCAAAGTGTAAAACGTCAAAGCCAAGGATACAAGGATACAACAGTCCGCTGTCAGGCAGAACGAACCATTTAATATTGGCAACGGCAGCGAAAACTGCCAACCACCCGACCTAAGTGATGTAAGGTCAGGATAGCGATATCTAAACTCAAGCTTAAGAAGGCCGCCGGAAATGACTGCCTTCCCGCTGGCGGAGATGACTTGGTAAGTAACATCCACCAACTCATAAGCCAAATCTGTTCGGATGCAAGTATACCTGAAGAATGGAACCTCAGCATAGTTTGCCCGATCCACGACAAAGGAGACCCTCTGAACTGCGCCAACTACAGAGGCATAAGTGGACGCCTGAAAATGTTTACCAACAATCTGATCGGCCCTTATCAGTGTGGTTTTAGGCCAGGAAAGTCTACAACCGATTAAATTTTCACACTTTGGCAGATCCTGGAAAAAGCCCAAGAAGTCCAAATCGATACCCACCACCTAGTTATCGATTTCAAAGCTGCATACGACAGCATTTATAGAGACGAACTATACAGAGCCATGTCTAGTTTTGGTATACCGCCCAAACTCGTCCGTTTGTGTAGGATGACGATGGAGAATTTTCGCTACTCCATCAGGATCGAAAACGACCTCACCGACACATTCGATACGAAATCAAACGAAGAATTACTCTTGCCAATCGCCGTTTCTTCGGGCTAAGAAGGCAATTTAGTAGTAAAGCAATCACTCGAACTACTCAGGAGATCCTATATAAGACCCTGATCATCCCAGTCCTGCTCTACGGCGCTGAAGCATGGACCGTATCAAAAGCGGAAGAAGAAATCCTTGGTTGATTCGAAAGAAAAATCCGAAGCATAGCATGTATAGAGAGAGAGCTTACGAATTAAGGCTTACAAAAGCTAAGGCTAAAAGATAAAAAAAAAAACGGTGAAAAGATCGGGAACCTACCGGAGAATGAGTCAACGCGATTCAAGTACTTCGTTTTACTCACTCGTCTTTCATGTTCCAGAGTACAGCCTAGTGGATAGCGTATTGGACTACCGTGCGAGAGAACGCGAGTTCGAATCTTTATCTTCGAGAAGGCTTGCAAATATTTTCGGAAATACTTTATGCGAAGCCTATAATTTGCTTCTGTATGGCCTTTTATAAGCAAACAAAGTTTTTTTCTGTTAGGCTTATTAGAAGTACAAGGTGGGCCAAAAGAGATCCCCCTATTGGAAGATGCTCTTATTTTTGCAAATGACCGCCAATGTCAAATCTGTTTTGACATTTGTGGACTAGACAGATGAAGAATACAAGTGAACAAGCCGTGGAGCGATATATTCCCCAAGAACGCGAAATAATCGTGTCGTATTTTATTGCGTAACATTTCGTCTGTAGTGTTGGCGCAGCGCGAATTCCGTCGCCGATTCCCCAGCCGTCCGACACCGACTGCGCAAACACTGCGCCGTTTGGCCACCAACTTTGAAGAGTATGGGACCACACGAGATGTTGTTAAGATTGACCGGCCCCGGAGCGCCCGTTGTGCCGAGAATATCGCCGCTGTTGCCGAGGACGTCGAGCTGTCGCCGGAAACATGAAACGCCATGCCTCGCAATTAGCCACCAGCCGGTCGTCCCTAAGGCGAATTTTGGTCAAAGACTTGCGCATGTTCCCGTAAAAATTCCAGTCCGTGCATCGGCTGCTGCCTGTCGACCGCCAAACGCATGTAACCTACGCCCAAGCCATCCTCAATCTCGAGGACGAAGTGAACGATTTTTCGACCAAAATCATAATGAGCGATGAGGCTCATTTCCACCTCACCGCGTACATGAACAAGCAAAACTTTTGGTTCTGGGGCACCAAAAATCCACGAGGAGCCATTACACCCGCTCTAAGTTACTGCATGGTGCGCTGTTCACACTGGAGGAGTCATCGGGCCATTTTTTTTTCGAGAACGCCGCTGGTCAAACAGCAACAGTGGACGGTGCGCGCTATAGGGGCATGTTTACCCAGTTTTTTCAGCCGCAATTGGACGAATTAGGACTGGAGGAAATGTGGTTCCACAAGGACGGAGAAACCGCACACACTACGCGACCTACAACCGTTATTCTGAAGGGACAAACAACCTCGGATGACTTCTTTTGGCCCACTTTGTATTTAAAGAAATCTTATAGTGCGCCAAATGTTTTTCCATAAGACTTCCTTAAGTAATATTGCTGGAGGGGAAATAGCTTCGATAGTGCTTTATCGAAGCGAAATTGTTAGTTGGGTAATTGTAGTTTGTACATTTCTCACTTTTTGATATTTTATTTGACACGAACCCTGTATAACTAATATGTTTGGAGAAGTGCTTTATGACCAAGGATTGGTGCCAATAAGGCTGATTGTATATCAAGTTTAAAGAAAAATTGTCAAGGCTTTTAGCCTCTAATAGAGATAAGAAAAAAGTCTTTACTTATGGATCCCTCTGATATCACCGTGACCTTCTGCTGAGAATGCTGTTTCACTGAATAAAATATGTCAACTGTGGCAGCGAAGGAAAATCTCTCAAGCTTCCGTAAGTGGAACTCGCCTATTGAAACGACTTCTGCAACGCATTAACCCAATTGACATCCTTAATAGTAAGACTACTCATTTTCAGCCGCAAGCTCTAAGATCATTAGTAAAACACATCATTTAGTCTAGGGGCGGTCTAAAGCCATAAATCTTCGTACATCATTTTTGCTTACCTGTTAAGTTATATGTAAATATCCAAAAGATTTCACCAACATAATCAATCACTGCTTATCCACAAGCTCATTTCTCTTCACTGGCTTTTTCATCAATATAACTGAAAAGAGAATAAAGGAGTACGCAATCAATATCAACGGCATATCGGGTATATAAATATTAAAAGGACACTGACTGGTAATGGCACCTCTTCTTTATCGAAATTATAATCAATTAGGGGACTATCAGAACAATTGGGACATGGCAAGCAGGCATCATTAAACATGGATCAGTATCGATTCGTTTGCACAGTAAAACCGCTCTATTGTAACTGACACTCGGTGTGTAGTCGTATCTAATCCAAATAGCAACAAAAAAAATGGAATACAAAGTATCTGTTGTGCTATCGGGAGGGGGCTATCAACAAATAATTAATGAGCATTGCGAAACGGTTTAATTAAATTACAAGTTCTGATGAAATACTGTCGAAATGGCAGAGCAAGTTAATTAAGAACTTTTTGAAGCGGCATTAATGGCCTTTGCATAGATTTGATATGGTTATTAGCATTTTATTTTTAATTCTATTTTTGTGTAAGATTTAGCGCAGTTGGTAACAGGATTATATTAAGAAGGTCAGTGTATGCTGAGATCTTTTTTTAGTCACGCCAACAACAAATAAATTGAACTTTATATCATTTATATCCCAACTATCCGCATTATAGACGATTTTTCTCTTACTTTGAATCATCAGACTAAAGCTCAACGAAGACTTGTATAAATCTGTCAGATTATTAAAAGAGCTTAGAGAAATGGTCCTTAGGTTAGGTTAGGTGGCTGCACGCGGAACGCGCGCACACTTAGACCAAGAAGGTCCGTTGTGGTACCACATGGATCAAACATCTTTTCCTATGAGTCAATCCGAGCTACAAATAAAACGGCGGAGGTTCCTGATGTCAATGTTAATCAGGTCACCTAGGTTGTCGAAGAAGTAGTCTCCCTGGTGGAGTCTTCTTTTGTTGGAGAGCGCTGGACATGAACAAAGAAGATGAGTGATACTTTCCTCCTCCTCCTCGTCCATGCAACTTCTGCAGAATGGTGGCAAGAAATGGCAACAGTGGATGATCAATATTAGAAGAAAATCATCTTCAGTGATGAGGCACATTTTCACCTCAGTGGATTCGTCAAGAAGGAGAATTGTCGCATTTGGGCGAATGATAATGTGAGTGATTGTCGAAAAACCAATGCACAGTGACTGTTTGGTGCATTTTATGAGCTGGCGGCACCATCGGGCCGTATTTTTTCCAAAATGTGAGATGATAACGAACTTTTTATGGCCCGAATTGGAAGATATGGATATGGACGATATGTGCTGTTGGCCACTTGCCACACAGCCAACGAAACAATGGCTCTTTTGAGCGACAAATTCAATGGCCGTGTTATCTCACGTGGTGGCGATGTCAATTGGCCGCCAAGATCATGTGATTTGACACCGTTGGACTTCTTTCTTTGGGGTTATTTGAAAGAAAAGGTGCACGTCGATAAGCCAGCAACAATTCAAGAGCTAAAGGATGAGATGATTCGGCACATTAACGGCATAGAACCTCAATTATGCCTCAGCGTCATCGAAAATTTGGACCACCGGATGGAGGTGTTCTGCCGAGGCTGCGGCGGTCATTTATCCGATATTTTCTTCCATACATAATTCAACCATACCAATATTACCATAATAAAAGAAAATTATAATCATTTCGTAAATAACTTGTGTATTGTTCAAAATCAACATCGGCCCTTAAAATTTAACCACCCGTTATATGTCTGAATTTGCTAGATGGCGGTAGTTACATTGGCGCAAATTTATAGTCAATCGATGTTTAAAGGTTTAGCTCCACACTAGTTATGAGGTACTTTAAATTAAAAGCTTGCTTTAACGTATTTTCAATAATGGACACCTTTTTAAACTTGGCGCTAATTAGTGTATGCTAATGGACATTCCTCTAAGAACTCGAAATCAAATTCACCTAAAAAGTGACATAACGCTAACTCTTTAAAAAATATTTAAAGTGAGGTTTCGGTCGCTTTAACTTTAATGCAGAGTGACAACGCTAAAGTACACTTTTTGACGATTATAATTACCAACACGCATTAGTACGCGATTGAATATTTTTAAAGTGTACTTAAACCGACTATAAATTTGCGCCATTGGCTTTAAGGGCAGTTCACGGCACCGCCGCCGAAATAACAATGGTTGCTTATGAAATACGTCCATTGTGGAAATTGCTATGTGTCGCGTAGCGTCGTCCTGTTTGAATCAAATTTCGTCGTAATGCACGCCACAAGAATTTCCTTATAAACGGTATGTAGGGCTCGCCATTGACTATTATGGCAATGCTACTTTCGGAAGAAGTAAGCCAGGCTTTTTCCTAAATAATGGTTTATATCCTATCCCATAGGGGTATATTAGTTTCGATATTAAGTTTGTAACATAGAGAAATAACTTCGATCGTCTGAAACCGTATACCAACAATCTGATCGGCCCTTATCAGTGTGGTTTTAGGCCAGGAAAGTCTACAACCGATCAAATTTTCACACTTTGGCAGATCCTGGAAAAAACCCAAGAAGTCCAAATCGATACCCACTTGTAGAGACGAGATATACAGAGCCATGTCTAGTTTTGGTATACCGCCCAAACTCGTCCGTTTGTGTAGGATGACGATGGAGAATTCTCGCTGCTCCATCAGGGTCGGAAACGACCTCACCGACACAATCGATACCTAAAAAGAAAGGCGATGCGCTGTCATGTGATTTTTTTAGTTTTATTCTTGAGAGGATTGTGCAAAACTCCCGAGCCAACACCAGAGGCACAATTTTCCGGACTCAACGTGATGTCATATCCAAGTTTGCTGGTATAGAGAAGGAAGCAGCAAAAATGGGTTTAGCAGTAAATGAGGATTAGACTAAGTATAGCACGTAAGGACACACAACATTGAATTGGACAGAACATTACCATTGACAGATATAACTTTGAGGTAGTACGGGACTTTGTCTACCTCGGCTCCGCTATTAACTATGATAACAACATCTCAGATAACAAACGAAGAATTACTCTTGCCAAACGCTGTTTCACGAGCTAAGAAGGCAATTTAGTAGTAAATCCCTCACTCGAACTACTAAGGTGGAAGAATGGACCGTATCAAAGGCGGATAAAGAAATCCTTGGTCGATTCGAGAGAAAAATTCTGTCCCGTTTGCTTTGACGGGCTATGGAGACGAATATTCAACCAAGAACTATATGAGCTGCACAAAAAACCCCGCATTGCACGCTTAAGATCGCTAGGACATGTTGAACGAATGGACACCAATACTCTGGCTTGCAGTCTTCGATTGCCAGCCGGACGTCGGACGCAGTAGAGGAAGACCTCACCTTAAGTGGAGCGCACTGAGGTAGAAATCGACCTCAACTAACTTCGAGTGAGAAACTAATTGGAGAGGCATGTTGGATGAGGCCCAGGTTTATCCCGTACTGTAGCGCTACTTAAGTAAGTAAGTAAATACATTTAAACAGTTATTTACACAATCTGCTACAATTTCAATAAACTTCAATAAATTTTTCCATTGTGTATGAGCGATTCGCTCAAAAAGTTCAAATTATTTGAACTGTAGATTCTCGTCGCTTACGTCGCTTACGTCGCTAGCGATGGCTAAATTCACATTTTCGATAAATCGCCGCGCCATGAACACTTCCATATGTACACATGTAATTGATCACTAGTAGCGAATCAAATCGCGTCGCGCGACGCTAATACGCGTAGCCATGAACGCAGCCTTAAACTAAAGGGTCCGCCAAATAACTTTTTTTTTTTTTAAAATGCTATAAAAAAAAACTACTGAATATTTTCTCAAATTTGAAAGTACAATCCTTCCGGTTAATAATGGAAAATAATGTCATTCAAATGGCTGCCTCGGCTGACCATGCAGTATCCTACACGATCGGTCCAATTTTTAAGCACATTATCTATTGTGTGCAGCTGTATTGCACCAATGGCTTCACGAATGTTTTCCTTTAAAGCGTCAATTGTCTCTGGCTTATCGGCGTAACACTTATCTTTTACGGCACCCCACAAATTATTGTCCAACGGTGTCAAATCGCAGCTCCGAGGTGGCCAAACGACATCAGCTCTGCGGCTGACAATGCGATCTTCAAAAACAAGGCGCAAAACAAAGAGTGTAGCTTCGGCTGTGTGGCCAATATCCTCCTCTTAAATTTTTGTGAACAAAAATTCGTTCAACATGGCCCGATAACGATTTTCATTGACTGTAACGGCCACTCCTTGCTCATTTTCGAAGAAAAAGGCCCAATTATGCCTCTGGACCAAAATCCGCACCAAACAGTGACTCGTTTTGGGTGTATCGGCTTTTCAATGTATGCGTGCGGGTTTTCTGTGCCCCAAATGCGACAATTTTGCTTGTTTACATACCCGCCAAGATCAAAATGAGCTTAATCTGAAAAGATGATTTTTTTGGCAAAATCGGCATCTTCTCTAAGTCGATCGCAGGCCCACTTAGCAAAGCGAAAACGCATTGGATGGTCAGTTGGCTTCAACTCCTGAACCCAATACAAAGTATGGCGTCATACCAAGGTCTTTATGCAAAATTCGTCTCTATGATGTCTCCGAAATGTTCAATTGTTGAGAACGACGGTGAATTGAAGTTGATGGCGCTTCACGTACACTTTCTGCCACAGCAGCAATATTCTCGGGTGTACGCACTGTTTTTGGCTTTTCACGCTTTGGTTTATCGATGAGGATGCCAGTTTCTTTCACTTTTTTCACAAGATAACGAACATACGGAGCTGACGGTGCTTCTCTTCTTCCAAAATCCGTACGCAATTTTCGCACACATTCTGCAACATTACCATGATTTTCAAAGTAATGTCGCAATATTTCCCAGCGTTGTTCAAGTGTATGCATAACCATATTCGTTCAGCGCAAGGATGAAACTAATTATCTGTCGAATCAGACATGAGCTAAGTGTTACCATTCACAAAATAAGCACTAGTTGAAATAAAAAACGTTAGATGGCGGACCCGTTATAAGCTAGAGCGATGAAATTTGGTATATCAACTCCGACGAAGCAGAACAAGGGTAAACATTTTTTTTAAAATCCGCCCACTTAAACTTTGTTTTTGGCCAAAAAATATTCAGACAATCTCAATACCTATATTTCGTCCATATGATGTTTTTAGCCACGCCCACTTTTTTGGGGCGTTTTCAGTGAAAACCCGTTGTTGGTACAATTAAAAAAACAAATTGAAAAACTTTTGATGAACAAATTTCTATACTATTGATAACGCCCCAATTTTGGGGCGTTTTCCTAAAAAAAAAAATATTTGAAAAACGTTTTTTGTTGTCGTACTATACGAGATAAAGATAAACTTTCTGATCAGGATCTGGTGACAGTGCCACTTTTGTGGGCATTTATTTTAGGGATGGATTCGAACAGCGGATTGTAGCCTTATCATATGTTTTTGAAGTGAAACTTCTTTTCGGACGGTGTGAATTCGATCTTATGAAACATTAAAAACATCACGATGACGGTGTTTTGATCCGGTTCCCCATCTAAGTTACACCACAACCACAAATGTCGGTGATCGCTTGTTGTTGGCTTATCAGGTTTCTTTGAAGTGAAACCTGATTTTGGACGGCTGTTGTTGTGGCTGTTTCATCGTGTGTAATGAACGGATGTATGGACTTGTGTCGCAGGCAACACGTACGTTGGTGTGCAAAAAAAAGGGATGGTTTCTGGTTGTTGGTTGGAAAAGGACGTTGGTGCACCGGTTTGCACCAAGAAAGTGTATTGTCTGTCAAAAAGTAAATTTGGGTACACGTGTGTGAGCAAAATCAAATTATGAAACTCATCGGTGAGTTCAGAAAGCAATATCCTTTGTTGTAAGAAATCAAACGAAAGATGCTACAACTATGGATGCGACATTTGGTAACATGTATAGGTGGTCAAAATGGTTATTTCCCTCTGAATGTTGAAATGACAGCTCATTTTTGTGTCATAAATGTGTTTTAGCGAAGGTGTGTGTCTGACGTCTGGAGTTTGTAATTGATGCTTGAATCCAAATAGGTAGATTTGATTGTGTTTTAGATGTCTATGTAATTAAAGTACTGTCTGGGTAGCGTGAACACTGGGCTAGGTGAACACTTGGCTCGCATGAACACCAATTGTTTTTTACAGAGCACTCTATAGCGTGAACAGCAAAAACCTCGATAGCATGAACAACAAATTTATGCTTCCATTTCGGGGATTTCCCTTTTTTTAAACATCGTAGTTTGACACACACGTACAAATACATTTTTGCATCGCATACTCCGTTTTTGTTCATATAGTCTGTACTGATTGCAATACAAAAAAACGATTCAAATTTGAAAACGTGAAACTAGCTCCGTTTTGTATCCTTTTTGTCAGTGCAATTCGTTTTTCGGCATATCAAGTTTATTTATTTATCAGTGCAAAAATGTTAACTAAAAAACCAAAGTTCTTATCGTTGAAAGAAAAATGTGATGTTATCGAGAAACTAGAAAGGGGTGTAGCCCCATCAATTTTATCCCGGGAATACAATGTTGCTAAATCAACAATTTCGGCCATAAGAAAAAATAAGGATAAACTCTTTAAAGTGGTGGCCACTAGCCAAACCAGTTCGCTCAAAAGAAAAACTTTAAAACAGGGTGAGTATCCTCATATGGAACGGGTGCTGTATAAATGGTTTTTAAAGCAGCGTCGAAAGAATCTACCTGTTGGTGGTGAGATGCTCAAAGAAAAAGCAAAACTCTTGCATGAAAAACTAAAAGAGGAAGGAGCCTTTAATGCTAGTTCTGGTTGGCTAGATGGATTTAAATCACGTTTTGGTGTTCGGCTTCTTAAAATCTGTGGAGAGAAACTTTCATCCGATCACAGCGCAGTTGCACCATTCAAAAATGATTTTGAGAAGACTATCCATGAACTTTAGCTATCTCAGAACCAAATTTATAACGCTGATGAGTCGGGTTTGTTTTGGAAGTTGTTGCCTGAAAAAACGTATGTGGCTAGAGAAGAAAAAACTGCTCCAGGTAGAAAAATTGAAAAAGCCAGAATTACATTCTTAGCATGCACTAACGCTACTGGTCTTCACAAAATTAAGCCGTTGATCATTGGGAAATCTAAGAAACCTCGTTGCTTCAAAAATGTTGACATTCCTGTTGATTACCGTAGCTCCAAGAACGCATGGATGACAACCGATATTTTTAAAGATTGGTTTCATAATTTATTTGTCCCTCAGGTAAGACGCATGATGAAAAGTTATTGGTGTACATAAATAGGCTCATACATTTTTTAACAGGTGCAAGATTTCTTACGAAAAGAAGGTTTGCCGATAAAAGCTGTTTTACTACTCGACAACGCACCATGTCATCCTTCGGAGGCCTTTTTAAAAACAGATGATGGCTCTATTTTCACTATGTACATGCCACCAAACGTGTTTTAAAAAAAAAATGCGTGAAAAAGCTGTGCAGAAGGTGCTGGCAAATAAAAAAAAAACAGACATGCATTAAAGATTATTTTAAATGAAAGAAACTACAATTAAACTGTTGTCGAAGTATGTTTTTCTTGCTGGGTAAAATATTGGATAATGTGAACTAGTTCACGCTACCCAGACAGTACTGTAGTGATAATGCAGATGTATTTTTGGAATTGAAGTGTTGCCTTCAGGAGGGACCGTGTTTTTCAGATGACGACATTTTTAAAACGAGATGCAAAACATCGGGAATGCCTCTTACGTTGAAAAGGCCAGATCGGACGAGAGAGGCTGCAAATTGAAGATGAAAATTTGTATGTGGTCTGATTCGGGTGGGATGACTTTTTCAGATTTCATGTATGATTTGTATAAAGGCTCTTTTGACTAAGATTGCCTTTTGAATGTTTGACGGTTCAATCGATATTTCTGAGTCTTCGCGAAAGGTGTAACGTCGGATTTTGGATTTTGGTTTTTCTTTTTTTGAGCTTACATTGAAAAGAGAATATCTTCACACTGGAGATCTTGCAGAAGGGACTAATGGCGATATTTGTATGATTGTGTTTCTGAAGTGAAACTTCTTTTGGGGCGTTGTGAATTCGATTTAATGAAACGAAAAAGTGTAACGAAAAAGAGATCAAACAAAATATTGGTTGTCGTCTGACCACCGAATCCAACCAGCGTCGGTTGCGGTTAGTACATAGATATGGGAACGCTTGGAAACACCGCGTGTTGTTGGTTATTGTAAGATAATAAGATGAGTTGGTCTTTCATAAAACCGATTTTGTAGGCGAGTGAATTGAGTTTCGGGGTAAGAAATTGTTGAAATTCTTTAACCTAGTTTGTGCGGTAGAACAAGGTGGAAAACTAATCAAACCACATTTTTCACCAATTAAGTCAATTAATTGTAAATATATCAGTTGACAGTGAGCGAATGATGGTGTAACTACATTGGTATGATCACATACGAATGGTAACTTATCGAATGCACATTTAAAATTGTGCCAATTGTACTAGCAAAATGCTGTTACATTGAAGTTTGATGGCTGACAATGTCAAATGTATTGTTTTTTCTATGAAATTGTTTTTAAATGAAATTGGTGTAATTAAAAATTCTTAAATTTTAAATGGAGTATGAAAATATACTCGATCAAGATTCAAGCAAAAAGGCCAAGTTCTTGTGAACTACGAGAAATTGACTGTCTTGCGTTTTCTTGTACACTCTTAAGCACAGTCGATGGGCTCTATGCAGACCTTACGATTCGCTGATGTACGTATTTATCGAACAGGTATATAACGGGTGATCCAAGTAGAGATACTTTTTGCAATAGCCTTTTTTGACAGATCACGTGTGAGTCGTGTCATGCTGTCATGTTATTTTTGTTTAGTATTGTTTGGCATTTCATAATGGAAAGACTTACGCGTGAACAACGTTTACAAATTGTTCAACTTTATTTTGAAAATTCACGTTCTGTGAGGAATGTGTTTCGTGCACTTCGCTCAACTTATGGTCAACATAATCGGCCTACTGAGCGTACTATTCGCAACACCATCACCCATTTTGAGACCCAGCATTCATTATTGGATAATATTCGACCGAATAGACCACGTCCAGCACGCTGTGAAGAAAATATAGCGGCCGTAGCTGAGAGTGTACACGAAGACCGTGGGGAGTCGATTCGGCGCCGTTCGCAGCAACTCGGACTGACGTATGGAACGACTTGGCGCATTTTACGTCAAGATCTTAAATTGAAAGCGTACAAAATACAGCTTGTGCAACAACTGAAGCCGCTCGACCTTCCCAAGCGACATTGCTTCGCTCTATGGGCTCTTGAAAAGTTACAAGAAGATCCGACGTTTTCGAGGCAAATTTTGTTTAGCGATGAGGCCCATTTCTGGCTCAATGGGTATGTAAACAAACAAAATTGCCGCATTTGGGACGAAGAGCAACCTGAAGAGATTGAAGAACTGCCACTTTATCCAGAAAAAACAACGGTTTGGTGTGGTTTGTGGGCCGGTGGAATCATCGGTCCATATTTCTTTAAAAATTATGCCGGTGCGAACGTAACCGTCAATGGCGACCGTTATCGTTCCATGATAACCGACTATTTGATGCCTGAAATTGAAGCTCGTGATCTCGGCGACATTTGGTTTAAGCAAGACGGCGCCACTACCCACACATCGCATCAATCAATGGACTTATTGAGAGAACATTTCGGTGAGCACATAATTTCACGTTTTGGGCCGTTCGATTGGCCACCAAGATCGTGTGATATCACACCGTTAGACTTTTTCCTGTGGGGATATGTAAAGTCAAAATCTTATGCCGACAAACCCGCTTCGATTCAGGCCTTGGAGGAAAACATCACGAGTGTCATTCGCCAGTTACCAGTCGAAATGCTCGAACGAGTGATCGAAAATTGGACTCAACGGATGGACCATCTGCGCTAAGTCGCAACGGCCAACATTTGATAGACATAATCTTCAAAAAATAAATGCCAAAGAATGTTCTTTCAAATGATAATAAACATTCTCCATTAAATTTGAATTTTCTGTGTTTTTTTCTTTAAAAAAAATAGGGAACCTCGAAATGGATCACCCTTTAGTGGGTGGGGTGAAAAGCTCAACTCAACACTCCAGATTCAACTGGATGTTTCGCCATCGTGCAAAAAAGATCCTACGACCTGACCTGTTCCTTTTTTCTCAAACGGAGCAATAATTAAGGAAACATTATATGATGATTTGCACGCGTTGTTCAACGCTATCAACTTTTATTGTGATTTGCCATACAAAACTGAACACAACCAATTTTACAGATATTGATTTAACGACATGACAGCTATAACCTAACAAATTTTAAACGTCCCCATCGAAAGCATCCTTTGTAGGCGAGGAGACCCTGGCTCAAATAAATGCCGAAAGTGAAAAAGAAAAGCAAATGGTGGAGACATTGGCGGACTGGTTCTGACACATCTGAATTCAATTCATACCTCAAATCTTATTTGATGGGTTAATAGACCTGCTGCAGACTTCCGAATCTATTCAGGTCGCCTCTAATTAGCCGCAACATTAAAAATAATAGTTCTGCGTGATGCGTGATGAATAAAATTAAGGCCCGCATATCATGAATACCTGATGTCGACTCATTCACAATCAAAACTCAATAAAAATCAAATCATCTATTGGTAGCTAATATGAAATGCAAATTTACACCACCACGTGTACGAGTAAATGATCTCCGCGATCGACAATCTTGTCCTATAAATATTAAAAAAGACTCGCAGTCTGTACAATAACTTTCCTTTCGATGGCATTTCATTCGACCATTTGACCACACCACTTCTGACAATAATTTCATGTTGATCAATATTTCAACCATCAAAACAATCTCAATCCGTTTCAACTGAAACCCAACAGCGAAAAAGATCACTTTTCGCCTTGTCGGCTGTTTGGCTATCGGCAGTCATATCTCACTCGAGAAACGTAAACAAGGCGCGCATGAGTTGAGTTTCGTTTTCGTTTTCGATTTCACCCGCCCACCACACTCAATCCGTCGGTGTACCGAGTGTCTGGCACATAAATTTATAGCGCACAACAACCGTACAAAAGATGTCAATTAAAATTACATCCAATTTTGCCGCCCGTCGATTGCCGACTCCGTGCCGCCACCACCGCCCCCTGTCACCAACTTAATCGAATTCCATTCATTCGCATACTCAATCCGCTACATACATATGCAGTGATTATGATAGTATTGGCGTGGGTTCCATCATATTATTGAATTTTCTCTTCCGTAATCAGAACGAAAGTGTTGGGAGTCTGGCCCTTAGCACCGCTCTTCCCTTTCGTTTTATTTGTTACCATCCAAATGACTCCATTTTGCGGGGTTTACTGAGTGCGTTGATGTGTGTTATCGATAACCTTTGGAGTGTTTATAGCAATTGAATGTGCAGTGGTGTGAAAAAGGAGCTCACACAGCGGCCACTGGTTATAGTCTGCATCGGGCTTATCTCTAAATCAATATTTGCTCGGGAAAAGTTCATGGACACTTTTGTCGTCCGCATACAATTATTGTACTCGTACACACTTATCTGCGACTATGACTCACGACTTGGGATGGGTATATCCGTCCGCATAAAGTACATATATCGATCGAGCCAGCCTGGCAGGATGCGATGAAATTCATATTTAACTCACGTAATTAGGTTGACAAGGAGCAAAGGATAAAGTGACATCAGGCCTGTTATAGCCTGCTGTGTGTTTAATGAGACCTTTATGTGCTCATTTGTGAGAATTTAATTTTTTGAGTGGCATATATGCGGTCGCGGCGACTTGCGTTGTTATGTCAAAAATTTAATTGAATTAAAAGTATAAAATGCGTTATTTAAAAAAAAAAACACAAAGGGCTACACAAATTATTTACTCATTATGTGACACTTTGGTCAACCAACAGAATCGCCAATCAGATTGATAAATGGCAAATAGATGTTCATGCATGCAATCACATCCCAGTTTTATGTCAAAATAAATTTTACTTAGCTTCGTGTAAATACATTTTTTAAATGATTAATTTTTGACAGAAACACATAAAATATGAGAAAAATATTTAGGACTGTTTGTTTTTTTATAAAGGGTGATTTTTTAAGAGGTTTAGAACTTTTTTTAAAAAAAAAACACAAAAAATTCGAAAAAATGAATGAAATATTTATTTGAATCGATAGTTTGAACCTTGCAATTTAATGTTTAAAGATAATTTCATGCAAATGTTGACCGCGGCTGCGTCTCAGGTAGCCCATCCGCTGAGTCCAATTTTGGCATACTCTTTCACACATATCGGCCGGTATCTCACGAATGAATGCATGGATGTTGGCTTCCAGTGCGTCAATCGAAGCGGGCTTGTCCCTATAGACATTAGCATGACATACCCCCACAAAAATTAATCTAATGGTGTCAAATCGCACGATCTAGGCGGCCAATTGACCGGCCCGAAACCCAAACTCGCCTCGCAATTGCGCCATTGTTTCGCGTGCTGTGTGGCATGTGGCACCGTCTTGTTGAAACCACATATCATGCAAGTCAAGAACTTCCATTTCGGGCAAAAAAAAAGTTTGTTATCATCGCTCGGTAGCGTTCACCATTGACAGTAACGCTGCGATTCGCATCATCTTTGAAGAAATATGGCCCAATAATGCCGCCGGCCCATAAACCGCACCAAACAGTGGCTTTTTCGGGATGCATTGGTAGCTGTTGCAATGCTTCTGGCTGATCTTCACTCAAAATGCGGCAATTTTGCTTATTAACGTACCCATTCAACCAAAAATGAGCCTCATCGCTGAACACAATTTTTCGATAAAAAAGCGGATCCTCGGCCAGCTTTCCAAGAGCCCATTCACCAAAAATTCGGCGTTGTGGTAGGTCGGCTGGCTTTAGTTCTTGCACCAGCTGTATCTTAAAAGGCTTTACGCCCAAATCCTTCCGCAAAATTTTCCACGTAGTGCTGTAACAAAGGCCTAACTGCTGGGAACGGCGCCGAATCGACATTTCGCAGTCTTCTGTCACACTAGCTGATACGGCCGCAATATTTTCTTCACTACGCACAGTACGTAAACGTGTTGGTGGTTTAATGTCCAACAAAGTAAATTTGGTGCGAAATTTGGTCACAATCTTCCGAATAGACTGCTCAGAAGGTCGAGAATGCCGATCATAAAATGGAAGCAGCGCGCGATGAACATTTCGAACCGAGCACGAATTTTGATAGTAAAATTCAATAATTTGCAAGCGTTGTTCATTTGTAAGACGATCCATGGTTAAATTGCAAACCAAACTGAAGCTGTTTGACAGTGACACAAGGTACTAAACACACGTCAGCTGTCAAAACCAGTGTTGCCAAAACCAAACCAGCTTAAAAATCACCCGTTAGTCTCGTTTTATTCGCAATAAATCAACACCATCGGTCTGTCTCTACGATCTGCAACGCGTTGGTCAAATATTGTTGCTTCTTTTTAAACCTGGCTGCTGCTTTAAATTAGGGTCGACTCCTAGATTTCTAAAACCATAGAGAGATTGAAGGGTAACCCTTGAAAATACCTTATAGAGGTGGAGGTTCAACGTAGGAATTAGCTCCTCCTTTCAATATACCTACACAGTTAGGATTTTTAATAATACACTGCATGCCATCTGACTAAAAGGCCCAAAAAAGCCATAGAAATAAGGGCGTTGTATAACCAATATGGCTGATGCAAAAATAATGCAGGCTGCGTATACCCAGTGTGCTACTGAAAAATTGAATCTTTCCTTTCATTGCACAGGCAAACATTACAGCGAATCAGGAAATACGTTGGACAGGAACAAGAATGTAAACACAAAAAAATTGCGACATTTATTAAAGCTGTCACCAATGGCTGTGCATGTTAGGATGTGGACTATTTATGGGGAGCAGGTAGAATAATTGAGGCACTCAGCGCCAAAACAGCCTAAGCCACATTTTCAAAAAGTTCCACCGATTGCACCGTTTGAATTCAAATTTAAAGATTTATAAAATACAAAAATGGCCTATGCCGTACTCGGAACTGTATTGCTGATATAACTGAAAGTTTTTTCTTCCCTATATGAAATTTAAAAAAGCTTCGAAGCCAAAATGACCTAAGCCGCTTAGGCCAATAATAGCACTCGAGGAAATTCAAATACATGTTGGTTAGGCCGTTATGGAATCTGGACAAGAAAAGACATGCATAATTTTGTCTGTACAAAAATAAAGCTTTTGGCAATGCAGGCATATCATTTCATGATCTGGGCCGTCTGGCCTACAATCTGCCCATATGGAAACAGAACATTCTAATACAATAATAGAAGTTGAAAATGGAAATTTATTGAAGAAAGCTACCAGGAAACGGATTCTTAACAAATCGAACTGGAAAAAAATGCAAGTAAACTTCAAAGAGCTACTGGTAAAGCGTATACGAACGTGAGGGAAGTTGTTAAAGCAGCTAAAATTCTAAATACATCAGAATGCGCTTATCCGTTTAAATGCCATATAAATTTTAATAAAAATGATCTGACTAGAATTTTTGAAAACTTTTATAAAATTGGTAATCATGACTTACAAAATGCGTATATATGCGCGCAAGTATCAGCATTGTATATGAAACTAATAGTACTATCACTTCGGCAAATCGATGGTGGTGCCTCTATCGGCGCGAGATACTACTAGGCCAAAGAGGGCTGAAAATTTTACGCTCTCCTTATTAGATTTAATGGAGATCCACTCACATAATTTACACAGTTCTACTCTAAAATTAAACCAATCGCATGCCAATATACTATTTCTTTCTCGCTCATTTTGTCAAATACGAAAGCTAAGTGAGTTACTTTATTGCAATGTGATATGCGAATTGCGAGTATGCCATACCAACCGCCGATATGAGCAAAAGCAATTGCATTTCATATCTCAATCGCAGTGCTGCAAAGCCATTTGCTGAGGGATGTTGTACATGTCTTGTTTCATACTTTACTCAGATTCAAATTTTATTTTCGTATTTTTTTGTTAATCTACTCAATGTATTAAAATTTGAGCCTGAGTGAATAATGCAGCATACATAATGTATGATGTTCCCATTTCCCATCCCATAACATCTTTGTCCACGTATAGCATGCACTCTGCTTCAACTGAATGATCGGTTTTTAGAGTATTTTTTTTTTTTGTGTGTGCTTTATAGATACTGATCGCTCATTTTCAACCAATGTTTTGGTGAAGTGCAGTGGCAGTATACCCCATAGGGGTATATTAGTTTTGATACATAGTTTGTAGCGAAATAATTTAGCTAGATATATCTCAAAGTATATGGATCGACTCAGAACCAATAGCTGAGTCGATTAAACCATGTCTGTCCGTCCGTCTGTACGTCACCAGTTTTTGGGCCTTAAATTTTGAGCTAGAAGGATGAAATTTGGTACACGTACTCTTTGTTGCTCCCAGCAGAACAAGTATTCAAAATTATGAAATCCGCCCACTATATTTCGTCAATATAAAGGTTTTTGCCAAGCCCACTTTTTGGGCGCGTTTTTAATAAAAAACTTTTTTTGGCAAATTTTAAAATTTTCGAAAAAAAATTTTATGCACAATCATTGGTAGTATAAATTTGAACATTTCGTCAATAGACCATTTTAACCCACGCCCACTTTTTGGGGGCGTTTTCCTACAAAGACCATTTGTATGCCCTACCCCAAGGCATATGCAATACAAACACGTTCTTTTTTGTCGAACCACAAAAGGTTTTGATAAACTGTCTGAGCAATATATTGTGACAATGTCATTTTCTGTATTTTAACGTCATAAAGCCTACATTTTGAGGATATTAATTTTAAGGATGGGATGGGATAGGGTATTCAACGATTCGCACAGCGGATTGTAGCCTTCTCATATGTTTAATTGTGTTATTGTTCTGCTTCTTGGTTTGTTTTTCAGCGAACAAAAAAAATTATACATTTGTATTTTTTTATTTCTAATAAATTAAAGTTAAATGTTAAATAGCATTATAGAATGGCGAAATGCTCATATGGACTGTAATAATTTCAAAATTCCATTTTCCTTGTCCTTTTTTAAGCTCCCCAATGATCATAGGAGAGATGTTTGGATAAAACATTCACATCTCATTAAATAAAAATGTTTTTATGTGTGAAAACCATTTCTATACCAAAGACTTAAAATTAGAATCACTTCGAAAATGTCTTTCTAAAAATGCAGTTCCAATTTCATCCCCATTAGTTTGCAATTGCTCGAATCTATTCACTGACGATTCTTGCTTAAAAATTATGGATAATAATCGAAAGACTGAACTTGCATCGAAGGTAATTTAAAACAACTCCAGATCATGCAATAATCCAAACTTTATTCAAGAAACTGATGAAACTGAAAATGTGTTCACCTGTCAGTTCTGTTAAAAAGGATGCTAACCCCGTAACATATGTAAGAGATTTCTCTATACCTCCTCTTAACAATAGCTCCGAAATTTCTTCCTCACAGTTTCCATCTCCCGGTTCACGTTTCGTTCATAAATCTAAAGGTGGAATACAAAATTCTGTCCCGCGTTGCATTTTCGATACACCGAAAAGATTAAAATATGATAAGGAGTATAATTTAGAGAAAAACGTTGACTTGCAATTGCAGGAAAAACAAGTCGATGTTAAAACATTTGTTAGCATGTAACTTTTTCATAAGGTAAATGCACGTTGGACATACAATGAAAAAGATTTGTGTCTAAAGTTTTTTATAAGTCTCCTTCATAATAATTCCATATGCTGAACACCGGATTTAGCTTACTACCTGTAAGCATAATATATAGATGGCATTTATCTTTGAGTTTACCGGCTGGGTTCTCTACCCAAATAATTAAACTATTGAAATGTAAGACCAAGACCATGTCAAATATACAAAAAAGATGTGTTCTGATTTTTGATGAAATGGCAATAAAGACCGAGCTTGATTATAACACGAAAATGGATATGATATACGGGTTTTCGGATTTTGGGGAGCTGGGAAGGCACACCACTGTTGCTTCAAAGGTTATGGTATTCACACTTAGAGGATTAAATATGAATTGGGAGCAAACCATATCATATTATATAGGATGCCAAAAGGGTGAGAACATCCGAACCGAGATATTGAAATTAACAGTTACCAAAATATTAGAATGTGGATTTGAAGTTATTGCTGTATGCTGTGACCAGGGCAGTAACAATAGAAAAGCATGTAAATTACTGGGAGCAGCAGAAAATAAGCCGTTTTTTGAAATCTCGGACCAGGTAATATTTCTTTTATATGACTACTCGCATTTATTCAAAAGCCTGCGAAGTTGTTGTTAAAAAATAATATTCGCATAGCTGATGATATCGTTTCTTGGGGAAAACTTGTCAAACTGTTTGAAGAAGATTCCAAGAATATCTTTCAAGTATGCTTCAAACTAACGAAGAGTCATATAAATCCAAACAGTTTTGAAGAATGATCAGTCAAACTGGCTACATAGGTTTTCAGCTGCTGGAATTTTCAACGCTATCTCAGCAAATTGTTTTGAAACCGACACAGATAAAAAAATCGCTGCCTCGACGGCACTTTTTCCTATTAAGATGAATAATCTTTTTGATAACTTAAATAGCTACAGTCTTTACACATCCAATCCTGATCGTCGACCTGTTTCAGCATCTAGTGAAACTCTACAGTCCATCAAAACAGCTAGGGAGTGGATCTCATTATGGGAGTCTACTGGTAAAATGAAAAAGCCACATTGCTTTGGTGGTCTTATGCAAACGTTGCTGGCCATAGAATTAATATGGGAAAAACTCAAAAATGACTAGCAGTTTCTTCTTCTTGTACATCTAAATACTGATAGAGCAAGAGCCCGTGAGTGCCAGACCTTCGGATTTTCATAAAAGCTGAAAATTTTTCTATGTGTGTCCCTAGTACAGGTAAGAATGATCCCCACCCATGAAGCTGAGGCAGCGGTGGCTTTGGCAGGTAACAGGTAACAAAGGTGTATAAAATTCCATCTCAAATTTATCATAAAATAAAACTTAATTTTTTTATATTTGATTCGTAATAATATCAAAACTCGCGTTGCTCATTGCCAGACAGTTAGTATGGTTGCAACCCTCTGCCGGACACCCTTAAACTATTATAATTTATAATTATACTTACGTTATATTATAAAATCTCAATTTTATATATAATTTTTTGGGGGCCTATTAATCTATGTTTACATGATAGCCGGACAGTTTCGACGGTTCTATCATCTTGCTAGACGCATTCAAAGTGAGCAGTAGTTCGGGGAGCAAGGAGCGTATACAGTAACTAGTGCGAGTGAGACAGAGCGCTTGGTCTATTGCGGCCCTTCACTGCGCATCAGCTGTTGTTTATTGTAACTATCTGGTGAACGGCTATGCTCATAATAAATGTATTATTTTTCTGTGCAGTTTATAAAATAAATGTGATCAGTTGTAATAAAGTGCTATCATGAGTGACGAAAAAATAGTTAGCTTTGTTTGTAAGAAAAGTGATGAACACATAATATTATTTTCTGAAGAAACTTTAAAAAAATGCCAGACTATTCTTAAATTACGAAAAATACATAAGCTAAAATACAGAGACATTACTTTACCTAGTGAATACACCGAGAGTGGTTATCACAGAGTATGTTACAAGGTATTTACAGGTCTTATGAAAAAATATTTCACCTCTCAACCATTAAGTGCTGAAAAACAAAAAGGAAAAAAACAAGAGAGTTGTGTAATTACAAGCAACTCATCTTCAACCTTGTCGTCGATACGAGATTTGAGTTCCGAACTACCTGATCTACAATCTTCGTCAACAGAATCTTCATCTCAACTAATTTTACTATCCCAGTCCACAGAAACACAACCTTCGACATCTGAAAATGAATCTCATTTACAGTCTGTACCCTCAGAATCTCCCACGACATCTCAGCCAGCTCCAATTTGTGAATCAATAGGTCTACAATCTGCAACTCTTCGAGATATTTCTGACGTTTTCGAACCAGAAGTTATTGATAATAATTTTGTAACTCAAGATGTTAATATTTCGACTGATAATATTGCTGGTAAAAATGATAATGAAGTTGTTTGTATATTTTGTAATAAAAAGAAGAAAAAAGTGCGATCGAGAATGATTCTGCTTCATGCAGCTGATGTTCAGCAATTTAAAGATAGTGTCAAACCTAATATTGAAAGTCATGAAGAGTTTACAGATTTTTCTAATAAATTGGATAATTTTTCTGGCTCAAAAATCTATTATCATACTGAATGCCGAGTTGATTTTAATAATAAGTTATCTTCATTAAAAGCAACGCCTAGCAAAACGGAGTGGCATTATCACCGGGAGTATCATCAAACAGTTTTTAACGAAATTAGTACAATCATTAAAGAAGATGTGATTAAAAAAGGGCGGTGTTTTTTATTAGTGTATTTACATGAATCATATATCGATTTATTAGAACAAATTTTTCAAGAAAATTCTATTCAAATGACAGCTACTTTCACAGCACACCACCTTGAAGAAAAAATTTTAAAAGTATTCTCTAAGGATATAAAATTCTTTACTGTTCGTAATAAAAAAATACTAGCTCCAAAATATCTAGAAGCCATCGATGATTCAGTACTGGATAATTTACAACAAGAAAACATTTTACAAAAATCTGCATTGATTCTGAGAAAAATAATACTCCAAATAGAAAAAAAAAAAATTATCAACAAAAAATATAACATCACAGCATTTAATATCCGGAGAAGTTTCAATACCAGAAGAATTATCAGACTTTTATTCTACCCTTCTTGGTGGATGTAACCAAAAACGAAAGACTGGCCAAAAATGTTCTCGTCTAGTTCGTTCTTATTGTCAAGATGTTATTTTCGGAGTTCATGATGGTCGAGTTAAAACGTCAAAGCATATCATGTTAGGTATGACTCTAAAAAGCTTAACAAGCAGCAGAAAAATAATTGACATTATAAACAGATATGGACACTGTATTAGTTATCAAGGCGTTGAAGAATTAGAAACTGAAACTACATTTACATCAATGAAAAAGTCTAGCTTATGTCCAGAAAAAATAAAAAAAAAACCAGAGCTTTTTACTGGTGTGGCATACGATAATTTTGATCGTTTTGTTGATACTTCTAGTGGTAAGGATACTTTACACGACACAGTCGGAATAATATACCAAAATATCGATGCAGATACAACTGACGAGCCTGAAATGTCCGAAGTTTCAAGTGAAAATACTTCGCCGAATAAAAAAAGAAGAAGAAGAATATTTGATGAAATAAATATAGATGAAATGCCATACCCTAAGAAACCCAAAATGACAAGTGAGTTACAATTATCAGTCGATGATATAAATATAAACTGTAAAAATTTATTTAATGAAATTTCTTGACTAAGAAAAAAATAAGCTGCACAATTTGAACTTGATAACAGTGGATGCGCAGTGAAGGGCCGCAATAGACCAAGCGCTCTGTCTCACTCGCACTAGTTACTGTATACGCTCCTTGCTCCCCGAACTACTGCTCACTTTGAATGCGTCTAGCAAGATGATAGAACCGTCGAAACTGTCCGGCTATCATGTAAACATAGATTAATAGGCCCCCAAAAAATTATATATAAAATTGAGATTTTATAATATAACGTAAGTATAATTATAAATTATAATAGTTTAAGGGTGTCCGGCAGAGGGTTGCAACCATACTAACTGTCTGGCAATGAGCAACGCGAGTTTTGATATTATTACGAATCAAATATAAAAAAATTAAGTTTTATTTTATGATAAATTTGAGATGGAATTTTATACACCTTTGTTACCTGTTACCTGCCAAAGCCACCGCTGCCTCAGCTTCATGGGTGGGGATCATTCTTACCTGTACTAGGGACACACATAGAAAAATTTTCAGCTTTTATGAAAATCCGAAGGTCTGGCACTCACGGGCTCTTGGACTATGATGTTGCAGAAAATTTATTTTCTATAAGAAAATTCAATAAGGATTTCTGTGGAGTTAAAAGTGCGAGGAACTAAGATCCCCACTTTCTTTTTTTTTTTTTTAATTTTTGTTTGTTTATTGAATTATCGATATGTTTTCTGTTTTTTTACCCCGCTTATAAATAAACATTGTTACGTTTTCTCATATTTATGTTAAACTTATTTTACATATTGTATTTTTTAGTTCTAAAGTGCGTCTAATATGCTACCTCTTTGGAGACGTGGAAAAGCATATTGAAGTTATCACCTCACCTCTGTATATTACTCATTATCTTATTTAGAGTAGTGCGAGTACGCCAAAACCGGTTTGTTCTTGTTTGCACTCTTCAAGTCACTCATAAACACACTCATTATAATATTATTTACTCTATTCAGAAAGAGTGAACAAATGTTTCTTCTCTCGTGAGAAACGATCGATCTCCCCCTAGGCGGCTGGAGACAGAAATAAAAAAATTGCCGTGATGATACTACTATAAGCTTCATATACAATGGTATCAGTTACTGAAAAAAAGAGAAGCTACACAAAATCTGCTGGCAGTAGTCGTAGATTCAATACAAGAGTCTACAAGTTTCCAAATGGACAAAATATTGATACTCATGTGTGCAAAAGCTTCTTTAAACAAATACTACAAATTTCTGATGGTCGCATAACACGCGCACTTAATTATAAAATGCCTGGAAGTGAAGCAACTACACCTAAAGTGGACCAAAGGGGTAGACACCCACCTCATAACAAAACCGACATTAAGTCTATAGAGGTTGTAAAAGAGTTTATCAACATGTTTCCCAGATATAAATCCCATTATTCCAGAAATAAAAATATTCAAAGAGAATTTTTGGCACCAACGTTAAATATAACAATTTTGTACAATCTTTACCATGGAGCAGTGTAGTCTGATAAAGCTGTTTCCAAGTTCGTTTTTACTAAGATATTTTCAGAGAATTTTAACTTGCATTTTCGAGCTCCTCTTTCTGATACCTGCAAAAAATGTGACTTTTATAAAGTTCAGATAGAAGCTGCAAGCCACACATCTGAAAAGGAGCGGCTCTTAAGTGAACGGGATTTGCATCAAAGAAAAGCTGAGTCAGCAAGAAATGGCATGAAGGTAGACTCTCAATTAAACAAAAATGAGTATGCAGTTATAGCCTTCGACCTTATGAAAACTCTTCCGACACCGGTAATTTCCACAGGAGTAGCTTATTATAAAAGACAGCTTTGGACTTATTGTTTGGGCATTCACGACTTAATAACTGGCAAAACGTTCATGTATACATGGAATGAAGGAATTGCATCACGCGGTCCACAAGAAATTGAATCTTGCATTATGCATTATATAATAGCTAATGTCAAGTGCAACAAATTGATCATGTATAGTGATCAATGCGGAGGACAAAATCGTAATATAAGAATGAGTACAATTTGTAATTACATTGTCAATGACTTGTCTTTCAAAGTTAATGTGATTGACCATAAATTTTTGGTATCTGGCCACTCATTTCTGCCTTGCGACCAAGATTTTGGCCTCATAGAAAAGAAAAAACGATTCTATAGGGACATTTTTATTCCTGATGATTGGGACCGTGTTATATTAAGTGCAAAAAAAAAGGAACCGTTCAACCTTGTTAAAATGTCTGCAGAAAATATTAAAAGCATAACTTCCTTAGAGAAATTGATCACTAACAGAAAAATGTCTGTGGATAAAAAATCTAAAATTGAGTGGTTGAAGATTCAATGGCTTCGATTCGAAAATAAAAAACCTTTTATTATCCAATTTAAGTACTCAAACAATGAAGATGTTTTATTCCAAGAAGTGGATATTTCCAAAAGAAAAAACATTAAAAAAAACATTAATGTTGAAAGGGAATATTCATATATTAATTTTAAGCTTGGTATTCCACCTGCCCATGTAAATTCAACGCTTGAAAAAAAATTCTGGCCGGATGGTGTTGGTGTGAAGCTTTTTAAGTCGAACACAAAAAACTACCAACAACGCCCGCAACGCAATCGCTTAAGAGCCGGTCAACGGCAAAAATAGATCGATGCACAAGCACACGCACTTGCATTTCTTCTGCTTTTGCTAATTCTTCTTCGATGTCTTCTTCTCCTTCACTGACCACAATAAACATTTATTATCAAAACTGTGGCAGCATGCGTTCTGTTGAACGTGTGAGAGAAGTATTTTTCTCTTCTTCTGATGCATATTATCACGTTATTCTTTTGGTGGAAACATGGTTAACCGATCATTTTTTTGATATGGAACTGTTTACATCAGAATACACTGTGTTTCGCAAGGACAGATCCGCTGCAACTGGTATGCGGCGGGGAGGTGGCGTTTTAATAGCTGTAAGAAATGATCTTTTGTCAAGAGAAGTACAATTATTAAACAGCACAAATTATTTAGTAGAACAAATATCTGTTTTAGTCGGTGGACCTGGACTGAATAACGAAATTTGTTTTTGCCTAAGCTATATTCGCAAACCAAATTTAGAAGTTTATAAACTTCATATGGAGAATATAGAACATCTTCTTTTAAATCTAAAATCTTATCAACATCCCTGTATTGCAGGCGATTTTAATTTAAATAATATTCACTGGCGCAAGGATGAAGAAACAAAAACCCTTATTCCACAAAATGTTACCAGCTTATGTGAAATCGCTGTTGTCGATTCACTTTACGCACATGAGTTGTTTCAACTTAATTTAATTGAAAATCAATTTAACAATGTTTTAGATTTGGTATTTGTTAACAACAATGTAAAATACACATGCCCCATGGAAGTTTTAACTCCATTTTTGCCTAATACCATTTATCATAAAGCACTTGAATTTTCGCTTAGTTTCTATACTTTTTCACCTCAAACTAGTTCGCCACAAAATTCTTTTAACTTTTTAAAATCTAATTTTTCATCTCTAAATTCATACTTTTTATCCGTAGATTGGAATAATGAATTAAACACTTCTGATTTGAATCTCATGTTTACCCGTTTTATAAATATATTAAAAGACTCTTTTACCAAGTTTGTTCCAGTTCGAGTAAATTCTCACAAGAAAAAACCTTGGTTTAATAAAAGGCTAACCAACTTAAAAAATGTAAAAAATAAAGCCTTCAAAACATTTAAAAAGAGCAATAATTCTGGGGACCGTGATTATTTCCTTCGGCTGCGAAAAGAATATGATTTTTTGCACCGATTTTTGTACAAGCAATATATTTTATCTGTTGAGTCTAACATAAAGCACAACAGCCGATCGTTTTGGTGCTTTATAAACTCTAAACGAAAAGATAATGGAATTCCAACCCTTATGGAATTCAATGGGGCTAATTCAACAGATGAAATTTCTACATGCGAGTTATTTGCAGCGTATTTTAAATCTGTCTTTGTAGAACGAAATGAATCTAACGACAATAATTATTTCGAAGTAGATCCTATAGCTGACATTGGATCAATTTATTTAACAGAAATTGACATAATAAACGGAATTAAAACCCTCGAAAGTAAATGCAGTTTTGGGGTTGATGGTATTCCCCCTATTATAATAAAAAAATGTACTGCATTAGTTAGTCCATTGCTTAAGTTATTCAATCTCTCTCTTAAATCGGGCATATTTCTCGATGAGTGGAAGATTGATTATATCACTCCAATTTTTAAATCTGGATCTCGAAACAAAGTAACAAATTATAGACCTATTTCAAAGATTCCAGTTATACCAAAACTTCTGGAAAAAATAGTTAAAGACAAAATTTACTTTTACGTCCAAAATGGTATTAGCCATCTTCAACATGGGTTTGTTACTGGTAGATCTACGACCACGAATCTAACACTGTTTACTAAATATACCCTTGAGAGTCTTGAGGACGGTACACAAATTGATGTTATTTATACTGATTTCTCTAAAGCATTCGATAAGTTGGATCACAAAAAACTTGTGGAAAAACTGAATGCTTTAGGTATTCACTCAAGACTCAATAAGTGGTTGTCCTCTTATTTGGCAAATCGGAAACAAATAGTCAAACTGGGTAATTCAACATCTCTACCCTTCAGTGTAAACAGTGGTGTACCTCAAGGAAGTCATTTGGGTCCTCTTCTCTTTATTTTGTTCACTAATGACATACCTTCTTTCATTAAACATTCGAAATGCTTAGGATATGCCGATGATTGGAAGCTTTATACTCAAATAAAATCTGTAAGCGACTGTGAAAATCTTCAATCTGATTTTCGAAATTTATTTCGCTGGTGTAATAAAAATTCTTTAACTTTGAACGTAGAGAAGTGCAAAACGTTTACAGCTTCACGTCAGCTAGATGATATTATGTTCACTTACGCAGGCAATGAAACTGTTTTAGAACGAGTTAATGAAATAACCGATCTCGGCATTCGATTTGATAAAAAATTTACATTTACTTCACATTACGATGTAACAATATCAAGGGCAAATTCATTATTAGGTTTTTTGAAAAGAAATTCCTTTGATTTCAAAGACCCTTATACATTAAAATCAATTTATTGTTCTCTAGTTAGATCAATTATGGAATATGCTTCGGTTGTTTGGTCTCCTTACCATCAAACGCATATAGATAGAATCGAGCGGGTACAGAAAAACTTTACCAGGTATGCTATCAAAAAATTAAACTGGTATGATGAATTACCTGATTATAAAGCTCGATGCTTATTACTGGGCTTGCAAACTCTTTCTACTCGAAGGAAGTTAACAGGCGTTATGTTCATTAGGGATATTATATGTTCTCGGATAAATTCATCCGAATTGCTAGCTTGTCTTAATATTTATGCACCTGTGAGACACCTTCGCCCAAAAGATATGTTCATAGCAAATAGGCACAGAACAGCTTATTGCCAAAATGAACCAATATCAAGATGCATCACATATTTCAACGAAATGTGCAGTTCTGACGAATGCGAATTTTCAAAAAGTAGATTAGCATTTAAAAAAGATCTTTCCATATCTTTTCACTAACTTAACAATTTCACATCCCAAATACTAACAATCCTTCGCTAAGCCTATACACTTAGAAAAGGTTTTTTTTTTTTTTTTTTTATTTTTTCTCTATGATTATAGAGTTTTTATTAAATATATATTTTTTTCTTCACTTTGAAGTTTTTTTAAGTTTAAGTAATCTTTTTTTCAGGATTAAACTATTTTTATTATTAAGTCAAAATAATCTGTTAATATATACGAATATGGTAGATCAAATAAATAAATAAAAAAAAAATACTAATAAAAATATGGATATTGAATTGGAGTTACTGTATCCCGAGGGTAGATCTATAGATGCGGCGAAGTTCAAAGATTTGCAAGAGCTGAAAGAATTCATTCCGCCGATATACCATGTATTCTACAATACTTTGAAAACGAATTTGAGGGCTGAGGAAGAGGACATTGAAGAGGAGGAAGATGATTAAAGTTGTTTAATTAATACGCTTTTAGTAAGTTAATAAACAAAAATTAACAAAAATAAATAATTGATATGGACATCTATTTTCTTATTACAGACAAAACGGCCTATTCAACGATTTGTTGAAAGATTTAAATTTTCAGTGAATTCCAAAATGGCTTAAGCCACACTTTTTTTTTTGTTTCACAACTTAATCTACTTTTTTCTTATAAGCTACAATGCATATATTAGTTCAAAATAAAATAACTTCTAAAATTCAACTTATTTACAAACAATAACAAAAGAAAAATGTTTTAAATTTCCTCCTTTTTACAAATCCACTTTTCGCAGTTCGAATATTTTGCGCTTAGGCCGTTTTGGCGCTGAGTGCCTCAATTTTAAGCCGGTTAGTGATCGCCTTGCTGTGATCCACATCAGATCAACGTTTTGCAATATAAGCCTTATAGACCCTATGAAAGTGAAATTTTAAGAACTCCTGGGCGAAGACAGTCCGATGTGAACATAACGAGTGTTTTTTTAAGAGGTTGGTTTTTCCAATTTTGACATTTGACATTTTGTGATCAAATTGGGCAACTCTAATGTCATTTATGTTTAGTTTGGTTTGCCATTTTATCATGACCATTGAACAACGGTTGCAAATCGTGCAAATTTACTTCGAAAATAATGGTTCAGTTCGCGAAGTTTACTGCAAGCTCCGTCCATTTTATGGTCGACATAACCGTCCATTAGAGCACTTAATTCGGTTAATCATGGATCATTTTCGCACTACGTTTACTCTATGTGATAATACGCATCCGCAGAGACGTCGAACAGTGCGCACCGAAGAAATAATTGCCGCTGTAGAGCAATGTTGAAGAGGACCCGAATGAATCGATTATGAAAGATTTTGCGCACAGATCTTGGCTTACGAACTTACAAGATCCAGCTTGTGCAAGAATTAAAGCCGCGATGCGTCGTGATTTTCGTGTATGGGCCGAGATTGATCTCGATGCAGCTTGTGCAAGAATTAAAGCCGCGATGCGTCGTGATTTTGGTGTATGGGCCGAGATTGATCTCAATGCTGATTTTCATCGCAAAATTTTGTTCAATAGTGAGGCTCATTTTTCGTTGAATGGCTACGTCAACAAGCAAAATTGCCACATTTGGAGTGAAGACACCCTTAAGACGCCATTGCATCCACTGCTGATTGTTTGGAGTGCTCTATGGGCTGGTGGGCCATACTTCTTCCGAAATGATGCTGGAGAGTCAGTTACCGTTAATGTATACCGGTATAGAGCCATATGATAACCGACTATTTTGTTCCCGCATTGGATGGCATGAATGTGGGTGAGATATGGTTCCAACAAGACAGCGCTACATGCCACACAGCGCACGTCACAATCGATTTATTGAAGGAAAGATTCGATGAGCGCATAATTTCGCGGAATAAACCTGTCAATTGGCCACCAAGATCGTGTGATTTGACACCATTGGATAATGTTCTTTGGGGATATGTGAAGTCGCTCGTCTACGCCAACCAACCAGAAACGTAAGGGGACTTGGAAACCACCATTCGTGGCGATATTGCCGACGGCCCCAAATGCTCGAAAAAGTGGTTGAAAATTGGACCTCTAGACTTGGCTTTATTCGAACCAGCCGCGGGGGCCACATACCCGAAATCATATTTAAACATTAATGGCATAAAATTATCCTTCCAATAAAGCCAAATGAATTGCCATTTAAAGGATTTTCTTGTGTTTTATTTAAATTCGAAGTTCTATACCTCGGTGGAACTCGGTAGGAAGCGATCATCTTCGGCGGGTTAGTTTAAAGGCACGAAACGACAACAGAGTTTAAAGCCGATTACATTCTGCGACTGTGATCAGCAGCACCAGGATTCCACGACTTCGATTCCACTAAGTAACCTCGCTATCTCGAGATACTCGAATTCCCAACCAAATCAACCATGTCCTCATCGATGCGAGGGACACAGCCAACATCCTTGATGTTCATACATTCAGAGGGGCAAACTTTGACTTTGACAATTTTCTCGTGGCAGCCAAATTCAGAGCCCTACTGCCCAACGAGAAGAAACTACGAATGGTGTAAGAGATTGCCACAGTTTACGAGGAACAACATAGCTCTATAGGCAGAGAAGAAGGGAAGAACACCGGCTTTTCAGAAAGAAGAAAAAAGAGCAAGGAAAGCGCGCGATCGAGATATAGAGAGGTGCCACTCCAGAAACGATGTTCGCAAATTTTAACAAATTTAGCAAATTTTAAGTGTAAAACGTCAAAGCTAAGGATACAAGGCTAGAACAGAATCCTGTCGAGATGAACAAGGAAATATCGTAGTGGAGACACAGTCGATACTGAGGATATGGAAGAACCACTTCTGCAGACTGTTAAACGGCGATGACGAACAACATTCCGCTATCAGGCAGAACCAACCATTCAATATTGGCAACGGCAGAGAAAACTGCCAACCACCCGACCTAAGTGAAGTGAGCAGTAACTAAACTCAAGCTTAACAAGGCCGCCGGATATGACGGCCTTCCCGCTGAGCTTTATAAGGCTGGCGGAGATGACTTGGTAAATAAAATCCACCAACTCATAAGCCAAATCTGGTCCAAATCTGAAGAATGGAACCTCAGCATCGTTTGCCCGATCCACAAAAAAAGGAGACCCTCTGAACTGCCCCAACTACAGATGCATAAGTCTCCTCAACATCGCCTACAAGATCCTATCTGCCGTAATATGTGAACGCCTGAAACCCTTTACCAACAACCTGATCGGCCGTTATCAGTGTGGTTTTAGACCAGGAAAGTCCACAACCGATCAAATTTTCACAATTCGGCAGATCCTGGAAAAAAACCCAAGAAATCCAAATCGATACCCACCACCTATTTATTGATTTCAAAGCTGCATATGGCTGCATTTATAGAGATAAAGCATACAGAGCCATGTCTAGTTTTGGTATAACGCCCAAACTCGTCGGTTTGTGTAGGATGACGATGGGGAATTCTCGCTGCTCCATCAGGGTCAGAAATGACCTCACATTCCATACCAAACTTCTTCAATTTAATTCTTGAGAGGATTGTGCAAAACTGCCGAGCCAACACTAGAGGCACAATTTTCTCAAAAATCGGTGCAACTACTAGCATACGCCGACGATATTGACATCATTGGTAGGACCAAAGAGTATACAACTACAAGAGTGCGCATCTCATACAACGATAATTTACTATGTGGGGTACTGATGTTGATACCCCAGTGTTCACATTGCTACCCCAGTACCAAACAACAGCATAGTCGATGCATACGAACGACGGAAATTCCCCTTCGCCCTTACCGCCCGTGTGATGCGTACTCTTGTAGTTCTATACCTCTTTGGTAGGACCCAACGTGATGTCATAGCCACGCTTTCTAGTATAGAGAAGGAAGCGGCAAAAATGGGTTTAGCAGACTAAGTATATGCTGTCCACACGAAAGGACACACAACATCGACGAATTGGACAGAACGTCACCATTGACAGATATAACTTTGAGGTAGTACGGGACTTTGTCTACCTCGGCTCCGCTATTAGCTCTGACAACAATATCTCGTCAGAAATCAAACGAAGAATTACTCTTGCCAATCGATGTTTCTTCTTGCTAAGAAGGCAATTTAGTTGATCCTATATAAGACCCTGATCATCCCAGTCCTGCTCTACGGCGCTGAAGCATGGACCGTATCAAAAGCGGATGAAGAAATCCTTGGTCGATTTGAGAGAAAATTCTTCGAAAAATCAACGGTCCCGTTTACGTGGACGGGCTATGGAGACGAAGATTCAACCACGAACTATACGAGTAATACAGCGACATACCCCTGGTCGAAAAACTCCGCATTGGACGTTTAAGATAACTAGGACATGTAGAACGAATGGAAACCTAATACTCTGGCTCGCCTAGTCTTTGATTCCCAGTCAGACATCGGACGCAGTAGAGGAAGACCCCGCGTGAAGTGGCGCACTCAAGTAGAAACCGACCTCAACCATCTTGTAGTGGGCAACTAGAGGCAGTTAGCTAAGGACCGGGATACTTGGAGACGCATTTGAGGCCAAGGTTCATCCCGGACTGTAGCACCACGTAAGCATAGATCCCATAAATAGCGATGAAAGCTTTAATGTTTCTATGATTTCGAATTTTGACAAGGCGCACCTATTTTATTCAAACATACGATAGTAGAGAAGCTTCTCAACTTTATTGTTCGTAACAAATACATAACTTTGCTGATACAAATTAATTGAGAAGATAGGTTTCAGACACTATATGGCCCGTTAATACAGATTCACTTTTTCTCATATAAAACAGCTTGCTTACTCTCTTACAGAATCACGAAACTCTACAAAATTACAGCAGGTATTGAGAGAGACAAGCCAAGGTAGCAGTGGCGAGGCGTCCATATAACTCGATTCCTACCGAGTTACCTTTTGAAATTCTACTTTTCAACAATGTACCAATAAAACAAGCAACATGAATCTTAATATCCCCATATAAACACAATATTTGTGTTTCCCACACCTGCACAGCACACGCAAGCCACAAATTCTATCAACAACCCCTCAACCTGCTGCAAGTCATCCGCTTTCATATCGTTCTACTGCTTTACGCACACACATACACACATCATTGCATGGTTATTCTCTATCCCATACTCCACATATTTCATAGCCCATAAGAAAGACAACTGCAAAGCGCTAGCAAAACAAAGCAAAGTGTAACCCGACAAACGCCGTGTTATAAAATATCTGGCTGGCTAGAACAAATTGGTTTTCTTTCCTTGTTTTCCCTTTATCGTTCACCGTGTTTGACTCCTCTCTGTTTAACACACGCTTTCCTTAGCAAAAAATAACCCGATGTTCAACGACTTATTGGTGAATTTTGTCTTTTCTTTTAGATTATTTCTGTTGGAAAAAATTAGTTATGAAGCAGATTGCGATGCGTAACTTAAAGAAAATTTTGAGTGTAATTATTGATGTGCAATAAAAAAGAAATTTAAAACAGTGAAAAGTGTGAAAAGTTTAAATTGTGGTATTTTCAGTTGAATTCAGATAATTTCAAATAGCTAATTATTAAGAGATAATGGCATTATTAACTGTAAATTGTTGTTTGGTAGATTTGCTTTTGGAGGAAGAAAATGCTTTTTGTAAGTTGAATTTTCTTAAAAAAAAAAAGTTATAGAGATAGGGCGCTCTACTCCTTCTATGAAAATAGATTATAAGCGCAAGGATGGTTTTGTTTCGCATTTTAATGCATCCATGTACCAAAAATATACTTGATTGACTGGCAGTTGTAAGCTTAACAAAATGTTTTGCTTTCCTTGTCTTCTTTTTTCAAATTCCCCTAGTGTTTGGAGCCGTATTGGCTACGCTGACATAAACAATTTAGTTAATTCCGCAAATAAACATGTCAAAACGGAAAAACATATTCGAAGCTGTTTATCTTTGCACGAATTCGGCACTAATCGCATTGAAACCTCCTTAGGTAATTCCTTTGAAGCTCACAACAAAAAAGTTGATAGAAACTGTAAGTTAATGGAACGTTTTATAGATACAGTAGTTCTTTTAGGCAAACAGGAACAAGCATTTCGGGGTCACAACGAAAAGCAAGATTCTATTAATCGTGGTAATTATGTTGAAACAATTTTATACTTATCTAAGTATGACACATTAATAGACTCCCATTTAGAACAGTGTTCAAGTGCACATCGAGTTTTTTCGGGTCTTTCAAATGACATACAAAACGATTTGATACATAGTATCGCTGCAGTGATTAAAGATGAAATTAAAGTTGAAATAAGTGAAACGCGATTTGTGTCCATTATGATCGATGAAACACCAGACGTGAGCCATAGGGAACAACTAAGTGCCGTATTGCGATACTTATCGGAGGAAGGAATAGAGGAAAGGTTTCTTGGTTTTTTTGACGTGAGTGAGAGTCGAAATGCAGAAGAGCTCTCAAAACACATTTTTAATATACTTGATGTATACGGTTGCAAGGAAAAGTTAATAGGGCAATCTTACGATGGTGCCGCGGTTATGTCCGGGGAAGTAGGTGGAGTTAAAAAAAGGTCCTCGATGCATGTCCAATGGCTAATTTTATTCCTTGCTACGCACATGTTTTAAATTTGGTGTTATCCCGATCACTTGAAAATATACCTGAGTTAAAAGTTTTTTTTTGGCAATATAAATACTGTTAGTGCGCTTTTTCAATAAATCAACTAAACGTTCAAATCTTTTGAAACAAAAAGCAAACCGACGCATGCCGGGAGTATCAGAAACTCGCTGGCATTACCATTCACGAATAATTAACGTTATTTGTAACTGTAGATTAGATATAATTGAAACTTTTAACCAAATATTAGGCAATCCAAAAGAATGGGATAATGACGCACTTTCAATGGCCGAAAGTTTATTGCTTAAATTAGAAGGGAAAGAGTTTTGTTTTATATTGAACACGCTTTCCGAGATTTTTGCTAAAACCGATGTATTGTTTAATTTAATACAAAATAAACAAACGGATGTTGAAGTTGCTAAGCGAGAAATCGAGTGTTTTGAGTCTTGGCTTTGTACTGACTTTCTAAACAAATTTGATTCCATTTTTGAAAGCATAAACGATTGTGCTGAACCTCCACGAAAACGCAGATTACTCGATATTGATTTAAAAACTCACTATAAGCGCCTTCTTGTAGAAATAAAGGACAATATTATATCCCAACTTCAGACAAGATATAAATCTTTCACGAATTTAATTTTTTTTGATCTACTTAATAAATCAAAATACAGTAATTTTGCACTATCAAGCCCAGATGATAAAATATCTTCTCTGATTAATTTTTTTCCTGGAATTTTCGATTTCACAGCTTTGAAAAATGAACTAAAAGTTCTCTATACTACATCTTCACTTCAACAACTTTATAACCATTTGAGAAGCGAAATATTGCGTGAAACATTTTCCCAAATTTTAAAATTAACTGCACTATTTTTAACACTACCGCTTACTGTTGCCTCCGTGGAGAGATCTTTTTCCACTCTGAAAAGAATTCATACATATTTAAGAAATTCTCAAGGAGAAAACAGGATCTCTGATTTAGCACTTTTATCAATAGAAAAGCGACTCATTTTAAAAATGAAAAGTAGACCTAACTTTTATGAAAAAGTTCTTGCAGAATATGTTAAAAAAGATCGGAGAATAGACTTAGAGTACAAATAAAAAAATCAGTTTAGCAAAACTTTTCACAATTTTTTCAAACTTTTGCTGTTTTTAAATTCCTACTTATCATTAATATTTCCTATTTTTAACTTTTTTTGTATATATTATATGTGGATTTTTTTATTATTGTATTTATTTATTTATTTATTTATTTGATTTAACAAAAAGTAATTTGTGAAGTTCCTTTTTTTACCATCAATTTTCTTAAAGGTATTGCATTTGCATCTGCCAAAAAAGGTTTCTTTCGAAGCCACTTTTATTATACTTCAGGTTCATTGTAAATTTTGGCTTTAATGACTTGAAGTATACGAAATTGGCTTGAATTGCTTTACTTATGCGATTTGCAATACACAATATAATTTCAGAAAGCGTTTGCAGGTGCATATTTTTGCCGACTTACCATATAACATTTTCCACGCCACGCCACTGCAAGGTAGTGGGGCTAAAGGAAATGAAAATAATCAGCCTCAAAAAAAGTTCAATCGACAGTGCTTACATAGGCTGACATCAATTGAAGACAATAGAGTGTCTCCTATATCTAGGATGAATTGTTTCAACCAAAGATGTAATCGAACAGAACCTCGTTCGAGTCTGCCACTGTCAAAGAAAGCTTTTAATTGTTTTACCCGCTCTTCGGATTATAAAGACCTTTATAGTGGTTAATGCCTTTATAGGGTTTTTATCACATCTGAGAGCGTTTATGTCGAAAGTTGGAAAGATCATACTAATAAACATTGACAACTACGAAGAAAAGTAAAGGAGGAATCAAGTGGAATCATTCCGGAATCAGGAATCAAGCTTAGTAGACTGGAATGTTGTTATTTTTTTTAAAAAACGGCCCCTGTTTCAGTCCTTCTGACGATCACTGTAGCGTACTTTTTGGCGGAGGACGCGCGGCGTTCATAGCGACCGAAGAGGTCTTGTTTTGGCTGAAAATTAATCTGACAAGAATAATGGTATTTTCTCGAATATGCGGGTTTCAAATCAATAAAATCGGTCTTATCGAAGTGTCCCTAGGCTGCCTCTGCAAGATATAAAAGTCTTTGCCTGACATCACACTACACCACGCAGCATGTTAACAGCAGATCAAACCTTAGGGGTACCGGCACCGCAAGTGCTGGGTAACCAAACAGATTTTACCAAAGCTGGGGCTGATACGATCAAGGTATATTTGACCTTACTGCACAGACCGTTTCTTTCTTTCGTATTTGTAGACAAATCTTTTATAATGCTTAACCCGTTTTATTTATGACAAGGAGCATCTTGTGCGCGCATTATTTTCCTTTACCAGATTTCCTTTCTCAGACAGATACAAATATCCTTCCAAAGAAATAATGAAATCCTATTTAGATTGAGTTACGGTTGAAATGTATATCCTTTCCCGTGGTATACTTTGTTCCATTTCCTCGTGCTACTCACTTATTCAATTAAAAAAAAAACCACAGGATTAATGTTAATGCTAGGATTCGACTCGAAACAAAATTCCCTTTATGTGTCCTCATGAATTGGTGGTGTACTTTTGTTTGGTAAAGTGCTGGTCTCTCACATTTCCTTGCTTCAAAAAGCAGTTTATGGCTCCTGCGACTAAATGAATATACCCTTCTCCTTGTAGCTCTGTCGAACTTTGTTGTCGAACTCGTTCTCATTTCGCTATCTACCGTACTTCCCTCCCTTCATACTCCTAAAACCAACGGAATAGATTATACAGAACATTGTTATACTCGTAGATGTCGTCCTTCGTCATCCTGGTCGGGTACATTTTACTCGCCGAGTGCAATACATCTTCTTTTAGGTTTTGTGAGCGTCAGGACAAAAGAATGACTTCACATACACTTAACCGAATGTTATATATAGCACGGGAGCATAATCAGTCGCACAGGGATATTTTTAGAGCACAAAAAGATACTTTGAGAGGCTCACATTCTGAGGCGGGCACACAACAAAAAGCGGAACATGTTCACACGCTAAGCCTGAAATGAGTGTGCTCCTTTGTGTGTGATGTGTGTAGTTGTTGTTCTGCTTTGCATATAGCACAGCACTTCTGTAAAGAATTTTTTTTTTTGTTCGTGTCACTGTGTGTGTATTTGTGGACTCAAGTCAAACCGACACAGTCAAGTGCAAATTTTGAAAGTTTTAATTTGCAATTTAATGCTCCAACTTGCGATCAAATATATTTTTTTTTGTTAGCGCAGTTGGAAACAGGACATGCATATGCATTTTGCTTGGTTTGTCCTTTTCCATAGGGGGTCGTCGCACGTGTGAACTTTTCTCGCCCATTGTCGTTTTACGGTTGTAAAACTTCCTTTGGAACACAACAGAAGGAAGCACGCGGAAGCTTTTGTCAATTGCACGAGGAGGTTTTGTCTGTGCCATTCTCCGTGGTATTGTGTGTGAAAAGGAGCGTTTTTCACATTCCTACACGAGTAGGTTATATGTCTACCCCCTGTGAAGTGCATGTGGATCACATTGGATTACAATTGTATGTGTTTGTTTTTTTTAGTGGTACAACGTATGTTGGTGCCTGAGGCACTTGTGCACCACGCTCTAGAAATCCTTAATTTCCTCGCACACTGAGGAGAAAGGAAATCAATAATTTATTGAATTTGGAGAAGGGCGGGTGTTTTTTTTTTTTTTTTTCGAATACTCTCTTACCGGGTGCGGGTGGTCCTGCAGGGGCAGGTATATGTATATGTGCTTCACTTGAATTCATTGACTTTTGTAATTGCCGGCAATCGACGTTTGCCCCCAAAGTCGCAGTGTGGAAATCTAGTCAGGAAATACACGGGGGATCGATTTAACTTGAAAGTACAATCAACTTCGACCTAGTTTCGTGAGGATTTCGAGTAGTTCGTGTTTAATCGATTGATCAGGATGCGTTATGGGATGGTGAAATAACTGGATTGGGTCCTGGGATGGAAATGGCAAAACACCGGTGAAAAAATGCATCCAATAGACAGGTATAGTCGGAGATTGAATTGAGTGATTACAGATTTTTAGGGTTGTAGGAGATTCTAGGAGCAATTTGGGAATCTAATACGTCCAAGCGATATCCATGCGTTATTGGAAATGTGTATTGGATCACTTGAACTCTTGCCAATCGATTGCTATTCGGTGTTGTAGTCGATCATCCGTCATCATGGATTAACGAAACTCATTGCTTAGCGAAGTAAGCTATGAATCTGTCAACTTTTGAAAGTAAATGCAGTACGACCAATCTATTGACACTTTCGATGATGGATAGTTGTGTCTGTCACTCACGGCTGTTGGTATAAGTCCGGAAAGTGTTGACTCGAATGAAGGTTTTTTCACGATCGAAGATCCTCAGGAGAAGGCGAATTCGATAGGCACTGTCTTCGAGACCGTGTATACGGTGAACAATCCTGTTCGCACAAATCGCGATATTAAGGAAAGAGCCTTTCTGAATCACTTTTATCTACGTTCTGAACTCCAAGCTTGGCGATCTGAGAATCACGGTTTTACCGCATTCAATGACGAAAATCATTCAAACGCCTACACGCCAATAGTCGTGCAAAAAGATGAACTCCTGGACATCTTTGTATCACTGAAAAATAAAAAGTCGGCGGGAGATGATGGTATCCCAAACGTCGTGTTAAGCCATCTGCCAATAGAAGCAGTCGATATTTTCAACACCTTGCTTAACAATGCACGGAACAATGCACATTATAGCAGTCGATATTTTCAACACCTTGCTTAACAATTCACGGAACAATGCACACTATCCGGTCCACTGGAAAACGGCGGTGGTACATCCTATCCCTAAAAAAGGGAAAGGACAAAACAAATCCGGCAAATTTTTGGTCAATAAGCCTTCTGCCGAATGTAAGCAAGGTATTCGAAAAGATAGTCAATAGAGCTCTGTTTAAATGGGTAGAGGAAAATAAAATTATTCCGGAAAATCAGTTTGGTTTTAGAGCGAGACATGACACATGGCATGTCGCATCGAAACTAGTGTCCGACATTCAACGGAAAAAGTACAAAATACAGTACGCAGGGGCCTGTCATGGTTGACTTTGAGAAGGCCTTCGACACCGTATGGTTAGAGGGGCTTTTCTACAAGCTGACCAGACTCGAAATGCATAAACCCATGCTATAAATGATTTATGAAATGCTTATGGAAAAGAATTTCGTTGTCAAATGTGGCAACGTAACTTCGAGTAAAGTCTTTGAAATTAAAAACGGTTTACAACAGGGTGCGGTGAACTCCCCGATATTGTTTAACATTCATACAAATGATCTTGTAGGTTCTCTCAGACACGCTATAGCGGACGCAAATGATCTAGTGGCGTACAGATCAGGTCCGAAAATCGAGGTCATCAACATACTTTTGCAATGTGACTTTGATTGAGAATCAATTTTCAAAAAACCGAAACGATTCTGTTTAGGACCCCATTGCTTAGGGCTTCTAGCGATACCAGAAAAAACTGGAAAAAATTGTGCATCAGCGAAGTACCTTGGTATCTGGATTGACAGGTTTCTGTATTTTAAGAAAAATGTGGATGCTTGTCTGGCCAGGGCTAGGGGGGCTTTTGCTCTGACAAGAAGACTGTTTCCATGCAGTCAACTAGATTCAAGGGTGTGAAAGTCATTTGCTACATGGCCCTCATAAGGCCAATCATCGCTTACGGTTGTCCCGTGTGGTTCAATGTAGCACCAGCCTACATGGAAAGAATACGGCTGTTTGAGAGGCGTTGTCTCCGATCCTGCTTAGGATTGTATAGAACGCCGAGTATATAAAATATTACGCAATGAGGTCCTATACAATGGGGCCCAGCTGAGTAGAATTGATAATTTTCTTATTAAGGTGATCCGAAGGCACGTCTTAAGGGCGATAGCTAGAGACAACAGCCTGATCTTCGGGACTTACTACCTCAATGACATATACACGTAGAGCACGTCGGGCTTTATTCCATCAGAGGCATTCGTTTATTTCGACTCGCTAGGGTTAGTACAAGATAGGACAGGTACGGTATCCCGGTATTATTCCACCGTGACGAGCGGGACAAGCGGCTAATCCTCGACGGGTACGTCGACAATGCTCTGGAACTCCTCCGCTTTAGCACGGCGGTATCAGATCGCGATAGCACCATAGAGTTAGAGTGTCTATGGTAAACACCGATTCACATTTGCAGGATTCAGTCAATGCCCAAACGCTGCAATACTAAAGCAGCACACATATTCGACATTTGTTTTGGACTTGCAAGAACTATTGCTAAACGGAATTTTAAACTACGGAGTGCGGTCCAGCTTTAGCGCAGATAGTGAGAGCGATTACCCCCTCGCTCGTGCCGTTTTAATCGGCTTAAGTATTCTACCACCACTACTTTATAACAACAATTAACAGTTAAGATATCGAGAGGCTACTTCAAAATTTCACGTCAAGGGTAAGCCTTTGATGTTACAAAAGTTGGTTTTTAATAACGGAATCAGCATTAAATTTTAAGTTCCGTCATCGTGCAAGATGTACACACGCACACTTGGATGGTTTTTAAGTGAGAATATAGCGTGCTATGTAGTTTGGGAGAATCATCTACACGGAGGAGATAATGTGTCATTAAATTATGTCCTTATGGTTTTGGGGAGTCATCTAAAATCACTTTTCTTAAAGATGAACATGGCGTTACGGTAACTGTTACTGTAGAACGTTATCGTAACAGAAGTGATAATGTTTTAACACCCTAATTAGGTACTCTGGGTTTTATTTTCATGTGGTTTCAACAAGAAGATGCAACAAGATAATATCTAAAGCCTATATTAGATTGTATCAACTGTGATATCTGTAACCTTCTGCCATAAATTCTGTTACAAATATTAAAAATAAAAACCAGTAAACGTTTTGCATTAAATTTGTTTTTCATTAAGCTATAGGACACGTACGGTTTTCATGTACGTCTTTGACGCTACCATGGTCAACGATTTGTTAAGGCTTTCTAAATTTCTGGGAGGAATCTTTCAGGCCTTGTTCTCCGAATTCTGACCACAAACTGTAATCAAATGGATACAGATCTGGCCTTCCCGACAGCCAATCTTTTTCAGTTTAACAGGTGATTTTTTAAGCGTAGTTTTTTTTTTTTAAAAATCGAATAAAACACTCAAATTGGCAACAAATATTCAAAATTTTTATTGTAATCCATAAATAGGCCTTTTCCATTTATGTTTTAAAGAGAACTTCATGTAAATGTTGTACGCGACTCCGTTTTAAATGGTCCATTCGGAAGTTCCAATTTTGCGTCACTTTTTCGAGCATTTCGGCCTGTATTCCACGAATTACGCGTGTTATGTTATAATGTAAGGCTTCAATCGTTTTCGGCTTATCTACATAGACTAACGACTTTACATAACCCCACAAAAAATAATCAGGAGGCGTTAAATCGCATGATCTTGGCGGCCAACTCACAGGGCCATTTCGAGAGATAAGCTGCTCACCAAATTCATCCATCAACATTTCTATTGTTTCACGAGCTGTGTGGCATGTGGCACCGTCTTAATGAAACCACATGTTAACCAAGTTCAACTCAGCCAACTGGGGTAAAAAATGGCTCGATATCGTTCGTCGTTGACGATAACGTTTCCTCCACGTCGTATTTGAAGAAAAATGGACCGATGATGCCACCAGCCCATAAACCACACCAAACTGACATTTTTTTTCGGGATGCATCTGTAATTCTTGTATGTCATGTGGCTTTTCATCACTCCAGATGCGACAGTTTTGCTTATTTACGTAACCGTTTAGCTAGAAAGAGACTCATTTCTAGCTAAACACAATTTTTCGATAAAATACCAGATTTTCATGGAGCTGTTCTAAGATCCATTCACCAAAAATTAGACGTTGTGGTAGGTCATTCGGCTTTAATTCTTGCACAAGTTGAATTTTATTGGCTTTCAAACCCAAATCGACACGAAAAATTTTCCATGTGGTTGAGTAACACATGTCCAATTGCTGAGAACGGCGACGAATTGACGTGGAACAGAAACGGCTAAGTATGTTAAGCTCATTAAATTCCGATCTTGACAGCATAATTAAATGGGGTAAATCCAATAGAGTGGAATTTAATGCTTCCAAAACACAATGGTGTCTTCTGTCATCTAAGCGAAATCAAAATTTACAGCCATTATCCATGAATGGCACTTGCATCACCGAAACCGAAAAACTTTCCATGCTCGGTATGTGTGTCAGTAACGACCTTCGTTGGAACGACCACATATTCGAAATCGCTAAAAACACAGCGAAATGTCTAGGTTTCCTCAATCGATGCAAAAAAATATTTCACCCCTTCTGATCTGGCCTCAGTATATAAAGCGTATATACGCCCCAAACTTCAGTTCAACGCCCACATCTGGTCAGGTGCAGCAAAAACATAATTGCACCTACTGGATAGGATACAAAAGCGTGCGATAAAACTGATAGGAGATCCAACCGTAACGAACTTTATAGTCTCGCTTGAACATCGTAGGAATACCTCTTGCCTAACACTTTTTTACCGCTATTTTAACAGGAAATGCTCAATCGAAATAGCCAGCTGCATTCCGCCCCCTCAAACATTCAACCGTAATACTTGTCATGTCATGAATGCTAAAGCCTATCTTCGGACGTACTATGAAATATAGAGATTCATTCCTAAACCGAACAACACGAATATGGAATTCTTTACCAAACTCAGTCTTTCCTCCCCATCACAATTTACATCGGTATCTCCTCTTTTCTTCTCCCCAATTTCCTTAATGCCGGCGCTGTGCCCAAACACTATAAGGGTATTCATAAACCCTTTAGCGCGTGCTAATTATAAAAAAAAAATTTCACGATCTTCATTAACATTGGACGCTACGACTGAAATATTCTCTTCAGTACGCACTGTACGCATGCGAGTCGATGGTTTAATGTCCACCAAAGTAAATTTGGTGATAACAGCACGAATTGTTGATTCACCAGGTCGATTATGACGACCATAATATAGTCGTAACAAACGGTGCACATTTTCCACAGAGCACGAATTTTGATAATAAATTTCAATAATTTGCAATAGTTGTTCGTTTGTAAGTCGTTCCATGATTAAATGGCAGAGTATATTGAAAACTTTTCACTTTGACAGATGACGTTTGGACGTCATTACTAACCAGTGCTGCCAACCTGAAAAACTTAACTCTTAAAAAATCACCCATTAAAATAAGTTGGCTTTATGCGCGGGAGCAGAGTCCTGTTGGAGGACCCATCTTCCTCCATTGAATAGGTTATTTGTTATCATATTCATAAAACCCAGAAGCACATTTTCTAATAAATGTTCGCACCTGTTTTGACACCTTTTTAGCAGAAATGGGAAAATTTGACATATTTGTGAGAGACCCCCAAACCAAACAATTACATGAGCTCCGCTGAACTCTTGGAAAAACTTTGTTTGCTTTCGTGGATGAAAAGGATTAAACTCTTATCTTATTCTACGGAACATTATTTATTATCCCTAAGCAAAATGTTTTCATCGCCATTGTCCGCGTGCCACCACAAAATCCAACTGCAGCTGATAGGTCACTTGAAACAAGGCCAAACGAAATAAGACCAAGTTCCAAATTTGGCTTTATTTCGGTTTTCCGAACGAATTAATACCAATTTGGCTTTATTGAGCTATGCAAAATGAAATATAGCCAAAATTGATAAGTACAGTCGATATAAAAAAATAACCCTGTGAGGCTGTTAAAGCAACCCAAACTCGCACTTGGATGTATACAAAGTATTAACCTCCCTGATTGGATTAGGGATGTGTGCGAAATTGGATGTATGCAAAGTTCGAATATGGATTGCCCCCCTGCAACCCCGCTGCTAGGTGGTGAAGGTTTTCGGGAAGAAAACCAGAGGAACATGGTTCCTAAGACCGTTATACGTGGTGAAGAACCACATCCTGCACGAGGTGCCACTGCTGTAGACGAAATATAACGGATCTAGAGGGGAAACACTCGAAAAAACCCGTAATTCCCGGTGTCAAACAACCGTGCCGATGGGATGTATGGCACTACGTTATGTGTCTTCTAACGGTGAACTCTAGATACCTGGGGACCTCTAGTTTCAAGTAATTCCCCTTTTCTGTGCACAGGGGGTGAATACAGAATGACATGTCCTTCCCCCGTACTCGTGGGTCCAAAATTGAACAACAAAAAACAACAAAAACAGAGACTGGTGCTAATGAATCGGGCACCACGAACCTTAAAAAAAGCGATTCTAAAGACACGACCATGACGGAGGAAGAAGAAAACCTTCTACTCCAAGAACCAATGCCTAGTAAGACAGTTTCGGTTGAGGGAAGCGAAGGAACGGTAGACATTAACCTTGGGAAGCTATTTCTTGAGGACGATGACAACCGATCCGTCGCCAGCTCATCCAAATTCTCCATATCGTCAACGACGTCAATCAGGAAAAAAGTCCTGAATTGTAAAATGACGATAAAAAAGTTGAAAAGAAAACCCTTACTAGAGGACAATGACAAACGGAGGCTTCAGAACGCCCTCAACTTTCTGGAGAGTCGAGCTTTGAACCGCGTGCCTTGTGCTAACGCCCCACCAAAGGTTGCTCTCCCCGAAGTTGAGAGCGAGGAAGATCTCATGCGACCACCAGTGTCTCTTGTATGCCTCAGCCTATCTGAACACGGGTCGGTAGCATTGGATCCCGAAAAAGAAGCAGACAAGACGACGTCACCGGGAGAGGCAGACTCGACTCTTAACAGTACATGTACAGTTGTTGACAAGCTGAATATGTCGGAAGGCAGTACAAGTTCGGACTTTACCGAAGTCGCTGCTGTCACGAAGACAAAACCGGTGAGCAACACTGTAGAGCAGTCAGACAGGGTGGAGGACCCACTAAAATTACGCAGGAATGCGCGGCGACTGCTAGGTAGGTTTAAGAACCGTGAACCCAACTCCTTAACGGATAGGGAAACGGTTCAGATAAACAGGGCTCGGGAGATTGTCAAATCAACCGAGACAGCTTGGCGCAGCAGCCTTAAAAACAGGAAGCAGAACCAAACTGGTGATGGGAGCTTGACCGGACCAAGGAAGGAATGTACATCACAGTCCGCCTTGAGTAGGTCAAACCCCATGAAAGCGAGTGTCATCCCAGCCAAGAATAGAGAATCCTCTACTCCACCAACCCGTAAACCTAACCTAACCTAACCTAACCCCGCTGCTTGGACTCACTGTTGGATTTGGGTTGTGTTCGAGGTTGACTGCATGCATAGTGTATCATAGTAATGTCAGAATTAATCATATTTTTGAGTTCGAAAAATGTTATTGAAAGTAAACCCATCCTCGTTAGCTGGAACTTTAAACTGGTGAATCAGTAGATACGTATTTTAATGGAAAAATGTAAATATTGGTATTTCGTGGAATATTTTTTTTTTTTAATTACCAAATGGACTCGTAAACCGTTTTCCGGGAGAGGATTTACATTCTGTACCGTGGCTTATTTATATTTATTCACAACACATTAAGTTTGGTCTTTGCAAATGAGAACGTTGATATGAAAGCACTCATTAGCATATTTCACTGATAACAGATCAGTATCTATAATACCTTTCTCAGAATACAATTTTCTTGTATTCCCTTTATACGTTAAAATAATTAATGAACCCCACAACACAATAGGTTCTGTCAATGACACATAGCTATAACTTTATTTACGACCTCTAGATCGTGTGGTTACATAAGAAAGAGCAGTTAATTTCTATTGCCTACGACTTGACAGGTCTATTTCCTCTCTATAACTCACATAAACCTTTCAAGTCATAGGTGACAGATGTGATATGATGTTTAGAGCAAAGTACAAAACTTACCATTTCATTGAAAGCTTTCTAAGTTCATGGAAGTCAAGATTTCAAATGTCAGATTTGCAACTTTTTCACAACGGTAATAAGAATGTTATAGTTGTAGAGCTTCCATTACGAATACAGTAATGGTAGCTTTCCGCACCCTTTGAGATTTGTTGTATAGCAATTTTGAGCATCCAAATAAGCTTAGCGATACATTTGAGATCTTAAAACTGTCCTGCAAGAGTATATGCAAATTCGTACTTCGAAACGACTGGAATTCGTCAAGTTTTGTCAACCCAAACCATCGAAAAGCGTACACATTTTTAGCGCAATTAGCACGTTAGAACCCAGGGCCTAATTTTAGCGCCGTTAGTATTTCTTGCACGATGGCGGTGGCTCCTGTTTTATGCCGAATCTATCGGCCATCTGCGTCTTTGTTTTTTCTGTCTATTTCTTGAGGGTAAAGTGACCTAGCGTTGGACCTTCAAAAGCGGGGTTTCTGGGTCAAATGAAAAAAGTAATAATAACTAAAATGGACATATTTTTGCTCAAGGTGGAGTTTGAGTAAGAGTCAGTACGCCGAATTGCAGACAAGTAGGACGGCTAGGATCAACCTGCTGCTCCATTTAGATAAGCATCGAATCGACATTGCTTTCCTCCAAGAACTTCTGCAAATGGATAATTGTGGATTATAATCCGATTCGTTTTTTATTTTCTAATACAACATGCAGTAACGACGCATCATGGCCAGAAATAGTATTTTTCTACAACAATTTAGTAGCGACGATACACCGATCGGCAATAAAGAAAAAAAAATAACTAAATAGCGTTGATCATCATACTCTCCAACTAACCTATTCCGATCATAGGACCTCTAAAAGGGATGTCAAACAACAACACCATAGAGTTTCGCAATCATAAAAAGGCCAACTAAAATAAATTTAGTACAAAAGTCAGCGAACACACCTTCTAAATGACATCAATAATAATCAATTAGACATCGACCGATGTCAATAACTGTGACCGAAATCGTGAAAAGGATCCATATGACGATTTTCAGGATCTGTCAGATTCCTGATCATTCGCTTTTGCAGAAGATCGTGTTGCAGCGATTATCTCTTCCGAACACCCGTATTACCATAACACCACCTAAGTGCCACTTTACAAACCTGCTTCTCTTATGATTTGTTGAAAGCAGAGTAGCGCTAAGAGTTAGATGCCTTATCAAAAAACCTCCCCAGACAGCCGCGGCGGAATTCCCAAGATGGAGTCAATGGTAGCGTTACAGTTCCAGTTAGGATAGACCAAGTAAACAACCTATTTTAGCTACTTCGACATATTCGAACAACAGGCCATCTAGGAATCTCTGGGCTTGGTCAGGCCCACTGAACAGAGATGGTGGTGGAAGAGCTTCTATTATTCGCGGACCTATGGCCTACTACTTTTATATCCTTTCACGTGATGCCATTTGAATTACGATTTATTTAGCTCCTTAGTTGATGGATTTTTCTGTATAGAGGATCTGAAACATGAGGCTTAGGCAGAAGCGTCATTTAACCAGCTTTGATGTCTAAACAGCTTTAAAAACATTCAAGCCAACCTATCATTTAGGTACCATACGGCAACTGCCTAATGTCCATTCAGCATAGCCAAGGCATAGCGTCAAAGTTCCACAGACTCATAACAATATTGAGCCTCACTGACCTACATTTTCTCTCTAAATTAAAACCCTTCAGCCATATATTATCGATTTTTCCGCGGGATCTATGGGTTCATACGATACAATGTCAAAGCTTATTTTGATTGCTTGGGTTTTTAGAAATTTTAGGCGGTCTTTCTCTCCGAAATTTCAATGCTAACGTCGGAAAGGAAAACATCTTTTGCGGTTTAGTTGGTAAGCACAGAATCCACGAAACGACAACAGACAACGGCTACCGAATAATCGATTTTGCAGCAGCTCGTAATACGGTGATAAGTAGCACTATGTTCCCAGGGCACACAGCAACCTGGCGCTCTCCAGACGGCCGAAACGGCAACCAAGTCGACCATGTGCTAATCGACGCATCCAACATCCTCGACGTGCATACAGTCCGAGAGGCAAACGTCGACTCTGACCATTTTCTTGTCGCGGCTAAATACAGAGCTCGACTGTCCACGAGAAGAAGCTGCAATCTGCCCAGAAGAAGAAATTCGACATTGGACGCCTTAGCACACCTGGAGTAGCCAGGGCCTACAGTGAGCGCCTGAGTATGAAACTCCCCTCTGTGCACTCACCTACCACAGACGCCAACAATCAGTGACGCCAGTATCGCGACATCATCAAGGAGGTAGTCGAAACCACTGTAGTGTACCAGCCACCCCCGAGAAAGAGCCCGTGGTATGACGACGAATGCCTGTACAAGATAAAGGTGACAGAAGATGCACACAAGAAAGCGCTGCAGCGCAAAACAAGGGCAGCGAGAGAAGAGTATCGAGCCAGGAGAAGGAAGGAAAAGAAGACCCTGCGTAGAAAGAAGAGAGCCTACGCAACCTCCCAGCTCAAGGAGATCGAAGAGTCGCGCGATCATAACAACATCCGGAGGTTTTATAAAAAAAGCCAAGCAACTGGCTGCTGGCTACAAAAACCGGAACGCAGGCTCTTCGAGACATCGAAGGAAGCCTAGTCACCGAAGCGCAGGGAATAGTAGATGTGCTTAAGCAGCATTTCCAACAGCTGCTAAATGGACATCATGTAGAGAGAATGATAGGGCAAGAAGAGAACCCACGTCCAGTCAATGAAGAACTAGTTCCACCACCTAGTATAGAAGTTGGCCCAGCTTTAAAAAAGCTTAAGAACAACAAGGCCGCAGGTTCTGATGGCTTACCAGATGGCTTACCGTGGTAATGTTTTGGTAGGGAGCATGCACCGAGTCATCAACCAAGTATGGGTGGAAGAAAACATGCCCTATGATTGGACTATCAGCTCCATATGCCCCATCTACAAAAATGGCGATCCTATGTCTTGCAAGAACTATCGAGGCATATCCCGGCTAAATGTCGCATACAAGATCCTATCCAACGTACTGTGTGAACGTCTAAAACCGTTCTGCAACACACTAATCGGCACGTACAAGTGTGGCTTCTGGCCCGGCAGATCGACTATAGACCAAATTTTCACGCTAAGGCAAATCCTGGAAAAGACCAACGAATTTCAAGTCGAAACTCACCACCTATTCATCGACTTCAGAGCCGCGTATGATAGAATACATCGTCAGGAGATATGGCGATGGCCGAATTCGGAATCCCGGCAAAACTGATTCATTTGTGCCGCGTGACGCTGGAAAACACGCACTGCAACGTGCAGTTTGGAAGTAGCTCCTCCGAACTATTCCAAACGTGCACCGGATTGCGGCAAGGAGACGCGCTGTCATGTGACTTCTTCAATATCGTACTGGAGCAGTACGCAGGGCAGGTGTTAACACGGAAGGCACTATTTTCAACAAGTCCGTCCAGCTGCTGGGCTATGTGGACGATATTGACATCATCGGTCGCTCCAAACATGCCGTGATAAAAGCGTTCACGGAGATTGAAGAACAGGCGAAGTCCGTTGGCCTTGAAGTAAATGAGGACAAGACAAGCATCTGTCCACCGCCTAGGACAAAACGTCACTATTGATAGCAGCAATTTCGAGGTGGTTAAGGAGTTCACCTACCTCGGAGTTAACATAAACTCCACGAATGACACCATAGATCCGTCGAAGAATTACCCAAGGAAACCGTTGCTATTTCGGTTTGGGGAAACAACTGGGTTCAAAACTTCTAACTCCAAGGGCGAAATGTGTGCTCTACAAAAACCCTTATCCTGCCAGTTCTGCTTTCTGGTGCCAAGTGCTGGACGATAAGCAAGAAAGGAGAACACCTTCGAAGGAAAAATACTTCGGCGGATTTTTGGTCCTGTGCACGAGGAGGGCGAATGGAGGAGAAGATACAACCGCGAACTCTATGAGCTGTACCAATATGTGGATGTAGTCCAAAAAGCCAAAACACGTTGACTACATTGACTCGGCCACATCGACCGAATGGACAATAATACTCCAGCTAAGAGGACATTCGAATCCCAGCCCCTAGGTTCGTGAAGGCAAGGAGGACCCAACCTCCGTTTCAAAGACCAAGCCATCGCGCTTGGTCTAGACAACTGGAATCAGCGAGCCCAGGATCGTAGAGGATTGAAGTGTCTCAGACAGAAACTCTGTACAGAGCTCCGGTATTGGTTTTCAATCACTGGGAATTAGTTAAGCCCTTACGTCAAGTTGGGTGATCAGATCAAAGGTCATAACGTAGACATGCTGTATTTCTTCACTGGGTCTATCATCTGGATGGAAATCAATGACTTTATTGGGCGGAGAATACCAGGGCCCTTGGGTCCCCCGCGTTCTACATCCTTCCGTTCGAACCCGTAATATGGAACTATTTCCATCTTACACCAGCCCTGTCTTCCCATATTTTTTTTCATTGTCCCAAAAGTCTTTCTTCATTGCGCTCGAAGTCAATGTAGATCTCGTGTGTTGCACTTTTAGCTCCAAATCCACTTGTGTGGGGCAGATCATTTGTTTGTCTTGTTAATGACCATCTTTTCACTGTGGCTGCCCCTGCAATTGTCAACATTTTCGTCTCAAATACACCGCAAAGCAGACTAAATGTGCCGTCCAATAGTCCATGACTACATTTATTTTTTTGAACCGTCCATACAAATGGATATGGACTCCTCTTCCACTCGTTTGAGAGATACAGAAAAATAGACAAAGTGAGGTCCCACCTTCACAGCATGTATTCAAAATGTACACCTTTCCATTCCAAGTATATATTTAGAATTTGAGCATGAATCCATTTTCCATTAGTTAAGCTGACTGCTTCTCAGAGCACTTGTAGTTGCAAATTTTTGCACGGGAATCTTGCGCTCTGTGGACCTTTTTACTGGATGCCCCGAAGATTAAAGAATGCCTCGTCTCAGAGTAACTATTTCAAATCACCTCACCTCACAAGTATAACAAGGACTTTTAACATTAATATTCAACCGTCCCAAATCATATATTCCTGCTTGTCAATGTCCTGTATTAATTAAAAAGTTTTTAGCAATCATCTCTTAATATTAATATTAATTTTAATTTTAAAATATTCTGTCGGACTATACTCGTGGCCAGCCATTGGTATGCAATAAAACGAAAAAGGATCTCGCTATAGAGAAATGAATTCACGCAAAAACAACACAGATCTGGAACAAAGCCTACAATATAACACAGCGATTTATTTTTGTTTTGTTTTTAAAATTAATGTATGCAAGGACCATGGCCCAGATTTTACTGAGAACTTCGCCCGAATACCAAGCACCACCTAAATTAGTCTCATTTCCATAAAGTTTGCCGAGCTCCTTTTTTGTTGTTGTTGTTCATAACACTGATTAGGATGCAACATAAATGTAGGTCGAGATGGGCTCATGAATGCGCAGAGTACACCGCATATACACCCGCTATTGTGTTCTTCCTGGATGCAACTGCAATTAGGTGTGGGACTTTTGTCTGAACTTCATAACGGAGATGGTTATTTTTGGAATGCATGGCTTTTGGACTTCTTTTCGAAAACAGTAATATAATTAAGTAATTCAAGTTAGTACCTTGATAAGTTTTACAGAAATAAGGTCATGCAGTTGGGGATAGTCACCGACCTATATGAGTTTAAGCGGGTTGATTGTAAACCGTTATGCTGACCAATCAAGAGGTATTCTTTTCAAAAGGGCTTTTTTGACAGATGGCGCGTGAGTCGTGTCAAGTTGTCATGTGTTTTTTTATTCAGTATTCATCATGGATAGACTTACACCCGAACATCATCATCGTTTCAGTGAATGGGCTCTCGAGAGACTTGCTGAAGATCCACTGTTTTTGACCAACATTTTGTTTATCCACTCAAAACAACCGTGTCGTGTGGTTTATTGGCCGGTGGAATCATCGATCCGTATTTTCTTTGAAAATGAGGCTGGCGCCAAAGTTACTGTAAATGGGGATCTTTATCGTGTCATTTTTTTGCTTGATATTGAAGAACGAGATCTCGACAAAATTTGGTTCCAACAAGACGGCGCTACTTGCCACACAGCCCGTAAAACAATGGACATATAGACAGACCGCTACCATACAAGATTTTCATATGCCCTTCAAGTGCTCAACTCACCTCGATATCCATAAGGGGACATGGCGGTCTCCAGATCAATGAACAGTCAACCAAAGTGATCACCTTGCGATAGACAAGAGGCACGCATCCAGTATTTTGGATGTCCGAACATTCCGAAGGGCTAACATTAACTCCTTGTTTCAGCCAAGGTAAGGATGCGGATATCCACCACGCCACAACAAACCAGAAATACTGTGAAAAAAATTTAATGTCGAAAGACTGCAATCGCCAGAGACCGCCAATACCTTCGCGCAACGCGTGTCCCTTAACCTCTCGACTCACAACATATCACCAGCATCTAATGTCGAAGAACAATGGCAACGATGCCAACAAGCCATTAGATCAGCCGCAACTGATGTGCTTGGTTTCTCGCGGCCACCAGCAAGAAACCCCTGGTTTGATGAGGAATGCCGACAGATGCTCGCAGCCAAGAACGAGGCCTACAAGGCTAAGCTGCAGGTGAAGACGAGAGCTATAGGCAGAGAAGAAGGAAAGAACACCGGCTTTTCAGAAAGAAGAAAAAAGAGCAAGAAAAGCGCGCGATCGAGGATATAGAGAGGTGCCACTCCAGGAACGATGTTCGCAAGTTTTACCAAAGTGTAAAACGTCAAAGCCAATGATACAAGGCTCGAACAGAATCATGTCAAGATGAACAAGGAAATATTGTAGTTGAGACACAGTCGATGCTGAGGATATGGAAGAACTACTTGTGCAGACTGTTAAACGGCGATGACGAACAACATTCCGCTGTCAGGCAGAACGAACCATTCAATATTGGCAACGACAGCGAAAACTGCCAACCACCCGACCTAAGTGAAGTGAGGATAGCAATATCTTAACTCAAGCTTAATAAGGCCGCCGGAAATGACGGCCTTCCCGCTTAGCTTTATAAAGCTGGCGGAGATCCACCAACTCATAAGCCAAATCTGGTCGGATGAAAGCATGCCTGAAGAATGGAACCTCAGCATCGTTTGCCCGATCCACAAAAAAAAATAGACCCTCTGAACTGCGCCAACTACAGAGGCATAAGTCTGCTCAACATCGCCTACAAGATCCTATCTGCCGCAATATGTGAACGCCTAAGACCGTTTATTAACAACCTGATCACTGTGGTTTTAGGCCAGGAAAGTCCACAATCGATCAAATTTTCACAATTTGGCAGATCCTTAAAAAAAACCTCAAGAAGTCCAAATCGATATCCACCACCTATTTATCGATTTCAAAGCCGCATACGACAGCATTTATAGAGACGAACTATACAGAGCCATGTCTAGTTTTGGTATACCGCCCAAACTAATCCGTTTGTACGATGACGATGGAGAATTCTCGCTGCACCATCAGGGTCGGAAACGACCTCACCGAAACATTCGATACCAAAAAAGGATTTAGGCAAGGCGATGCGCTGTCATGTGACTTCTCCAATTTGATTCTTAAGAGGATTGTGCAAAACTCCTGAGCCAACACCAGAGGCACAATCTTCCAAAAATCGGTGCAACTACTAGCATACGCCGACGATATTGACATCATTGGTAGGACTCAACGTGATGTCATAGCCACGTTTGCTAGTATAGAGAAGGAAGCGGCAAAAATGGGTTTAGCAGTAAATGAGGGTAAGACTAAGTATATACTGTCATCACGAAAGGACTCACAACATCCACGTATTGGACAGAACGTCACCATTGACAGATATAACTTTGAGGTAGTACGGGACTTTGTCTACCTCGGCTCCGCTATTAACTCTGACAACAACATCTCGTCAGAAATCAAACGAAGAATTACTCTTGCCAATCGATGTTTCTTCGGGCTAAGAAGGCAATTTAGTAGTAAAGCCCTCACTCGAACTACTAAGGAAACCCTATATAAGACCCTGATCATCCCAGTCCTGCTCTACGGCGCTGAAGCATGGACCGTATCAAAAGCGGATGAAGAAATCCTTAATCGATTAGAGAGAAAAATTCTTTGGTCCCGTTTGCGTTGACGGGCTATGGAGCGACATACTCCTGGTCAAAAAACCCGCATTGAACGTTTAAGATGCCTAGGACATGTAGAACGAATGGACACCAATTCTGCGGCTGGTAGAGCCTTCGATTCCCAGTCAGATGTCGGATGCAGTAGAGGAAGACCTCGCCTTAAGTGGCGCGCACAAGTAGAAACCGACCGCAACCAACTTGGAGTGCGCAATTGGAGGCGGTTAGCTAAGGACCGGGCTAATTGGAGAACCATGTTGGTTGATGCCCAGGTTCATCCCGGACTGTAGCGCCACTTAAGCAAGTATTTAAACAGGACCAGTCCAGTCTTGTGGGGGTTGAGGCCCAGACCACAACTGTCTGCCCATTTGGGAATTTTGTGTAGTGCGTTTTGTAGAAGTTCTTTGAGAATAATCAGATGCTTCCCTGAAACTGCGATAGCAACGTCATCCGCATATGCAATCACGTGGCATCCCTCTACATCCAAGGTGCATTTGTTAAAAGAGTGGTTTCTGCGAAACCGTGCTCTAAAAAGGTTTTTATCACCTGGTAGCTCTTTTCAAAGCAGTATTCTTAATATGTTATTCAGTTGGGCAATCTCATTATTCCATCTGTTATTCTGTAACTGCCATCAAACGTCAGCGAAAACCTAAGCCCATTTGCCACTTCTACATTAGCTGACCCGACCTACATCTTCAAGTAATCTAAGTCTCGTTCTAAACACCCTTTACGTGATTTCCAAAAGTCAACCATTAAATCTAAACTAGGTCGAGAGTGTAAACGTAAACATCCAAATAAGCCCCATTGAAACCTACACTTTTTTTTTTTTACAAAAATGTATCTACACGTACACATTCATAAATACGTCAATACACCGGAGGTAATTGTTTCCCATTTTCGGTGGCGATGACCGATTTATTAAATAAAAAAATGAAAACTTTTACTTTCCACCGGCATTAAGTTATTAAAAGTTAATTTTGGATCACTTTAAAGCGACAACGACTTACAAGAACACAGAGGGCAGGTGCTAGGTATAGGCACTCGTCGTAATGGTGTATTACGCCAAAGTTGCAGTAGAATAGGTGCTCGACGATGACGAAGGGGGAGGAGGAAATAAAATTGTGCCCAGCACTATGCAGTGTGGAAGTGGAAAGTGAAACTAACTTTCGGTGAGGAAAAAGTTTTAATTAGAAATCTCCAAAGCATGCTGCGATAATGGTAGAGGGTATTGATTAGATCGCATTATAGTGAAATCAAAACTGCTGAAGTTTTGCAATAAAGGAAACAAAAATTAAAAATTAGTTAGCGCTTGGATTTAGAGATCTCAATGATTGGGGGATGAACGATGAGAAGTGGTTTATTTTTGTGAACTCTGGTTGGGAGATAGACTGGATGGTTGGTGATTAAAATTTGACATGCATTTTGTTAACTCAATTTTGATTGGACACAGGGGAGAAGTATTCTGCAACTAGGTTGGAAAAAGGAAAGAAAAAGAAAGGGATATATTAAAATCGCGACGGAGAAGTAGAAATTTATAAATCCGTTGGACCTTCAAAGGATATTGGGTCAAATGACCATTTTGTATTTTAATTAAAACATATTTTTTGTCATTGCCGAAACGTCAATCTAGGTTTACATTTTCAACAGACGAATAAAGTCAGGAAATTAGATAATAGAAGTTACCATCGATTTTTCATCGATTGATCTTAAACTAGAAATCGAAACAATGCAAGTTAGCTCTATACAAGTCAAAAGCAGACAATCCTTTCTGAAGATATCGTCTATTTACTGCCCACCACGATGCAAGGTTGAGAAAATTGACTTTGAAAACTTGCTTAATTCCCTTGGACAACGTTTTGTCATCGGAGGGGACTTTAATGCAAAACATACATTCTGGGGATCTAGATGCATATCACAGAAAGGTAGGATGCTTTATGATGTAGATAGAAAGTACAATGTAGATAGAAAGTACAATACCGAATTTCATTCTACGGGAAAACCAACTTACTGGCCAACTGATGTTAGAAAAATACCGGGTTTGATCGATTTTTTCATTGTAAAAGGTCTGCCGTCCAATCGAATCAAAGTTGAAGAATGCTTTGATCTTTCCTCTGATCATTCTCCAGTCATTTTAACAACGAGTGAGTCACTGATTATAAATGAAAAACCACCCAGATTAACAAACGCGAAAACCAACTGGGAAGGTTTCAAAAACGATATTGAAAATTATATCCGACTGGGTGTATCGCTTAGAACCCCATTGGAACTCGAAGTCGCTGTTGACTCATTTATCAATACCATCCAAAAAGCAGCATGGAATAATACTCCTCAACAGAACAAAATTGTGAGCTATAGTAAAATTAAGTACACCCCAGGAAATACAAGATTTAGTAAGGCAAAAAAGAAAAGCTCGTAAAAGATGGCACCAAACTCGTGCCCCCAAGACAAATTCGATTAAAAATTTTAAAAACCATGCAGTAGAAACTTATCTGCAAAGCCTAACCGCTGAAAGGAATCGAATTATTCGCTCTGGAAAGCAATTAGAATCATAAAACGGCCAAAAATCGCTGTGCCGCCAATTAGGGTAACTCAAAACGTTTGGGCAAATAGCGATAAGGAAAAAGCTGACTTTTTTGCCTCACATCTTGAGGAAACGTATAAGCCACTTGATGGTCCGGCGCAAAATGAAAACATTAATATATTCGAGAGTACCTCCGATAATAACATAGTAAGATATGCAAATATTGCCGAGCTTAAACGGGAAATACAGAAACTAAAGCCTAAAAAAGCTCCGGGCTATGACCTGATTACAGGAGAACTTCTTAAAATTATTTCTCTATGTTAGAAACTATGTATAAAAATTAAAATACCCCTGTGGGATAGGAGGTCACCCCATCAATGGTTGTCAGAAAATTATAGGCCCTGGGTACTAACGAGCCTGTTGCGCCAAAACTTTGTATTTTTTACCATAGAAATTCGAATTCGCTAAGTGCAACTTTAACAGCACTTAATCCGACTTCTGGCCGTTATACTCCTTCCACCAGGCAGGCTGTGCGGTATATAGTGGATAAATTCAAGGTTTAAAACAAGGTTGACTTCCTTTAATTCCATTTGGTATCTCTTCTCTTTTCTAAAGGGCCCGCCAAATAACTTTTTTTTTTTTAAAAAATGCTATAAAAAAAAACTACTAAATATTTTCTCAAATTTCTTTTTTTATTTGAAAGTACAATCCTTCCGGTTAATAATGGAAAATAATTTTATTCAAATGGCTGCCTCGGCTGGCCATGCAGTAGCCTACACGGTCGGTCCAATTTTTAAGCACATTATCGATTGTGTGCAGCTGTATTTCACCAATGGCTTCACGAATATTGTCCTTTAAAGCATCAATTGTCTCTGGCTTGTCGGCGTAACACTTATCTTTTACGGCACCCCACAAATAATAGTCCAACGGTGTCAAATCGCAGCTCCGAGGTTGCCAAACGATATCAGCTCTGCGGCTGATAATGCGATCTTCAAAAACAGGGCGCCAAACATCGAGTCTAGCTTCGGCTGTGTGGTACGTAGCGCCGTCCTGTTGAAACCAAATGTTGCCAATATCCTCCTCTTCAATTTTTGTGAACAAAAATTCGTTCAACATGGCCCGATAACGATCGCCATTGACTGTAACGGCCACTCCTGGCTCATTTTTGAAGAAAAATGGCCCAATTATGCCTCTGGACCAAAATCCGCACCAAACAGTGACTCGTTTTGGGTGTATCGGCTTTTCAATGTATGCGTGCGGGTTTTCTGTGCCCCAAATGCGACAATTTTGCTTGTTTACATACCCGCCAAGATCAAAATGAGCTTCATCTGAAAAGATGATTTTTTTTTTTGGCAAAATCGGCATCTTCTCTAAGTCGATCGCAGGCCCACTTAGCGAAGCGAAAACGCATTGGATGGTCAGTTGGCTTCAACTCCTGAACCAATTGGACTTTGTATGGCGTCATACCAAGGTCTTTATGCAAAATTCGTCTGAATGATGTCTCCGAAATGTTCAATTTTTGAGAACGACGGTGAATTGATGTTGATGGCGCTTCACGCACACTTTCTGCCACAGCAGCAATATATTGGCTGAGTTGAACTCCGAAATGTTCAATTTTTGAGAACGACGGTGAATTGATGTTGATGGCGCTTCACGCACACTTTCTGCCACAGCAGCAATATTCTCGGGTGTACGCACTGATTTTGGCTTTTCACGCTTTGGTTTATCAATGAGGATGCCAGTTTCTTTCACTTTTTTCAAAAGATAACGAACATACATTCTGCAACATTACCATGATTTTCAAAGTAATGTCGCAATATTTCCCAGCGTTGTTCAAGCGTATACACAACCATATTCGTTCAGCGGAGGGATAAAACTAACTATATGTCAGATCAGACATGAGCTAAGTCTTACCATTCACGAAATAAGCACTAGTTGAAAAAAAAAACGTTAGATGGCGGACCCGTTATATAGTCGTAAACCCAGAACTGGAAGGAATGTGTGGGCGAACACGCTCCCATCAGACAATGTTTCACGACCTTCAGATCATGAGAATAGCACCTTAGCAAGGTATAACGGAGTGATACTCAAGGAGGGTATTAAACTTCATGCCTTCCAAGGAGAGGTGAGAGACTCAAGACGCACCGTGAAATGGTGTTACAAGCAAGTTAGAATGGGTAGCATCAGACAGACGCGGTATGAATGGAACGATGGATGAGGGAGGACGATCACTCATCGACCCTGACAAGAAAATGACGAGTGGTGGAGGAAGAACCCTGAAACCTACACCCCAACGAAGCGCTTTCGCCATCGCATTATGAGCGCAAACGCAAATATTCGGTGGCAAAGAGTTAAGGTTTGGCAGCAAATGGGAAATGGGGCGGGTGGCCAACTGTTAATGTAACGATCAATGGCCAAGAGAGAAGGTCTCTTTCTCCAAAAAAAAAAAAAAAAAAAAAAGTGTGCTAAGGAGCATTTGAGGTATCTAGGCGGACGGCCAGATATAAACACACTCGCCACAAAACACAAACACGTATACCATACAAGTAAGTAAAACACAAGAGACATCAACAAAGCATGTCTGCAAAATGGAAGACGGCATCTTTCAAACTGTCCAACGGCAGCTACTAAATAGTCAGCCAAAAAGACAGACATTGCTAAATCGTTTCAGACATGGCTAAATCAAGTCAGCTAGCGAGTCTGAGTCGATTCATAAACTTTACGTTACGTCTGTCTAAATTATTTCCTCTATGTTAGAAAGTTATTGCCAAATCTAATAAACCCTATAGGGTAGGGTATACGGTGGGTATAAACATCATTAGCGATGAAGCTCATTTTCGGCTGAATGGCTTTATCAATAAGATGAATATGAGGTAGTGGATAGCATGTTTTTCAAGAGACTCAAATGCATACATAAAAGGTGACGAAGGTGAAAATGGCTCTGGACCACATTTCTTTAAGTTACGGTAAATAGAGTTTTTTATTGTCACATGTTGGAAGACTTTTTTGGTCAAATGGGAGCGACTAGTCATCAGTGATATGTGATTCTGGTCAAAAAGACACCGTGTCACATCAACTAAAACAGAAAAATATCACTTTGCCTAATATTTTATACTAATAAATCACGAAAAAGCGACTTACAATTCGCGCTTTCATGACCCGTCCGCTACGCAGTGTGTAGTTCAGTAAATAGCAAACCAAACAGTATCTTTGAGAAAGCCCCTTGGGCTAAATTCCCCCCAAAAAAAAGGCAATAGACCCCGCTTATTTCCTTTTCGAAGTTGGAAAAGGTCCCGCGGCTGTTAATGCCATTTGCGTGTGGGGCTTATTTTCTTTGCATGCATCGAAACTTGAATGCAACCCAAATTCAACAGTGAGCCCAAGCAGGGCGGTTGCATATTCAAACTTTGCATTCACCCAAAATGAATAGAATGGCAATTTCAAATGGTAACAGCAGCCGCGGGTGTTAATGCTTTATGGTGGCGGAGCTTATTTCCATATCGAAAAGGAATTAAGCCCCACGGGGGCTTGCCATTGTATAAGAAACCCTGGATTCTAAAAAAAGAAAAAACCAATTGCCCTAAAAATGTGTGTTTTTATTTATCAGCAAACCCAAAGACTTTTAAATCTGAATTTACACAAATTATGCAAACAACAAAGGTACCAAGTGATTTTCCTAAGAAACATTTGACTTTTCGCAAATTTTTTCGATTTAACGGGTGATTTTTTAAGAGTTAAATTTTTCAGGTTGGCAGTACTGGTTAGTAATGGCGTCCAAACGTCATCTGTTAAAGTGAAAAGTTTTCGGTTTACTCTGCCATTTAATCATGGAACGACTTACAAACGAACAACGATTGCAAATTATTGAAATTTATTATCAAAATTCGTGCGCTGTGGAAAATGTGCACCGTTTGTTACGGCTATATTATGGTCGTCATAATCGACCTGGTGAATCAACAATTCGTGCTGTTATCACCAAATTTCGCACCAAATTTACTTTGGTGGACATTAAACCATCGACTCGCATGCGTACAGTGCGTCGTCAGTCGTAGCGTCCAATGTTAATGAAGATCGTGATTTTTTTTTATAATTAGCACACGCTAAAGGGTTTATGAATACCCTTATAGTGTTTGGGCACAGCGCGGGCATTAAGGAAATTGGGGAGAAGAAAAGAGGAGATACCGATGTAAATTGTAATGGGGAAGACAGACTGAGTTTGGTAAAGCATTCCATATTCGTGTTGTTCGGTTTAGGAATGAATCTCTATATTTCATAGTACGTCCGAAGATAGGCTTTAGCATTCATGACATGACAAGTATTACGGTTGAATGTTTGAAGGGGGCGGAATGCAGCTGGCTATTTCGATTGAGCATTTCCTGTTAAAATAGCGGTAAAAAAGTTTTAGGCAAGATGTTCCTACGATGTTCAAGCGAGACTATAGAGTTCGTTACGGTTGGATCTCCTATCAGTTTTATCGCACGCTTTTGTATCCTATCCAGTAGGTGCAATGATGTTTTTGCTGCACCTGACCAGATCTGGGCGTTGAACTGAAGTTTGGGGCGTATATACGCTTTATATACTGAGGCCAGATCAGAAGGGGTGAAATATTTTTTTGCATCGATTGAGGAAACCTAGACATTTCTCTGCGTTTTTAGCGATTTCGAATATGTGGTCGTTACTAACACACATACCGAGCATGGAAAGTTTTTCGGTTTCGGTGATGCAAGTGCCATTCATGGATAATGGCTGTAAATTTTGATTTCGCTTAGATGACAGAAGACACCATTGTGTCTTGGAAGCATTAAATTCCACTCTATTGGATTTACCCCATTTAATTATGCTGTCAAGATCGGAATTTAATGAGCTTAACATATTTAGCCGTTTCTGTTCCACGTCAATTCGTCGCCGTTCTCAGCAATTGGACATGTGTTACTCAACCACATGGAAAATTTTTCGTGTCGATTTGGGTTTGAAAGCCAATAAAATTCAACTTGTGCAAGAATTGAAGCCGAATGACCTACCACAACGTCTAATTTTTGGTGAATGGGCCTTAGAAGTTAGAACAGCTCCATGAAAATTTGGTATTTTATCGAAAAATTGTGTTCAGCTAGAAATGAGGCTCTTTCTAGCTAAACGGATACGTAAATACGCAAAACTGTCGCATCTGGAGTGATGAAAAGCCACATGACATACAAGAATTACCGATGCATCCCGAAAAAACGACAGTTTGGTGTGGTTTATGGCCTGGTGGCATCATCGGTCCATTTTTTTTTTTTCAAAGACGACCGTGGAAGAAACGTTAGCGTCAACGGCGAACGATATCGAGCCATGATACGCGACTTTTTTTTTGCCCCAGTTGGCTGAGTTGAACTTGGTTGACATGTGGTTTCATCAAGACGGTGCCACATGCTACACAGCTCGTGAAACAATGAAAATGTTGAAGGATGAATTTGGTGAGCAGCTTATCTCTCGAAATGACCCTGTGGCCAAAGATCTTTGATCTTGATCAAAGTATTGGCCGCCAAGACCATGCGATTTAAAGCCTCTTGATTATTTCTTGTGGGGCTATGTAAAGTCGTCAGTCTATGTGGACAAGCTGAACACGATTGAAGCCTTACATGATAACATAGCACGCGTAATTCGTGGAATACAGGCTAAAATGCTCGAAAAAGTGACGCAAAATTGGACCTTCCGAATGGACCATTTGAAACGGAGCCGCGGACAACATTTCCATGACGTTGTCTTTAAAACGTAAATGGCAAAGGCCTATTTATCGATTACAATAAAAATTTTGAATATTTGATGAAAATTTGAGTGTTTTATTCAATTTACAAAAAAAAAAAATCACCCGTTATTATTTCCTATTCTTACTAACTGCTTCCTGTTACTAAACTGAGATGCAACCCAATTTTTAAGTATTGAACGGATGCGATGAGGGTCGTATTTTCTTGTTACCAATTTGAGGTCCACTCGTTTAAAAGCCTCAGCGCAATCAGTATGGATACCATCTTCTTTTACCTTTAGTACAGGATTACAATTTTGTTAATGTTGATCGCACTTTCATAAATCTATTTTGTCTTAAATAACTTTTAGTAGGAGAAGAGTTTAACTGGAGACCCATATTGTATAAGATGCAGGTTTACTTTTAAATGTAGCGCAACCACCTGTTCTACTAGAAATTTCTTCCATCTTCGAACATTCTAGCATCTTCTGATAAGGTTATGAATGTGTCACCTTCTATAAATAAAGTTCCAAAATTCTACCGTCAGTATCACTTACTACCCACAAAACGCCTGAAGTTTCCAATCGTAATATAAACGTCAAACTACAACCCATTTGTCATCGACAAACCACAAAACTAATTACGAGTGACACCCATTCTCCGTAAATCGTCGAAAATAAATGACAAAACAAAAAACTGAATATATTGACAGGTTATGGTCTACCTCAACAACTCGTGTCGCCATTTACACAGACAAATTACGATTTTCATTGCCAAACGCATAAAACGAAAAAAAAAAAAAAACTTGTTAATCGCATTCGTTAGTACATGGCACGTCGCATATCATTACATTTCATGTACATGCAAAACCTTACGTCACGCAATGGAACGGAAAACGCCCTTAATTCACACGCATCGGAAAAGTGTCATGACTCTTCATGCGGATTTTAGTGGAGAAACAAAGAATAAAATAAAAACGAATTAAGAGGGGCGTCATGCGATACATTTGATCGGCCATACAAAAAATCGATACAATTAAACATGAAGGCCAAGCTGAAAGAAGTTTGCAAACAGTATAAACGGACATCAAGACCTCTATTCTGAAATCCACTTGTTTGTAATTGACATTTGATTGTGCCCCAAACATACACTACTGCATGTAAGCCATGATGGAATATTTGATCAAGCGACGAACATACAGTGGCGTGCAAAAAAAAAATCGCCTCGAACTTTTATTATTGTGTGTGAGTTGCAAGTACATTTGATGTGAATTATTTACCACCAGTATGATCCAAATATTTAAGACCCTTTTATAAGATTTGAGAACTCGAGAATTATACCTAAAAATTGGGTTATAATTTATAGTAGCAGGCTTATTCATAAACTGACTATAAACAGTTAATTAAGTTATGTACGCCCTAAAATGCTTATAATCTTAAAAACCGTATTTAAACTTATACAACGTAGAATGGAGACTGAATAATCTTAACGTGTCTAATGGTTTAATAGTGGCTGTAGAAAGGGTATTTTTAGATTGATGTATCTGATTGTCACAAACGGTTGAAGTTCAGGGTTACCAATAGCAAGCACAATTTTAGGTTGCAAAAAATCGCCCAGAGGTAAAAGAAAGTGTTGTGTTTTAGCACAGTCAACATAATTAACGAAAATGTTATAAAAGTGTTAAAAAACAAAAAAAGATCGCGATAAGTTACGCAACCATAAAAAAAATTATTCGTTGGTAACTCTGCCGAGCGAGCTAATTTTAAAAGATTTCGCTCATTTTAGCAGTTTAATTGGCACAAAACTTGTATAAATATTATGGATGGGAAAATATTTCATGAATAAGAATTTGTGCGACCTCAAATAATGGCTACATATATACTTATACAGTGTATAACTATAAAACCGTTCAAATGTGTTTAAGCGAATTATAATTAATAAGCGTGTAGGTGTTTGTCAATTTTTCCAGGAAGAATGTAATAACAACTGGGAATCTATAACAATAGCAACTGCTTCCGCTGACCACAATATTAATATTTTAGATCTACAAATCGGAGACATGGTCCGGAAAATAAATTTTGATCAAAATCCAATCAATCTAACCCAAATCGATCAAATCAGGGGTACTATCGCTTCTTTAATATCATAAAACTTAAATCAAATGAAAATTCAGCCCTTTTTGTTTCAGAGATGATAGCATTCCCAATATTGAATAACTTCGCCAGTGATGAGTGGCCTCAAATCGCATGATCGCAGCCCCCAATTGATGAACAATCGCCGTGAAATAACCAGTCGCAAGATTTCTCCAGCACAACTTTGAATGTTGCGTCGCATGTTTGGCATGTATCGCGTCTGGTTGGAACCACAGATCGGATATATCAATGATCCTAACTGGTACTGTAGACCAAGTTCGGATTAACAATGTGAATAACATAAATAAGCTGCTACGACATATTCGGACAACAGGTGATCTAGGAATCTCGGGGGTAAGTCATGCTTGATAGTCAGAGATAGTGCCGGGTGAGTCGAAAGACCAACGGCAGCACTCAATCCGGCAGTGGATACTGACGGCCCTCCGTCTCCAAGGGCTATCCAATACCAATAAGTCTTCCGTTTTCAAGACATTACCGAACGCATTGTAACAATCCGCATCAAGGCCAATCCTCTGAAGGTGGAAATAGATAATCACCCCATTCGAGATCTCCGTTCGGAACAATTTTCGAAACGAAAGCCAGTTCCAATCGGAACTCAATTTTCGTTCGAGGTATACGTTGCGGGATAAAATAAAAGATCATACAAAAGCAGTACAATAAAATAAAAATTCCACTGGAATTCTTCGTCGGAAAACTTCGGAGGAATTTCAACGCATAGCTGTCAAAAATTGTTGACTTAACGCATAACACCGATGTGCGATCATGTGCGTTACATTTTATCGGAAGATCTGTCCGAAATGCTAATCGGAACGGATACTTCGGCAGAAAATTCTCCGATTTCGAAAATATCGGAGAAATGTTTCTTCCTAACGGATACCTCGATAGGGGTAAATATGGTGAAAGGCTGCTTCTAAAGGTGGATATCTTCAGCAGATATCGGAAATACAGCCAAGGATAACTGACTTCCCTTCGGAACGAAATGCCACTATAGCCAGCACACGGTTTCCCAACCTTGATATTCATAACAGTACATGACTCCGGATAAACGAACGGTCAATCAAATTGATCGCATTGTGAAAGACAAGATCAAGTATTTTGAATGTCCGGACATTCCGAGGGGCTAACAACGACTCGGACCAACACATTTTGTCAGCTAAGTTAAGAATGCGGATATCCACCAGGCCGCAACAAATCAGAAATACTGTAAGTGTCGAAAGACTGCAATAGCAAGAGACCGCCAAGGCCTTCGCAGAGCTCGTATCCCTCAACCTTATCATCATACCACCAGCATTTAATCGAAGAACAATGGCAACGATGTCAACAAGCCATTAGATCAGCCGCAACTGACGAACTATTCAATATTGTTGACGACAGGATGCCTAAAATGATAGCCTTTCCGCCAAAGCTTTCAAAAGCAGTCAAAAATGATGTGGTAAGTAACATTCACCAACTTATAACCAAAATTTAGTTTGATGGAAGTATGCCTGAAGAATGAACCTCAGTTCCGTTTGCCAGGTACAAAAATGGGGACCCTGTGAGCTGTTCCAACTACGGAGGTATAAGTCTCCTCCAAATCGCCTACAAGATCATCTCAGCCGTAATATGAGAACGCCCGAAACCGCTTACCAACAACCTATTCGACCCTATCAGTGTGGTTTTAGGCAAGGTAAGTCCATAACTGATCAAATCTTCACACTTCGATTCCCATCACCTATTCATCGATTTCAAAGCCGCAAATGCCATAATTTATAGAGACGAACTATACAAAGTCATGTCTAATTTTGGTATACCGTCCAAACTCGTCGTTCTGTGATGACGATGGAGAATTCTCGCTGCTCCATCAGTGTCGGAAACGATCTCACCGAAACATCCGATACCAACAAAGGAACTACTCACTCGAACTACTAAGGAGATCCCATATAAGACCCTGACCATGTATTAGAAGTGGATGAAGAAATTCTTAAAAGCGTTCACGGCCTATGGAGACGAAGGTTCAACCAAGAACTATACGAGCTGTACAGCGACATACCTCTTGTCAAAAAAACTCCGCTTTGGACATTTATGATGGCTAGGAGTTTTCGATTTCCATCCAAACGTGGGACACAGTAGAGGAAGACCTTGCAAGAAGTGGCGGGCACAAGTAGAAACTTTCCTCAAACAATAAGCTAAGGACCGGGCTAATTGGAGAGGCATGTTGTTTTGTATTATTTGTCCAACATTTCGAGTGCCGAATTGGTGAACTCACGGTTTTAATTCGTGCATCACCACAATCTTATACCGATGTTCGCCCAAATTCAACTCCAAAATAATCCGGCTTGGCTCTCGGGCGATGACCAATTCAGTCGATAGGCGCCGAATCAATATTTCTGGGTCTTTTCGACACTGGCCGCTAAGGAGAGTATACTTTCTTTATTTCGCACCAATATTTGTCTGGCGTGGTGGCTTAATGTCCAAAAGGGTCATGTGTACATGTGTACTTCTTGCACGATGGTGGCACCTCCTTTTTTATGCCGCCAAATATTTTCAGTTTGATTTGAAGCTAACCTGCTGCCAGTTCAGGTTAACAAAATAACCAGTTACTGGGGGAACCTAGACCCTATTTTTTTGGTTTCTAATAAGTCTTCTATAACCATTTTATTTCCTCGTTCTCCCCAAATGCATAGACGACCAAACACTTGACATTGCAATATTTCACGCTGAAGGACTGTTGTTGGAAAATAAAAATTTCACTGATTTTTGGAGATGATTTGATTGGTTCTATTTTTGCATCCGATAAATCATTATTGAGTTAGAACTGTTAAATAACAAAAAATAGCGTTTGCTCATCTTCGGTCTGCTTAAATTCCGATTTTTTTAAAAATCTACACACATTTTCAGTTTCTACAGCTGTTTCACATAAAAAACGTGTTTACAAACTTTTGCAATTTATTTTATGCAAAGAAAAAAAATCCAAACTCCAAAAATGATTTTGAGCAATTTTTTTGCACCTCACTGTACCTACATTAAAAAACAAAAAAAAACATTAAAACTTGAAAAAGTCTCCACGAGTGTAATCTACATACCCCGCGTGGGGTAAAATGGGATTTCTTTTACATGCATAGTTGCGGTTTCGTTTTTGTATTGAAAACAGTACATCGCCTGCGGCGTTGACATATGGTGTTGCATGCAATTTATCAAAATCGTTTATCGGTGAAGAAGAGGTCACTTTACATGGAGCTGGGCTCCACTGAGACTGCTTCTGGGCATTTTCATCGTCAAAGTTGATGTTCAGATGAGATGCGGAATGAGGGGAAAGATGCAAGAAAAACAGTCAAAACACAAGATGGTGGTATATTCTTTTGTTTGTGCTTCATCTTGTTTTACTTTGGCCTTCTGATGCCTATTATGGGCTACAGAGATGAAAGGGAATGCTTGTTACTTTCTTGAAAGGGAAATGCAAAGTGTCAGTCTCAGACATAAGGTTATGTCAAGGTTCCGCTTGTAATGGCGTTTTCTTTGAATGGAACTTTGCGACAAAAGTCCTTGACAAATTATTAACATTTATTTTCGCAGAAGCAAGTGATGGTAGCTTTAAATATAGATAATCAAGCGATATCCGTCCGAAGGGTATTTCAATGGGATTGAATAAATTGAATCTTCACGGAGATGTATTACAAGTATCATTGAATCATTTGAATTCCAAGTGCCTAGACTGAGATCTTGAAACACGAATCGTAGCCTATTGAGGAAATTTTATCACGTACCTCATCAAATACTTTGTCTACTTATTTGGGCTACTTATCAATAAGCCATTGGTTTCAAAATAAAGCAGCTTTTTATTTAGCATGGAGGTTGTACCCACACTTTCTATAACAAAAAAAGACAAAAAAAACCTTAGAGAGGAGGGTTCCTATAGCTTGCTTTCATGTTTAACATGAAAGGAGGACAAGGACGTTCATCATATACGAACTCTCACCCAGACGAACATCAAACAGATGCTCTATGCTGCAAAGCGTACATTGCTGGCGTCCGGTTATCAAAGAGGGGACATGGCGATATTTATCCAAATACGGTAAATATATTCGGGACTAGATGGGGAGATCACCGGTGATGTCAAACGTAAAACCAGGCAAAATCAAACGACGAACCCAACATTTAGTAGTGATCCACCAATCACCGATATCAATGACATCTCCTCCGCAGGGCTCAGTGACGTTGGTCCGATGAGCTGCAACGCAGAAGATCTTGATACAACTCCATCAATGTAGTGCAACAAAAAAACCATGCAACTGTGTAATCGTCATGAAAAAGCTTATCTCAATTTACACGTTCGTATTCGGCATAAAACTGTATGTCAAGGATGGCGTCCTTATATCCACAAACGCCACCCAAGCTAATGAGACATTAATTCCCATTAGCTTGGGATGAACTCTTGCGTAGATGGAATTAACTTTATGCCACATGGCTTTATGTCCTATCTGCTGTGCACTATCTGTTGTGCCTTAAGCACCGCCAGCGTCAACACCACGTATTGGAGTTAGTATTCTGACAGTTAAAAATAGAATACAGAGAAAGCCGAATCCACCATTAAGCTTGCAACCACCTCCGCACAGATGACCGAGATATGATGTGCAATTTTAATAAAATAGGAAATTGAAGGGGCACATGTCAAGATGCTACAAAGCAAAAACATGGCGAGCAGCAGACAGGAAACAAAATCCTGCACGAAATGGGGAACAACAAAAACTTAAAACTGTTCAAGAAAGCTGCTGTGCGCGCCACTTAAGGCGAGGTCTTCCTCTAATCCTGACATCTGACTGGGAATCGAAGACTCTACCAGCCGCAGAATTTGTGTCCATTCGTTCTACATGTCCTAGCCATTTTAAACGTCCAATGCGGAGTTTTTTTTTACCAGGAGTATGTCGCTCCATAGCCCGTCAATACAAACGGGACCAAAGAATTTTTCTCTCGAATCGACCAAGGATTTCTTCATCCGCTTTTGATACGGTCCGTGCTTCAGCGCCGTAGAGCAGGACTGTGATGAGCAGGGTCTTATAAAGGATCTCCTTCGTGGTTCGAGTGAGAGCTTTACAACTATTTACAACTATATCGCCTTCTTAGCCGGAAGAAACAGCGACTGGCAAGAGTAATTCTTCGATTGATTTCTGACGAGAAGCTTTCAGAGTTAATAGCGGAGCCGAGGTAGACAAAGTCCCGTACTACCTCAAAGTTGTATCTGCAATGGTGACGTTCTGTCCAATTCGTCGATGTTGTGTGTCGTTTCGTGTTGACAATCGTGTGCACAGTCCTCTCAAGAATCAAATTGATGAAGTCATATGACAGTGCATCGCCCTGTCTAAATCCTTTTTTGGTATCGAATGTGTTGGTGAGGTCGTTTGTGACCCTGATGGAACAGCGAGAATTTTCCATCGTCATCCTACACAAACGGACGGATTTTGGCGGTATACCAAAACTAGACATGGCACTGTATAGTTCGTCTCTATAAATGCTGTCGTATGCCGCTTTGAAATCGATAAATAGGTGGTGGGTATCGATTTGGACTTCTTGGGTTTTTTCCAGGATCTGCCGAAGTGTGAAAATTTGATCGGTTGCGGACTTTCCTGGCATAAAACCACACTGATAAGGGCCGATCAGGTTGTTGGTGAACGGTTTCAGGCGTTCGCATATTACGGCAGATAGGATCTTGTAGAGATGCCTCTGTGGTTGTGGCAGTTCAGGGGGTCTACTTTTTTGTGAATCGGGCAAACGATGCTGAGGTTCCATTCTTCAGGCATACATTCATCCGACCAGATTTGGCTTATGAGTTGGTGAATGTTACTTACCAAGTCATCTCCGCCGGCTTTATAAAGCTCGGCGGGAAGCCGTCATTTCCGGCAGCCTTGTCAAGCAGAAGTGGATCTTCTATGTCCTCAGCATCAACTGTGCCTCAACTACGATATTTCCTTGTTCATCTCGACAGGATTCTGTTCGAACGTTCTTGGCTGCGAGCATCTGTCAACATTCCTCATCAAACCAGCGGTTTCTTGCTGGTGGCTCTTCGACATTCGATGCTGGTGGTATAGTGTGAATCGAGGGTTAAGGGATACGCGTTGCGCGAAGGTCTTGGCGGTCTCTTGCGATTGCAGTCTTTCGACATTAAATTTTGTCACAGTATTTCTGTTTTTTTGTGGCGTGGTGGATATCCGCATCCTTACCTTGGCTACCACAAGGTAGTGGTCCGAGTCGATGTTAGCCCCTCGGAATGTTCGAACATCCAAAATACTGGATGCGTGCCTTTTGTCTATCGCAATGTGATCAATTTGGTTGACTGTTCATTGATCTGGAGACCGCCATGTCTCCTAATGGATATCGAGGTGAGGAACCGTGTGCTGGCGATAGTGGCATTTCGTTCCGTAGCGAAGTCAATTAGCTTAAGTCCGTTACGAGACGTGTTGTCGTGTAGGCTATATTTTCCGACAATACTGCTAAAGATGTCTTCTCTTCCTACCTTTGCGTTTAAATCCCTCAGCACGATTTTAACATCTCACTTTGGTAGTAGGTCATAGGTTTTGTCGAGGAGCTCGTAGAAGCAATCCTTAGTTATAACATCTTTTTCCTCCGTCGGAGCATGAGCGCATATAAGACTTATGTTGGCGAATTTGGCCTTGATCCGGATTGTTACAATGCCATCGCTAATGTCTTGGAAACATAAGACTTCTTGCCTAAGTCTGGCACTTATAACAAATCCGCATCCGAATAGTCACTGTTTCTGCTCACTATAACACGGTCCATAGTAGATGTCACAGTTTTTCATCCTCTTTTTGTCCGGCCCATCCCATCGTATTTCCTGGATGGCAAAATAAAAAAAGTTCTTCTTGCATTTTGATAATAGAAGGTTATGTTGCCGTACCATGTACATAAACTTCAAGACATATCAAGAGATAGGCGAAGAAGAATTAAATGGATTTTCATTCTTCTTCGCCTCCATGGAATACGTCCTGTGTTTCGAAAACGCTATCTGGGGTTACAAATACTTTCAGTTTTTCTCCTCTATTTTGTGTGACGTGTTATTTTCTTATGTAAATCACGTAGGTACATCATTCTTCTGTGAGCAATCTTAATACCATTCAATATGTTCCATGTTCATCCCTTCAATCTCATTCTTGATATGACAGTGATATCGTCTTCCCGTATGCAGGAGGGTCCATGGTTCCATCAAACGTAATTTCCCTCAAAGAGTCACACAGGGTGAGCCGAAAACCTCAGAGCAAACTACAGGCAAAGAATAAAGTCACTAGAAATGCAATTTATTCCACTTTACTCCAATCGGCTACCCATCGTGTGGACATAGGTGTTTAAAAAGGGAAAACGAAATGAAATAGATAAGAGCGGGAACACACCTCAATATTGGTTTTCGATTTGATATCCTCCCAGTGGGGACGTTGCACACAGGAAACTAGCCGGTATTAATCTTCTCCCCTTTCAAAAACTAAAAAAAAAATAGAAATCCAAACGAACAAATTGAAGGAAACAAAATAAATTCAAAAGGTTCCTCACCCCCTGTAGGGGGGTAAGCGATAATGACAGCGGGAAGATTAAGACGCGGGGACAACCGAACGATTAATTTGCATAATAATTTTTGTGTCAAGTGATTTTATGGAAAATCCCAACTTCAGAGACCATCTCATGTGGTTCGAGATACTCATGTGCATTGCAGAAGGTAGGCACACTATGTCGTTGACGTTTGTTGGGTTCGGTTGTTGATGCATCGGTAGGATTATGCGGCCAGACGGGGATATGTAGCCCAATAGACAGACAGGAAAGAGGCAAGTCGCTTCGCTGTGCATATAGTCTTGAAAGTTTCCATTGTGCTTCGTTGGCTCTTTGTTTTGTGTAGTTTATCCATTTTTTGTTTGCTTCACAACCCCATGTGAAATTAAATTGTTCATCCATGTGTGCACTAATGTGTCTACTGACATGACAAACATATTGCAATTGGAACAGTGGTGGTAGAAAGTCAGGGGACAATTTTTGATAGAATTTCCAGATCCATCTCTATTTACTTACTTATCGGGCTTCCGACCCGTGAAGAGTCTCTGCCTGAGACACTGCAGCCTTCAATCCTCTACGATCCTGGGCTCGCTGCTTCCAGTTGTCTAGACCAAGCTCTCTGGCATCCGCGATGGCTTGGTCTTTGAAACGGAGGTTCGGTCTTCCTTGCCTTCTCGGACCTAGGGGCTGCGATTCGAAGATCCTCTTAGCTGGAGCATTATTGTCCATTCGGTCGATGTGGCCGAGTCAATGTAGTCAACGTGTTCTGGCTTTTTGGACTACATCCACATATTGGTATAGCACATAGAGTTCGCGGTTGTATCTTCTCCTCCATTCGCCCTCCTCGTGCACAGGACCAAAAATCCGCCGAAGTATTTTTCTTTCGAAGGTGTTCTCCTTTCTTGCTTATCGTCCAGCACTCGGCACCAGAAAGCAGAACTGGCAGGATAAGGGTTTTTTTAGAGCACACATTTCGCCCTTCGAGTAAGAAGTTTTGAACCCAGTTGTTTCATCCAAACCGAAATAGCAACGGTTTCCTAGGGTAATTCTTCGACGGATCTCCACTAGGGTGTCATTCGTGGAGTTTATGTTAACTCCGAGGTAGGTGAACTCCTTAACCACCTCGAAATTGCTGCTATCAATAGTGAAGTTTTGTCCTAGGCGGTGGACAGATGCTTGTCTTATCCTCATTTACTTCAAGGCCAACGGATTTCGCCTGTTCTTCAATCTCCGTGAACGCTTTTATCACGGCATGTTTGGAGCGACCGATGATGTCAATATCGTCCGCATAGCCCAGCAGCTGAACGGACCTGTTGAAAATAGTGCCTTCCGTGTTAACACCTGCCCTGCGCACTTTCTGCTCCAGTACGGGATTGAATAAGTCACGATAGCGCGTCTCCTTGCCGAAATCCGCTGCATGTTTGGGACGGTTCGGAGGAGCTTCTTCCAAACTGCACGTTGCAGCGCTCGTTTTCCAGCTTCACGCGACACAGCTGAATCAGTTTTGTCGGGATTCCGAATTCGGCCATCGCCATATAGAGCTCCTGACGATGTATGCCATCATACGCGTCTTTGAAGTCGATGAATAGGTGGTGAGTTTCGACTTGAAATTCGTTGGTCTTTTCCAGGATTTGCCTCAGCGTGAAAATTTGGTCAATAGTCGATCTGCTGGGCCGGAAGCCACACTGATACGTTCCGATTAGTGTGTTGCAGAACGGTTTTAGACGTTCACACAGTAAGTTGGATAGGATAAAGCAGGGATATGCCTCGATAGTTCTTGCAAGACCTAGGATCGCCATTTTTGTAGGTGGGGCTTATGGAGCTGATAATCCAGTCATCGGGCATGTTTTCTTCCACCCATACTTGGTTGATGATTTGGTACATGCTCCCTACCAAAACATCACCACCGTATTTAAAAAGCTCCGCTGGTAAGCCATCAGAACCTGCGGCCTTGTTGTTCTTAAGCTTTTTTATAGCTAGGCCAACTTCTTCTATACTAGATGGTGGAACTAGTTCTTCGTTGACTGGAAGTGGGTTCTCTTCTTGCCCTACCTCTCTCTCTATACATGATGCCCATTTAGCAGCTGTTGGAAATGCTGCTTAAGCGCATCTACTATTCCCTGCGCTTCGGTGACTAGGTTTCCTTCGCTGTCTCGAAGAGTCTGCTTTCTGGTTTTGTAGCTAGCAGCCAGTTGCTTGGCTTTTAAAAAAAACATCCGGATGTTGTTACGATCGCGCGACTCTCGATCTTCTTTAGCTGGGAAGCTGCGTAAGCTCTCTTCTTTCTACGCAGGGTCTTCTTTTCCTCCTGATTAAGTCAAACAATGGCGGCACGATGGCGGGACCTCCTGTTTTTTGCCGAATCCGAACGGCTAAGTTGAGATAAGCTTTTCTTGACAATTGATACTGCTCGGATGATTTGTCAGATCATCACGGCTGGGATTCGAACCCAGACCCCAGACCTTTTGCGCGGCAGTTTATAGCACTAACCATCACGCCACTGATCGTGCATTACATGAGTATTTTTCGCGTCCTATAGAAAAAAATTCAGCTTTACCCAAATATGTGCAAATATGCCTCGTCAATGGTCCCAGTCGCCATAAAATTGTTTCTGATGTTAAAAATAGATGCTTACTGACAGCTTCTTGATGTACAGAATTGCAAACGCGCTTCGCCTATCATACGATCGCCATAATCATTCTACCGATAGGACTATTCGCAGTGTGGTGGATATATTTGAGCCCACTGGTCCAGCAAACGATAAATAACGTACGTCGACGAAGATCTGTCGAAAACATCTTCGCTGTCCGTAAGAGTGTGCCGGAGAATCCATGGTAGTCAATTTCGCGTCGCTCACAAGAACTCGGACTTTTGCAGATCAAAACTTGGCGAATTTCACGTCGTGACTTGGGCCTGCCAATACGAATACAAACTTTTGGCGCAACTGGCTCGCAATATCGCCAGTAGTGTGTGGCCGGTGATTTGGGCCGTCCATTGGTGAATTAACGATGAATTGACATGACAAATCATTAACGACGACAGGACTAGGCTTGACTTACTTTTTCCAATTTTTAGGGCTTTGTGACTGAGAGGTAAATAAGGGGCTATCTCTCATAAACATGGCCAGAGGGATATCCATAGGAAGCCTCTCGGGACTTGAATGTTGGTAAGGCCAGCCTTTGCCAATAACAACCGTCATGTTTTGGGATCGAGGCGAGTCTATACTGCTGATATATATTGGAAACAAGCTTTACATGGGTTTTTGGTCATTTCTTTTCAGCTATTTCTTGAATCTATCCTTTTCCTTTTAGAGTCCTTTTAAGTCCGTCCGTGGTCAACATAGAGTAACTTTCTTCTTCTTTTTTTATTTATATTTGATTTTGGCAAAAACTACCCCCGTCCGTTAAGCCGTGCAACCACAATCGTGCCGTGCTCTTCTCTCCAACATCAAGGATGCCCCCGTGGCCTACCTAGACTCACAACAACGGCCTAGCGTAGGGCCTAGCTTTCTCACAATTATTCATGTGTGCGTGTGTAGTACTTGCACTATGGCGGGACCTCCTGTTTTATGCTTATTTCGAACGGCTCATTTGAGAAAAGCTATTCTTGACCATTGATACTACTCGAATGATTTGTCAGATCATCACGAGAGGAGGTCTAGTGAAAAATCATTTAGGTGTTGTTCTGTGCGACAGTTCATCGGGCCACTGGGCCTAAGCTGATGGTAAACGACCATAGACAACCACGTGTGTTTGCTGAATGGGCTCTGGAACAATTGGAAACTTACCCAAATGTTCATCAAAAATTCATCTTCAACGATGAGGCCCATTTCTGGATGAATGGGTACGTACAAACAAAATTCTCGAATTTGGGACAAAAACAGTCCACATGAGATCCAAGAGGGCCTAATGCATCCCGATTCGAGGGCATGGTCATCTTATGCGAAGGTGATGTGAAATCCTCACCGAGATCGTGAGATTTGAACTGTTAGATTTTTTTTTGTGGGGTTTTCTTAAGTCGCAGGTCAGGCGAATAAGCCACAAAACACAGCGGCCCTCAGAGACAATAGAACCCGGTCAAATTAATCCCGATTTTTAAGCCAGAGTCATGGGAAATTGGACATTTCGGATGCGCGCCACCCAGTGAAGTCGGGGCGGACATTTGAACGATGTTATATTCCATACATAATTGGATCGATATGCCTTTCAAAAAATAAAAAAAAAATTCAATGATAACTCACACACTTTGTTTTATTTAAATTAAAAAACAGGAAGCGTTTAATGAAAGACCATTTGCCAGTAGGTTGGATTTAAATCCGATCCGATCAGTCATTGCTCATGCCATATATATATTTTTTTGCTCAGTAGAAATGCTCTGAATACTTGGTAAAAAGCAACATTAACTTCTGAAAAGACAAGACAAACTGCGATAAAATAGTTAAGACACCAGTCATGGTGAGAGTCATCACTTAACTCAATCTGTTATTTTTTTTTTTTTTTTTTAAATCAAATCCTAAAAATTTACTTTAAGCGCGTGCAAAAAAAAAACAAGAAAATCCTGATGAGCTAGTCGAAGATCATTTTTGAAACCACAAGTCTTTGCGCATTCTTAACTTACCCCGGAAATTTCCTTTTTAATGAAAGATGCATTCCAGCGAAAAAAAAATGTTCATTTACCTGAAAAAAAAGTAAAAAAAAAACTGATTAGAGAACGAATTAGAACACACTTACATGTTATAGATGAATGAAGCATTTAATTTCTTAAATGCGGCCGACATTATATTTTTTAAGACCCTACAAGTGAAACAAGGAATGCTGAATGCCAAAATTCGCACAGGATTTTGTTTTTTTTTTCAAGGTGGTGCAAAAGTCATCACCATGCTATAATTTTTGCATATGTCGGTAATAGCGCCAATACACCACACATGCATGCATGCGCAATAACGCTTCCTAAACACACTATTCATGCAAACCGCGCAGTAATCATTCGTGTTAATCGCTGGCTGAAGCAGGTTGTCATTATTAATGTAAAAATGTACTCTCCGAGCTATGCTATTCCCGCAAATGCAAATTGTAAGCTTTGACAAGCAAATGACACTCTGGAATTCAAAATCTCTATAGCTAAAGTCCAGGTTAGTCTGAAAGTTACCTGAACTATCCAATTTTGCAGTAAAATGGTTCATCAACATTCATTTCAGACCAAATAAGTAAGATAAGTCGAAAGGTACATGTTTTAAATCCCGAAAAAAATACACCTAACGTTTTTTTTTTTTTACTTCACACCTCTTGCAAAAGTTTGATAAGAATAAAATAATCGCAATGACAATATTTTCAAATAAATTTAATCAGAATCGGCGTTTAATTAAAGGTTCTTTGTATCAAAAAAAAAAAATACTTCTACACTCACAAATTAATAGAGAAATTAGGTTTTAGACCTTAAATGGGGCCAAGTGTTTTTTTTTTAACTTTTATTAAGAAAACACCAAAATTCTTCCTGTTAGAATATTTTACCACCCTACTGTAGTTGCAAATACAATTTTGTGTTTGAAAAAATATCATCAAACGATTTTCCGATACAGCAAAGTGCCAAAGTGGTAAGGATTACCTCACACAAGTACACACTCGTCTTCCTCATGTATCTACACCACACACATATCTATCCATGTACCTATAATAATTTTCAAAGAAAATAGTGGATAAGCACAACAAAATGGACAAATAAAAATGTTCGCCAACAATGACAACGATGACGACAGACATATATAAATACGTATACATTACGTATGTCCACCGCTTAATGAGAAGGATACAGTGACCGAAGGAGATGGGCTTTGGAGGTTCATTGTTCACCACCCTATGTAGCGGCCACTACCATTCCAGGGTACATTCAATTGGAGTCATGCGAGTAGTACTGTTATGAGCTCACTTGTGGTTCCGCAAGGATATTCTGTTGGAGAAAAAGAGATGCCACAATAACAGTGCAGATATACATGACGACATAAGCACGTGATGGTATATACATTATGCTGGAAACTTAAATCCCACAACTTTTTTGGGGTTCAATGCATTGTGCTCTACCACAAAGGTCATTGCAATACACATCCTAGATTGGGGGGATGAATGCCGCACAATAGAACTAAGGGCGCCTTTATGTGTGCGTTCGTATGTTCTTTTTTTAATGTAAATTGTTCATTTCTGATGCGGAATTTGATGCGAATTTATTTTAAGGACATGCACTTAAGTTGAAGAATAATTAAAAGTTCCAAAAACTCCTGCAGGAATGTCACTCAAAAATGTGTATCTATCCTGTAGATTGGACATTTCACAGTTGAAAGTAAGAGCAGGCAAAAAATATTTCTGCCAAAAGTGAGGGACAATGATAGATATGGCAAAAGGAGGTGGACAGTTTCACTTTTGTATAATCCGAGATGGTGCGGGACATTGAACTTTGAATCGTTGTAAGCGTAAACTTTGGACACAAAACGAACAAAGTACTGACAACGGGACATTTTTGTCGTGTGACGTTTGAAGTTTTAATATTCGTGTGTAATCTATAACGGAAATGTGATGTAGCAAGACTTGGAAGTGCAGAATCCTGTGGGGAATTCTTTTAAACTTGCAATATTTCAGGAGGAAATTAGGATCAAGAAAGTCATCAGCAAATACTCACAAATGCTGGCGCTCTCTAAAAAAAAATTTATAAATTTTTCGCGCAACAGGCTCGTTACTACACATCCAGGGCCTATACAATTTTTTTCACAATCATTCATGTGTGCGTATGTACTTCTTGCACGAGGGCGGGACCTCCTCTTTTATGTCGAATTCGAACGGCTAAGTTGAGATAAGCTATCCTCGACAGTTGATACTACTCGGATGATTTGTCAGATCATCACGAGAGAAGGACAGGGAAAATTAATCATTTAGGTGTTGTTATGTACGGGAAATGAACCCAGACCTAGCCCGTCTATTTATTGTTTCTAGTGGAAGAAAGCTACAATCCGCTGTGCGAATCATTTACTACCATATTCCATCTTATCCCATTTTACTAAAAACGCCCCTAAAAACCAATGGAATTCTCAGGTTCCACAATTTGATTAACAATTAGGGTCTGATTTCAATTAGACCGGTCGGCGCGGCCGCTCAATCCCGTAGTGTATATCTACTGATGTCACTGGTCCTAGGATTGTCTTATATATTGTAAGTAGACATTACTGCCATTCAGGAAATACAATAGATTGATCCTAGTAAACTCATTTTACAAGCGTAATATATGTATAATTGCAATAAACAACAGACTCTGACAAGAAGTCGTAAACTTTGATGATATAAGGGAACGCTTTGTGAAAATCCATATCATCGCTTCACTAACTCGTACGCACCATCGAAAAGTCACTTACAGGAAAAGAGTCAACAATGTCACTGCAGACGCAATCACTAGTGCACTTGCAGGTTTCAATGTCAATGATTCGTTGGGAGTGCTTAACTACTACTTATACAGGCAGAATTACTAACACAAATTTGGGCGTCTCATCCGCACGCAGATCTGTAACCTGCGGCAACCCACAGAGGGTGCCCTGCCTTCTCTTCCCTGGAGCATAGTGGTCAATATGCTACTAGATAATCTAAAAAGGGAAGGCTGCAGGTTGATGCCTACACAGATGACGTGACAATAGTTGTATCAAGATAGCACCTTAATACCCTTAGATATACATATTTCAAAATGTTGTTTCTATACTCTACAAATAGTCTGCCAGATGGGGACTCGGTGCGAATTCTTAAAAAAACCGAATTGGTCCTTGTCAGCAGGAAATACAAAGCTTCGAACGATGATCCTATAAAACTTATGGCGTTAGTCTCAAGTTCGCAGAATCAGCCAAGTACCTGGGTCTGGTCTTGGATGAGAAACTGAACTGGAAAGCTAATATTCAAGAACGCGTAAAAACAACCACTGTAGCCTTATAAACATGTAAATAGCCAATCAGAAATAAATGGGGTATGCAGCCACATATAACTCTTAGGCTTAACGTGTCCGTCATTGGACTCATTTTTTTTTTTTAATTCTGACCTGCCTAAGCAGTAATATACACATCGACCTAAAAGATCTAATGTGCTTGCCGCAGATGTTTTTTAGGTTAGTAGCGCTTCTACTTTCCTAATGTAGTTGATAATACTTTCAACCGAAGATTTCCTCAGTTCTTCGGGACTTAAAAATTCCCGGAAGAAAGATTCCCTTCTCATACCGTTAAGGGCCGGGCATTCACATATGATATGCTCGGCTGTTTCGTCTTCTTCTAGACATAGTCTGCACTCCGGTGAGTCGACTAGACGCATTTTGTTTAGGTGATGACCAGTTAGGTAGCCTACTAAGTTTTTGATATCGTGCCTGCGAAGATTTAGTATCTTATTGCCATCTGATTTGAAGGGCTGAATAGCTCTTTTGGCCTGTCTTAGGCCTGGGATGTTTCCCCAGTATGAAAAACATTTGTTTTGTTCCCAGTTTTTTATGACCAGATTTATGGCTGATTTGGGGATTGCACAGAAGGGTTCAGGTCCAATGAAGGGGGTTTCCGAACCTTTTCTGGCTAGTTCATCAGCTTTTTCGTTACCTTCAACTCCCTTATGTCCGGGGACCCACCATAGTCTGGTTTTGTTCCTGGAACTGAGTGTTTGGAGGGAGTTGAAGCAGTGTAGTACTGATTTGGAGTCAATGATGTGTGAGCTAAGGGCTTTTATAGCTGCTTGACAGTCCGTGAATATATGGATGTTTGCGCCTTTAATACCTGAGTTGTGTATTAGGTTTGCGCAATCTTTTATGGCATGGAGCTCAGCTTGGAATACACTAGGGTTTTTTCCCATTGGTATTGAGATGTTTTTATTTGGTCCATGTATGCCAGCTCCTACCCCTGAGTCCATTTTAGAACCATCCGTATACCACTTTAGGCCGTTTAGGCAGTTTGGAGGGTTGTTGCTACATCATGCTTCTCTGGTTGTGATCTCCGTTGAGAATCTTTTGTCGAAGCATAATAGTCTTTGGTAAGCGGTCTGTAACCGCACAGATCATGTCAAGTTCTGGAAGTTCGGATAGAAGTTCAATTAGTTTAAGGCGCTCACTAATGTTTAACTCTTCCGCTTGTGCCAAACTTGCTGAACTGCGAATTGCCACTTTTTTTATATAAATGTGGAGGGGTGTTAGTCCTAATAAGGCTTCTATAGCCGCCGTGGAACAGGTACGCATAGCTCCGGTAATGCCCAGACAGGCAAGCCGATGTACCTTGTTTAATTTATTTATAGTTGTTTTTTGGGTGACTTTGTTCCACCATACTATTGAAGCGTGTGTTATAATGGGACTGACCATGATCGTGTAGATCCAGTGTGTGGTCTTTGGAGAGATTCCCCAGGTTTTACCATACATGCTTCGGCAAGCCCAGAAAGCTTTGGTTGCTTCTTGAATTTTGTTGTTAATGTGGGAGTTCCAGCTTAGTTTTTTGTCGAGGATCAGTCCAAGTTATTTTACTTCGTTGGAATACTCAATGTATGTACCATTAACTAAAATTTGGGTAAGATTTAATTTCTTTTTGTAAAAGGGACGACGATAGCCTTGCTGGGGTTTATAGAAAGACTTTCTTTACTACACCAGTCTATGACTATCTTAAGGGCGTTTTGTAAACGTGTTGTAACCTCATTTGGTTCTTTGCCCTTTATTATGATGACTAGCTCATCGGCGTATCCAATTATATTGAAACCTGCATTACTTAGGTCCTGAAGTAGGTTATCGATAACCAGAGACCATAGTAGGGGTGAGAGTACTCCTCCCTGAGGGCAGCCTTTAACGGCTGTTACTGATACTGAGGTCTGTTCTGATGAAGCAGTTATTTTCCGACTTTCAAGCATCGCTTTGATCCATATGATGGTGGGATGATATATTCTTCTATGAGTCAAAGCATTTGATATGGAGTCATATCCAGTGTTGGCAAAAGCACCCTCAATGTCTAGGAAGGCACATAAAGCTACTTCTTTGTTTTCGTATGCACTTTTTATTTGTGATGTTAAACTTAGAAGTGCTCCTTCCGTGGATTTGCCTTTTTGGTAGGCGAATTGACATGGGTGCAGAGGAGTGCTTTCATTTATGCCCTCTCTAATGTGTACGTCAAGTATTCTTTCCATTGTTTTCAGGAAAAACGATGTTAAGCTTATTGGACGGTATGATTTAGGTAGTTCTATTGGTTTGCCTGGTTTGGGGATAAATACCACGTTTACCTCCCTCCAGGTTTGTGGTATGTAGCCCCAATTGAAACTAAACCTAAATAAGGCTACCATAGTGGGTAGGAAAAAGTCCAAGCCCTTTTGTATAAGAGCAGGAAAGATTCGGTCTGTCCCTGGTGCCTTGTATGGTTTAAATGAGTTGATCGCCCATTTGACCTTATCCGGAGTGAAAAGTTTGCCGGATAAACTATTAATCCTTTTCAGGTTTATAGGGGGTGAGTCATCTATCATGTGTTCATGAAACTCACTTGTGATTGTAGAGCCGGGAAAGTGTGCATGAAGAAGTGTGGTCAACGTTTCTTCCCGGTCGCATGTGATTTTATCATTGGACTCGTACTCTTGTATGATGTGCTATTCTGGTAGAAGGCTCTACAAACAATCTCCAACTGCAACCTTCTAGGGAATGTTCAAAGATCATATTGCATATGCATTAGCGGAGCTCTAAGAAACACCGCCTCCACAGCCCTAGATGAAGGATAGCCTTCATATAGTCCCTTAATGTCAAACAGACCGCAGCTGTGAGACTGATAGCCTTGTTGCAATGGAAACCCTCTCAAAAGATACTAAATCACCTAAACATTACAGAAAACAACGACCTCGCATAATTACCTAACTCAGTTTTGAACATAACTTCAGGTCAACCATTACCAGTTGCCTCGAATGGGCGTCGGATATGATTGTAGATAACACCTCGATTACACGGATTGGTCTAATACATAATCTTGAGTGAGTAGAGGTGTTTTCTCCGAGACGCTTAACTTAAGCATATCCTTTCGTTTTCCCGGTTTCGTTTTAGAGTTTTTAAGGGGAAAATCATGGCAATTAAAGAAGCCTTATCTTGGCTGCGGTTTAATGTAATATCCACGAAGAATATAAGCATCTCCAGTGACAGTTAAGCGGCAATCGAATCCCTCGAATCCATCTCATTTACATTGAAATCAGCGCAAGAATGACTCACTTTAGCATTCAATCCTGTCAACCCAATTTGATGGTTTTGGCCTCAATTTAACGAATACCTTAACCAATACATAGTCTCGATTTTCAATTACACCCCATAAAAAAGTCGAACAGGCACCCAGTCGTATTCCCACTTATGCACTTCTGCAATTTTAAAATTCCACATTTCCGCTGTTGTTGGAAGGAGAGCACTATCCTCTACTTACCTAGGTTTCATTTTATCAACGTTAATTAGTTTTCTTATGCAAATAGGCATTTCAAGAGGTAAGTGGTAGGAATCGGCTTATATGAATGCCACACCAATGGTAGGTACATAATTTACTAAGGTAAGCTAATAAACGCCAAAATTTACTTTTGTAAAGTAGTATGGGAGTATTTTAAGGAATATTATTTTATTCCCTAGCAAATAAACAGCCCTATCGTGGTATCCATTCGGACCGTTCGGAAGTATTCCCGAAAAGTTTTAATTCGAATTCAGGTTGCCTTGAAGTTATCCATTGCAAATCAAAACAAATGAAGCTGACAATCTCATTTGATGGATTCTGCAACAATTCTTTGTCGGACAATTTCGGAAGAAATTCAACGCGAAGCTGTCAAAAATTGTTAACTTGACGCATTATCTTGCTGCGCAATCATCTGCGATAAATTTCATCGAAAAATCTGTTCGAAATGCTATTCGGAATGAAAATCACGTAGAAAATTTTCTTCACCTCGGTAGGGCTGAATAACTCCACGATACTGGTTGAAATTTCTCATATTGTCCACACCAACAAGCCAACAGACAAAAGTCAACTTCTCCGTAACCTCAAATAAAAGTGAAAATCATTTCAAAAGCAAACAAAGAGAGTAGGTATACACACGAATACATCTGCTACACATTCCTTGTTCGTTTTAACTTTCGGTTTCTCCTATTCCAGGCACAGTAACTCAATCAACCTAAATGTCAGAGTTTATGTTCACTGTTTACGTACTTTGTGCCTTCACATTTGACTTTTGACGTTTCCATTTAATTATATGTCGAAAACATAGAAAGCACAGGCTTTCTGATATAGATTGACAGTTTCGAAAAAAAAACCTTCAAGAACTATACATGTGCAACATGAACTAAAAAAAACTGGAACATCACTTCCTCTGGCTACTTGACACATAAAGGCTACACAATGACAATCTCTGCCTTGCCAAATATTAAATGTTAACCCTCTTTAACAAAACAAAACTGTAATTCAAAACTACAACAGGATAATAGCGCAGATAGCAACAACTCCTTGTCACTCTATCCTTTAAGTGAATTTTATAATTCATGATTCATGCCTTAATTAGTTATGCGTGAGTCAATGTCATGCATTAATTATGCCACAGAAAACGCGGCTGGTAATTCCTCTAATTTGTGGGTTTTAAAGTTTTGCCTGCACTTACGGCAGGATATCACCCCACCAAACATTATCCCCTTTGTAGACAGCACTTTGGTTTGCGTTTCAACCCCGATGTAAAATCCTTTTTAATAATGCAGTTGAAACTGCATATCACACCACTAGACACATAACGGGTATATAGTGTATTTGTTACCCCCCTCACATGCAGACACACACATCCACAGCGATATGTTTCTCACTGAAATACAACCCTTTGTTGTGTTCAGACGGAAGGAAGTAAACAAAGGTTCATACCCTTGCCGAGCTGTGAGTGGATGGATGGTGTTGCATGGCAATTTTGTTTTTTTTTACCCGTTTTTGGCCCATATTGCCAGATTGTCACTTTGAATTCAATTGTGATTCGAATTGAGGGTTTTTATACCCTATCCCATAGGGGTATATTAGTTTTGACATTAAGTTTGTAACATAGAGAAATAATTTCGACAGATCATTTCAAAGTATATGGATCGACTCAGAATCGCTAGCTGAGTCGATGGTGCGTCCGACGTCTGGCTGGGAATCGAAGACTCTGCGAGCCGGAGTATTGGTGTCCATTCTTTCTACATGTCCTAGCCATCTTAAACGTCCAATGCGGAGTTTTTTGACTAGGGGTATGTCGCTGTACAGCTCGTATAGTTCGTGGTTGAATCTTCGTCTCCATAGCAAGTCAACGCAAACGGGACCGAAGATTTTCCGAATAATTTTCCGCTCGAATCGACCCAGGATTTCTTCATCCGCTTTTGATACGGTCCATGCTTCAGCGCCGTAGAGCAGGACTGGGATGATCAGGGTCTTATATAGGATCTCCTAATTAGTTCGAGTGAGGGCTTTACTACTAAGTTACTTCTTAGCCCGAACAAACAGCGATTGGCAAGAGTAATTCTTCGTTTGATTTCTGATGAGATTTTGTTGTCAGAGTTAATAGCGGAGCCGAGGTAGACAAAGTCCCGTACTACCTCAAAGTTATATCTGTCAATGGTGACGTTCTGTCCAATTCGTCGATGTTGTGTGTCCTTTCTTGTTGACAGCATATACTTTGTCTTACCATCGTTTACCGCTGAACCCATTTTTGCCGCTTCCTTCTCTATACTAGCAAACGTGGCTATGACATCACGTTGAGTCCTACCAATGATGTCAATATCGTCGGCGTATGCTAGTAGTTGCACCGATTTTTGGAAAATTTTACCTCTGGTGTTGGCTCGGGAGTTTTGCACAATCCTCCCAAGAATCAAATTGAAGAAGTCACATGACAGCGCATCGCCTTGCCTAAATCCTTTCTTGGTATCGAATGTGTCGGTGAGGTCGTTTCCGACCCTGATGGTGCAGCGAGAATTCTCCATCGTCATCCTACACAAACGGACGAGTTTGGGCGGTATACCAAAACTCGACATGGCTCTGTATAGTTCGTCTCTATAAATGCTGTCGTATGCGGCTTTGAAATCGTTAAATAGGTGGTGGGTATCGATTTGGACTTCTTGGGTTTTTTCCAGGATCTGCCGAAGTGTGAAAATTTGATCGATCGTGGACTTTCCTGGCCTAAAACCACACTGATAAGGGCCAATCAGGTTGTTGGTAAACGGTTTCAGGCGTTCACATATTACGGCAGATAGGATCTTGTAGGCGATGCTGAGGTTCCATTCTTCAGGGATGCTTTCAACCGACCAGATTTGGCTTATGAGTTGGTGGATGTTACTTACCAAGTCATCTCCGGAAGCTTTATAAAGCTCAGCGGGAAGGCCGTCATATCCGGCGGCCTTGCTAAGCTTGAGTTTAGTTATTGCTCACTTCACTTAGGTCGGGTGGTTGGCAGTTTTCGCTGTCGTTGCCAATATTGAATGGATCGTTCTGCTTGACAGCGGAATGTTGTTCGTCATCGCCGTTTAACAGTCTGCAGAAGTGGTTCTTCCATATCCTCAGCATCGACTGTGTCTCAACTACGATATTTCCTTGTTCATCTCGACAGGATTCTTTTAAAAGCCTTGGCTTTGATGTTTTACACTTTGGTAAAACTTGCGAACATCGTTCCTGGAGTGGCACCTCTCTATATCCTCGATCGCGCGCTTTTCTTGCTCTTTTTTCTTCTTTCTGAAAAGCCGATGTTCTTCCCTTCTTCTTTGCCTATAGAGCTCAATGGCAGCTCGTTGCACTTGTTCTTCGACATTAGATGCTGGTGGTATGTTGTGAGTCGAGAGGTTAAGGGATACGCGTTACGCGAAGGTCTTGGCGATTGCAGTCTTTCGACATTAAATTTTTTCACAGTATTTCTGTTTTTTGTGGCGTGGTGTATATCCGCATCCTTACCTTGGCTACAACAAGGTAGTGGTCCGAGTCGATGTTGGCCCCTCGGAATGTTCGGACATCCAAAATACTGGATGCGTGCCTCTTGTCTATCGCAATGTGATCAATTTGGTTGACTGTTCGTTGATCTGGAGACCGCCATGTCCCCTTGTGGATATCGAGGTCAGGAAACCGTGTGCTGGCTATAGTGGCATTTCGTTCTGTGGCGAAGTCAATTAGCGTAGGCTTTATTTTCCGACAGTACTGCTAAAGTTGTCTTCTCTTCCTACCTTTGCGTTAAAATCTCCCAGCACGATTTTAACATCGTACTTTGGTAGTCGCTCATAGGTTTTGTCGAGAAGCTCGTAGAAGCAATCCTTAGTTAGTTAGAGCGCATATAAGGCTTATGTTGGCTAATTTGGCCTTGATGCGGATTATTACAATGCGTTCGTTAATGTCTTGAAAACATTAGACTTCTTGCCTAAGTCTGGCACTTATAACAAATCCGCATCCAAATAGTCGCTGTTTCTGCTCACTATAACACGGTCCATAGTAGATGTCACAGTTTTTCATCCTCCTTTTGACGGCCCATCCCATCGTATTTCCTGGATGGCAGTAATGTCTGCTTTGTAGCAGTTTAGGGCTTCCGCTAATTGTTCGCCTGCACCTCTCCTGTTTAATGTTCTCACATTCCAGGTGCAGATACGAACGTCGTTGTCCTTTTTTCGTTTAGCATGGTCGTCAACAATAATATCAGTCCTTTCCGAGGCTATTGGTTGCTTCGTAACAATATTTTTTTTTCCGTGGATGGGTAGTTAACCCAAAGCACAACCCCCAACCTGGAGGGCCAGGCCCTTGTTTTGACCCTAGGACAGCGGGCCGGAAAAAATACCGATGTCAGTAGCCCATTTTTGAGGTATGAGCGCTGCCGTTGACCCATTGAGGGCTCCTCCGCCACCAACTCTTTTCCAATACCCTGGCTCAGTATTGGAAATCCCTATAGACATGGTGTTCAAATATATCGAAGCAGCTCATATAGGGTTCGATCAAACTGGAGCTGTTTGCGCCACCGTTGACTCCATCTAGGGAATTCCTCCGCTGCCGCCTGAGAGTGAGTGCCTTAGTGAGACGACACTCCTCCCCCCTCTCTTGTTTGCTGCCACCAACGACCTTCCACAGTGGTTCAATACCCCATCGCCAGTCGAGGTACTAGGCATCCACCAGTCACCAGCGTGGAGGTGAGAGTAGGAGTTGATAGTGAGAGGCTAGAGTGAGAACGCTTGTGTCCTCATATAATCGCCTTAAGTTTGTATACTTAAATAATTAAAGTACATACCCTTGTTAATCAAATCCACCACTAAAACTTTACAGTTGGTTACGAAAAATTACAGTTAAATGGTTTCAAATGTTCGCGAATACACCAACGAATAATATTGAACTTTGCACTTTCCTCCTAAGTTGTTGTTCATAATCCCTTAACTAGACACTGATAAATGTTAGACGTGTATTTTTTTTTTAATTCGGAAGTTCGGGGTATTGCTTGCAATATTTTATTACTTATTTTTGAAATCGGAAAATGACTTTTTTCCAACTAGCTTGTTCTACGCGAGACACTGTGAAACGGTAGGAAATTTTGAAAAAGTGTCTGAACAACATATTTAGATAATCCCAATACCTATATTTTGCCTGTACAACATTTTTTGCCACGCACACTTTTTGGGGGCGTTTTCATTAAGAAAAAACATTTTCAGTCAATTTTTAAAATATTTGAAAAAAACTTTTGATGCAAAATCATTGGAAATATTACCATGAATATTTCGTCTATAGATCATTTTAGCCCACGCCCACTTTTCGGGGGCGTTTTCTTAACAAAACGATTGTTATGCCCTACCCCATAGCATATGCAATAGCAGAACGTAGTTTTATGTCGAACCACAAAATATTTTGAACATCTGTGTGAAGTTTGGTGTCAAAATGCCATTTTCTAATTTAATTCCCAAACAGTTTTTAGCCACGCCCATTATTTTGGGACATTAGTTTTAAAAAAATAGGATAGGCTGGGATAGGGTATTCAACGATCCGCATAGCGGATTGTAGCCTTCTCATATGTTTTTCCTTTCCTTTATTTATCCTTTCTTTTTTTAATTGTCAATGGAACACGTTAAGGAGAGGTATTTTTTGTCGGGAAAAGGTGAAAATTTTAAATTGCAGGGACAACAACAAATATCCGTTAGTATGTCGTCGTTGGCGTTGCCGCCGCATCTATCGCCCACTTTGTAATGACACGGTGCAGTTGCTGCCTCTAGGTTGGGGCTTCATGTCTACACGCGGACATCCTACACAATGCAATGAACTTCGTGCAAGGAGTATCAGGGGCCGCCGTCGGTTTTTGGGCTGGTATGGCTGTGGATGATGAATGGGAATGTGGAGCGAAGTATGTTATCTACCTTTGCACACAACACACACGGGGACTGATTTATCGAATTTGGTCTTTATTTTGTGTACACGAGTCCCCTCTCTCGAGGGCCGGCCTCATTTTCATGAAACAAAGATACTCAATTTCGGTGGAATGTATAAACCAAGAGAACTAATGTGTCCCCTGAAATTTTGTGGTTATGTAGAGGTTGGTGGTGGGTTGAGTTTGATGATAACTGATTAAAAAGACAGCAAGGAACTATTAGTTAAGTTATCATTTGTGCGAAAAGCTAATTAGCTAATTGACTTTTTTGGCAAACAATCTACCGATGCTTGGAGAAGTTGTCAGGAACTTTTATCGGCAAAAGATACCATCATCAGCTCACCATTCGATAGAAAATCGAAAAACGATGTTGACAACTTGATGGGTGGGGTAGATTTATCGTTGTGGAAGAGCGGTTCTTCACCTTTTTAAAAGCTGGATAAACTAGGAAGTATGGGACTTTGAAGATTTTGTAACAGCTTTAAATATCGAATCATGTTTAATGTTAGAAAAGTGATTAATTTTACAATGCCCGTTAAAAATATACTTGGAGAGTTAAAGTTCAAATGTTTTATCATTTTCGGTGAATTAATCGTTTTGATCTCTTGATGTTATATGTATAAGTTTACTAATAACGCTAAGGTACCCCAGGATTTAACACTCTTCTCCGCTGTGCTTTGAGTTAACTACTCATGAATTGTTATGAAGCAACCAAAAGCCTCCTGGTCAGAATGGCGCGGAATTAATACCCGGTCTACCGTGCCAGGCGAACCTAGATAAGCTGCTTCGACATATTCGGACAACAGGTTATCTAGGAATTTTAAGGGTAAGTCAGGGCCCTTAAACAGAGATGGTGGCGAATGAAACGAAAGATCAACGGCAGCGCTCAATCCCGTAGTGGATACTGATGGCCCCATGTCCTAGGGGTATCTAATAAATTGGAACTGGCCCTCCAGGCTGGGGGTTGTGCTTTGGGTTAACTACCCACCCATGGAAAAAAAAACATTGTTACGAAGCAACTAATAGGCTCGGAAAGGACTGATATTACTGTTGACGACCCTGCTACACGAATAAAGGACAACGACGTTTGTATCTGCACCTGGAATGTGAGAACATTAAACGGGAGAGGTGCAGGCGAACAACTAGCGGAAGACATATACTGCAGACATTACTGCCATCCAGGAAATACGATGGGATGGACCGGGCAAAAAGAGGATGAAAAACTGTGACATCTACTATGGACCGTGTTATAGTGAGCAGAAACAGCGGCTATTCGGATGCGGATTTGTTATAAGTGCCAGACTTAGGCAAGAAGTCTTATGTTTCCAGGACATTAGCGAACGCATTGTAACAATCCGGATCAAGGCGGAGGAAAAAGATGATACAACTAAGGACTGCTTCTACGAGCTCCTTGACAAAACCTATGAGCGACTACCAAAGTACGATGTTAAAATCGTGCTGGGAGATTTTAACGCAACGGTAGGAAGAGAAGGCAGAAAGCAAAACATAGCCTACACGACAACACGTCTGGTGACGGACTTAGGCTAATTGACTTCGCTACGGAACGAAATGCCACTATAGCCAGCACACGGTTCCCTCACCTCGATATCCATAAGGGGACATGGCGGTCTCCAGATCAACGAACGGTCAACCAAATTGATCACATTGCGATGGACAAGAGGCACGCATCCATTATTTTGGATGTCCGAACATTCCGAGGGGCTAACATCGACTCGGACCACTACCTTGATGCAGCCAAGGTTAGGATGCGGATATCCACCACGCCACAACAAACCAGAAATACTGTGAAAAAATTTAATGTCGAAAGACTGCAATCACCAGAGACCGCCAAGACCTTCGCGCAACGCGTATCCCTTAACCTCTCGATTTACACCATACCACCAGCATCTAATGTCGAAGAACAACGATGCCAACAATCCATTAGATCAGCCGCAACTGATGTTCTAGGTTTCTCGCGGCCACTAGCAAGAAACCCGTGGTTTGATGAGGAATGCCGACAGATGCTCGCAGCCAAGAACGTTCGAACAGAATCCTGTCGAGATGAACAAGGAGATACCGTAGTTGAGGCACAGTCGATGCTGAGTATATGGAAGAACCACTTCTGCAGACTGTTAAACGGCGATAACGAACAACATTCTGCTGTCAGGTAGAACGAACCATTTAATATTGGCAATGACAGCGAAAACTGCCAACCACCCGACCTAAGTCAAGTGAGGATAGCAATATCTAAACTCAAGCTTAACAAGGCCGCCGAAAATGAGGGCCTTCATAAAGGGCCTTTATAAAGCTGGCGGAGATGACTTGGTAAGTAATATCCACCAACTCACAAGCCAAATCTGGTCGGATGAAAGTATGCCTGAATAATAGAACCTCAAAATCCTTTGCCCGATCCACAAAAAGGAGACCCTCTGAACTGCGCCAACTTCAGAGGCATAAGTCTCCTCAACATCGCCTACAAGATCCTATCTGCCATAGTATGTAAACGCCAAACGTCCAAACGTCATCTGTCAAAGTGAAAAGCTCTCAGTATACTCTGCCAATTAATCATGGAAAGACTTACAAACGAGCAAAAATTGCAAATTATTGAAATTTATTATCAAAATTCGTGCTGTGTGAAAAATGTGCACCGTTTGTTACGATCATATTATGGTCGTCATAATCGACCTGGTTGACATGTGGTTTCATCAAGACGGTGCCAGATGCCACACAGCTCGTGAAACAATGGAAATGTTGAAGGATGAATTTGGTGAGCAGCTTATCTCTCGAAATGGGCCTGTGAGTTGGCCGCCAAGATCATGCGATTTAAAGCCTCTTGATTATTTCTTGTGGGGTTATGTAAAGTCGTCAGTCTATGTGGACAAGCCGAACACGATTGAAGCCTTACAGGATAACATGACACGCGTAATTCGTGGAATACAGGTCGAAGTGCTCGAAAAAGTGACGCAAAATTGGTCCTTCCGAATGGACTATTTGAAACGGAGCCGCGGACAACATTTACATGAAGTTTGCTTTAAAACGTAAATGGCAAAAATTTTAAATATTTAATGCAAATTTGAGTGTTTTATTCGATTTTTTAAAAAAAAATCACCCGTTATCATTTTTAACTTTCTCTTACAAAGAGAAAGATATTGTTTTCGTGAAAATTTTCGACCTCGAGATTTTGATTGATTCTAACATTACGATGATAGCGGAGCCCAAAAAAGTGGTTTTTGGAATTCCGTCCGTCGGTCCGTCTGTCCGTAATGGTCTCCCCAGCCTAAACGGCTCGACTGATTTTCTTCAAACTTCGTATCCAAGTTTGTTTTGGTCATAATTCTAGGCCATTTTTTTTGTTTGCTTTTAGCCATGTTAATAACGGTACCTGCCATACAAAAATTACACATAACCTCAATTTTCTCGAAAACGGCTCTAACGATTTTGATTAAACTTTATATATACTATAAGCATATTAGTTCCAACAAAACTGCATACCCAGTTTTTGCGAGAAAATCCATATAACGGATTTTGTCATTTAGGCCATATAAAGAAAATTGTTAATTTCTCGCAAACTGTTATGTCAAATTGAATGAAATTTAATATATATACTACTATTATAGTTTGAAACAGTTCCACATCATTCGTTTTAGCCCAAATATCACTAAACGGAATTTTAAGTTTTGGCTAATAACGGAAAATCATTATTATTCACATAGACACCGATTCCTTCAAATTTCGGAGTAAACGTTCGTATAATCAAATTTCAACATTTTATATAATTTTTAGCATTAATAATCAAATGCGCACTATTTGATCTAACGCCGAACTCGCTGTGAAAGAGAAAGTTGCGTACGACCCAGTCGTGCACCCACCACTCGTTTAACAAACAAAATGTGTAACCCGGTAAGTGCGACAACCTCGGTTATTGCAACTGCCTTAATTTCTGTTAGTTGCGTAAATCGAGTTTGTACTGTATTTTAAATTTTTAGTAACAAAAAGATCATTCTGCAGCGATCTCCAAAGATGTCGCCAACCCATAAGCTGCACCAAACAATGCATTTTTGGGGTTGCATTGGTAGCTGTTGGATTGTTTTTGGCTGTTTATCGGCCCAAATATGATAAGTTTGCTTATTAAGGCATCCCAACCAAAAAATAAGCTTCTTTGCCAAAAGCATACAAATGGATCAATTTGAAGCTGTTCCAAGGCCCACAAATTCCACATTTACTTAACGCTGTTCCCTTGTAAGACTATTCATTATGAAATGGCAGTGACAGAGCCAGTTGACAAATAATAAATGTAAAAACAACGCCATTGAAAAAAGTACCTGCTATTGGATCAACCGTTAGATCCTAATTGGCAAGTTAATTATCCGGATAAAGTGATCATGAAATTTCAATCGATTTTGTTTTGTGTCACTTTGAATAGATGGCGCTTCTAATGCTATAGGACCGATTGAAATATATTCATCTGGGCCGGGTGGTTTTCTTTAGTGCACAAAACCACCTCAGTTCTATGACTTGGTGTCCCAAATACATAAATCTAGGAAGGCTGGAAATGGGCACAAGTACAGGCCATCTGAATAAACCTTGATAGTTTGGTTTTCTTGAACTAATTCCAATTTTTGTTGCAAACAATATCACCCAACACTTCATTATCTATCAACCCCCAAAAACCAGATAAGTCTTGTTTACGAAAACAAAAAAACAAACGAATAATACTAAATCGCCATATCTATGTACCTACGTAACCGGTATTTATTAAAATCGTTACGCTTGAGATATTTCCCGACGCTCGAATGATCTATTCGAAGCCATTCGTCATACTATTGTTATGTAAATATAAACAGACAGACCTACGCGGAAGCTGAATACTTCTCCTAAGCTTAACAAGTTCTATATCGAATAAATATGCGTTAAATTCTGGGAATAATTTGGAGCTGCACATTGTTATAGTAAATCTCAGTAATGAAATAAAATATCCACCATAATAAATAAACATGAGAGCTGGTGATTATTTTTTTTTTTATTTAGTTAAGTAAATTTTTTATTTGGCATTGATTGCCATTTGTATAAATTTTTTGAAAATATAATCTTTTCTTACATTATTTTTATAATTTATCTACAATTTTAAGTTTTATGTTTAATTAATTTTTATATAATTTAAGTTTTCTTTTGAAAATTAAACGTTTATGTTTGACGTATTTTTGATGTCATTTGGTATAGGGTTGAGAGCTTGAAAGCCTATGTAATGTAACGGGTGATTTTATAAGCGTGTTTTTTTTTTAAATCGAATAAAACACTCAAATTTGCATCAAGTATTCAAAAAATTTATTGTAATCGATAAATAGGCCTTTGCCATTTACGTTTTAAAGACATCTTCATGTAAATGTTGTCCGTGGCTCCGTTTCAAATGGTCCTTTCGGAAGGTCCAATTTTGCGTCACCTTTTCGAGCATTTCGGCTGGTATTCCACGAATTACGCGTGCTATGTTATCCTGTAAGATTTCAATCGTGTTCGGCTTGCCCTCACAGACTAACACCTTTACATAACCACACAAGAAATAATCCAGAGGCGTTAAATCGCATGATCTTGGTGGCCAACTCACAGGGCCATTTCGAGAGATAAGCTGCTCATCAAATTCATCCTTCAACATTTCCATTGTTTCACGAGCTGTGTGGCATGTGGCACCGTCCTGATGAAATCACATGTCAACCAAGTTCAACTCAGCCAACTGGGGCAAAAAAAAGTCGCGTTTCATGGCTAGATATCGTTCGCCGTTGACGGTAACGTTTCTTCCACGTCCAGAAAAATGGACCGATGATGCCGCCAGCCCATAAACCACACCAAATTGTCATTTTTTCGGGATGCATCGGTAATTGTTGTATGGCATGTGGCTGTTCATCACTCCAGATTTGACAGTTTTGCTTATTTACGTATCCGTTGAGTCAGAAATGAGTCTCATCGCTGAACACCATTTTTCGATAACAGCGGATTTTCATGGAAGCTGTTCTAACGACAATTCACCAAAAATTGGAAGTTGAGGTAGGTCATTCGGCTTCAATTCTTGCACAAGTTGGATTTTATAGGCTTTCAAACCCAAATTGACACGAAACATTTTCCATCTGGTTGAGTAACACATGTCCAATTGCTGAGAACGGCGACGAATTGACATTTCACGATCTTCATGTAACATTGGACGCTACGAATACAATATTCTCTTCAGTACGCATTTTACGCATGCGAGTCGATGGTTTAATGTCAAACAAAGTAAATTTGGTGCGAAATTTAGTGATAACAGCACGAATTGTTGATTCACCAGGTCGAGTATGACGACCATAATATGGTCGTAACGAATCAGTTTGTATATCTAACTCAAAATCGCCAAATTTTGATTTATGCCAGTTTACGATATATTGAAGGATCGAACTGCAACTTCTGTTTTAACTTTCGACAAAGGGGGGACAGCTTCACCATCACTTTCATTTGTGCATTTGAACTCTCAATTTCTGCCAGGTCCTCACAATTTACAGAATCGTCAAAGTGTTCGTGAAGCGAATCATTGATTTCATCTCGGAATCATAAGAAGAACCGAGCCTCATGAGCTTATGGCCTAATTATATGGGAAAATATTACATTTGTAAATCTTCCCCAAAGCGATTAAAAAAAAATAAGAAAATAAAATCTGTCGTCGATCTTTCATAGATTGGTACTGATTTTCGGGTGGTTTTTGTGCGGTAAAATCCCACACTACTTGATACCGAGAACTTTCAAGTGTCTTTTTAAGATTTCCACCAAAAAAAAAAATCTCGGAATCCTGATGTTGGGAACAGTTTCATCAAGCAAATCGGAAACGGATGAAATTATTTTTTTTTCTCTTCTGATATTTCTCGATAATGGTATCTCATTCTCCACATCCCAATTACTCTTGGTAGACATTCAACAAATATTCCAACATTTCTTTTGATCCAGAAGTTGTAGAATTGCAGTACATTTGCTGGAAAAATCACTAAAATTAAAAAAATTCCACTAATTGAGATTACTTTTTTGAAAAGTTGCACTTATAGAGTCAAGAAGTTCGATGACTTTAGTGTTGCGAAAGTCGAGGAGTTGCGCGAATCGAGGGTTTCGTAAACCGATATTGGTGTAGCTAACTTGTGATTTCAACAGGATGGCGCTACATGCCATACAGCTGAAGAATAAATCGCTTTATTGACAGAAACGTTCGATTAAAACATTATCTCAAGAAATTGTCCTGTAAATTGGCCACCTAGTGATTTGACACCATTGGATTACTTTCTATGGGGAAAGCCTTGGAACCCAACGTAACTCGTGTTATTCATGGAATAACGGCCGATATTTGAAATAGTGGTAGAAAACTGGATGCACAGAATGGAGCATTAGAGATTTAGTCATGGGTAACACGACATTTAAACATTAAATGGCATAAATCCAACTAACAACTTAAATATAGACTTTCGCAAATAAAAGGCACATCCGCCCCTTTGTAGGATATGCCTTGAATTAAAAAGAAACGTTTTTTTACCAAAAAAAAAACTGTGAAATCATAGAAGTGAAGCACTACATATACCCAAGAGAAGATTCAAAGTTTCCATTCATTACTTTTCGAGAAAATGGCAATTCGTTAAAGTCCTCTTATTCGTCCTTTTGACAAAAACAAAGATATGCAATTATGTTTCTAATTTCAATTTATCAATATCGTTAGAGCCGTAGACGTTTCACTTAAAATTGTAAAAGAATTCAACAGCAAATAGGTTTTTTAGCGAAAGTGGATTTGTTCAAACTCCATATCAAACGCAATTCTCTTCTAAATGGTCTTTCATTAGGTACCTGACAACCTGCAAACTATATAGGATACCTCAAAAGTAACATTTATTGGCTTGATTTCATCAATGTCAAAACATTTATGAATGGAATTCGCGTCATAATATGTCCACCACGGGAACGTATGCAGCGGTCAATGCGTTGAACCCAATTTTCGGCCGACCAATCTCGATGACCGATTGGGTCCCTATTTCTCGTTCAATATTGGCTCTGAATTCCTCTAACGTTGTCGGCTTGTTGGCATAGACCAGTGATTTAATGTAGACCCATAAAAAAAACTCTAGAGGCGTTAAATCCACAGCCAATCGACGAATCCGTTTCTCGAGATATCACTTTCACCAAACTGAGACTTCAAGAACTCGATTGTTGCATCCACTGTGTTGCTTGTAGCACCGTCTTCTTATAACCAGTATCACTGATGCCATTCATGCAATTGCTTAAAGAAATGACGTTCCAAAATGTCTCTGTAGCGAAGACCATTTACCGTAACGTGACAGTCATTTTCATCGACGAAAAGAATCGGCCCAATGACGCCACCGACATGAAACCGCAGCAAACAATGACTTTTTGCGGATAAAGTGCTGTTTCATGAAGCACATGAGGGTTCTCACCTATTCAGCAACCGATATCTTGCTTATTGACGAATCCGTTTAACCAAAAATGCACTTCATCGCAGAAGATGATTTTCCGATGAAATTCTTTATTTTCGTCCATTATGTCCAGAGCCCAATTCAAGAACGCACGTCGCTTCATATGATCAAGTGGCTTAAGTTCATGAGTCAACTTGATCTTGTAAGGGTGTAGGCCAAGATTTTTACGCAAAATTCGCCAAAATGTGGTCTGGGAAAGGCCCGATTCTTGAGAACGCCGTGTAATTGACTGATTTGGCTCGTTTGCGACGACCGCCTCTACGGCAGTAATATTCTCCACACTTCGGGTAAAACGTAGTCTCACTGGCACGGCAAAATCAAGCAGCGGAAATTCGGACTTAAATTTGTTCACTAGACTATGAGTTGCTTGTCTACTGAAACGAGAATTACGGCTGAAAACTGGCGTTAACTCCCTTAAATCGGAATTTCGGTAGTAAATTTTAATTATTTAAACGTTGTTCCTTCTTCATGATGAAAATGCTGATTTTACTGAATAATTTGACGTTGACAGTTCGCTAATCGGTTTAAGGGTGTGTTCAAAATGAAAGTTTGAAGTTGTCGCTGATGAATGCCCCTTTACATTGCAGGAGAAGTTTGTCCGAGTCCAAATGCACAACACGGCCTTATTTCCCTATTGAAATGAGAAATAAAGCCGAGTTTTGATATTCAGCCTTATTTCTCTTTTTTTAATGAGAAATTAAGCCGAGTCAGCATCATTGCTAACTAGATACTATTGATCAAGAAAACTGATATTAATATAGGCGTCTCTTAGGCGACTGAACATACCCTTCGGTTGAAGCGAAGCGGGTCACCAATGTAGGGGAGGCACACCAACAGGGAGACAACTCCTACAGTAAGACACTCAATTTTACTCCGAAATGACTTGTCAAACCACGTGGCCCCCTGCATATACAAGAAGTGTTACTGTGTGTTATCATTTGGCTCATTTCTCATCAAGTGTACGTGTAGTGTAGACCGGCTGAGAGATTAAAGCTCACAATGCACAAGAAATCTTCTTTTTTTTTCAATCTTCGGTGAAAGTCAAAAGTTATATATTTCAGGGTGAATAACGCCAAGATGTATTTGTATTATTAAGTTTGGTTGTGTAGTAAATATTAATAGGGCATTTACGATGTTTCAATGTGTAGCTTTGGTGGTATGTATTTCCTTTTTTTAATTTTTGAAGGATTCGCTTACAGCGAGACAGTTTACATCGACAAACTTAAGGGGAGCTTGTCTGGTGGCAATCCACAAATAAAGTCACCCATCTGAAATATATGACAAAGGTGCAAAGGATAGCTACTAGCGCAATGAGAACCACACCAGCAGCGGGACTGGAAACCATCCTTAACCTGATACCGCTACACCTTTACATGCAAGAATCTGCAGCCAAAAGTGCTCTAAGAATCAGCCAGCTCAACTGCTGGAAATCGAACTCAAGAGGATATGCCCAAATTCTTCACAAATATCTGGGCTCAGCTGTATACTCTGACTACATGCTGCCTCACAATGACTTTCAAAAACCATTCTCCTGTATCTTTCCAAGCAGAGAGGAGTGGGAGAGGAACGAATTGGGCACCGAAACCATATCCATCTACACTGATGGTTCAAAAATGGTTGAAGCTAACTAGCACCTTTCGTCTCCCTGAGCACAGCAGTGTCTTCCAGGCCGAGATATTGGCAGTAGCAGAGGCAGCCAAAGCGACCTCAATACCACCAGATGATATCACCATCTTTTTTTACAGTCAGGCTGCATGTGTCCCATCAGTGAGACAAAAAAGTTCTGCAGACTTTTTGTATCACCAATCCTATTCCATAAACACAAAAACTAAATTTGATGTGCAAAAATTAAGGCGAAACCAAACTGAAATGGATGCATATTAGATTTTCAAAATATTTTGAAAACTTTTTAAGATACAGTAATTTAAAAAAAAAGTGTCTCACTGTTGGCGTGCCTCCCATACTATTGACATAGCCCCTACTACCAGACGACTGGACATACCTTTGATTACGGAGAGGGAGTTGAAGTCGTTGTAACCCGCGAAACGTGCCACCCAGTTGTTTTTCGGCTACATGCATTTTAAAACGCGCGAATATTTAATTTTAACACCCCAGATCTATGTTTTTTTGGCCATTTTTTCGCTAAGGGTTGACCAGAATATGTATCTGTAGCTGAGTCAGAAGTGACAGTTGTCGTGTACAGAACTCTGTATTTGGCTGTGAACAAGGCAGCGTTAAAAAAATATGCGAACCGAAAATATTCAGCCCTATCGAGGTATTCATCGGAGCGGACAATTTTCTGCAACGCATGCTTCGTCGGAGGTTCAAATTCCATTCGAGGTATGTGACATCAACAATACCACACAGACGCGACGGCTTCATTTCACTACAATTCGTAAATAAATTCCGCGAAGAATTTGTGTCGGAGGAAATCGGAAAAAGAATGGCACTTAGCTGTCAAAAATTTCAAGAAAAATGCACCTGAACGCAATTCGCCGGGATGCATTACAAAATGTCGGAAAAATGTTCCGAACGGCTTTTCGGAAGAATATCAAAAATCTTATAAATCTAACAAAATCGGAAAATTTTCCGCTCCGACGGATACCTCGATAGGATTGTTCACCAGGGTTTAAAAAGGGAAATAAGAGTTGGAAAAAAAACTTGGGGGCTGCCAAATTCGAATGTGGAAGATTTTGAAAGGAAACATACAAAATAAATAGATAAATCACAGACCCATTTATTATTAGAAATATTTAAACACATTATTTAAATAATCCTCGACAATCTAAAAAAAAATTAATTTAATTTATATAATTTATAGTGCTATAGTGATGGTTGGGTGTTGTAGAACGAGGGTAGACTCTGATTGGCGTTAACTTGGCAATGCCCAGTGTTGCAACTCTAACTACACATCAAATGTGCTTATCTTTACCTCCAAGTGGTAACCATCGGGTACTGGTCTCATCCAACCGGATTTGACTTGCTAAACGATAAGTGCGAATGTTGATAACACGACGAAAAACAGCAACACTATAAACACCCTGGTGAGAATGGCACGGATGAATACCCGGCCTGCTGTCCCAGGCGAACCTAGATGAGCTGCTCTGACATATTCGGACAACAGGTTGTCTAGGAATTTCAAGGGTTAGTCAGGCCCCTTGAACAGAGATGGTGGCGGATGAACCGAAAGGCCAACGGCAGCGCTCAATCCCGTAGTGGATACTGATGGCCCCGTGTCCTAGGGGTATCTAATAAATTGGAACTGGCCCTCCAGGTTGGGGGTTGTGCTTTGGGTTAACTACCCACCCACAGAAAAAAAACATGGTTACGAAGCAACCAATAGCCTCGGAAAGGACTGATTTTATTGTTGACGACCCTGCTAAACGAAAAAAGGACAACGACGTTCGTATCTGCACCTGGAATGTGAGAACATTAAACAGGAGAGGTGCAGGCGAACAACTAGCGGAAGCCCTAAACTGCTACAAAGCAGACATTACTGCCATCCAGGAAATACGATGGGATGGGCCGGGCAAAAAGAGGATGAAAAACTGTGACATATACTACGGACCGTGTTATAGTGAGCAGAAACAGCGACTATTCGGATGCGGATTTGTTATAAGTGCCAGACTTAGGCAAGAAGTCTTATGTTTCCAAGACATTAGCGAACGCATAGTAACAATCCGCATCAAGGCCAAATTCGCCAACATAAGCCTTATATGCGCTCACGCTCCGACGGAAGAAAAAGATGATATAGCTAAGGATTGCTTCTACGAGCTCCTCGACAAAACCTATGAGCGACTACCGAAGTACGATGTTAAAATCGTGCTGGGAGATTTTAACGCAAAGGTAGGAAGAGAAGACATCTTTAGAAGTATTGTCGGAAAACATAGCCTACACGACAACACGTCTGGTAACGGACTTAGGCTAATTGATTTCGCTACGGAACGAAATGCCACTATAGCCAGCACACGGTTTCCTCACCTCGATATCCATAAGGGGACATGGCGGTCTCCAGATCAACGAACGGTCAACCAAATAGATCACATTGCGATAGATAAGAGGCACGCATCCAGTATTTTGGATGTCCGAACATTCCGAGGAGCTAACATCGACTCGGATCACTACCTTGTAGCAGCCAAGGTAAGAATGCGGATATCCACCACGCCACAACAATCCAGAAATACTGTGAAAAAATTTAATGTCGGAAGACTGCAATCGCAAGAGACCGCCAAGACCTTCGCACAACGCGTATCCCTTAACCTCTCGATTAACACCATACCACCAGCATCGAATGTCGAAGAGCAATGGCAACGATGCCAACAGGCCATTAGATCAGCCGCAACTGATGTGCTAGGTTTCTCGCGCCCACCAGCGAGAAACCCCTGGTTTGATGAGGAATGCCGACAGATGCTCGCAGCCAAGAACGAGGCCTACAAGGCTAAGCTGCAGGTGAAGACGAGAGCTGCCATTGAGCTCTATAGGCAAAGAAGAAGGGAAGAACATCGGCTTTTCAGCAAGAAGAAAAAAGAGCAAGAAAAGCGCGCGATCGAGGATATAGAGAGGTGCCACTCCAGGAACGATGTTCGCAAGTTTTACCAAAGTGTAAAACGTCAAAGCCAAGGATACAAGGCTCGAACAGAATCCTGTCGAGATGAACAAGGAAATATTGTAGTTGAGACACAGTCGATGCTGAGGATATGGAAGAACCACTTCTGCAGACTGTTAAACGGCGATGACGAACAACATTCCGCTGTCAGGCAGAACGAACCATTCAATATTGGCAACGACAGCGAAGACTGCCAACCACCCGACCTGAGTGAAGTAAGGATAGCAATATCTAAACTCAAGCTTAATAAGGCTGCCGGAAATGACGGCCTTCCCGCTGAGCTCTATAAGGCCGGCGGAGATGACTTGGTAAGTAACATCCACCAACTCATAAGCCAAATCTGGTCGGATGAAAATATGCCTGAAGAATGGAACCTCAGCATCGTTTGCCCGATCCACAAAAAAGGAGACCCTCTGAACTGCGCCAACTACAGAGGCATAAGTCTCCTCAACATCGCCTACAAGATCCTATCTGCCGTAATATGTGAACGCCTGAAACCGTTTACCAACAACCTGATTGGCCCTTATCAGTGTGGTTTTAGGCCAGGAAAGTCCACAACCGATCAAATTTTCACACTTCGGCAGATCCTGGAAAAAACTCAAGAAGTCCAAATCGATACCCACCACCTGTTCATCGATTTCAAAGCCGCATATGACAGCATTTATAGAGACGAACTGTACAGAGCCATGTCTAGTTTTGGTATACCGCCCAAACTCGTCCGTTTGTGTAGGATGACGATAGAGAATTCTCGCTGCTCCATCAGGGTCGGAAACGACCTCACCGACACATTCGATACCAAAAAAGGATTTAGGCAAGGCGATGCGCTGTCATGTGACTTCTTTAATCTGATTCTTGAGAGAATTGTGCAAAACTCCAAAGCCAACACCAGAGGCACAATTTTCCAAAAGTCGGTGCAACTACTAGCATACGCTGACGATATTGACATCATTGGTAGGACTCAACGTGATGTCACAGCCACGTTTGCTAGTATAGAGAAGGAAGCGGCGAAAATGGGCTTAGCAGTAAATGAGGGTAAGACTAAGTATATGCTGTCATCACGAAAGGACTCACAACATCGACGAATTGGACAGAACGTCACGATTGACAGATATAACTTTGGGGTAGTACGGGACTATGTCTACCTCGGCTCCGCTATTAACTCTGACAACAACATCTCGTCAGAAATTAAACGAAGAATTACTCTTGCCAACCGCTGTTTCTTCGGGCTAAGAAGGCAATTTAGTAGTAAAGCCCTCACTCGAACTACTAAGGAAACCCTATATAAGACCCTGATCATCCCAGTCCTGCTCTACGGCGCTGAAGCATGGACTGTATCAAAAGCGGATGAAGAAATCCTTGGTAGATTCGAGAGGAAAATTCTTCGAAAAATCTTCGGTCCCGTTTGCGTTGACGGGCTATGGAGACGAAGATTCAACCAAGAACTATACGAGCTGTACAGCGACATGCCCCTGGTCAAAAAACTCCGCATTGGACGTTTAAGATGGCTAGGACATGTAGAACGAATGGACACCAATACTCCGGCTCGCAGAGTCTTCGATTCCCAGCCAGACGTCGGACGCAGTAGAGGAAGACCTCGCCTTAAGTGGCGCGCACAAGTGGAAACCGACCTCAACCAACTTGGAGTGCGCAACTGGAGGCAGTTAGCTAAGGACCGGGCTAATTGGAGAGGCATGTTGGTTGAGGCCCAGGTTCATTCCGGACTGTAGCGCCACTTAAGTAAGTAAGTAATTTATAGTGCTCGCTTTTCAAATGTATATCTAAGAAGTAAATACATAAATGCTGACATATTCAGAATTTGACAACAGCAAGCCGTATATCTCTCATTTGACAGCGATACATAATACAAGCTACAGATTCACATTCTGGTCAACGCTTTATGTTCTACACGGGATGAGGACTGATTGGCAAGCATGCTACATGACTATGGCTTGCAAGAGAAGTAAAAAAAACTAATCGGAGTTAAAACAACAATTGCATCTTCTCTGCACCAGACTAAAATTGGGCCTAGTAGCCTGTATAGTCTAACCTACTAGTCACAGTCTACAGACTCATTGATACAGAAAAAATCTGCTAAGATTTTATCGATACTGTGATCCGTACATTGAAAGTCCCCAATATTAGGGGCATTTCCTTTTTTTTCTGTTATAGGGTCATTTTTCATTGAGCCCAATGACCTTTTAAAATAACTACCTACTCTCTGAAACTTCGCTTTATTTTGCAAACCATGATCTGGTTTAGCCTTTTTTAGCTCGGATCACCACGCCACCACTACCCATTGTAAAAAAAGGGTGGATACAAAAAGAAGCTCGTCGTAAAGATGCCACACAAAACTGCAAATAGCTGCTGCATCGCTACAAAATCGACCCATTTTCGAAGCGAATGGTGGCTGGTAATGTTGTTCATTTCAACAAACTCAAGCAGAAATGGTCGTGGTCGAATCGCGGTGTGCCACCACAAACGGCGACCAAATCGGGATTGACTGCCAGCAATGTTTAGCTGTTTGTTTCGTTGTATTCGAAACTACTATGAGCTGCTTTTAAGAAACGACTCTCCCTGTTTATATTCAGAAAGTAAACACAACTCTTATACAAATGTCTCTCCTTTCACCCTTCATCGTTTATTTTTGGCCGTCTCTGCAGGGGAGTATCAGAAACACCACCGAAATGACAAACACACGTTTCGTCACCAGCAGAACCCAAACAATTTGCAGCGACACAAATACATTGTCACACAACCTACTGTCAGTCTGTCAACAAGTCAAGTGGATGGAATCGATTGTAAATAAATGTCAATTTACCGTTATCCCTGATCGAAATGTTTCGATTTTTATTTCTTTATTAGATCAATTACTGTTACCATTCGATTGAAAAACGCACCCGTGATTCAAGTGTGTTAGCTTAGCTGCGCTTTAAAGCAGAACCAAATGCAATTTCATTACGCTCTCAAAGCACTGTAATCGCATTTATACGCCCTACATTCCCGTCAAGGGGCTAATCTAATCGTTTGAGCTCGAAACATGAAATGCACCATCCATACCCACACAGACAAACATGCAATGCATTCCGTAAACCAATTACACAGGGCTTTTCCGATAACGCTGTTCCCCATTTCCCAATCCATATCAGGCTCTACTCTCGCACCCAGATAATCGATACACGTTCGACAGCTAAAGCGTATTCCACATTTGATAAGGGAATACCTTATCGTCGAAGCAGGATCACAACCCCATTGGAGCACAATTTTATGCTTTTTTAATCGAAGGCAAACGACAACCCTATAGCTGTGGTGAATGCCACTAAGCCCACGTCCATAAATCATAATTAGCGTATCTGCTTTAATGATTCCTACGCGCATGTAATTGTGCATTTTGACGAATGTGTGCGTACAATCACTATGATGAAGCTGATCACGACAGTATAAACATGAAATGGGAAATAAAAGGTCACAACGGTCCTCGCCCCACAGCCCGCAGGAAAAGCGACTCGGCAAGCTGATAAACTGAACGCACTTCAAAAATAGAACATTGTACGCTAGCATGGTGATGGTGTTTTTCGACGTGCTAATCGAAGACTTGCAGTGTCATTCTCTGGTGCATCGAGCAAAACAAAGCCCCCACTGGAAGATATGGTACGGCATCGTCATCATGAGACAAAAAGATTAAGGATACCATGCCGGTGGTGTGCACACACAGACACACCACAAAACCCAATTGGAAACAAGAAGCAGCTGAGCTGAGTGTTTCATCGTGTTGTTTTTGGTAGGAGACAATAAAAACGAGAGGAGTCACCACCGCTTTTGAGATGACGTCTTCAATGATTCTTTTTTGAATTGTTTGCTGTGCATCATGCTGTTTCATCGTCATCATATCTTTGGATAGGATATAGGTATAGGACAAAAAAATGCCAGGAAACACATTCTGCGGGTTGCTGAGTTTGGCTGTATGTTGTTGAACCACCACCATAACAACTGTCATTGAAGACGGGACACAACACACAGCCAACAACAAAGAAACGGGAAGAAAAAATGTGAAACGAACAAAAAAAAAATAGAAGGAAACAAAAACGGGAATTATGAGAATTGGACGTGAGGCACTGCCAGATCGACACAACTCGGACAAACTTTCTTTTTTTTTTTTTTTTTGACAATATGTATCACAATTATTTTTTTTAATTAGTAGACAAAAACAGTTGACTTATAATTAACAAATGTGTGTAGTTTACAACGAAACAACATTTTAAATAATTGAAATAAATAAATCGACATCATTCTGTAGCATATAAAGGCTAGAGGCGAATGATCCTTTCAAGGATTAATTCAAATTTTGTATGTGTGGGGTAACAGTATTCATTTAGAAATGCAAATTTAATAGTGCTTACACACCGAATCATAAACTGAGTTTTTGGTAAAAAGTTTACGTAAACCACTGGATGCTTTCACACCGACTCTGACCAGGTTTTGTTTGACACTTCAATCAGCTGTGAATTGTGATACTAGCTGCAACATTTGTGTGTGGAAATATTGTAATTGAATAATAAATGAATTCTAATATAATCAAACTAATATTAGCATTTGAAGTTTAAAATGAAACAAATCTAAAGATTTTGACAACATTTTTAGACTCTCAAGCCCGCCGCTTGTTTTGTTTTTATTTCATCTGGTGTGTAAATTTCTGAAAAAAAAAATTGTTTTGACAGCGAGTTCAGCAGCTTATTTGTGGGACGTGTGGAACACGTGTAGAATATATGAAAAGGTGTGTTCTTTCCAACAACCTGCAACGTGATGACGTCAGCGAAGTGGTTATGAGAAGGTTACGTCGTAACCTACTAGGTTTTGAGGACTGACAATGTATGGGAAAACTCGGTTTTCGATGAAGGTTTCAGGTGTTTTTGCGAAATCTCAGTTTATGATTCGGTGTGTAAGCACTTTAAGATTCAAAAACAAAATTATACATTATGGTTTGTAAATTATGTAACAATAAATTTAACTAAACAGATATGAGCAATAATTTGACTTCAGAACTATCTAAACTAAAAAGCCAATTTTTTACTTTATTTAAGAATAACGTGGATACTCTAATAGTTCTTATTTCACGCGGTAGTTTATTAAAAAGCCTGGGCGCTGTCGCAGTGAAGAATTTTGAGAAATGAGTTCTGTTAGAAACCGGAATATTAACAAACCCAAAGTTGTTTACTCTCAACCTATAGGAATTTGAACTCCTGAGATTGGAACTGTAACCACTACGCAAAAAGAACACTTTCATGACCTTAAAGACATATAGATGGTTTATTGGTAAAATTCGAAGATTATAAAATAAAGGCCAAGTACGGGTTAGTCTAGTACTTCCAGAGATAATTCTAATGGGCCTGCGCACACGAGTATGCTTCAACCGGTTGAACGTCATGTTTGTTGGTGGGACGGGTGAGGAGGGAGCACAGTTTGAGAGGCATTGGAGAGCAATTTTACACCCAAAATTAAGTGGTTGAAGAGGTTGAATCTACCAACACATGCATGCGTTTCTGACAGTTGTGGTATTAAAAAAAAAAATACGGCGGCTAGTTCGGTGTTAATCGAATTACACATACATATAAAGTTGGGTATATTACACAAAATTCAACCGGTTGAACATATTCCCGTGTGTTTGGAAAGTAACCATAATGACTACGGTTGAAGCATACTCGTGTGCGCAGGCCCAATGAGATGTTTTTGTGCTATTTTAATAACATCAATGGTGCTATTATAAGTCCCACCCCAAGTTGCAATGCCATACTGTAATTTAGAGTGAGCAAGTCCATAATATATCATTTTCAGAATTTTTTTAGAACAATGTGGTCTTAACAAATACAATTTACGAGTAACAGACAACATATATTTTTTTAAGTACGTCCACATGAGCCTTCCAATTTAAGTTTTTGTCGATTAAAACACCAAGATACTTAAAACTTTCGACGACATCAATTATAAAACAACTAGAACTGCAGGACAATTGGTAAATATAATTTTCTTTGCCACATGTGTGAGAACATAATGACAATTTCGGACATGAAGAAGAATGAAATACAATATCACAGCTAAGATGACCGGAACTCTTCAAGTTACACAACATTAACTTAGTTTTTTCGCTTATAAGCAATTCGTGTTTTGCAAACCATTGTCGTAATATTTGTAAATCAGCTTGAAGATTAGTAACTGACTTAAAAACGCACTTATCAGTGTAAGAAAATGCTAAATCATCAGCAAAAGCTGTAACCTTGCCATTAAAGTTTTGATTGAATACTGAATTTATATAAATTAAGAACAAAATTGGACCCAAGACTGAGCCTTGAGGTACACCAATATTTATTAATGCTGAATTACTATAAGTACCATTTAGTCTTACACGTTGACTTCTGCCTGTTAAGTAAGACGAAAACCATTTGAAAATTACACCTCTAAAACCAACTTTGTATAATTTATCTAAAAGTATGCTATGATTGACCATATCAAACGCTTTTGTCATGTCTACAAATAGAGCTACACAACCTAAATTATTATTGAAACCTTCATGAATTTCGCTGCAGAGTTTTAATATTGCGTCTTCAGTTGATCTTTTCTCTCGAAAACCAAATTGTTCGTTATTAAAAAAATTATTTTTGTCCAGAAATTGTACAGTTCGCTTTTTTATCAATTTTTCAAATAGTTTTGAAAAAGTTGGAAGTAAAGAAATCGGCCTATATTGTGTCATTAGGCTTCGATTTACTTTTTTAAACAGAGAAATAACTTCTGCAGTTTTCAAAGACGAGGGAAAGACACCACAATTTACACTTAGATTAAAAAGATGACATAAAACATCGACAATAAAAAATGAAATTTGTTTTAAAAGAAAGTTGGTAATTTTATCTGAAGTACTTGAATGTTTATTGTCCAGCGACATTATTTGTTTATGGATTTCAATTGGTGTAAAGTGGTCAAATACAAAGCTATTTAAGTGAAATGAATCTTCAATAAGGTCCGCATACAAATCGCAATCACAGCTAACTTGAATATTAGATGGCTTCGACTTTGATGCAATGGACACAAAAAACTCATTAAAATGATTTGCTATTTCCACAGGATTTGACGATATGACACCATCGATTTCAATTTTAAGTGTGTTTTCTTTTTCATTTTGTTTGTTAAGAATATCATTAACAACCCTCCATTCTTCCTTAATGTTTCCTTTACAATTTTGAATTTTATCAAAATAATAATGGGTGATTTTTTAAGAGGTTTAGAACTTTTTTTTTTAAAAAAAACACAAAAAAATCGAAAAAATGAATGAAATATTTATTTGAATCGATAGTTTGAACCTTGCAATTTAATGTTTAAAGATAATTTCATGCAAATGTTGACCGCGGCTGCGTCTCAGGTAGCCCATCCGCTGAGTCCAATTTTGGCATACTCTTTCACACATATCGGCCGGTATCTCACGAATGAATGCATGGATGTTGGCTTCCACTGCGTCAATCGAAGCGGGCTTGTCCCTATAGACATTAGCCTTGACATACCCCCACAAAAAATAATCTAATGGTGTCAAATCGCACGATCTAGGCGGCCAATTGACCGGCCCGAAACGTGAAATTAACTGTTCACCAAACTCGCCTCGCAATTGCGCCATTGTTTCGCGTGCTGTGTGGCATGTGGCACCGTCTTGTTGAAACCACATATCATGCAAGTCAAGAACTTCCATTTCGGGCAAAAAAAAAATTTGTTATCATCGCTCGGTAGCGTTCACCATTGACAGTAACGCTGCGATTCGCATCATCTTTGAAGAAATATGGCCCAATAATGCCGCCGGCCCATAAACCGCACCAAACAGTGGCTTTTTCGGGATGCATTGGTAGCTGTTGCAATGCTTCTGGCCGATCTTCACTCCAAATGCGGCAATTCTGCTTATTTACGTACCCATTCAACCAAAAATGAGCCTCATCGCTGAACACAATTTTTCGATAAAAAAGCGGATCCTCGGCCAGCTTTCCAAGAGCCCATTCACCAAAAATTCGGCGTTGTGGTAGGTCGGCTGGCTTTAGTTCTTGCACCAGCTGTATCTTAAAAGGCTTTACTCCCAAATCCTTCCGCAAAATTTTCCACGTAGTGCTGTAACAAAGGCCTAACTGCTGGGAACGGCGCCGAATCGACATTTCGCGGTCTTCTGTCACACTAGCTGATACGGCCGCAATATTTTCTTCATTACGCACAGTACGTAAACGTGTTGGTGGTTTAATGTCCAACAAAGTAAATTTGGTGCGAAATTTGGTCACAATCTTCCGAATAGACTGCTCAGAAGGTCGAGAATGCCGATCATAAAATGGAAGCAGCGCGCGATGAACATTTCGAACCGAGCACGAATTTTGATAGTAAAATTCAATAATTTGCAAGCGTTGTTCATTTGTAAGACGATCCATGGTTAAATTGCAAACCAAACTGAAGCTGTTTGACAGTGACACAAGGTACTAAACACACGTCAGCTGTCAAAACCAGTGTTGCCAAAACCAAACCAGCTAAAAAATCACCCGTTACTTATCCTTACAAGATTTTACTTTTTCTTTTACTTCTTCGCTTAATTTGGTAGTATAGTTTCGTGTTTGGTGTAGAGTTTGAAGAAAACCATTTTGGATTTTGTGCGTTACCGTTGCTGGTATATTTATTAACGTCGTTTCTGAAAGAATTGCAATATAAGATAATGGGAGGTACCAACACTTTGTCTGCTGTCAAGCTGTTTTGACATTTGAGGTAGCCCCAGGCCAAAGAACAGGGTGTCCGCCGGGAAGGTATACTCCTTTGTTTGTTTATAGATTAAATGAAAGAGAATGGATCTTATATTGATAAATGTTTTATTTAATGTCGGCAATTATGTATGGAATACAATATCGGGTAAATGTCCGCCTCTGTTAGTCTCACAAATGCGAGCCCTTTTGAACACATTTTTCATCACATTCTCACACATTTCACGCGGTATTTCATTAATTTCATCACGAATATTTTGTTTGTGTTGCTCAAGCGTTTCTGGTTTGTTTGCATAAACCTTGCTTTTCAGATATCCCCATAAAAAGAAGTCCGGAGCAGTCAAATCAGGCGCCCGTGCAGGCCAATCAGCATCACCATTTCTTGAAATAACTTGTTGTGGAAAGAGGTCTCGCAGTAGTTCCATTGTAATCCTGGATGTATGTTGATACCACATGTTAATCAAGCCCAAAGCATGCAGTTGGTGGCGTTAAAAAGTTTTCAAATCATATCACGATATCGCTCCCCATATACAGTTACCGTTACGCCGTTTTCATTTTCAAAGAAGTAAGGTCCAATGATTGCTTCTGACCAAATTGCACACCAGACTGTAACTTTTAATGGATGCAAAGGTGACTGATGAATAATTTGAGGGTTTTCCATTGACCAGAACCGACTATTCTGTTTATTCACATTTCCATTCAAATGAAAATGTGCCTCGTCACTCATTATGATTTTTTCATGAAAATCGGGGTTGTCATGGGCTAGCTGTTACATCCTATTGGCATATGTACGGCGGCCTAAATGGTCTTGAGGAAGAAGGTCTTGCTCTTGTGTCAACTGAATCTTAAATGGAAATAAATGCAAATCCTTGTGCAAAATTGTGGCCAAAGTTGTTCTTTGAAGACCAAGCTCCTGAGCACGGCGTCGAATTCAGGTTGATGGATTGTTTTGAACACTTCCTTGAGCAGCAGTAACGTTGTGGTCCATGCTTGGGCCTATCACCTACAGGCCCTCTTTCTTCGAAATCATGCACTACACTATAAATAGTGCGTTTTGTTGGCACGTTGTTTCTCCCAAAAATTTCACGTAACTTTCTCATCGTCACAGTAATCGATGACTGATTTTGATAAAAATTTTTAACGATTAAAAAACGTTGGTTTATCGAATATTTTTCCATAATAAATTTGCCACGTGTCTACTTCACGACTGCCAAATATGAACTTTCAAGAATAAAGTTTACAAAAATGGCGGCAAAACAAAGTAGTATACCTTCCCGGCGGACACCCTGTTTTTTTTTGTATTTTTTTGTATTTTTTTTTTTTTTTTTTTTCAATTTTGTGTATAAAAAGTAGTTCCCACTGTAGATAATACTCACAAAAATTATACTAGGGCCATGCAACTAAGACCAAAATATTCAGCAAAATATCCGGCCAGACAATACTGTTCGTAGGACATGGTCTGAGCTCAAGTGTTATGTGTTGCACGAAAATGTGCGACGTCGCTCCAGGTGAAATATTGTGTATCGCACGAAAACGTGTGACATGGCAGTCAATGCTTCTACCCAAAGAATCGACTGCCAAAATGCTCAACCTCCGCGAACAAGGACTATACAAGTCCTATAGAAATAATTGCTTGTGGAAATAAATGTTTGTGCCTTATAGAAGAAAAATGTTTATGCCGGTATGACCCACGTCGTCCGCCAAACTGACCGTTTTGAATCAAAGATCATATATTGACATAAAAATGGCGATAATGTGGTCAAATCTTCTACGTCTAAAAATGTAACATGCGATGCTGTTGAATGTAACATTAAACTTATGTTTGAGCTCGTAGTTACAGTTACCAAACATTTTCCACAACCAAAGTGCATAATTCGGACGAGTAGAGTTTGAGCTATCATTTTTGTTGCTGCATCTGGAGTTATGTGTTGGGAAGCTCAAGGCATTCTTAGGATCTCGTCAATTTTACATTTTTTTTATATGATAGTCCCTTGTAAGGTGATTTGTAAATGTGACGACTAGATTTCTTGCAGTATTGACAAACTGAATATCTGCGCCGGTTAATTTAATTCGAAGTATATATGACGTGTCTACTTGAATCCTTGAAATGACATTTAGAATTGGTGGAATTAAGAGTAAGACCGGGTTTTTCTTCTGCCCAGTGAAATATCGATTGGAGATCTTCGTTGACTTTATAGGCACAATGTTCAACCAAAATAAAGTCAGGATGAGTTTCTTGACATATTTTGGTAGCTCATCGATGTAGAGGGAGAATAAGAGCGGTCCCAGAATAGAACCCTGTGGAACGCCATTACTTAAAGGAAAAAAGGATGACATGCTGTTGTTACCTACCACTGCCTGTAATCTACCGCTTAAATATGATAAGATAGAAAAAAATTATATTATTCTACAAGTTTGCCATGGAGTATGTCGTGATTAACAGCGTCGAATGCTTTTGAAAACTAAGCAGGCTAAAATGTGTTACCTTGTTTTCATCTACCATTCGACAGATCTCAGGTTCACTTCCAGTTGGAAGTGAAGCTGGAGTTAAATTCCTATTTCCAAAGTCAAATTTAAGAAGCTTTTCAGATTGGTTTATTGTCTCGGGTGTTTGTCAGACTTTGGACAAACACACAAAACAATGCACTCACTGCAAAAGCTGTTTCCACATAAGAAACTCCCCTAATGATGGTTGTTAGAGGTGGTGTCCATATCCGCTACTTAAAAGGGATAAGTGACCATTCTTTCATCAAACAACGCTCAAAAGAAGCTCATATCATGGACACCCAATTAAAAGATGGCGCCGTGGCAGCATTGAGTAATGAAATTAAATTTTTGACTGATATAGTGTTACTAAGGGTAATGGTTTCAAGCGTGTGACCATTAAAATTGCAACCGAAACCTGTAAAGATCTGCTTAAGGTTGCTTGTTTTGGATCTTAGCATCTAAATCGTATGTCTTTCACTGTCGCCGCTCAAAAGAGCTACCATCACCGTATTGAGATAAAAAAAAAACACGAGCATCGTTTCATTGGGTTATAACTTATAAGTGTCATTACCTTACCTTCTTTGCTCCCTATCTCCCTAGACACTACCAGAGGTATTACCTTCCATAAATCTGTGGTATTACTACGATACGTGATATCGATATGAGTTTAAACTAGGACAAGAACAAATATTATGCCATCAACATAACAACAAGGAATCGGACAGAACAATACATCTCAAAGCAACAACTTTATGGTACTAAGGAGTTTTATCTGCTATCGCTTCGCTATTAATTCAAAAAATTAACTGTGCATAGAGGACTAATTTTCAAATATTCTAGTCTGAGAGGTCAAGTTTTTAACAATTCCGGCTAAATTTGAGGAATAGCCTGAATTGTGACTTAAGAAAACATTGCAAGAAAGTTCAAATGATGGTGGGCAATAATTCACGTCACCTTCACAAGAGATTAACGGAAAATCATTATTATCCACATAGACACCGATTCCTTCAAATTTCGGAGTAAACGTTCGTATAATCACATTTCGACTTTATTTATATCATTTTTATCATCAATAATCCAAATGCTTATGATTTCATCTAACGTCCAACTCGCTGTGAAAGAGAAAGTTGCGTATGACCCAGTCGTGCAACCACCACTCGTTTCTAGATACATTGCCCCCTGGTGAACTGCATTTGGATTGACGTCATCCCATTTTTGGCAATTTTGTTTGTTAACAATAGCCATTGGTCAATAAAGATAATTTTTGGGCAAGTTGAGGTCCTCTTCCAAAAGCCATGAAGCCAAAAAAAACGTCGCTGTATATGGTCGTTAACTTTGAGCTTTGATTTTGTGAAGGCTTAAATCCCTACCAAAAAGTCGCCAATTTGAAGCCAACGAAAGGCCGAGTTCTTGTGCACAGCGGATTCACCTGCACAATTTCATGGACAGCAGCGAATATCTTGATTAGGGGCTTCTTCGATGTACAATTGTTTAGGTACCTTCGTTTCGAATTTGGCCACCGACCGTTGCAGAGTCGATTTTGAAGTGCCACCGCGTCTGCCCTTAAATGGGGGCATCGCGGGCAACCAACTAACTAGCGAACAATCATTTTGATAACAAAGTGTTATCTCTTCTACGTGCACCGTAAGGTGTACCTAGCAAGGGTAATTTGGCATCAGTGACTGAGTACTAAATAACATGGCCACCACAGACTGTAAACATTGACCCGTCCCTATTAGAAACCCCTTTGATATATGTATAAGCCCCAGTATACTCCCCAATCCTACTTTGTATCAACAATTAATAATGAAATACTTAGTTCTTTCGGGCAAAAAATCTTTGGTCCTTTACGAAAGACGAAAGACAATTTCCCATTTGGCTTTTATGAACACATAGAGCGAATAAATACTAATGGTCCGACACGTGTTGTATACTATCAGATAGAAAGTGACAAGACCTCGTCCCATAAATTTAACCTACCAGAAGTTTGCAGCTCGAAGCTCATAGCTAGAGACTGGGATAAATAAAGATAAGGGATAAGTAAATTCAATAATTTTGAAAAGCATTCGATAGACATCTGTTAAAGCTAAGGCAATGAAAAGTTCTAGAAACTAGCCTAATGATTGATGACAATGAGGTAGGAAGACCGGAGTAAGATGCCCCGCCTGCCTCACCGAAATATTTCCAATAAGATCCGGTAAGGTTTCATTTTATGTAAATTTTAAAATGATTATCGTTGACGATAGTGTAGGAGACTTGTTAGGTATGGAATGACTACCCTGGAGGTTGAAGAAAGAATTAACTTCAAAGTGAACCAATTATTCAAATGATAAACCTATTAGCCGGTTTTTCAGTGCTGAGTTAACTCTGAGTTTACGCAGGGTTAACTATCCCCGGATTAAATTTAATCTAAAGTTAAGTCATGAAGTAGTATTTCAGTGCATCACTCCGTGCGTGATGATTTTATTTGGTAGCAATTTATCGATTTTACTGTCAAAAAGTTATCGAAATGTATGTTTGGTTTCTTTTTCCCCAAACAAATGAAAATGCTTTTGTCGCGATCGGACAAGTCTTTCTCTTTTTAAAACAGCCACACCCCTTATTAATAAACGCTGATTAGCTAATTAGTGACCAGCTTTTGACATTTGCGCGAGTATTTCTGGGGAAAACTGTCAACTTAGCCATTGATTAGCTGATCTGCTGTTATTAATACGGAGGTCAATATTTAAAACTGTTTCGAGTCGCTAAGATTTGAATCTGAATACCTATATCGTACACGTATTAACTTTCTAAAAATTTTATAAAATGTCCACTCAAATAGAATTGAAAAAATTGTTTGTTATTAAGGTAATCATCTGTCAAAAACACATCTAATCATTTAATTCCAGGGTTAACTCACCAAACTTGCTGGCTTAACTCAATGTCAACTCAGGATTTAAATTGATTGAAAAACTACTTTCTGGAGTTAATTAGAATGATTCTGCACTGAAAAACCGGGCAAGAGGCCAGAATCAATCTGATTAACTTTCTTGTTGAGGAGTAAGACCAAATTAAATTTTAAGGGCCGATGTTGAATGTGAACCACACCTAAACGTCAAGTTTTTTTTCTGCACTTCATTTGACATTTCTCAATTGCAGACTAACTCAATTTGAACCATGGAAAGATACATAATCGAGCAACGCGTTAAAGTTATTCAGGCTTATTATGAAAATTGGAGTTAAAATCAAAATTTATATCGTGCACTTTGTGATAATTTCGGTCAATTTAATCGTCCAAATGTGCGTACAATCGGAAAAATCGTGCAAAAATTTGAGCAAACCGGGTCTGTAGGAGATGTGAAAACACCAGTGCATGCTCGTACAGCTTTTACTGCAGAAAATATTTCTGCTGTTCGCGATAGTGTGGCTCAACTCGTCGTCGTGCTCAACAATTGCACCTCTCACACTCGTCCTTGATGGACATTATGCAAAAAGACTTGCATTAACACGCTTACAAGGTGCAGGGTGCGACTCAAGAACTAAAGCCTCTTGACCATTTCAAGCTTCGTCAATGGTCACAATGGTGGCAAGAAATGGCAACAGAGGATGACCAATTTTCGAAGAAAATCATCTTCAGTGATGAGGCACCTCAGTGGATTCGTCAATAAGCAGAATTGTCGCATTTGGGCGAATAATAATCCAAGAGTGAGTGTCGAAAAACCAATGCACCCACAAAGAGTGGCTGTTTGGTGCGGTTTGTGGGCTGGCGGCATCATCGGGCCGTTTTGTTTTTTCAAAATGAAGCTGGTCAGGCAGTTACTGTGAATGGTGTTCGCTATCGTGAGATGATAACGAACTTTTTATGGCCCGAATTGAAAGATATGGATGTGGACAATATGTGGTTCCAACAGGACGGTGCCACTTGCCACACAGCTAACGAAACAATGGCTCTTTTGCATGACAAATTCAACGGCCTTGATTTGACACCGTTGGACTTCTTTCTTTGGGGTTATTTGAAAGAAAAGGTGTACGTCGATAGGCCAGCAACAATTCAAGAGCTAAAGGATGAGATAATTCGGCACATTAACGGCATAGAACCTCAATTATGCCTCAGCGTCTTCGAAAATTTGGACCATTTGGCCGATATTTTGTTCCATACATAATTCAGCAATACCAATACATATTATCATAATAAAAAGAAATGACAATAATTTCCTAAATAATTTGAGTTTTATTAAAAATCAATATCGGCCCTTAAAATTTAACCACCCTTTTATCTGTAGTTACATCTGGTATCAATAGAGAAGCAAGCTTCATCACCGGGGACGGGTACGCTAAATGGTTCTTTGTTGGTTTTCCTGAATTAAAAGTTTACTGTATCGCCTTCAATTTAAAGAAAGATCCTAGGAAGACAGTGACAAAGGCATATCCACTCGTATAAAAGAGATTTGTCTTTAATCTCTTGGAACACACCCACACGGAGGAAGTAACTCATCCACATTACAAAACTCAGATTTAGTCAGAATTATTATATAAATTTGATCAATTATTAACCAATAAGAAAACAGAGATTTGTCTAAATTATCAACTCTAAAAGTTTCGGAACACGCCCATTCTTGCATTATAAAAATTGCATTTTGAAACAATCGACTGCAGTTAAGATTCGTAAACCAAGGCAAGCTATGCTAGCGCCAGCTAAACGTGTCTTCGGCTCTCTTTATTAAAAGAACTGTTTATCCTTATCCTTTTCGTGTACCTACGCAGTCTATAAATAGATACAACATAAGCCACCCTACAACTTATGTGCATTGAAAACATTCGCCTCGAAATCTGGCACAAGCATGTGTTTGCACATGTTTTTGGTGATAGCAACACGATACAGATTTCAGACAACCTAAATCCATTAAATTTGCATTAATCGCGTTTTAATGATGTTAAGACCGATTTTCATAAATTCCCTCAGCCTTGCCTATATGCTGGCAATGCTGTGCGAGGATAAAAGGAATACCCAACCAAACTGTGGGATATGGAAACAGACAGACTACGATAAGGGGGCAACAAGGCAGAGTGCCATAAGGGCAATCCGTACCACTCCAAAATAGAAGTCGTCGGCAAAACCGAAGGAACATTTGGGTATTTCCTATTGTTAGACAGGAGGCGGTGATCACCACCACCATTATCGTACACATATCTATAAACCGTACACATACCTTCTTTGTGTCCTTTTTTTGTCTCCACTGTTTGTTGCCAATTGTATCCTTTTTGTTGGTCTTTTCGTCTTGTTAGTTTCGAAATGATAAAAAAGAAAATTTCCGAAAATTAAATCATTACTCCATTTCCTCGTTTTCCATAAATTCAATCACTTAATCCAGCGCGGGGGGAAAAGTCGAATTTATCAATATTTTTTTTTTTTTGGTAAATAATGCAACACCACAGCACCTCACATAAACAAGAATAAAAAAATCATAAAAAAAAAGGAAAACCAAAACGGGGCACGGGCCCACCACAAAGCTATAGGTATCCAAACGGCCGATAACGACGACGACAACGACACACAAGGTGATGGAACAAACACCGACACGACGAAAACGACTCCAACGACGTCGGCAGCGGCGACGGCGACGGACGCGAAAAAAAGGAAAGCCGAGCAGATAAAGACCGATTGGCAATGCAGCACCGTTATTAATTTTCTTGTATACAATATTTTTCCAATTGATTTTTGTGAAAATTATCGCACTCCAGCAGATGGGATCACTAGATTTTCACAAAGGACACTAACTTTTTCACATGAATTTCTGGATTTTACTCAAAAATCTGCATAAATTTTCCGGGGAATAAATTTCCTTTTCTTTTTGAACTGCCTTTGGCTTTTCTCTTGCTTTGCACCACACACAATTGAGGAGGAACAGCTTAGCGCACAGCAAACAACTACAGCACCCAACGAGAGCAGAGAGCTAGACGTCAAAACTAAGCGAGAACAAACCGAACCGATAAACTCTCGGCCATTTTGTGTTTTGATTTTTTGTTGGACGGTGCGGCGAAAAGCAGCAAGCAGACGGTTTTTTCGCCGTTTGCTTTGTGGTGTTATTCGGTATCTGTGTATAAGTTTTTGTTGAAAACGTTAGTGTGCTCTCTTTCACTCGTGCAGGGAGTAGTTATGTTAGAAGCTGAAAGGCAGTTGGTGTGGTAAAGTTATTCGCCTGAGAGAGAGAGAAATTTTGATGAATGTGAAGTTGACTGTGGTTTAAAATAATGACAGTTGATTAGATGAACTCGTTTTAAAGCCGACGTTTTTCAATAAAGGTGGAAACAAATTGGTTAGGTATTATGCGAGAAAGACATGAACTATGCCTTTTAAGCGTAGTACGCAGCTCGCGCTAAATTTTATCTCCCATACAAAAATCTCTACAGAGATAAAATTTAGCGAGCAAATTTATCAGTGCAGTACGCAGCTCGGGAAATAAATTCTTAACTTCATATAGATGGGACACACAAAATGTAGGTAGGGTATAACAATATTATGTGTTATACGAAAAGTGTTATACTCGGCGGAAGACAGGTCTCCACTTATTTATCTCGCGAAATTAATGTGCGAGGCATTTAAATCGGCGAAATTTTAATGAAAAATAAAAACAAAATGGAAGAAAATGAAGACGAATATTTGATGGAAGAATTTCTCGATGAAGACGACATCTTTATTTACAAAGAAAATATTAATATTACTGACATCTGCGAATGCATGACATTTCCCTGACTCATCTATACGCTGTGTTCGAATTTAGCGAGCATTTATCTTTGGATTGGAGAAAACAAGTGGAGAGTAGTAAAGATAAAATTTTCTTTAAGTCTTATTAGAAGTATGTAAAGAAGTCTTATAGGAGTATATAGATTCCTAAAAGTGCGCCAAATGTTTTTCCATAAGACTTTCTACAAGTAATATTGCTGGAGGGGAAATAGCTTCGATAGTGCTTTATCGAAGCGAAATTGTTAGTTGGGTGTGAAACAAGGAATGTGTGTATCTGGTTGGACCGTGGTGATCACTTTATCTGTTCTTTGAAAATTACAGAATTAGCTTGTAGACAGAACGTAAAGTCCTGGAAAGTTTCCGATTTCTTTTTTACCTGATCTCTGGTTGCCGGAATGGCTCCTTTGATGTGCACTGGGACTGGACTCCCCAAAAACCAAAATGGCTTCCAAAATTAAAAAAAAAAAATACATTTGCATAAAACAAAATTAATAAGGAAATTTTACTGAATAATGTTAAAAACAATTCAATTACAACTCGTTGCGTACATAATTTGCGCATCTCTTAATAGCAGCCTTATTATTCGAAACACTTTCAGCCTTATTCATTTACTCTTATAAGGAGTTTATAAAGTTATGCGATCCTTAAAATGCCTCTAAACGCAAAAACCTTACTCATAAAATTTATACAACGTTGAATAGAGGCTGCATATCCTAAACGCGTCTGATCTTTGAATAGTACCTGCATAAGGGTATTTATATTTTTTTATTTCGGTGCACACAGACGGTTGAGTAACAGGGTTACCAAAGGTTCAATTGTAATTCGAAAAAAGCGGCCAGGGTATTTTTGTCTGTTAGCAGTTGTGGTTCACTGATTAATTTGTTCAACTGGTAATTCTTCTTTACCTACAGAATTTGTAATCGATGTTATTGAGTCAACATAAGTCACCAAAATGTTATAAAAGTGTAGAAAAAAATATGCACTTACGATCTAACGGAGGATGTGATGATATAGCGAAAGACTGCTTCTACGAGCTCTTTGAAAAAACTTATGAGTGACTACCGAAGTTCGATGTTAAAATCGTCCTGGGAGATTAAAACACAAAGAAAGGAATAGAAGACATCTTTAGCGGTATTGTAAGAAAACACTAGCCTACACGAAAAGGCGTCTTGCAACGGACTTAGGCTAATATAATTGACTTCGCTGCTAATAAAATGCCAATAAGACGGCACATGGTTTCCTCACTTCGATATCAAGAAGGGGGCATGCCGGTCCAGATTAACAAACGGTCCATCAAATTGATCACATAGCAATAGACAAGAGGCACGCTCAAGTATTTTGAATGTCCGAACATTCCGCGGGGCTAAAATCGACTCGGACCACTACCTCGTAGCAGTCAAGCAATGTATGCGGATATCAACCACGCCACAACAAATCTTGCAGGCAAGAACGAGGCCTACAATGCTAAGCTGCAGGTGAAGACGAGAGCTGCCATTGGGCAGAGAAGAAAGGAAGAACACCGACTTTTCAGAAATAAGAAAATAGAGCAAGAAATGCGCGTGATCGAGGATACAGAGAGGTGCCGCACTCCAGGAATGATGTTCGCAATTTGACCAAAGTATTAAAAGTCAAAGCCAAGGATACAAGGTTCGAATAGAATCCTGTCGAGATCAAAAAGGAAATATCGTAGTTGCGAGACAGTCGATGCTGAGGATATAAAAAAGACACTTCTACAGACTACTAAAATACGATAACGAATAATATTCCGCTGTCAGGCAGAACGAACCATTCAATATTATCGACGACAACGAAACCTATCAACTACCCGTCCTAAGTGAAGTGAGGATAGCTATTGTCTAAACTCAAGCTTAACAAGGCTATCGGAAATGGCGGTCTTCCCACCGAGCTTTATAAAGCCTCGACTCGGTAAGTAACATTCACCAACAAACACAAATACAAATTTTTGGCACAGTATGCTTGTTAGTACCCAGGGCCAAGCTTCTCCACCATTCATGTGTGATGGAATACGATGGTGGGACCTTCTGTTTTATCCCGGATCTGAACGGCTATGTTGAGAGAATCTTTTCTTGACAATTGATACTAATCGGATGATTTGTCAGATCATCACGTCAGTGAAAAATTATAAAGGTGTTGCTATGGCTGGGAATCGAACCCAGACCTTCTGCCAGAGATGAGGTAAAGTACTAGATCTCTGCCTTCTGTGCGGCGGTTCATCGCACTAACCATCGCGCCACTTATACAACAAATTTGGCCATTCCTGATCAGAAAATAAATCTTGAAAAATAAAAAATGATTTTATGCGAAAACTATATAATTTAAAGTTTAAATATATGCTATAATCAAAGATCAAGTCTCTGGCTATAAAGCTTAGTACGCGGCTAGCGCTAAATTTTATCTTTACTCCTCTCCACTTGTTTTCTCCAATCCAAAGGTAAATGCCCGCTAAATTCTTACACAGCATATAGATGAGTCAGGTGTCATACATTCACAGATGTCAGTAAATGTCAGATAATCAGTAGCGTCAATAAAATTTGTTTACCATATGAGGCAATATAAAATTCCTTCATCAAATATTCTTCTTCATTTTCTTCCATTTTGTTTTTATTTTTTAATTAAATTTCGCCGATTTAAGTGCTTCGAACATTAATTTCGTGAGATAAATAAGTGGAGACCTGTCATCCGTCGAGTATAACACTTTTCGTATAACATATAATATTGTTATACCCTAAGTTGAGTTAAGAATTTATCTCGCGAGCTGCGTACTGCACCGATAAATTTGCTCGCTAAATTTTATATCTGTAGAGATTTTTGTATGGGAGATAAAATTTAGCGCGAGCTGCGTACTAATGGCGTTTTCCATTGGGAAATCTTGATTTTGATCTGAAATTTGATCTTTTTGAGTGTCAATGGAATACTATTCAGATTTATTTTTTTTGTCATTGTATTGGTGTCATTTCGTTTCTGTGAAGTTAGCGTCGGTGTAGCTGCCAACATTAAAAACATAACAAACATTTGAAAATACAGAAATTATCTTCATTTAATTCATTCAATCAATTTAATAGTTCACGTATAACTTTCTTTTCTGTGTCTATATCCATTACTAATATCTAAACCCAAAGCACTCTCGTTTTTCACAACCGAAGTAAAAAATCAAAATGAAAATCACTCTTGTCAAACTGACAGCTATCATTTGTATTGGTATTGGTAAATCTGCCGAAAAATTCAGATTTGCAAAATTGATCTCTGATCAAAAAGAAATCAATTTTTTCGCCCAATGGAACACAAAAACCAGACAAAAACTGTCAAAATCGGTCTTCAGATCAAAAAAAAATGTTTTTTTTCCCAATGGAAAACGCCATAAGCTTAAGCTTAGTACGCAGCTCGCGCTAAATTTTATCTTTACTACTCTCCACTTGTTTTCTCCAATCCAAAGATAAATGCTCGCTAAATTCGAACACAGCGTATAGATGAGTCAGGGAAATGTCATGAATTCGCAGATGTCAGTAATATTAATATTTTCTTTGTTAATAAAGATATCGTCTTCATTGAGAAATTCGTCCATAAAATATTCTTCTTCATTTTCTTCCATTTTGTTTTTATTTTTTATTAAAATTTCGCCGATTTAAATGCCTCGCACATTAATTTCGCGAGATAAATAAGTGGAGACCTTTCATCCGCTGAGTATAACCCTTTTCGTATAACACTTAATATTGTTATACCCTACCTACATTTTGTGTGTCCCATCTTTATGAAGTTAAGAATTTATTTCGCGAGCTGCGTACTGCACTGATAAACTTGCTCGCTAAATTTTATCTCTGTAGAGATTTTTGTATGGGAGATAAAATTTAGCGCGAGCTGCGTACTAAGCTTTAATAATTATATTATCGTGAATACCAACCTTAGAAAACGGACTAGATACGTTTTATTTTTTTTTTTTACAAAAGTAGTACACGACAACACTGACAATCAAAAAGATCAACCACTGCTAAGTTCACGTATCAATTCCACACTGTCATTGGCCGATGCCATTTTTTATTTTATTTTCGATTGTTGGGAGACGCTAGTCTCCACGATTTTCGAGTGTCCCTAGTCGAATATTTATAAATTCACATAAACAAACAATCAAAGAAAATCATTAACCAATCGCATAAGGGAAAGCTGACAAAGCGTTCGCAACAAATTAATTTCATTCTGTGAGTGGGGATTCAGGAAACAGAGCAAAATGCAGGCACACAGCAAAAAGAGAGTTTGCTACTACTACGACAGTAAGTTGGCTAATTATTTCCATTTTAATTAATTGAACGGCTTTTTCTTACTTTTTCTATTAAAAAAAAACTAACTTTCAAAATCCGTGTTAAATTTAAATTCTAACAAATTTGGTGAAAATTTGCCGCTCGAGTCGGCGTGGGCTACATAAACAAAACCAAATTCTCTCATTTTTCTGAATTTATTTCGACTGTCCGCGCTGAGTGTACTTTTGTCGACGGCCGTCGTCGTGTCCTATCCGTGTTCGAATATCTGTGCGCGTCATCTACGGTAGTTGTGTTTGTGGTGGTGGAGTTGTATGTCAGCGACACTGGACAGTCGACTTAAAATTTGAAAAATGAAAATTTATTCTACAAATGAGCTTTAGTAATGCGTTTTGGCGTTGAATTATATTTTTAGGTGATATTGGTAACTACTACTATGGACAGGGACATCCCATGAAGCCACACCGTATACGTATGACGCACAATCTCTTGCTAAACTATGGCCTGTACAGGAAAATGGAAATTTATGTAAGTGAAGTTGAATGGTTATTGATAAATATTGGGATGGGCGAGGGTTAAGTATTGTCTGCAAAGGTTAAGCAAGATCTGCTATTTGTTACATAGTGAGATAAAGAAAGTATCGCCGACGAAAATAACTAGTTGGTGAGTACTATTCTCTGGCGTTCACTTCTTTTTTTAAGGAATGTCCTCTCCGATCGATGTACTAATTCAGGGGACCAACTTTGTAAAGAATGTTTTTTTTTTAGAGGTGTAGAACTTCGAATTGAAATAAAACACAAGAAAATCGTTTTAGTGTCCATCAATTTAGCTTTATTGGAAGGATAATTTTATGCCATTAATATATAAATATGATTTCGGGCATGTGTCAACCGCGGCTGGTTCGAATAAAGCCAAGTCTAGAGGTCCAATTTTCAACCACTTTTTTGAGTATGTCGGCAATAACGCCACGAGTGTTAGCTTCCAAGTCCCCTAACGTTTTTGGTTTGTTGGCGTAGACGAGCGACTTCACATATCCCCAAAGAAAATAATCCAATGGTGTCAAATCATACGATCCTGGTGGCCACTTGACAGGTCCATTCCACGAAATTATGTGCTCATCGAATGTTACCTTCAATATATCGATTGTGACGTGCGCTGTGTGGCATGTAGAGCTGTCTTGTTGGAACCACATCGCATCCACGTTCATGCCATCTAATTCGGGAACAAAATAGTCGGTTATCATGGCTCTATACGGTAACTGACTCTCCAGCATCATTTCGGAAGAAGTATGGCCCAATGACTCCACCAGCCCATAGAGCACACCAAACAGTCAGTTTTTGTGGATGTTATGGCGTCTCAAGGGTCTCATGTGGATTCCCTTCACTCCAAATGCGGCAATTTTGCTTGTTGACGAAGCCATTCAACCAAAAATGAGCCGCATCAACGAACAAAATTTTGCGATGAAAATCAGCATCGAAATCAATCTCATTTTCGGCCTTTACACCAAAATCACGACGCATTGCATGGTCTCGCGGCTTTAATTCTTGCACAAGTTGGATCTTGTAAGGTCGTAAGTCAAAATCTTTCATAAAGTTGATGGACAAAGCTCCAATTGCTGTGCACGGTTTGCGGCAACAACTTTTCTGACTTCGCAACGATCTAAAATAATTTAATATAAATTCGTTTCAAATTTTAAATTCAAAACTAGCAAATTCACCTCACTGGTTTATACCACTCTTTCACGAATAAATACGCACAAATTAACCCAACAGTGCAAGGTCCAAACTAATCAATGTCCACAAAAGAACAAGTTCGATGCACTTTCAGAACCCAAACAAAAAGTCATCTTATATGGTGGCTCGATGACACTCCGGGGGGCCGGCTGAAACTATTGTGAAGACTCTAAGTCTAAAACAGCGAGCCTTCCGACTGCCCTCTTCAATTGTATGACTCCAGTTGGTAACCGTACATCAGCGGTGCGTACAACTCCATCTGTAGCTGGATATACCTTCGTTATTCGACCCAGCTACCAAGAACGGATCTCATTGGGCTCAATGAGAATAACGATGTCATCGACTGTTACAGGCTTCGTCTTCTGGTGCCGCTTCGATCTTCTTGTTATTTCTGGCAGATACTCCCTATACCACCGCCTCGTGAATTGCGCCATCAAATGTTGTGCCCGTCGACTATACAACCTGCTGTAGGCATCGCTTTCGTAAAACAATCCAGGGGCCGTAACGTCTTTATCTGCATTGCCAAAGAGTATCGTACTCGGCGTAAGGGGAGTCGGGTCCTCGGGATCAACAGGTATGTGAGTAAGAGAACCGCGGTTGATTTGACCTTGAGCTTCGATCAAAGCATTACGAAGAACGTCTTCTCTTGGAACCACACCGCGAAGAATGAAATCGATGCTGCCCTTAACCGATTGAATCAGGCGTTCCCAGGCTCCACCCATCCACGGAGAATATGCCGGAATGAACCGCCACAAGATGCGCTCGTACTTCGACGAATATTCACTAAGGGCCGCTTCCATCTCCCTGACGTCTCTGTCCAAAAGATTTTTTGACCCGACAAAGTTAAGTCCATTGTCGCTATATATGAACTGGGTTACGACCCGATTCACCAGAAAGCGACGAAGTCCCATGGTACATTGGTCAAAGCTTAGATCGTTGAGCAGCTCGATTTGGACCGCACGAAATGTTAGGCACGTAAAAGTCATACCGTACCTTTTTACGGTTCTTCTCCCGAATTTTACAAGCATAGGCCCAAAGCAATCTTTTGGAAATTCGTTCAATTGTTTGCTTTTTCTGTAACAAAAATAATTTGGGCATTGTGTTGTTCCGGTCGTATCTCTGAGCTAAAACCGTGTATCTTGTAGATCGTTGAAATAAGGGAGGGATGCATAGTGGGTATAATTATTACTTAGTATCCCTGAACCTCTGGGATATCCAAGAAGTTTTGTTTTAGGCATCGTTTGTGGCTTCTGTTGTTTGGTTTGCTTTGTTTCGCTAGTGGGTGGAAACTTACCTTTTTCCTACAGTTGAATATGCCCCCCCCCCCCTTTTTTCTAAATGTTTTCTTTTTTTGATGCTACAACTTGATTGAACAATGGCTTGTTTGATCCTTTTTTATATAGTGAGGTACGAGGTTTTTCCCTAGTTCCATAAAACTTATTGATGGTCTTGTATCCCTTCCTTCGATATGGGTAGCGTATAGATCGCTGTTATTAAAGTGTAGTATGTCCCAATGGAGAAGATATTGAGATCTTGTAGTTCTACGGGTCTGAAGTAAAAAAAAGATTTTCAAAGTTGTTATGGATATCAAGTTGACTCAAATTTCGGGTAATGGCAAACATTTCAACTGTCATCCTGTGTCATCCATTCTGTTCGAGTTGCGTTGCCAATTGGAGTTGTTCAAGTTCAAATCGCCAAGGATGATAACTTCGGCTGTAGGATAATGAGTTCTTGAGTGTCGCAGGTTGATCGTCATTTTGGGAGCGATAAATGCAGCATATAACTTTTGAGGTTCCCTTGAAGATACGTTTGAGAAGTCAAATGAAATTGAATACTTTCGCATAAGTGTAATTCGTTTAATGAAATATATTTCGAACTGAGAAAAGGTTCCTTTAAAGATAAAAACGCTAATCCTAGAATATAAGTAACCGATTTATTGTTGCCGGCCATCTCGGCGGCGACCTTACATTACCAATTAACTATGGTATACACGGTTTAAGAAGAAAACTGGTCCCTAGAAAATAAACAGAAAGTAAAAACAAAAACAAGCTTCAGGGCTAAGCAACCTTGATATCCTCACCCCGTTGGAAAATCATCTTCAACAATCAACGAACCGAGGACAAAGCTTACAGATGGTACGTTTCAGCTCCCATTTGGACGTTAAATCGCTTGCAACTGTGTTTTCGTTACTCCGATAAGGCAATGACATGGTGGCCTGTTTGTTTTCCCTGATGACCACAACGACGTTCAGCTGAATGTTTTTCGATTTTCAGACCATTTTACTCGTATCTGCAGCTGGCTGAGATAGTTGTCCGTCTGTTCATTCAAAAACTCCTGTACAATTCGCTGAACATGTTGTCATTGTTTTAATGATGTGGTTCGCATGTCCAAAAGATTTTGTTCACCGGTTTTGACACCGCCCTCCCATAGCCAACCGAAATGACGAGTATAGGGAGGTATACTTACTTACTTCCTTACTTAAGTGGCGCTACAGTCCGGGATGAACCTGGGCCTCAACACACATGCCTCTCCAATTAGCCCGGTCCTTAGCTAACTGCCTCCAGTTGCGCACTCCAAGTTGGTTGAGGTCGGTTTCTACTTGTGCGCGCCACTTAAGGCGAGGTCTTCCTTTACTGCGTCCGATGTCTGGCTGGGAATCGAAGACTCTGCGAGCCGGAGTATTGGTGTCCATTCGTTCTACATGTCCTAGCCACCTAAACGTCCAATGCGGAGATTTTTTTTGACCAGGTCGTATAGTTCGTGGTTGAATCTTCGTCTCCATAGCCCGTCAACGCAAACGGGACCGAAGATTTTCCGAAGAAGAAGAAGAAGAAGAATGTCCATGCTTCAGCGCCGTAGAGCAGGACTGGGATGATCAGGGTCTTCTATAGGATCTCCTTAGTAGTTCGAGTGAGGGCTTTACTACTAAATTGCCTTCTTAGCCCGAAGAAACAGCGATTGGCAAGAGTAATTTATTCTTCGTTTGATTTCTGACGAGATGTTGTTGTCAGAGTTAATAGCGAAGCCGAGGTAGACAAAGTCCCGTACTACCTCAAAGTTATATCTGTCAATGGTGACGTTCTGTCCAATTCGTCGATGTTGTGTGTCCTTTCGTGTTGACAGCATATACTTTGTCTTACCCTCATTTACTGCTAAACCCATTTTTGCCGCTTCCTTCTCTATACTAGCAAACGTGGCTATGACATCAGGTTCATCACGTTGAGTCCTACCAATGGTGTCAATATCGTCGGCGTATGCTAGTAGTTGCACCGATTTTTGGAAAATTGTGCCTCTGGTGTTGGCTCGGGAGTTTTGCACAATCCTCCCAAGAATCAAATTGAAGAAGTCACATGACAGCGCATCGCCTTGCCTAAATCCTTTTTTGGTATCGAATGTGTCGGTGAGGTCGTTTCCGACCCTGATGGTGCAGCGAGAATTCTCTATCGTCATCCTACACAAACGGACAAATGGGCGGTATACCAAAACTAGACATGGCTCTGTATAGTTCCTCTCTATAAATGCTGTCGTATGCGGCTTTGAAATCTATGAATAGGTGGTGGGTATCGATTTGGACTTCTGGGGTTTCTTTGAGGATCTGCCGAAGTGTTATGATTTGATCAGTTGTGTACTTTCCTGGCCGAAAACCACACTTATAAGGGCCGATCAGGTTGTTTGTAAACGGTTTCACATATTACGGCAAATAGAATCTTGTAGGCGATGTTGAGGAGACTTATGCCTCTATAGTTGGGGCAGTTCAGAGGGTCTCCTTTTTTGTGGATCGGGTAAACGATGCTGAGGTTCCATTCTTCAGGCATACTTTTATCCGACAAGATTTGGGTTATGAGTCGGTGGATGTTACTTAACGAGACATCTCCGTCGGCTTTATAGGGCTTAGCGGGAAGGCCGTCATTTCTGGCAGCCTTGTTCAGCTTGGGTTCAGATATTGCTATCCTCACTTCAGTTAGGTCGGGTGGTTGGTAGTTTTCCTGTCGTATTGGTTAGTTCTGCCTGACAGCGGAAGACTGCTCCGTATCGTCGTTTTTTTTTTTTGTCGTTTAACAGCCTGCAGAAGTGGTTCTTCCATATCCTCATCATCGACTGTGTTTTTTGCAAAAAAAAAAACACAACAACTGGGATCGTATTCAGACCTTATGAGCGGCAGTTCATTGCACTTACCATCGCGCCACTAAGCCCGTGACTGTGTCTCAACTACGATATTTCCTGGTTCATCCCTACAGGATTCTGTTTCAGCCTTGTATCCTTGCGAATATCATCCCAGGAGTGGCACCTCTATATCTTCGATCGCGCGCTTTACTTGCTCTTTTTTCTTCTTTTTGAAAAGCCAGTGTTCGTCCCTTCTTCTTTGCTTATAGAGCTCAATGGCAGCTCTGGTCTTCACCTGCAGCTTAGATTGGTAGGCCTCGTTCTTGGCTACTGGTGGGCGCGAGAAACCTAGGACATCTGTTGTCTATCGTAATTTGAGCAACTTGATTATCCGTTTATTGATCTGTAGACCGCCATGTCCCCTTTTGGATATCGAGGTGAGGTCTATGCTTCAGCGCCGTAGAGCAGGATTGTGATGATCAGGGTCTTATATAGGATCTCCTTAGTAGTGTGAGTGAGGGCTTTACTACTAAATTGCCTTCTTCGCCCGAAGAAACAGCGGTTGGCAAGAGTAATTCTTCCTTTGATTTCTGACGAGGTGTTGTTGTCAGAGTTAATAGCGGAGCCGAGGTAGACAAAGACCCCTACTACCTCAAAGTTATATCTGTTAATGGTGACGTTCTGTCCAATTCTTCGATGTTGTGTGTCCTTTCGTGTTGACAGCATATATTTAGCCATATCATCTGAAGGGTCAGCTCCAATTTATTAGACACCGTTAAGGCACGGGGTCATCAGTACCCACAACGGTATTGAGCACTGCCTGTGGCCTCTCAGCTCTTCCGCTACCATTTCTGTTCAAGGGTCCTGACTAACCCTTGAGATTCCTTGATGACTTGTTGTCCGAATATGTGTTAGCAGCTCAAATTGGTTGTTTACTTTGTCCATCCTAACTGGAACCATAGACGCGACCGTTGACTCCATCTTGGGAATTATTCCGCTGCCACCTTTTACCCTTACCCGTAGATAGTTTGTGGTATTTAATTTCCCATCTGACCCGCAAAATCAAAACAGTGATATCATCATCCACGTTCTTCGGCAGCTCCATGTTGACGATGGTACATCAACTGCGGCCCTTTTTCTGGTCATACGGACTATTTTCTTTTATTCCTCCGATCTAGTATGACATCCTTGTTCTTTGTGGACTTTTGGTGTCTCTTGTCATTATTACGGCCGCGATGTTGTTTGCATTTCATGTCTGAAAGGAATCTTCTAGCATCTCCATAGAACAAATCCGTTGATTTCATTTCTGTTAGGCCTTCTTTGTTGTCATAAAGAAGATCGCAATTCTTCAGATAGTTCTTACTCCTGCGTTAGGGATATGTACATGCTTGAAAATATCGGACGTGTACTCGCGTATATTTGTCATGTCTCCCTATCTCGTTGAATTTCGATGGTTTCGAACGTCTCGAATTACTAGCAGAAGGAATTTCTTTCGATTCTGGTGTATTAGTAGCGCCTTTTGGACAGTCTTTACCACTTTTTGAATTGCTCAAAGTGTTAAGTGTTCTTTACGCAGAGAGTTCCTAACTTTAGCACCTTGCCTGCGGTGTCCAAACGGGTTTGTATGATGATGTAAAAAATGGGTCTCCTCTGTCTTGGTGTTTAGTACCTAAATTGAGAAGACACCGTCTTGAAGGAAGAGTGAGTATAATACTCAGTAGCAACCTATGCCATGCATTATCGATGGGCCGGTCTAGTTGAATTTATTTTCGATTTCCTTTGGCCGTTGATGCATTTCTTTAGGTTCGTATTACTCCAAATTCGGCTTTTATATATTTCTCTCCCTCCTTTAAGAGTGGGCTGTAATATTGGCTCTTTCCAGACTAGCAGATCGGAAATCTATTCAAAATATTTCTGCAAGTGAATCCATTAGGTCGCTAGGCCATGCTTTTGTTTTTTTTGTCTATCCGAAGGTCTTTTTCATTTCTGAATATTGTTCTCATCGATCTTTGGAATAGATAATGGTTTCTTGCTTACTTGTGAGCTATCTAATAGGCCAGTGCTTGAACGGAACTACCCGCGATTGAAGTGTGCAAATACTGCTGGGTTCCTTGGATGGCGACGTCTCTTCTTTTGTCTTGTGTCTCTGTTATGTATTTTGGGGTTTGGGTTTTTTGTGCTATACGTCACGTAGGCATCCTTCTTTCTTCTGCCTAGAGATATATAGATCTATTATCGCTAGCCTATGGTTTCTCTGCCTTGGTACCATTACGATGACCTAATACAGGTTTAATCGTAGCATTTTGAAATACAATTGCTTGTGAGACCATGCCCCATCCGTTAGGCTTCTGTTTAAGTAGAAGAACACACTTGTATTCCATGCAAACATCACTAATTTTCATCCCTCTTTCAGAGACCACACAAAGCCACCGCCGATGAGATGACCAAGTTCCACTCGGACGAATACGTCCGTTTCTTGCGCTCAATCCGTCCGGACAACATGACTGAGTATAACAAACAAATGCAGCGGTTCAATGTAGGTGAGGATTGTCCCGTCTTCGATGGTCTATACGAATTCTGCCAGCTATCGGCCGGCGGTTCGGTGGCAGCTGCGGTCAAACTCAACAAGCAGGCATCAGAAATCTGCATCAACTGGGGTGGTGGTTTGCATCACGCCAAAAAGTCGGAAGCGTCCGGTTTTTGTTATGTTAACGATATTGTCCTGGGCATCCTTGAACTTCTCAAGTACCACCAGCGTGTTCTGTACATCGACATCGACGTTCATCACGGCGATGGTGTTGAAGAGGCCTTCTACACCACAGATCGTGTGATGACCGTCAGTTTTCACAAATATGGCGAATACTTCCCCGGAACCGGCGACCTACGGGACATTGGTGCCGGAAAAGGCAAGTACTACGCGGTGAATATCCCACTCCGCGATGGCATGGACGATGAGGCCTACGAGTCGATATTCGTGCCGATAATCTCAAAGGTCATGGAAACCTTCCAGCCGGCTGCTGTTGTGCTGCAGTGTGGTGCAGATTCACTGACCGGCGATCGTCTGGGTTGCTTCAACTTGACGGTAAAAGGACACGGCAAGTGCGTCGAATTTGTGAAAAAGTACAACCTGCCTTTTCTCATGGTCGGTGGCGGTGGTTATACAATTCGCAATGTGTCCCGCTGTTGGACCTACGAAACATCTGTAGCGCTGGGTGTTGAGATCGCCAACGAACTGCCGTACAATGACTACTTCGAGTACTTTGGTCCCGATTTTAAGTTGCACATCAGCCCAAGCAACATGACCAATCAGAATACAAACGAATATCTCGAGAAGATCAAGAATAGGTGGGTTTAGAAGCTTTTATTTTATTGTGTGGAACTTATCTTTTTCTTACCGCCCTTAGATTGTTTGAAAACTTACGAATGCTGCCCCATGCTCCTGGTGTTCAGATCCAAGCGATACCCGAGGATGCCATCAACGATGAATCCGAGGACGACGATAAGGTCGATAAAGACGAGCGGTTGCCACAAAGCGACAAAGACAAACGGATTGTGCCCGATAACGAGTTCTCGGACTCGGAAGATGAGGGCGAAGGTGGTCGTCGAGATCAGCGTTCCTACAAGGGACAAAGAAAACGGCCCCGCCTAGACAAGGAGTCCAAGACAGAGAATTCCGAGGTGAAAGATGAAAAGGAGAGCAAAAGTGAGTTTTTTTCGAATTGTCATTCCGAATTCCTTGTTTATGAGTCCTTTTCTCCTTTCAGTGGATACAACCGAAAGTGAAGAGGCCATCAAAGCCGAGGAAACAAAGAAAGATTCAAACATATGACGAGACAATCGCGAATAGGTACTTTCTAAGGAGTCTACTAATTAGCTGTAATATACAATTTTAATTTGTAAACCATAAGAGGAAGCAAGATGCAAAACAATAATGTTAACAATTCTAGATTTAATTTTCTTATGTGTATACTTCCATAGAAGAAAACAATCATCAAAACGAAATATAAACACAATTCAATACATTTGGAGGTACTAGTTCTTTTGTATTCCGCTTAGGAGCATGCCGCTAGTTTGAGGTAGAGCAGCAGATGCTGCAACCTTGAAATTGCGATGGAAGGTGGATGGCACAAGAAGGATTAAATGGCTGGTTGGAACAAACAGTAGCAGGTAAAAATTCAGGTAATGTCCCTCTGTTTTCTCTGTTCGAAAAATAGAACTTGCCAACGCCAGATTGGGAATAAACACATCAATGGTGGGTAAGTATCCCTACACCCTCGCACTGAAATCGTCATTACGGGCGATTTCAATGTACACAATTCTTCGTGGCTTCGACATTCTGGACAGTCAACACCCGAAGGAAGGTATGTCGAGATCTTTGCTGACATAAACAACTTTACTCAGCTTGTAAATGAGCCAACGCGCATTCCGGATATTGATAGTCAAGCCGCCAACACCCTGGACTTGTTTTTAACATCTCACCCCGACAAATACACCATAAATGTATTATCGCCTCTAGGCACGTCAGACCACTGTATCGTATCAGCTAATTTCTCGTACTCCAACCACATAGTTAAAGAACAAATTCCTAAAAGAACTGTAAGGCATTACGAGAAAGCCAACTGGGAAGCTGGCTTTCTCGGATAAAATAAACGCAACTGAAGGCGCTTTCTGGTACTGCATTGCGTGCCGTAAGTTATCCATATCAAGTCTTGCTTTTAAGATGTCGGCTTTGAAAGCTGACATTGTTAAGCTGTCGAAAGGCTTTAAGGACTTGTTAGACAATTTTAATCATGCAGTATCCACAGTGTCTGCATTTTCAGACCCATGTCTGACCGTCGACGCTTCCACGTCTACAGAGCCTTTGCAAACATTTGACCATAACACTTCCAAAGAAGAAGCTCGGTCCGTACAATCTGTCGCGTCCCATGCAGCCAGTGATAAAGTTGTCACCATCAAAGGAAAGCGTAAGCGTGACACCAACTCATCAACGGCTCATCCGACAGCTAAACGCTCTAATCTCAGAAGTCAGGATCAAATCAAAAATAATTTGGTTCCAAATCTGTCAGTTGGGTCGCCTACAACCAATACTTCTCCTACTGCCCCATCATCTAGTGTAGTTCCAACAGTGACTGCATCTGCTTCATCAATTGAATCGATACCTAAACCTAAATCGATCTTTATATCACGCCTGAAACCAAGCACTTCCTCCGAAGACGTGATTAATCACTTATTTTCAAAAAATCTAGTCCCTACAGGTACTTCTATTAAATGTACAAAAATTAGTAAACAGGATAGTTTCGTTTCATCGTTTAAAATAGTAGTACCTCCAAATGTATTTGATAAAGTATGCGACACTGACTCATGGCCTTTAAACACTATTGTCAATGAGTTTAGGCCACGTAGAGCTAAACGCGGAGTTAACTCAGCATCAAAAAACTCTACCGACTGTCCCTCTACTACCAAAATGTAAGAGGGCTACTAACAAAAACTAAAACATTTTTTCTTAATTCCCAAGCCTTTTCTCATGATATATTCTCCTTGACAGAAACGTGGCTTAACGCCAGTATACTTGACTCGGAACTCTTTAATCATGAGTTCTCAGTATATAGGAGTGACCGCCATATAAATGACCTAAAAGCGCTTGGTGGAGGTGTTCTTACTGCAGTTCGCAGTCATCTTACCTCTGAGAAAATACCTAGTATTTCCATTCCCTCTTAACATTGAAATAATCTGTGTTAAGATAACAATCGGAAATAAATATCTTTATGTTGCAAATGCGTACATTCCTTCATATCGTCTATGCATTCTGTATTCTGAGCTATCAAAGGCTTTAGAATAAATCTTTGACTTATCTTGTTGTGACAGTACTATTTTGTTGCTGGGCGATTTCAACTTACCACACATTGAATGGGTGCCTTCAGAGGGAGAACCTCATTTTATACCATCAGAAGTTTCTGCACAGCAAGAGCTATTATTACTTGATAACATTTTATCATTTGACTTACAGCAAATAAGCTGTATAAAAAATCATAATAATCGAATTCTCGATTTAGTTTTTTCTTCTGACTCTGTTAGTACTGCAGTATTAGAATCTAGTACCAGCATTACTAACATAGATAAAAATCATCCTCCACTAGATATTTTCATTGACATAGGCGGACATCTGTACGAAAACGCTGACTCGTACGATCGTTCGTACTCTTTTGACTTTTGGAAAGCAAACTTTCAAAGGCTATCCGAAGAAATTATTATTTCTAATATGAAGATTGACGGCTTCTCCAATTAAGAAGAAGCTGTTAAAAATTTCTATTTTATAATAAAGGATTGCATGGATAAGACTATCCCAGTCAGGCATTCTAAAAATGCCCAAGTCCAGCACCCGTGGTACACGAAAGAGCTTAAATCTCTTCGAAACAGACGAAACCGGGCCTGGAATAATTTTGTTAAAAGCCAGAATCAATACGACTATGATAAGTACTTGAATTACTTTAATGAATTCTCTGCGATGTCTAGTAGTTTATATAATGGCTATATAGTTAATATGGAGAACGCTCTTAAAAGTGACCCAAAACGCTTTTGGGGATTTGTCAATTCGAAGAGAAAAACGGATGGATACCCAGCCAACTTCTCTTCCAAAAATTCAAAAACATCGAGCTCTCTAATTGTGTCAAACTTATTCGCAGAGAGCTTCAGTAAATCATTTATTGATACCCCTCCAGTCTTAGACGAGGATTATTTCAGTTATCTCAATGACTGTCCTCAAGTTAGTTTCAGCAATGTTACATTTGACGATGAGACACTACTTAAATATATATCTTCATTAAACAATGATTATTCTGCAGGGCCCGATGGAATCTCACCAATAGTCGTAAAGCAATGCAAAGATGCTCTTTTGCCATACCTTAAGTATATGCTTGAAAGCTCCCTTGCCACAGGAGTATTCCCAACCCAATGGAAAAGTGCATTTATAACACCTGTTTTTAAAAAGGGCGAGCGAGGAGATATCTCTAATTATAGACCTATCTCTAAACTATCTTGCATTCCTAAGTTATTTGAACATATTATTTGTGATAATTTAGTATTCCTGTGTCGAAACATTATCTGTGAAGAACAGCATGGCTTTGTTAAACATCGATCCACTGTAACAAATCTATTAACTTTTATGCATCATTGTTCCAATAGTTTAGAAAATAAAAAAGAAGTCGATTGTATATACACTGACTTCTCCAAAGCATTTGACCAGTTATCACATCACACCATAATTTTTAAACTTAAGGCGTATGGATTCCCTCCGATGGTTGGGTGCTGTAGAACGAGGGTAGACTCTGATTGGCGTTAACTTGGCAATGTCCAGTGTTGCAACTCTGACTACACATCAAATGTGCTTATCTTTACCTCCAAGTGGTAACCATCGGGTACTGGTCTCATCCAACCGGATTTGACTTGCTAAACGATAAGTGCGAGTGTTGATAACACGACGAAAAACAACTATAAACACCCTGGTGAGAATGGCACGGATGAATACCCGGCCTGCTGTCCCAGGCGAACCTAGATGAGCTGCTCTGACATATTCGGACAACAGGTTGTCTAGGAATTTCAAGGGTTAGTCAGGCCCCTTGAACAGAGATGGTGGCGGATGAACCGAAAGGCCAACGGCAGCGCTCAATCCCGTAGTGGATACTGATGGCCCCGTGTCCTAGGGGTATCTAATAAATTGGAACTGGCCCTCCAGGTTGGGGGTTGTGCTTTGGGCTAACTACCCACCCACAGAAAAAAAACATGGTTACGAAGCAACCAATAGCCTCGGAAAGGACGGATTTTATTGTTGACGACCCTGCTAAACGAAAAAAGGACAACGACGTTCGTATCTGCACCTGGAATGTGAGAACATTAAACAGGAGAGGTGCAGGCGAACAACTAGCGGAAGCCCTAAACTGCTACAAAGCAGACATTACTGCCATCCAGGAAATACGATGGGATGGGCCGGGCAAAAAGAGGATGAAAAACTGTGACATATACTACGGACCGTGTTATAGTGAGCAGAAACAGCGACTATTCGGATGCGGATTTGTTATAAGTGCCAGACTTAGGCAAGAAGTCTTATGTTTCCAAGACATTAGCGAACGCATAGTAACAATCCGCATCAAGGCCAAATTCGCCAACATAAGCCTTATATGCGCTCACGCTCCGACGGAAGAAAAAGATGATATAGCTAAGGATTGCTTCTACGAGCTCCTCGACAAAACCTATGAGCGACTACCGAAGTACGATGTTAAAATCGTGCTGGGAGATTTTAACGCAAAGGTAGGAAGAGAAGACATCTTTAGAAGTATTGTCGGAAAACATAGCCTACACGACAACACGTCTGGTAACGGACTTAGGCTAATTGATTTCGCTACGGAACGAAATGCCACTATAGCCAGCACACGGTTTCCTCACCTCGATATCCATAAGGGGACATGGCGGTCTCCAGATCAACGAACGGTCAACCAAATTGATCACATTGCGATAGATAAGAGGCACGCATCCAGTATTTTGGATGTCCGAACATTCCGAGGAGCTAACATCGACTCGGATCACTACCTTGTAGCAGCCAAGGTAAGAATGCGGATATCCACCACGCCACAACAATCCAGAAATACTGTGAAAAAATTTAATGTCGGAAGACTGCAATCGCAAGAGACCGCCAAGACCTTCGCACAACGCGTATCCCTTAACCTCTCGATTAACACCATACCACCAGCATCGAATGTCGAAGAGCAATGGCAACGATGCCAACAGGCCATTAGATCAGCCGCAACTGATGTGCTAGGTTTCTCGCGCCCACCAGCAAGAAACCCCTGGTTTGATGAGGAATGCCGACAGATGCTCGCAGCCAAGAACGAGGCCTACAAGGCTAAGCTGCAGGTGAAGACGAGAGCTGCCATTGAGCTCTATAGGCAAAGAAGAAGGGAAGAACATCGGCTTTTCAGCAAGAAGAAAAAAGAGCAAGAAAAGCGCGCGATCGAGGATATAGAGAGGTGCCACTCCAGGAACGATGTTCGCAAGTTTTACCAAAGTGTAAAACGTCAAAGCCAAGGATACAAGGCTCGAACAGAATCCTGTCGAGATGAACAAGGAAATATTGTAGTTGAGACACAGTCGATGCTGAGGATATGGAAGAACCACTTCTGCAGACTGTTAAACGGCGATGACGAACAACATTCCGCTGTCAGGCAGAACGAACCATTCAATATTGGCAACGACAGCGAAAACTGCCAACCACCCGACCTGAGTGAAGTGAGGATAGCAATATCTAAACTCAAGCTTAATAAGGCTGCCGGAAATGACGGCCTTCCCGCTGAGCTTTATAAGGCCGGCGGAGATGACTTGGTAAGTAACATCCACCAACTCATAAGCCAAATCTGGTCGGATGAAAATATGCCTGAAGAATGGAACCTCAGCATCGTTTGCCCGATCCACAAAAAAGGAGACCCTCTGAACTGCGCCAACTACAGAGGCATAAGTCTCCTCAACATCGCCTACAAGATCCTATCTGCCGTAATATGTGAACGCCTGAAACCGTTTACCAACAACCTGATTGGCCCTTATCAGTGTGGTTTTAGGCCAGGAAAGTCCACAACCGATCAAATTTTCACACTTCGGCAGATCCTGGAAAAAACTCAAGAAGTCCAAATTGATACCCACCACCTATTCATCGATTTCAAAGCCGCATATGACAGCATTTATAGAGACGAACTATACAGAGCCATGTCTAGTTTTGGTATACCGCCCAAACTCGTCCGTTTGTGTAGGATGACGATGGAGAATTCTCGCTGCTCCATCAGGGTCGGAAACGACCTCACCGACACATTCGATACCAAAAAAGGATTTAGGCAAGGCGATGCGCTGTCATGTGACTTCTTTAATCTGATTCTTGAGAGAATTGTGCAAAACTCCAAAGCCAACACCAGAGGCACAATTTTCCAAAAGTCGGTGCAACTACTAGCATACGCTGACGATATTGACATCATTGGTAGGACTCAACGTGATGTCATAGCTACGTTTGCTAGTATAGAGAAGGAAGCGGCGAAAATGGGTTTAGCAGTAAATGAGGGTAAGACTAAGTATATGCTGTCAACACGAAAGGACACACAACATCGACGAATTGGACAGAACGTCACCATTGACAGATATAACTTTGAGGTAGTACGGGACTTTGTCTACCTCGGCTCCGCTATTAACTCTGACAACAACATCTCGTCAGAAATTAAACGAAGAATTACTCTTGCCAACCGCTGTTTCTTCGGGCTAAGAAGGCAATTTAGTAGTAAAGCCCTCACCCGAACTACTAAGGAGACCCTATATAAGACCCTGATCATCCCAGTCCTGCTCTACGGCGCTGAAGCATGGACCGTATCAAAAGCGGATGAAGAAATCCTTAGTAGATTCGAGAGGAAAATTCTTCGAAAAATCTTCGGTCCCGTTTGCGTTGACGGGCTATGGAGACGAAGATTCAACCAAGAACTATACGAGCTGTACAGCGACATGCCCCTGGTCAAAAAACTCCGCATTGGACGTTTAAGATGGCTAGGACATGTAGAACGAATGGACACCAATACTCCGGCTCGCAGAGTCTTCGATTCCCAGCCAGACGTCGGACGCAGTAGAGGAAGACCTCGCCTTAAGTGGCGCGCACAAGTGGAAACCGACCTCAACCAACTTGGAGTGCGCAACTGGAGGCAGTTAGCTAAGGACCGGGCTAATTGGAGAGGCATGTTGGTTGAGGCCCAGGTTCATTCCGGACTGTAGCGCCACTTAAGTAAGTAAGTAAGTATGGATTCCCTCCAGGTTTCATAAATTGGGTTAAATCATATCTCTCATTGAGAACATACCAAGTAAAATTTAGAGGTTCCAAGTCCAACCCTTTTGTTGCTCAATCTGGAGTACCTCAAGGAAGTCATTTGGGACCAATTTTATTTATACTTGCAATTAACGATGTAAAAGCCTGTATTCGAGATAGCAAAATATTGATACATATATGCTGATGATATGAAAATTTTCAAATGTGTAGGAGATTTAAATGATTCGCTTTCACTACAAACCGATTTAAATAGTTTTACCATATGGTGTCTTAAAAACGGTTTGAATCTGAACCCTACAAAGTGCCAGCATATGTCATTTTCACGAAAACGCGCTCCAAGTAATTTTAAATATACTCTGTCCGGGCACACTCTCTGTCGTGCAGACAGTTTTAAAGATCTTGGTGTTTATTTTGATCCCAAAATGGAGTTTAATAAACACATTAACGTTATCGTCAATAAATCCAACTCCATGTTAGGATTTATAAAAAGGTGGTAAAAAGAGTTTACTGACCCATATGTCACTCTTCCACTCTATAATTGTCTAGTTCGCCCTCAGTTGGAGTATGCCTCACAAGTTTGGACACCCTTCTATGTAGTTCATTCGAATAGAATTGAATCAGTCCAACGTAAATTCATAAGATTTGCTTTGAGAGGACTTCCATGGGATGATCTACAAAATTTGCCTCCGTATAGGTGTCGAATTAAACTGTTGCAACTATTGCCATTGTCTCAAAGCAGACTTAACAATGACATGGTTTTCTTACACCAATTATTATCAGGACAAATTGATGCTCCTGATCTTTTAAGTGCCATTGGTTTTAATACCCGGGGAGGTTCCTACAACCTGCGTAGATTAAATATATTACATATACCTAATCATAAACAGAACTATGGTATGCATGAGGCCATTAGTCGTATGAGTAGGGTATATAATAAAAATAATGATGTAGTTGAACTACATGTTAGTAAATGTAGTTTAAAAAATACTCTGCGAAATTGTATGCTAGAGTCATAATACTTGTATGTAAAATTGTTATATTTGTAGCTAAATTGTAATTTCATCGTTTACTGACTTTGTTAGTGTTGTCAAACTTAATAACTTCTATGTTCTGTTATGTCCCACTAACAAATGCACTAAATGATGAGCCTGTGGATGCATATTATATGCTGTGGCAAATCTCTGCTCGTAGATGCTGCTTGTATTAAGCTCGCTACGACACAGATCTGATAGTGTTAAAAAAAAAAAAAAGCTCTAAACGATAACTAACAACATTCTCCTGGGTATGAAATCCTGTATCCCTCACCGGATAAAGAGTATCAAACCGAAGGTAAACGGGTGGTATGACTCGAGCTGTAAAGAGGTTGTTAGGGTGAAAGAGTTATGTTTTCGGTCATATAAAGCCAACCCAACTGAGGAAAACCGTTTAAAATTCAAACGAACCAGAAATGACTGCAATGCCCACATTAAGCGTGTCAAATTCTTCCACGACCAAAAGTTGAGGCAAAAAATTCTACTATGTCCCAAAGGTAGTAAAAACTTTTGGTCGTTTGTAAAAAACATTAAGAATTCGACCTCATCTTCCATCCCAACGCTCATTTACAATGACATTCCAGCTGTCACCTCTCTAGACAAAAGCCAATCTGCTCGCTGCTCATTTTGCAGCCAATTCAACGCTGCCAGATTGTGCCCAGTCCCAGTCTCCCCCTGTACTAGAGAAAGTAGAACATTCTATGGGACCAATCCACTTTCGTACTCGTACAGTCGCAAGAGTATTAATCGATCTTGACATACACAAATCGTCTGGTCCAGATGGTATCTCCCCCATAATTCTGAAGAGGTGTTCTTCAACGCTGGCAAAACCACTGCGTAAGCTTTTCCATCTTTCCTATTCATCAGGACTCTTTCCGAGTCGATGGAAAACTGCATTTGTACAGCCCGTCCCCAAAAAAGGCGAATCTTCTTCTTTCTCCAACTACCGACCAATTGCACTTACCTCCCTTCTTTCTAAGGTCATGGAAACGCTGATAAACCGTCAGCTTATGAAATATCTTGAATCACGAAAACTCCTCAATGACCGACAATATGGTTTTCGTAGCAACAGGACCACTGGTGATTTGATGTCATATTATCTCACCGAAAAGTGGAACCAATCAATCCACGTTGGTGGCGAAAACAAGATCGTTGCACTTGATATTTCAAAGGCATTTGACAGGGTTCGGCATCAAGCCCTTTTGTCGAAAATGCGTGCTTTTGGTATCGATGATACTCTTCTTCAATGGATTAGAAACTACCTCTCGAAACGTTCAATTCAAGTAGTTTTGGACTACTCACCAAATAAATGCTGGTGTTCCCCAAGGCTCAGTTTTGTCTACGACACTCTTCCTCATTTTTATTAATGACCTATTGTCTGCAACTTCTAATCCAATCCATTCCTTCGCTGATGACAGTACCCTCAGCTTTTCATATTCGTTCTCGAATTCACGCCCCTCACCTTCGGATGTGGAAGAAAAACGACAAAATATGTTAAGTTCATTAAATTCCGACCTTAACAGCATAATTAAATGGGGTAAATCTAATAGAGTGGAATTTAATGCTTCCAAAACGCAACGCTGTCTTCTGTCATCCAAGCGAAACCAAACTTTACAGCCACTATCCATGAGTGGCACTTGCATCGTCGAAACCGAAAAACTTTCCATGCTTGGTAAGTGTGCTAGTAACGACCTTCGTTGGAACGACCACATATTCGAAATCGCCAAAAATGCCGCAAAATGTCTAGGTTTCCTCAATCGATGTAAGAAATACTTCACCCCTTCTGATCTGGCCTCAATATATAAAGCGTACATACGCCCCAAACTTGAGTTCAACGCCCACTTATGGTCAGGTGCAGCCAAAACATCATTGCACCTACTAGATAGGATACAAAAGCGTGCGATAAAATTGATAGGAGATCAAACCATAGCGAACTCCATAGTTTCGCTCGAACATCGTAGGAATGTCTCCTGCCTTACACTCTTTTACCGCTATTACAACAACAAATGCTCTAACGAAATAGCCAGCTGCATTCCGCCACTTCAACAATTCAACCGTAATACTCGCCGTACTACGAGTGCTAATCAGTTCACCCTAAAGCCTATCTTCGGACGTACTATGAAATATAGAGATTCATTCCTTAACCGAACAACACGAATGTGGAATGCTTTACCAAACTCAGTTTTTCCTCTCCATTACAATTTACAGAAATTCAAAACCAACGCACATCGGTATCTCCTCTTCTCTACTCCTCTATTTCCTTAATGCCCGCGCTGTGCTTAAACACCATAAGGGTATTAATAATCCCTTTAGCGCGCGCCAATTATAAAAAAAAAAAAAAGTTGGAATGCCTTCAAGAATCGACAGCTAACTGACACTGCAGAATCGTTTAATACTGTAATCACCAGCACTAGGATTTCTCGACTTGGAATCTACAAAACAACCTGGCAATCTCCAGAAGGTCGCGAATCCAACATTTTGGATGTACACACTTTCAGAGAGGTAAACGTTGACTCTGACGTTCGACTGTCCACGAAGAGAAGCTATGAATGGTGCATAAAAAGAGACTACACGTTGGTCGCCTTCCTGAGCCGGTTATTACCGGCAGAATGAGAGACTGCTGTGCCCTCACATTCCACCAATGCCAACACCATGTGGATAACAGCAATTATCGTCACAGAAATAGTTTGCTTGCACCAAACCATTAATTTTTTTTTTTAGTAGTATATATATTTATTAGTATTTTAAATACTTTATAATTACATTTATAATAAAAAATTTTCTAAATCAGTTCATTTTACAGTAATTTTAAATATCTCTTTTTACATGTTTGATACATTTAGTTTTAAAAATTCTAAAATTCTTTTCATTTTTTATATATGTTGGTAACATGTTGAAAAGCCTTATCCCCTTGTAGAGTAACGTCTTCTGACCATCTGTTGATAACTGCAAATTCAGTCGGAAATCATTCGCGTTTCGTAGGTTGTATGGTTGAGCTTCACTCACAAGTCTGACTTCCCTTGTTAAATATGCTGGTGCTTCGCCATACTTTATTTTGAAAACTGTAAGTAGTGCATTCAGTTCCATTCTCTGCTTGACATCCAACCACCTCAGTGTATCCAACATTTGTCTTATTGGTGTAAAGCGATTGCATTTCAGGATGCTTCTCATACCCTTATTTTGAAGTTTTTGCAATCTTTCGATTTGACCTTGATTGCAACATGAGAACATAACGGTAGAACAATATTCAAAATGTGGTTTTATAATAGTGTTGTATATATTAACCGCTGTTATATAGTCCATTCTTTTTGGATACGTTTAAAAAATCCAATATTTTTCCCTATTTTTTTACATATATAATCGATGTGTTGCTCCATTTTTAACTCTTTGTCTATTATCATTCCTAGATATTTTATGCTTTTAACATTTTCGATCGTATTTCCATTTATTTCAATAGTTAATTCGCTATCTATATTAATTGTCATCAACTTAGTTTTTTGTTCGTTAAGCTTCAGTTTATTCATCTTAAGCCATGAGACTAGATTTTTCACATCGTTGTCTAACATGCTTTTGCATTGCTCAGTGTCGTCTCCTTCAGCATATATTAGAGTGTCATCCGCATATAACACACTTTTGCAAAATTGTATAGTTTTTGGCATATCATTTATATAAATTATAAATAGGAGTGCCCCTAAAATTGATCCTTGAGGAACTCCTTGTTCTACTTTAATATATTCCGATGTAGAATTATTAACTTTTGTCCTCTGCATTCTATTTGTTATAAAGGTCCTGAACCAATTAAGTTCCTTATGTTTGACACCATATTGATACATTTTTTCTAGTAGTATTTCCTGATCAATCGTTTCAAAAGCTCTCTTAAAATCAAGAAAAAGTGCAATTATTTTTTTCCGCTTTGTACAATTCTTCCATTCATTTATTAAATGGTTTACCGCAGTCTCGCATGAGTACTTTTTTCGAAATCCCGATTGGTAAATTGATAATATATTATTTCGTTCAATGTATTCCATTAGTTGTTTTTTTACAATCGCCTCTAATATTTTTTCAATTGTCATTAATGTATTAATTGGTCTAAACTCTTCACATTTGTTGGTGTTTGTAATTTTTTCAACAGGTGTGATCATTGATTCTTTCCATGAGCTAGGAAATTCACCCGTTAAAAGCGATTTATTTATTAATTCCAGTATGGTGTTGCCTAAATTATTCCAGTTATCCAGTATCATTATAGGACTTACTTTGTTGAAATCAGCTTTATTTTTTAATGACTTGCATACTGTTTTTAAATCTTGTAACGATATTTGGTGGAATTTGAAAATGGTATTATATTGATCTACGTAATTTCTATATATAGTATTTTCAATTGATTTACTAATTTCTTTTACACTTTCTATAAAATATTTATTGAATTTGTTTGCTATTTTCGTTTCATCATCATATTCTTCATTTTCAAATATTATGTTTTTTATGTTGCTTTTTTGTCGTTTCAATACTAATTTTTTTATTTGCAACAAAATTATTTGTTAGCCCTTGGATATTAACATATACACCTTTGAAAATATTTAATTGCTAGTATCCTATTCTCTTTTTTTTTGCTTCTAGTTTGTTTAAGTATACTGGGCATAATCTACTAAAAGTCACATGTTTATCATCAAGTTCCAAATTTAGTCTTTCATTTGCTCTCATACAATTTATACATTTTATTATCGTTTCTTTCTGGCATTCATTAGTTTTATGGTTTTTTAAACATTTCAAACATATTTCTTCTTCTTTTTTGCATTCATTTGATCTGTGATTAAATCCTTTACATTTGAAGCATCTAATAACTTCTATTCCATCAAATACCTTACATCTTTCCCATCCAATACTAAGTCGCCCTGCTTCCAATACTTTCGGGAATGATTCTGCGTCGATTTCTATGACAGCATTGTAGTTTTTGGTATTATTTTTCTTGTTTTCATAATATTTGATTAATTTTAAATCGCTGTTTGTTATTACCGAGTTTTGCTTTTTCAATTTTTCTGTGATTTCATTTTCATTGCTTTTAAATTTCATATTTGTTAATATTATTCTTGGTTTAATTTTATTTGGTACTTTTACTTCATAGCCTTCACCCATTTTGTTTTCGATTGCGCTTTTTATTTTATTCCTCTCTTCATTACTTTCAGTTTCTATTATAATAATGCCATTGTGTGTGCTTTCAATGTTTGAAATTCTAAGATTTCTTGGATCAACCTTTTTATTTAGATCTTCTTTAGTTTTAATACTATTTTGCTTCTCTTTTGGTTTTACGATAAGTGGCATCTCTTTACGAATTAATAAGGTCTGGATGGATCAAAGAATTACCGATGTCCGGAATATAAGCTCCATGCGTGTTATACAAGAAAAGCGATCTCAAAATTTAATGTTAATTTCTGAGCTAGCACAAGCCTTGCTCCACTCTCAAGGAACATCTCTACTAAATGTCGCATTCAAAATCCTATCCAACGTACTTTGGCAACATCTGAAGCTTTTTTGCAACACACTTACCAATCATACACCAAATTTTCTTAAAGCAAATCCCGGAAAGGATCAACGAATTTTAAGTCGACCCCATCCTCTTCTCATCGAATGGGTGCGTGCGATAATATCCATTGCAGCTCTGTAGAGCCGTGACCAAATTAGGGAATCCATCGAAATTGATACAGCTGTGTTGCCTTATACTGGATGACACGCAATGGAACGTCCAAATAGGTACCGTATTCCAACAAGGAGATGCGCTATCATACTTACGATTTCCTTAATCTCGTGCTGTACGTACATAGGTGTCTTAATCGGTGTCTTACAGCTACAGGGTCGCTTCCATCGCGCCGCTGTAGAAATAGTTACGTCAATTGCTGAACAGTTGAATCAAGAAGACTGAAATAAGTATAAGCAAAGAGTATACAACTACAAGAGTGCGCATCTCATACAACGAAAATTTACTATGAGGGGTACTGATGTTGATACCGCAGTGTGCACATTGCCATGCCAGCATCAAGCAACAGCATGGCCGATGCATACGAACGACGGGAATTCCCCTTCGCACTTACCGCCCGCGTCTGAAACAGCTACAACATTTTTAGCTGTGATGCGTACTCTATAGTTATATACCTCTTTGGTATAAGCTTTCAACAAAAGACCGCCGTCGACCCACAACCTGGACAAAATGTCACTGTTGATAGCAACAACTTTGAGGTAGTTAAAGGGTTCATTAACATCGGAATCAACATCAAGTCCACAGATACCAACTTAGTGGAGAGACGACGAAGACTGTTCCTAGGAAACCGAGGCTATTTCTGTTCAGCGAAACCAAAGTCCAAATGCTTGGTCTACCAGTCCTAGCGGCTAAGCGGAGCAAATATTAGGCACTTTGAAGGAGGAAGAGATGTCTAGAACCGAAAACTTTATCCGCTGTACCAAGATGTGGATGTTGTGCAAATGATAGAAATACTCTGTCTACATTGGCTTAACCAGATTGGCCGGATCAGCAGTAATACTCCAGGCAAATGAATCTTCGAAACCAGCCTCAGGTTATAGTGACATGAAATACCGAACTTCAGCTTTAAATATCGAACGAGGGAGCTTGGACTGAATAGAAGCAATGTGGCCAGATTTAAAGACGATGTAAGACTGCATTGTCTCAAGAACAGACCCACAACCTGCCGAAAGACCGTTAAATAAAAACTGTAAGCTGATGGCTGTCTTTTAGTTCTCTGTTTTTACTAAGATTCCAATTGTGAGACATCTGCCCAATGACGAACATAACTTCACCCTTGCTCTAAGATTGGTACCTATAGCTTCTACGAAAGTTTTTGTGCAAAAAGTCGTTCGTTTCTGCTAGCATTTTTTTTTTAATATATGTCTGCACTCTGACGATCTTGCTCTAATAAGTTGTTGAATATTATTTGTTCGTCTATTTCTGGAATTTTTTGTGAGCACTTCCCCGGAACCGGCGACCTACGAGGCATTGATGTCGGAAAAGACAAGTTCTACGTGGTGAATATCCTTTTCAGAGATAAAGGCAGTTTACTTAGTTCATCTCTGATCCCTCTCCGCGATGGAATGGACGATGAGGCCTACTAGTCGATATTCGTGTCAATAATCTCAAAGGTTATGGAGATCTTTTAGGCGGCTGCTGTTGTGCTGCAATGTGGCGCAGATTCACTATCCTGCGATCGTCTGGGTTGCTTCAACTTGACGGTAAAAGGACAAGGCAAGTGCGTCGAGTTTGTAAAAAAGTACAACCTGCCTTTCCTCGTGGTCGGAGGCAGTGGTTATACAATTTGCAATGTGTCCCGCTGTTGGACCTACGAGATATCTGTATCGCTTGGCGTGCTCTAAGATTGGCACCCATAGGTTCTACAGAAAGTTTTTTTTTTTTTTTTTACAAAAATTCGTACGTTTCTGCTAGCAGTTGGTGATTTAATTTTTTTTTTTTAATATTTCTGCACTCAGACAAACGAACAAAATACTGCACGCATCCAGTATTTTGGATGTCCGAACATTCCAAGGGGCTAACATCAACTCGCACCACTACCTTGTTGCAGCCAAGATAAATATGTCGATATCCACCACGCTACAACAAACCAGAAATACTGTGAAAAAATTTAGTGTCCTAAGACTGCAATCGCAAGAGACCGACAAGGCTTTCCCGCAACGCTTATCCCTTAACCTATCGATTAACACCATACAACCAGCTTCGAATGTCGAAGAACAATGCCAACGATGCCAACAAGCCAATAGATCAGCCGCAAATGATGTGCACGGTTTCTCTCGCCCACCAGCAAGAAACCCTGGTTTGATGAGGAATGCAGTCAGATGATCGCAGCCAAGAACGAGGCCTACAAGGCTAAGCTGCAGGTGAAGACGAGAGATGCCATTGAGCTCTATAGGCAAAGAGGAAGGGAAGAACACCGGATTTTTAGAATGACGAAAAAAGAGCAAGAAAAGAGCGCTATCGGGGATATAGAGAGGTGCCACTCCAGGAACGATGTTCACAAGTTTTACCAAAGTGTAAAACGTCAAAGCCAAGGACACAAGGTTTGAACAGAATCCTGTCAAGATGAACAAGAAAATATCGTAGTTGAGGCACAGTCGATGCTGAGGATATAGAAGAAGCACTTCTTCTTGACAAGGCTGCCGGAAATGACGGGCTTCCAGCCGAGCTTTATAAAGCCGGCGGAGATGACTTGGTAAGTAACATTCACCGACTCATATACCAAATCTTGTCGGATGAATGTATGTCTGAAGAATGGAACCTCAGCATCGTTTGCCCGATTCACAAAAAAAGGAGACCCCCGGAACTGCCACAACCACAGAAGCATAAGCCTCCTCCACATCGCCTACAAGATCCTATCTGCCGTAATATGTGAACGCCTTAAACCGTTTGCCAACAACCTGATCATTGTGGTTTTAGACCAGGAAAGTTCACAACCGATCAAATATTCACACTTCGGACGATCTTGGAAAAAAAGCGAAGAAGTCCAAATCCATTCTCACCACCTATTCATAGATTTCACTTATACGACAACATTTATAGAGACGAGCTGTACAGAGCCATGTCGTTTTGCTATATCGCCCAAACTCCGTCCGTCTGTGCAGGATGACCCTGCTCCATCAGGGTCGGAAACGACCTCATCAAAACATTCGATATGAAAAAAGGATTTAGGCTAGGCGATGCACTGTCATGTGACTTCTTTATATTGATTCTTGAGGATTGTGGAAAACTCCCGAGCGAACACCAGGAGCACAATCTTCCAAAAATCGGTACAACTACTAGCTTGACATCATTGGTTGGACTCAACGTGATGGTATAGAGAAGGAAGCGGCAAAAATGGGTTTAGCAGTAAACGAGGTAGTACGGGACTTTGTCTACCTCGGCTCCTCTATTAACTCTGACAACAACATCCCTAAGATGGCAAGGAGGCTAAGAAGGCGATTCAATAGTAAGGACCTGGCTAATTGGAGAGGAATTTGAGGCCCAGGTTCATTCCGGACCGTAGCGCCACTTAAAACTAAAAAAAAAACACTCTGACGAGCCTGCTCTAAGGTGTGGAATAAATTATTTTTGTTGAGAAAGAGAGCTACAGCTAGCTTCTTCAATTCCTTCAAAAACCTGTTTCGGAACGTGAGAAGACCATGTGTTGTGGTAAGATAACTAGGCCCCGAGTACCTTTTCGGCTTGAATTTGAAACAGACATTCAAACTCTTAAAATTATTTTTCTTAGTTGTACGCATGCTACCCCAATCTGTGTTTTAAAGTTCCCATACACCATGGCTCCTTGAAAGATAGACGCGAGATACCAAGTGGCAAATTTAATTTCAAATACCGCTCCTGTTGTAGTGCATTGGTTGTGATTAAGTGATGTACGGCCTTGATTGTGTAGTGGACAAAACCATTACCATCAAGTACCTTCTAGTTGGAACTCACATTCAATGGTGTTTGCGCTCCTTCTGGCTCCAATATGATGTTTTTTTTTTTTATCCCAAGACAAAAACAATCAATTTCTAGTCGAGAATCCTGAATACAGCTAATTGGAAAATTAGTAGATGACAGCTTTCCCAGGGCTGGACAAGAACTAAAGTAACTCTACTACTTTCATCCAAGTTGCATTGCGATGGATCAACCGTATCACTGCCACCATCCATACAAGGACAGGTCCCTACTCCGCCCTCGCCTGCCTAGGTACTAATCGGATTATTATTTTTCAGATGTGATAATAAATTATTTGTCAAGACAAGCAGGAGAAAAGACCTCCCTGTTCGTGGTACTAAGAGGAAAACAACAAAATCCTGTTTGGCATTCTCCCACAGCAACAGCAGTACCAACGATAGCGATGATGTCGAGGAATATTATAACTTCTCGCTCAGTGTTAATAGAGGGTACTTCAGGTGTAGAAGTAGTCAGCCATGGTGATGTTTGCTGTCTTTTGGCTAAGATAAGAGCTACGAACCAACCAACCGACAGGGAGGTCAAAAAAGGAGTACGCTAAAGGAAGCTTAAATGTCGTGTAGTTACGTTCGAGTGGATCGTTTTAGATAGGAAGCAGTATCTCGTACCTTTCATACCAGCTCGCCAGCTCGACGATGTGTAGTGTGATAGAAGTAGTAAGATACGGAACGTTGCATTTTTCTTTTGGAGCGCCATGTGAGCGCGATGAATGAGAGAAATAACATTGGGTTTTATTGGAGACAGTTTGACGTCCGGGGCTCTGAGTTTAACAACTTCCCAAAGGGAATTCTCCTACTCGAGGACTAATTAGGTGTGCAGATGAGTGAGTTTTATGTTCGAGCGTGTGTCGTTCATGGGAGAATACTTTTTGATTTACGATTTTTAAGAGGCACTAATATTTTTAAGGGGGAGCTCAAAATTTTAGTTTTGTGGAGCATTGCTTCGCTGAAATGGTTAAATGCGTCGTTGGCTCCTAAATGGAGCCTCGAGTGATGGCTATTAGGTATCAAGAAGGATTCGTTCCATTCTGTTTAACAGATTATTAAACACAAATTGGTCGTATAAGACGAAAAGATACGTTAAGCATTTAGGACTTTTTTTGTTTTGTTTTGTGGAGGAGATTTCATGATGGACGAACATAGTTATTTGTTGGTTAAGGACGTACAAGAAGTTAGCCTCTAAAAATATATACTTTTGCCATAGTTGGTAATTTTAGTAGGTGTCTGTGCCATATTGTTATGTCTGAACCCATAGTCGTATAAAGTATACCTTCTATCATCATCTAAATGTCTGTTTTCCGTTGGATTTCAATTCATGTTTACTACAAAATCCGGTAAATGGGAATTATTAGCAAGACAATCTCACTCCAAGACATGGTATCGCATGGTACAATCACAAAAGCAGTGTTGCCACAATGTTAAAAGTGTAACAAAATTGTTACACTTTATTATTTTTGTATAATTTTGTTACGATGTTACTTTTTCTCCGGTTTTGTTACACTTTTTTCCATTAAAATTTTATATGTTTTGCTTTTTAAAAAGTATGGAAAAAAGTTTAATTGGCAGCACTTTTTTCTTTCGGACAAATTTCCAGCGTCATCTGTGAATGAACTTGTTTGTTTGCACAAATCACAAGCATAGCAAAACGTCAAACTGTGAGTGGGAAATGGTACTGAAAACGAAAAACACAAACAACAAGCAAGCAATAACTACAGTTATTTTTATGTCTCGCAGTTAGCAGATCGCAGTCGCCGTAGACAAATACACAAAGTATGTGAAATTGTATTGAAATTTAACGAATAAGAACTAGAACGACTTTCTCGGCTAAAAGTTTTTGTTTTGCTTTTTTTATTTATTTAACACAAAATGGACAGGTGGGTCAACACAGAAAAACTTTTTTGGCAAAAAAATATAAAATTTATGTGTTGGTTTTTAGGTTTATAACAAGATCAAAAGTGAAAAGCACAAATCCTCAACCTGCTGCAGCTCAAACACAAACGCAAGAAAGTAATCCATCTTGCTCTTCCTTTTCCAGTTCTTCGACCAGTTCCTTGCTTAGCTGCACAACCAGTTCTATAGCTAACTCCAATAAAACCTTGGATGAAATTGAAGAGTAAGTTACCAAAACAAAATAGTGCCAAAATGTATTTACTTATTGCAAAAACAATTATAGTGAACTCATTCCTTTGACTACAAAAAACGAAAGACATTTCCGAGCTATATGGAAGGATATTTTTCCTTGGTTAAAAGAACAGGAAGGTCAAAGTTATTGCGTTTATTGCAATAAAGCGATGGTAAATTACATTACCCATATTAAAAGACATTCTGAGTCTGTTCTTCACAAAAAAAATGTTGAGTGCAAACAAAATCAAGCAAATATTCAACAACTCCTTGCAGCGAAAAAAGAATGCTCTATGGAAACTAAGACAAAAAATGCAGAGTATGGTCTCGCAATGTTTTGTGTTGTCCAGCACCTACCAATGTCAACGTTGGATTCTTTACCCGGAGTTCTTAAAAAATGCTTCCCAGATTCAGTAACAGCAAAAGGGATAACTTGCGGTCGGACGAAGGCTACACAGATTATTAAAAACAACTTCGCAGTGGAAGCAAGAAAAAAAACAAGCCACCGTATTAAAAACTACATCGTTCTCCTTAATTGTTGACGAGACAACAGACGTAAGTAGCGATAAGGCGCTTGCACTAGTTGCCCGCTTTTATTGCCAAACTGAAAATAAAACCTGCGACAAGTTTTTCGGGCTTCTTAAATTGGACAAATGCGATGCTCAGACCATTTTCGATTGCATCACCAAGCATTTAGAACTACTCCAAATACCAATTGAAAACATTATTGGGTTGGCAACGGACAACGCTTCAGTCATGGCCAGTGACTACAGGGGGCTTTGTGCAAAATTTAAAATAGCTAACTCGGATTTGTTTTTTATGCGGTGTGTCTGCCATTCTTTACACTTGTGCGCTTCAAGTGCATGTAAAAAACTACCGACAGAAATTGAAAAGCTGGCTCGTGATATTTATAATTTCTTTGCACATAGCCCGAAAAGAATATTCGAATTTAAAGAATTTCAAGATTATGTGGGAATTAAAAATCACAAAATTTTGAGAATATCCGGTACTCGGTGGCTGTCACTAAAGCAAGTGGTTGACAGAATTTTAAGTCAATGGTCAGCTCTTCAGTTATTTTTTATATCTTCAGTTGCAGAAGATAGTCTAAATGCATCAAAAGAAATAGCAGAAAAAATTGGAAATCCAAGCTATAAAATATACTTTTATTTCCTTTCCCATATACTTGATATTATAACAACTATGAACGTAGATTTTCAATCAGAAGGTTTCCGCCTTCATAAAATATATGGCACATTTGAAGAAAATTTCAAATTAATTCTTTCTTTTTATATAAAAATGGACATTGTTGTTAGTTCTACGAATATATTTGAAATCGACGTTCATGAAAATTTAAATTATTTAATGTTAAATGAGATTTATATTGGGGCTAATGCAGAATCTTTCATGAAAGATGTTGTTTTGTCCATAGATGAAGAAAGAAATATAAAAACAAATATGAAGTTATTTTATATAGAACTGTGTTCTCAGATTAAAAAAAGGTACGATTTTAATAATGACAAATTGAAAAATATATCGCTGATAGATCCTGAAAAAATTGTAACTGAACATAATTGTATCTTGCCATTATTAAATAATTTTAAAAATTTGTACCATCCCGAAAATAAAGAAAAAATATGCCTTGAGTTCAGAAAGTTACAGTTACAACAAAACTTAAAACATATTAATGATATTGAAAAATTTTGGGGATTTGTAAAAACTTTACGAAATCCACAACAAGATAAATTGTTTGAAAATGTTGTGCAATTTGCCCACAAAAGTTTACCTCACAGTTCCGCTGCAGCAGAACGAGTTTTTTCTGAACTTCAATTAATTAAAAATAATAAGACCAACAGATATGATTTAAAAACTATTGAAGCAATAATGTTTGCAAAGCAAATCAAAGACTTGTACGTGTAATACTTATCAGAATAGGTAAATTTAATTATTATTAATGTTTTTTTTAGTTTTATATTGTCTATGAAATGTGATAAAGAGTTCCTAAATACTAATAAAGATTTTTTTGAGTTGAAAAACGATTTTTTTTTATTATTCATTTTTTTTGTCAGTTTGTTACATTTTTTTTTCATTTGTTACACTTTTTGGAAAAAATTGTTACACTTTTGAAAAAGTCTGCGGCAACATTGATCACAAGCCATGTTCCATTTACCCTTTTTTTTAAATTCTGAATATATACATCGACCTAAAAGATCTATTGTGCTTGCCGTCAGTTTTTTTTAGGTTAGTAGCGCTTCTACTTTCCTAATGTAGCTGATAATATTTTCAGCCGAAGATTCCCTCAGTTCTTCGGGACTTAAAAATTCCCTGAAGAAAGATTCCCTTCTCATACCGTAAAGGGCCGGGCATTCACATATGATATGCTCGGCTGTTTCGTCTTCTTCTAGACATAGTCTGCACTCCGGTGAGTCGACTATATGCAGTTTGTTTAGGTGATATCGCAGACCGTGATGACCAGTTAGGTAGCCTACTAAGTTTTTGATATCGTGCCTGCGAAGATTTAGTATCTTATTGGCATCTGATTTGAAGGGCTGAATAGCTCTTTTGGCCTGTCTTAGGTCTGGGATGTTTCCCCAGTATGAAAAACATTTGTTTTGTTCCCAGTTTTTTTATGACCAGACTTTTGGCTGATTTGGGGATTGCACACAAGGGTTCAGGTCCAATGAAGGGGGTTTCCGAACATTTTCTGGCTAGTTCATCAGCTTTTTCGTTAACTCAACTCCCTTATGTCCGGGGACCCACCATAGTCTGGTTTTGTTCCTGGAACTGAGTGTTTGGAGGGAGTTGAAGCAGTGTAGTACTGATTTGGAGTCAATAATGTGTGAGCTAAGGGCTTTTATAGCTGCTTGAGTGTCGGTGAATATATGGATGTTTGCGCCTTTAATACCTGAGTTGTGTATTAGGTTTGCGCATTCTTTTATGGCATGGAGCTCAGCTTGGAATACACTAGGGTTTTTTCCCATAGGTATTGAGATGTTTTTATTTGGTCCATGTATGCCAGCTCCTACCCCTGAGTCCATTTTAGAACCATCCGTATACCACTTTAGGCCGTTTAGGCAGATTGGTGGGTTGTTGCTACACCATGCTTCTCTGGTTGTGATCTCCGTTGAGAATCTTTTGTCGAAGCATAGTGTCTTTGGTAAGCGGTCTGTAACCGCACAAATCATGTCAAGTTCTGGAAGTTCGGATAGAAGGTCAATTAGTTTAAGGCGCTCACTAATGTTTAACTCTTCCGCTTGTGCCAAACTTGCTGAGCTGCGAATTGCCATTTTTTTATATAAATGTGGAGGGGTGTTAGTCCTATTAAGGCTTCTATAGCCGCTGTGGGACAGGTACGCATAGCTCCGGTAATGCCCAGACAGGCAAGCCGTTGTACCTTGATTAATTTATTTATAGTTGTTTTCTGGGTGACTTTGTTCCACCATACTATTGAAGCGTGTGTTATAATGGGACTGACCATGATCGTGTAGATCCAGTGTGTGGTCTTTGGAGAGATTCCCCAGGTTTTACCATACATGTTTCGGCAAGCCCAGAAAGCTTTGGTTGCTTTTTGAATTTTGTTGTTAATGTGGGAGTTCCAGCTTAGTTTTTTGTCGAGGATCACTCCAAGATATTTTACTTCGTTGGAATACTCAATGTATGTACCATTAACTGAAATTTGGGTAAGATTTAATTTCCTCCTTTTTGTAAAAGGGACGACGATAGCCTTGCTGGGGTTTATAGAAAGACTTTCTTTACTACACCAGTCTATGACTATCTTAAGGGCGTTTTGTAAACGTGTTGTAACCTCATTTGGTTCTTTGCCCTTTAATATGATGACTAGATCATCGGCGTATCCAATTATATTGAAACCTGCATTACTTAGGTCTTGAAGTAGGTTATCGATTACCAGAGACCATAGTAGGGGTGAGAGTACTCCTCCCTGAGGGCAGCCTTTAACGGCTGTTACTGATACTGAGGTCAGTGCTGATGAAGCAGTTATTTTCCGACTTTCAAGCATCGCTTTGATCCATTTGATGGTGGGATGATCTATTCTTCTATGACTCAAAGCATTTGATATGGAGTTATATCCAGTGTTGTCAAAAGCATCCTCTATGTCAAGGAAGGCACATAATGCTACTTCTTTGTTTTCGTATGCACTTTTTATTTTTGATGTTAAACTTAAACTGTTAAACATTTACCCTGGCTGGTTATTTTGTACGTTCCTTAAAAAGATTTTAGGTCTGTTCCCGTACTTTTGTAGTAAAAATTAGTAAATTCTTAAATTTCTTGGAGTGGGGGTAAATTATCTAAGAAAGAGGCAAAATTACCAAAAAAGTACGGGAACGCGTTTAAGTAAAAAACAGTAAAATTATATATTTTGTATGTCTTTGAAAGAACAAATGATACAAAACACCTGTCAAAAGAAGCGAGTTGTCACTTTAAGATACCAACTGACAGTTTACTGTTTTTTACCAACAGAAATTTCTGCAGTAAATTTTTTCACAGATTTTTATGTAGGGGTAGTAACGGGTGATCCAAGTAGAGATACTTTCTCAATAGCCTTTTTTGACAGATCACGTGTGAGTCGTTTCATGCTGTCATGTTGTTTTTGTTTAGTATTGTTTGGCATTTCATAATGGAAAGACTTACGCGTGAACAACGTTTACAAATTGTTCAACTTTATTATGAAAATTCACGTTCTGTGAGGAATGTGTTTCGTGCACTTCGCTCAACTTATTGTCAACATAATAGGCCTACTGAGCGTACTATTCGCAACACCATCACCCATTTTGAGACCCAGCATTCATTATTGGATAATATTCGACCGAATAGACCACGTCCAGCACGCTGTGAAGATAATATAGCGGCCGTAGCTGAGAGTGTACACGAAGACCGTAGAGAGTCGATTCGGCGCCGTTCGCAGCAACTCGGACTGACGTATGGAACGACTTGGCGCGCATTTTACGTCAAGATCTTAAATTGAAAGCGTACAAAATACAGCTTGTACAACAACTTAAGCCGCTCGACCTTCCCAAGCGACATCGCTTCGCTCTATGGGCTCTTGAAAAGTTCCAAGAAGATCCGACGTTTTCGAGGCAAATTTTGTTTAGCGATGAGGCCCATTTATGGCTCAATGGGTATGTAAACAAACGAAATTGCCGCATTTGGGACAAAGAGCAACCTGAAGAGATTGAAGAACTGCCACTTCATCCAGAAAAAACAACGGTTTGGTGTGGTTTGTGGGTCGGTGGAATCATCGGTCCATATTTCTTTAAAAATTATGCCGGTGCGAACGTAACCGTCAATGGCGACCGTTATCGTGCCATGATAACCGACTATTTGATGCCTGAAATTGAAGCTCGTGGACTCAATGGACTTATTGAGAGAACATTTCGGTGAGCACATAATTTCACGTTTTGGGCCGGTCGATTGGCCACCAAGATCGTGTGATATCACACCGTTAGACTTTTTCCTGTGGGGATATGTAAAGTCAAAAGCTTATGACGACAAACCCGCTTCGATTCAGGCCTTGGAGGAAAACATAACGCGTGTCATTCGCCAGTTACCAGTCGAAATGCTCGAACGAGTGATCGAAAATTGGACTCAACGGATGGACCATCTGCGACGTAGCAACGGCCAACATTTGATAGACATAATCTTCAAAAAATAAATGCCAAAGAATGTTATTTCAAATGATAATAAACATTCTCCATTAAATTTGAATTTTCTGTGTTTTTTTCTTTAAAAAAGTAGGGAACCTCGAAATGGATCACCCTTTATTTTGCTCTCTCGTGAGCTTCTCTTTTACGGGAACGGCAAAAAGTAAAAATCAGTAAGAATCAGTAAATATTATTTTCTACGGGAACAGACCTAATTTGTGGTTGGCCCGTGAGGGCTCAAAGTCTGAGTTGGTATGCCTCAGCTGGATGAAAATTCTTCTGTTTTGATGTTTACTTACCATTTAACGAGTGCTGACTTTCTGGATAAAAGAATTGCAATAGAAGATTCCAGTCCTAAATTTATTTATTTTTTCTAAAAAAAAAATGCTTGTACATATGCCATACCCTTAATAACTGAAATTTCCAAGAATATAATAAAAAAAACACAAAAATTGTTTTGAATTGTTAAATTTAGTTTTTTAATGCCGATAAAGATTGTTTTTTTTAATGATGTACTTAAATATTTTCTAAAAATAAAAATCAACAATAACAATAACACTTGACTACAGGAACACAATAAATCTACTAAAGTTTATTATTATTATTAAATAAAATAGTCAAAGGCTTCAAAAAAAGGACGGAAACTTGTTGCCCTCTTGTTGGTGTGACTAGTCTAAGGAAATAACCGATTCTATGCTATTCCGATTTCTTGGGACCATTCTTGGTCCACCTAGATAACTAATAGGATTCAAAAATTGTCGATGGGTTTCATCGATGTAAATGGGTGCCGCATTCGTTCTCGGATTGGATTTTGTGCGAAAAGGTGCGATCTGAATGTGTGATGCATCAGCGACAGGATCAGTGATATCGAATTGTGTTTGATTTGTATCGTAGTCTGGACCATCTAAGCTGAAAAGTTCTTCCATTGTTGAGGAGAGTGGAGCTGTGCCCGCATCCGGCATAATGTACTTATGGAGGGGGGTATTTCTATTCAGACGACGGCTGTCCAATTGTATTTCTCCCTGAGATAGGCACATGTTTAGCGGTTATCAGGATGGATTTGCTATTATTTTAGTTTGTAATTGTTTTTGTATATTTTTGAAAATAATGATTTTTTTTTATGTAAACAACGAAATAAAAGTAATGCCAACCAATTAAAAGAAAAAGAGAAAAAAATAGATACAAATGAGCATTTTATTTTTTGATGTTGAGAACGGCACAAGTAAATACATATAACGAAGCTTAGGGATTTGTAGGTATAAAACGGGATACTGAAACTTGGTTTAGGAATAATATTTAATGCAAACAAGAAAAAAATGACAAAAACACATTAAAACAGCAAAATTAAGCACACTCTCACAATTTGCAAATAAAAGTATGTCGATTAAATTAATGTAATGGATGGGATAAACACGTTATGAGACAAATTATTACATTCTGACAGTAGTAATGGATAAATTTTTGAGGGTTCCCTTACTTTTTGCAGTACATATTGGGAAACTATTAATCTATTAACCAGTGGCTAACTTGACAGTTTTCCTCATAAGAAATACTCGCGCAAATGTCAAAAGTTAGTTACTGATTAGCTTATCAGCAGTTAATAAGGGGGTAACATTTTAGGGAAGATTAAATTTCCGCAGAGAGAGAGAGAGAGACTAATTGACAAAAAGGAATGGGTGGTGTAATAGAATTTTAAATCTCGTGGAATATTAATTCGTATGACATTTGTTAAGCAACCGCAATTACCAATTGAAAGATATACCCTTGAAGAACGAGGAATAATCGTCATTGAGGAACAAGTCGTCAGTGCTTTTTGAGCAACATGAAATCCACGGGTCGGTGTTAAGCAGCACTAATTCATAAAGACTTAATGAAAGGGATCGATTAAGCCATGAACTACCACGTAGATAGCTCTTGTTCAGCCGAGAATCTTGCTGCCACGTCTGAAGATGACTTTTAGACTCCATCGACACCGGAAAGATGACGTGCCACGAAATTGTTGACCGTTTTGGTAAAAGACTTAAACATATTAACTAACACAGTGCAGCCAGTCAATCAGTCAGAATCAGAGAATCGCGTTTGTCCTACGCTCTCGCAAAAATCATCAAAGTCAACCGCAATTTATAACTCTCGCTTGCGGTACTGAAAATCATTAGGTCTGTTCCCGTACTTTTTCAGTAAAAATTAGTAAATTCTCAAATGTCTTGGAGTGGTAGTAAATTTTCTCAGAAAGAGACAAAATTACCAAAAAGTACGGGAACGCGTTTAAGTGAAAAACAGAAAATTATATATTTTGTATGCCTTTTAAAGAACAAATGACATAAATCACCTGTCAAAACAAGCGAGTTATCATTTTTAGATACCAACTGTCAGTTTACTGATTTTTACCAACAGAAATTTCTGCAGTATAGTCCGTACCAAATCAGTTGACCAATCTACTGCGCAGGTCTCTTAAAATTTATTTTACAATATCTTAAATTTCCCTTAAATCCTCTCTCTGCGCAATCGACCGTTGGCCAACTGATTTGGTACGGACTGTAATTTTTTTTTACAGATTTTTATGGAGGGGTAGTTTTTTGCTTTCTCGTGAGCTGTCTCTTTTACTTATTTTGCGTACGGGAACGGCAATAAGTAAAAATCAGTAAAAATCAGTAAAAATCAGCAAATATTATTTTGAACGGGAACAGACCTATTAGGTCTGTTCCCGTAATTTTGCAGTAAAAATTAGTAAATTCTCAAATTTCTTGGAGTGGGGATAAATTATCTCAGAAAGAGACAAAATTACCAAAAAGTACGGGAACGCGTTTAAGTAAAAAACAGTAAAATTTTTTTTTTTGTATGTCTTTGTAAGAACAAATGACACAAAACACCTGTCAAAACAAGCGAGTTGTCACTTTTAGATACCAACTGACAGTTTACTGTTATTTACCAACAGAAATTTCTGCAGTAAATTTTTTTTACAGATTTTTATGGAGGGGTAGTTTTTTGCTCTCTCGTGAGCTGTCTCTTTTACATATTTTTGCGTACGGGAACGGCAATAAGTAAAAATCAGTAAAAATCAGTAAGAATCAGTAAATATTATTTTGTACGGGAACAGACCTATTGAGTGCAAGAAGAGTATTACATTCACACAAAGTCACTGGCTGGTGTGCTGTTTACGCTGCAGGATTTATTGAACCATATTTTAAAACAAGGAAACATTAAAAATTTAGCGATCGTTTTGAAAAATTAAAAATTATAAATTGCGGTCTATTGTTTCCGGCTTTCACCCTTCTCGTGGGACCGCTGGATGCCTAGTACCACGACTGTGGATAAATTGTAAATCCCTGTGTAAAGTTTTGGCGGTAGTAGATGAGACCGAGGAGGAAAGACATGCCAGACATATCCATCACCTAGCTAAGAGAGAGAAAGTCAAGACCAAAGCCATTGCTCAATCCCGTTATAGATACTGATGAGTATTCAAACAATTGGAACGGTTCCGGTTGATGATTGTGCCACCAGGATAATTTTTCTGCCACGTAAAATTCTTTTTATGAGAGAGACAACAGCTTTGGATAACGGATCCCTCAACCAAGCGAGGAATAACCATGAACAACGGCTTACGAGTATGTATAATACACGCTGGATGTTACTCAGAAGCTTGAATTTGTCCCAGCCAGACCAGGAATTACAGCAATTCAGAAAGTACGATGAACATGATGAGGAATACAAAAAAGTTCTTTGTGGGAAGCCGACTCAGGACAAGAATAATTCACTTAAGCCCTCTACTTATGAGACTGAAGATAATATCAAGGAGGAATTGTGGATCCTGGGAATATAACGTGAAAAGCGTACTTGGGATCAATGCGAAGTCAGGAAAGAAAATATCTTCTGCGGGTCTTCACAGAGGATATGTTTCATCGACTTTGAGCCCACAAAGCAACCTTGTAAAAGCCCATAGTGCTCATAGATACGAGGCACTCATCCAAAATCCATATACACCTCGACGCTAACTAGTTTCTCGACGCAGACAGCAGATGCTACGATGGGTGCTGGATAAGTGACTTCACATTGGTCGCTTTAATGAACCAGAGATAACCATAGTCTTGAACAACTGAGTAAAAGACTCACCGCAGTGCCCTCACCACCAACACTAACAAAAAGTACTTATAGCCAACCAGCTCCCCGTAAGCTCGAAAATCTGTCCATCCACTTTGACATGCAGGTGATAGTGACATTATTGGTTGCTACAATTGTGCCGTTGTAGAAGTATTTACGGGAATTGAAGAACATGCGAAACGCTTTGTCAATAAGGACAAGATAAAGTATATAACAAAGTATTGACGATGAGTAGTGCCAAGGTGTGAATATAGAGCAAATGATCTTCTATATTAAAATGGTAATCCTCAATCCCAGTCTTCAGGTTCGTAACGACAAGAAGACCGAACCTCTGGATGAGAGCTTAATTCGTTGCTTATATCTAAACACAAAGTAATATTAAAGCGTAGGTTAAGCTCCACGTGAGGATTCAACTCTCACTCTGAAACTGGGCATTATTGTCTAAGTCGGTTGAATTTGCTCACTAGTATGCTGACCGCACTAACAGTCATCCAGTCACTTTTTTACCAGATCCATCCTGTAGGTTCTTATTTTAGTTGTTAAGTGCTTCAATATTGAAAATTGAATGTGCGAAGGTCGGTGTTTCTATTTGTTCGGTAAGCATGTTTAGCAATAATAAAATCAGTATTGTAAGAGGCTCTAAGTTTGTAGCTATGGATAAGTAACAATTAAAATTCCGAATTCTAAACAAAACCATCGGGTACTGGTCTTATCCAACCGGATAAACGATAAGTGAGAGTGTTCATAACAAGACGTAAAACAGCAACACTATAATCACCCGTCTGCCGTCCCAGGCGAACCTAGATAAACTGCTTCGACATATTCGGACAACAGGTTATCTAGGAATTTTAAGGGTAAGTCAGACCCCTTGAACAGAGATCGTGGCGGATGAACCGAAAGGTCAACGGCAGCGCTCAATCCCGTAGTGGATACTGAAGGCCCCGTGTCCTAGGGGTATATAATAAATTGGAACTGGCACTCCAGGTTGGGGCCAATAGCCTCGGAAAGGACTGATATTTCTGTTGACGACCCTGCTACACGAAAAAAAAGGACAACGACGTTCGCATCTGCACCTGGAATGTGAGAACATTAAACAGGAGATGTGCAGGCGAACAACTAGCAACAACATTACTGTCATCCAGGAAATACGATGGGATGGGCCTGGCAAAACGAGGATGAAAAACTGTGACATCTACTATGGACCGTGTTATAGTGAGCAGAAACAGCGACTATTTGGATGCGGATTTGTTATAAGTGCCAGACTTAGGCAAGAAGTCTTATGTTTCCAAGACATTAGCGAACGCATTGCCAAATTCGCCAACATAACCCTTATATGCGCTCATGCTCCGACGAATGAAAAAGATGATACAACTAAGGACTTATTCTACGAGCTACTTGACAAAGCCTATATGAGCGACTACCAAAGTACGATGTTAAAATCGTGCTGGGGGATTTTAACGCAAAGGTAGAAGGGGAAGACATCTTTAGCAGTATTGTCGGCAAATATAGCCTACACGACAACACGTCTGGTAACGGACTTTTGACTTCGCTACGGAACGAAACGCCACTATAGCCAGCACACGGTTTCCTCACCTCGATATCCATAAGGGGACATGGCGGTCTCCAGATCAACGAACAGTTAACCAAATTGATCACATTGCGATAGACAAGAGGCACTCATCCAGTATTTTGGATGTCCGAACATTCCGAGGGGCTAACATCGACACGACCCTTGTTGCAGCCAAGGTAAGGATGCGGATATTCGCCACGCCACAACAAACCAGTAGTACTGTGAAAAAATTTAATGTCGAAAGACTGCAATCATTAGAGACCGCCAAGACCTTCGCGCAACGCGTATCCCTTAACCTCCCGATTCACACCATACCACCAGCATCGAATGTCGAAAAACAATGGCAACGATGCCAACAAGCCATTAGATCAGCCGCAATTGATGTTCTAGGTTTCTCGCGGCCACCAGCAAGAAACCCCTTGCCACTCAAGGAACGATGTTCGCAAATTTTATCAAAGTGTAAAACTTCAAAGCCAAGGATACAAGGCTCGAACAGAATCCTGTCGAGATGAACAAGGAAATATCCTCAGTCGATGCTGAGGATATGGAAGAACCACTTCTGCAGACTGTTAAACGGCGATGGCGAACAACATTCCGCTGTCAGACAGAAAGAACCATTTAATATTGGCAACGACAGCGAAAACTGCCAACCACCCGACCTAAGTGAAGTGAGGAGAGCAATATCTAAACTCAAGCTTAATAAGGCCGCCGGTAATGATGGCCTTCCCGCTGAGTTTTATAAAGCTGGCGGAGATGACTTGGTAAGTAACATCCACCAACTCATAAACCAAATCTGGTCGGATGAAAGTATGCCTGAACAATGGAACCTCAGCATCGTTTGCCCGATCCACGAAAAAGGAGACCCTCTGAACTGCGCCAACTACAGAGGCATAAGTCTCCTCAACATCGCCTACAAGATCCTATCTGCCGTAATATGTGAACGCCTGAAACCGTTTACCAACAACCTGATTGGCCCCTATCAGTGTGGTTTTAGGCCAGGAAAGTCCACGATCGATCAAATTTTCACACTTCGGCAGATCCTGGAAAAAACCCAAGAAGTCCAAATCGATACCCACCACCAATTTATCGATTTCAAAGCCGCATACGACAGCATTTATATAGACGAACTATACAGAGCCATGTCTAGTTTTGGTATACCGCCCAAACTCGTCCGTTTGTGTAGGATGACGATGGAGAATTCTCGCTGCACCATCAGGGTCGGAAACTACCTCACCGACACATTCGATACCAAAAAAGGATTTAGGCAAGGCGATGCGCTGTCATGTGACTTCTTCAATTTGATTCTTGGGAGGATTGTGCAAAACTCCCGAGCCAACACCAGAGGCACAATTTTCCAAAAATCGGTGCAACTACTAGCATACGCCGACGATATTGACATCATTGGTAGGACTCAACGTGATGTCATAGCCACGTTTGCTAGTATAGAGAAGGAAGCGGCAAAAATGGGTTCAGCGGTAAATTAGGGTAAGACTAAGTATATGCTGTCAACACGAAATGACACACAACATCGACGAATTGGACAGAACGTCACCATTGACAGATATAACTTTGAGGTAGTACGGGACTTTGTCTACCTCAGCTCCGCTATTAATTCTGACATCAACATCTCGTCAGAAATGAAACGAAGGATTACTCTTGCCAATCGCTGTTTCTTTGGGCTAAGAAGGCAGTTTAGTAGTAAAGCCCTCACTCGAACTACTAAGGAGATCCTATATAAGACCCTGATTATCCCAGTCCTGCTCTACGGCGCTGAAGCATGGACCGTATCAAAAGCGGACGAAGAAATCCTTGGTCGATTCGATAGAAAAATTCTTCGAAAAATCTTCGGTCCCGTTTGCGTTGACGGGCTATGGAGACGAAGATTCAACCACGAACTATACGAGCTATACAGCGACATACGCCTGGTCAAAAAACTCCGCATTGGACGTTTAAGATGGCTAGGACATGTAGAACGAACGGACACCAATACTCCCGCTCGCAGAGTCTTCGATGCCCAGACAGACGTCGGACGCAGTAGAGGAAGACCTCACCTTAAGTGGCGCGCACAAGTAGAAACCAACATCAACCAACTTGGAGTGCGCAACTGGAGGCAGTTAGCTAAGGACCGGACTAATTAGAGTGGCATGTTGGTTGAGGCCCAGGTTCATCCCGGACTGTAGCGCCACTTAAGAAGAAGAAACAATTACGACACTTTTAATCATTGCAAAATGGTTATCCTTTTGACACTTCAATATGGGCAACAACCTTAAGACCATCGACACCATTCACCACATTCAATACTCCCATACATGACACATGTGCTAACCCAGATACACAACATTAGCGGGAATGATTCAACAACCGTCAACAGCCACATTAAGTACCCTACGCCTGAATGGCTGAAGCTCTCCCTTTTCTATTTGCTGTAACAAGCATAGAATGCGTGATATGCCTATATGCAATAGGGCTCTTTTAAATGTTCAAGCTTGACATTTCCTGTGCTTATTTTGGATACAATAAAGCGAACCCCTCGACCTATAGAATAACATTAAACCACAAAAGTGGCTGGGGTAGGTAGTGAAACCAGGGGGGGAAAAACTTTCCAGGCATCGAGTTCTCACAATATACGGTTTGGCATTCGAATAGAGGCAGGCGTGCCACTCTGGTAAAGTGTTTTAGTGTTACACTTGCAACATTCAACAGATTGGCAATTGAAGGACTCATATTTACACAAAAGTTAATGGCTTTTAAGTTTTGAGTTTAGGTACACGTTGGTTGTTTTTTTTGAGTGGTTCTGTTAGGTACGGTACAATGAGTAGATCGTCATGGTCAAAAATTATTCCTCCGGCTTACAAGGAGGACTATCATGATATGGCATAACTCCTTATATTACATGAGCTTTGGTGGTACTCCATTAAAGAGATATGCGATGTAGCATAGTACACACAAACATACATGAAACAATAAAAACCTCAACAAGAAGCTCAACCCAAAGTAACGCTATCCACTTCAGTGAGAAAGGATTTTCTTTTGCTCCTCTGCTTCTCTCAGGAACGATGATGTACTCGCATGTGGCTGAAGCAATAAAGACAACTTAAGGTGGAATCACGATAAATTTGCACATAAGTATGATATGTGGTTATCCCAATGACTCTGAATGGGAGGTGAATAGGGTATGTTCCTTTGCTTGGTATTTTTCTTTTTCGTATTTTGTTCCCGACAAAGTTTACCAATGCAAACAGCTCAATGGAGCTGATGCGAATTGTTCGGATTCATTTGAAAAACCGACACGAGAACGGTGCGGTTTGGTACAAAAGAGAAGGATATCGTTTTAATGGCAACAAATAAAGATACAACACGTGAGGATTGTTATTTGAAATTGTAATAGCTTCGGTAATACCAGAACAGGAAATAAAATCAATCTTACCAAGCAAGGCGTTTCTGACGCCCTTTTCATGTTCCAATGTGATAGAGTGGTGGGGGTGTAGTTAACCTGGGCGTTGTGTTCATTTCATTGATGTGGCTAGGAAACATCGTATGGGTCAGATACTTATTGGAAACAGCATGCATTCAGGAATGTCCATTAAAGTGTCTAATGAGATTTTCACTTCCCCAGGATACCAAGCACCTGGAAGTATGGTCATAGTGTTGGTAAGCGTTGATAAATGTTTAACTTTCGACAATCCTTGGCAGGGGTTTGTGCCAAAAACAAAAAAAAACAAAAGTTGTTGCACAATTCCTCACAACGATTTTAATGTGGTTTTTCAAATTTATCCTTGGTAACGCTAAAAGCTCTGCCGTTTCCGATAAATTCAACCATCAGCCGCGGGTTTAATTATAAGGCTTCTGTGTTTTATGGCATTTTACGAATTTTAGACATTTATACAAGCCTTAGTACGAGTTTATAAATAAGGCTATCGGTGTTTATGGCTTAAATAGAAATATTGTTCAGATAATATCTTTTCGAATGAATGCCAATGAAAAATATCTTCAGATCTTCGGGTACTATTGTGGGAATTTTCAATTTGGCCTATACTTATCCGGCTCCCGACCCGTGAAGAGTCTGTTCCTGAGACACTGAAGCCTTACATCCTCTACGATCCCTGGCTCGCTGCTTCCAGTTGTCTAGACCAAGCGCTCTAGCATCCGCGATGGCTTGGTCTTTGAAACGGAGGTTCGGTCTTCCTTGCCTTCTCAAACCTGGGGGCTGGGATTCGAAGATCCTCTTAGCTGGAGCATTATTGCCCATTCGCTCGATGGCCACATCGAGCCAATGTAGTCGACGTGTTTTGGCTTTTTGGACTACATCCACATCTTGGTACAGCTCATTGAGTTCGCGGTTGTATCTTCTCCCCCATTCGCCCTCCTCGTGCACAGGACCAATTTGGCCTATACCGAAAATTAACACTTTTCTACCTCATGGTTAGGTTAGAGTTCTAGTTCGCCAATACACTTAGAACATTTTTGGTCCATTGTGATACCACTGAGCTTTCAATGAAACGGAGGAGACTTGTCGCTTCCGCTTTTGTCAAATCGCTGAGATTTTGAAAATAGTAAGCTCCAAGATGAAGCTTCCTTTTGTTTAATAGGACCGGGCAGCTACAAAGGAGATGAAGTATTGCTTCTTCTTCCCCTTCGTCCATGCAGATCCTAAAGAAGTCGTTTGAGTGGAGGACTAGCATTTCTGCGTTCCTGGCTATTAAACAGTGTCCAGTGATGACACCTATGGTGGCGCTAATGTATGATCTATCGAGCGAAATTAGTCCCTTGGATCTTCTCGAATCCAGCTTTGGCTTTGGTTATTTGGCACGCCGTGCCAAGACTATCTGAGATTTGATTTGCTGTTAGTATTTTGCTTTTGAATGTAGCGATAGGAATACCTAGTGCACCCGTGTTGGGTACAACTGGTAATTTAGTCCCATGTCTGGCGAGTTCATGAGCCTTACAGTTCCCTGGAAGGTTACTATGCCCAGGCACCCAACATAGGTGAATGTTAAACTGCTTTGACACCTCCTGCAGAGATGAGTGGGTTGTCTTTGAATTTGTCAAGGCTGATTCCAGGGATTTGATGGCAGCTTGGCTATCCGCGAAAATTCTAATATCCTTGGCAGATATTACATTTTCTTTCAGCCAGGATAAGGCTTCCTTGGTCACAATGAGTTCCGCCTGGAACATGCTGCAATGATCATGAAGACGGAAAGATAGGCTGAGATTTAGCCTGTCGGAGAAGACACCAGCACCAACTCTATCATTTGTTTTGGAGCCATCGGTATAAAAACCGATCGAGTCATTTTGCACGGGATCGTTACTTCAGGAATGTTTGTATGTTCGTTTAGAATTTTTGAGTGGACAGTTTGTATATTTGACTTTGAATGTCTTTAAGACGTATGGCTGAGTTAGCTGCCATACGTCTGCCGAAAATATCTAGTGTTAGTAGGTGAATGGGAATGTATAGTGCTGCGGGGGGTGTTGTGTGCACTACCGATACACAGACACGCAATTCTCTGTACCTTGGCTAGTTTTTTGTTGTTTATAGATATCTCTAGCGCTGTACACCATACTACTACTCCATAAAGAAGTATCGGGCTTATAACCGATATATAGAGCCAATGCGTGATACGAGGTTTCATTCTTGAAGGAATAATGTGCGACTGTCGCTTTCTTTACGCTTTCTGTTATGTTAAGCTTCCAGTTGAACTTACTGTCCAAAATGGGTCCCAAGTATTTTGCTTTGTCTGAGAAGGGTAGTTGGATTCCGTTTATTGACTGGGGATCAATGTGAGGAATTATATATTTCCTTGCGAACAGGACCTGTTCAGTCTTGTGGGTGTTGACACCCAGACCACAACTGACAGCCCATTTGGAAAGTTTGTGTATTGCGTTTTGGAGAAGTTCCTTGGGTATATTCAGGTGCTTCCCTGAGACTGCGATAGCAACGTCATCCGCGTAGGCAATCACGTGGCATCCTTCTGCTTCTAGGATGAGTAAACGCTCGTTTACCACTAAGTTATAGAGAAGAGAGGACAAGACTCCACTATGTGGGGTCTCACCTTGTCGCATGTATGCTTTCACATAATTCAAAGTCGAGCACGCAAGGAGCAAATACGTACGAACCCAGCTTAGTAAATTACCTCGTTCCGAAACTCACATTTAGTAAGATGTGTTATAGAGCCTTTAGACTAAGAATGCATGTGATTACAAGCAAGCACGATTGTGCTTTCTCCAAACGCTATAAATGTAAAAATGCGCAGTAGTCATTTGTGTGCTTTAACCCCTCCGGGTAAAGGTCAGAATATACTCGAGGTAAGGCATGCATGTAAGGTGACTAAAATCCAATCCCCGTTTCCTCAGCTAGATTCCCTATAAAAGCTGTGGTGCCACAAGTAACAATTCTTACACCTACTCTATTTCGGTGCGGAAAAGTTGCGCACAGCACTTTTAGTATTACATATGACACTACTCTGATGTCAAAATACACAAACGACACGCCTTTTAGCGCCAGTGTTGGATACCAGCAGAGGTGCGAAAAAATCTGTCCTATAATGATGCAAACCTACAGGAGATTATGTTATGGGAAAAGGAAAATTAAGTTCAATTCAACTCAAAGAAAACAGTATGGCATGGCAATAACATGCCGAATCAGCAGCATCTAAACTAAGTTATCTTTTTAGAGCTAAGGAATATTTTACCCCAGCTTTTAACTCTCTATAAAGCTCAAGTACGACTAGGTTTTGAATACTGTTCTTATATTTGGAGTTCGGCCCGAAATATACCTACACTGAACTTAGTGGACTCTATCCAAAAACGTGCAATCCGTTTTATAGACGATTTTTCCCTTTAATTTTATATCTGAAAATTTTGGCTCAGCCCTATATCCTATCCCATATTAGTTTTGACATTAAGTTTGTAACATAGAGAAATAATTTCGTCAGATACCTTAAAAAATAAATTCTTCGAAAAATCTTCGGTCCCGTTTGCGTTGACGGGCTATGGAGACGAAGATTCACCACGAAATATACGAGCTGAACAGCGACATACCCCTAGTCAAAAAACTCCGCATTGGACATTTAAGATGGCTAGGACATATAGAACGAACGGACACCAATACTCCGGCTCGCAGAGTCTTCGATTCCCAGTCAGACGTCGGACGTTAGAGGAAGAACTCGCCTTAAGTGGCGCACACAAGTAGAAACCGACCTCAACCAACTTGAAATGCGCAACTGGAGGCAGTTAGCTAAGGACCGGGCTAATTGGAGAGGCATGTTTGTTGAGGCCCAGGTTCATCCCGGACTGTAGCGCCACTTAAGTAAGTAACAAGAAACTCATTTTCAACTCACAGACACGTTTTCCATCTAACAACGACACGAACAACGCAGTACCAAAAGTCTTTTCGTTGCAGAACAAGCAAACAATGGAACGTACTTCCAAAAGACGTTGAATTATTGTAGATTGTAAAGTGATGGAAACATCACTTTACAATCTACAATAATTCAACGGCAGAGTCAATCAAAATCAGAAAGTATCATCTTAGGGCGCTCTTGGAGCTTTATAGGCTCGCCACGCCTGAGAAAAGTACATATATAAAAAATCGTCACATTTGAGGGAAATGGATGACGAAACAAGGCAAAGGGTATCCAATTGTTAAAAATATTTTATCGGAATCCATCCTAGATCTTCGTTATTTGAACACGAGTCCTTACTTACACAAGGATTCCTCACAAAGCGATGATTTTCTGCAATATGCTGAGAATATAATTTGTTGGATTCGTCTTCTCACTCACCCATTCTGATAAAAGAGTACAGCTGTTTATTTTGTATGTACAAGGTGGGCCAAAAGAGATCACCCTTTTGGAAGATGCTCTTATTTTTGCAAATGGCCGCCAACGTCAAATCTGTTTTGACATTTGTGGACTACACAGATGTAGAATACATGTGCACAAGCCATGGAGCGATACACACCCCAAGAACGCGGAATAATCGTGTCTATTTTTTTGCGTAACAATTCGTCTGTAGTTTTGGCGCAGCGCGAATTCCGTCGACACTGACTGCGCAAACACTGCGCCGTTTGGCAACCAACCTTGAAGAGTATTGGAACGCACGAGACGTTGCCAAGAGTGGCCGACCCTGGAGCGCCCGTTGTGCTGAGAATATCGCCGAGCTGTCGCCGGAAACATCGACCAGACGCCGTGCCTAGCAATTAGCCATCAGCCGGTCATCCCTTAGGCGAATTTTGGTGAAAGACTTGCGCATGTTCCCGTACAAATTCCAGTCCGTGCATCAGCTGCTGCTTGTCGACCGCCAAACGCGTGCTATCTACGCCCAAGCCATCCTCAATCTCGAGGACGAAGTGGACGATTTTTCGAACAAAAGCATAATGAGCGATGAGGCTCATTTCCACCTCAGCGGGTACGTGAACAAATAAAACTATCGCTTCTGAGGCACCTAAAATCCACGAGTAATGCACGAGGAGCCATTACACCCGCTCAAAGTTACTGCATGGTGCGCTGTTCATGCTGGAGAGTCATCGGGCCATTTTTTTTTTTCGCGAACGCCGCTGGTCAAACGACAACAGTGTACGACGCGCGCTATAGGGCCATGTTAACCGATTTTTTTTTCTGCCGCAATTGAACGAATTAGGACTGGAGGACATGTTGTTCCAACAGGACGAAGCAACGGCACACACTGCGCGAGCCACAACCGATATTCCGTCATAAAACGAGCCCGAACGGTAATCTATTGTGACGGCGCCCATTTGGCCGATATCATCATCTCGACTTGACCAATAAAATTATAAAGGTTCAAATAAACAGAATCGAAGTTTTTCATTTAGAAAAAAATTTGAGCCAAACAACATCGGATGGCTTCTTTTGGCCCACCTTGTATTATGAAGGCAATTGGCTCAGTGGAGCGATGGTCTGTAATCAAAACCTACATGATTTTTAACTGTCAAGGTGTTCGGATCTGGAATAAAACAGGAGGTCCCGAAATCGTTCATGATGTACACATGCACACATGACTAGCTGTTAGAAAAAAAATTAGGCCTCAATGCAAACGATTCTGTTGCGCCAAAAATTCGTAGTTATATGAGGGAAACCCATCAATATTATAAGCGCGAAGTAAGGAAACTTTCGTTTTGACAGAAAAAGTTGCACTCAACTGAGCTCGTTTTACCTACGTTTCAAAAAATCTCATGAGGGGTCTGTTAGTGGAACACGTCTCTATACTTACTCTTCAGATGTTATATGAGTTTATGAACGCGAGCAATATAAATCACCGCAAATAAAGCGCCCTCTACCCATTCAATGCAGAAAAAGACCTCAACATTCTTTCAAAAAGGCCGCAAAGTTCGACAGGTTAAAAACATCGTCCTTTAAAAACAGGACGCATCAGTTAAATACCATTTTCAACCAAATATTTCAACCTTGCAATGCATCAACAAAGGATGTGCCTGCGAAAAGGTGACCTTTAGCAAACTTTCTCGTCCTTGATATATATGAAATGATAATTCTTGACCTAAATTAAAAGATCACATCATCTGCAAAACATTAGGCGATGCTTTTTCATGAACTTCAAGGACCACAACTTGTTGACAAACAAAAAAAAATCCTTTCACAACCACATTTTGCTGCAATTTGTCGAAGTTAAAGTAGGCATCACTTCATAAACAACAAACACATGCATTAACTTTATATAAAAGCAAGCCGCCCTCACACAGAAGTGCACTACACACTGCTGACAATAATAATACACGTCCTTGTTGGTGCTTTCACCTTCAGAGTTCCATATCCTACTGTTGCATTCGCTTGAATCCTTGTGTTAGCGCTGCACTAATGGAGGTGCATAGCACGCAACTTCTTCAACAGGAATGCAATAGTTTCGTTTGTGAATTTAGAGGTTATGCATGAACAAAACCATCAACAACAACAACAAAACTATATGAAACCGTTGACTTGTATTTGTTGGGCTAGGTCTTTTTTTCTATCTTTCGTTTACTTTCGCATATGCATTTAGAAAGAGGGTTACGCTAAGAGGCTGTTGTTGTTAAAATGTAGGCTACCAGCAAACGCAGCACATTTTGCACAATGTTGACACAGTAGCAGAAGGAGCAACCCTAAAGCGTTTACTAGTTCACAGGTGAACACTTGACATGGATTCTAATTTGTTGCATTTAAGTTAGTTTCCTCCTAGAAGAACATGGGCATCCTAGTTCCCTTAAAAAGGTGTGTGTGCACTTTGAACTTGTGTGCATTTAACTTTTTTTCTCCCTTCTCAGTGATGTGCCTTTTAGTTGGGTTAAGTTGAATTTAATTAACCTAAGAGTAGCATGAATAAGAGGGGAGATTATAAGTGTCGGCTTATGTGTTTAGTAGGTGCTAGGACAATGTAGCGTTTGACAACATAGCGATTGTCCTAAAAAATCCTCCTATCAGAAGATAATCCCACTTTTAGCGTATTATTTCAAAGCGATTTGGCAGTCAGGAAAGTAGTGTCAACATTAGGTTCTTGAAAATCTTATCAAGTACAAGGTGCGCCATCTTCTATTTCGGTGTATAAACATTGAATTGAAAAAAAATAATGTCGGAAGACTGCAATCGCAAGAGACCGCCAAGACCTTCGCACAACGCGTATCCCTTAACCTCTCGATTAACACCATACCACCAGCATCGAATGTCGAAGAGCAATGGCAACGATGCCAACAGGCCATTAGATCAGCCGCAACTGATGTGCTAGGTTTCTCGCGTCCACCAGCAAGAAACCCCTGGTTTGATGAGGAATGCCGACAGATGCTCGCAGCCAAGAACGAGGCCTACAAGGCTAAGCTGCAGGTGAAGACGAGAGTGTCATTGAGCTCTATAGGCAAAGAAGAAGGGAAGAACATCGGCTTTTCAGCAAGAAGAAAAAAGATCCAAAAAAGCGCGCGATCGAGGATATAGAGAGGTGCCACTCCAGGAACGATGTTTGCAAGTTTTACCAAAGTGTAAAAAGGATACAAGGCTCGAACAGAATCCTGTCGAGATGAACAAGGAAATATTGTAGTTGAGACACGGTCGATGCTGAGGATATGGAAGGACCACTTCTGCAGACTGTTAAACGGCGATGACGCGATGACGAACAACATTCCGCTGTCAGGCAGAACGAACCATTCAATATTGGCAACGACAGCGAAAACTGCCAACCACCCGACCTGAGTGAAGTGAGGATAGCAATATCTAAACTCAAGCTTAATAAGGCTGCCGGAAATGACGGCCTTCCCGCTGAGCTTTATAAGGCCGGCGGAGATGACTTGGTAAGTAACATCCACCAACTCATAAGCCAAATCTGGTCGGATGAAAATATGCCTGAAGAATGGAACCTCAGCATCGTTTGCCCGATCCACGAAAAAGGAGACCCTCTGAACTGCGCCAACTACAGAGGCATAAGTCTCCTCAACATTGCCTACAAGATCCTATCTGCCGTAATATGTGAACGCCTGAAACCGTTTACCTGATTGGCCCTTATCAGCGTGGTTTTAGGCCAGGAAAGTCCACAACCGATCAAATTTTCACACTTCGGCAGATCCTGGAAAAAACTCAAGAAGTCCAAATCGATACCCACCACCTATTCATCGATTTCAAAGCCGCATATGACAGCATTTATAGAGACGAACTATACAGAGCCATGTCTAGTTTTGGTTTACCGTCCAAACTCGTCCGTTTGTGTAGGAGGACGATGGAGAATTCTCGCTACACCATCAGGGTCGGAAACGACCTCACCGACACATTCGATACCAAAAAAAGGATTTAGGCAAGGCTATGCGCTGTCATGTGACTTTTTCAATTTGATTCTTGAGAAGATTGTGCAAAACTCCCGAGCCAACACCAGAGGCACAATTCTCCAAAAATCGGTGCAACTACTAGCATACGCCGACGACGATATTGACATCATTGGTAGGACTCAACGTGATGTCATAGCCACGTTTGCTAGTATAGAGAAGGAAGCGGCGAAAATGGGTTTAGCAGTAAATGAGGGTTAGAATAAGTATATGCTGTCATCACGAAAGGACTCACTACATCGACGAATTGGACAGAACGTCACCATTGACAGATATAACTTTGAGGTAGTACGGGACTTTGTCTACCTCGGCTCCGCTATTAGCTCTGACAACAACATCTCGTCAGAAATTAAACGAAGAATTACTCTTGCCAACCGCATCCGAACGGCTAAGTTGATATAAGCTTTTCGTGACAATTGTCACTACTCGAATGATATTCGTTAGATCATCACGAGAGGAGGGCCCCTGAAAAATCATTTAGGTATTGCTTCAGCTGATTATCGAAACCAGACCTTCTGCGCGGCTGTTCGTCGCTTTAACCAACAAGTGACAACACTATTCGGCGTTTGGGGTCGAATTTTGTTGAGAATGGACAGTGGGAGGTTGTCGTCATCAACGCCCAAGACGTTCCAATTACTGCGGTTAAAGCGGTACGAAAGAGTGTTGCCGAGAATCAACAGGTGTCGTATAGTTGCCACGATCGACATTTTGGCATTAGTGGAACCATCATGTTGCGTATTCTGAAGGATGCAATTCATTCCATTTCATTCCGTCAGACCGTCTACGTCGCGTCGCTTGGAATACGGTTAAACAGTCGCTCAACAGGTTGACACTGAACCTGAATTTTGGAAGAACATTTTGATGACCGATGAGGACCTTTCACACTCTATGGCGCTGTTAACAAATAAAATTGCCGCATTTGGGGAACTGATCTGAAAACCGGTATTGGTCCATTTATGTAGCTGTTGGGTCAGGATGCCTGCCCACAAATGTATGGAAAGGGTCTGGACAAATATTGGCTTCACCAAGACGATGTACAATGCCATCGTTTTTGAAACGAAAATTCCCTGGACGTGAGCTGTCAAAAAAATGCGACATTAGCCAGTTAATCTCCAGGTCTCCCGATTTGACTTTCCGGATGTTTTTTGTGGGGTTTTTTGAAAAGCAAATGTATTCCACCCTAGGTGGTAGTAAAAGTGATGCAGTGATGCAGTATCGGAGTAAAATGGGCACATTTTGCTTTGGTCAGTAGAGGCGGGCCGAATTAAATAAAAAAAATACTTCAAATATGGAAACCGTCTTTTTAATTCAATATTCTCATACCGACATAAAATGGCGCACCCTATAATATCAAGTGACAGAGACTGTGACTCGGCTACACCTAGTCAAAATTAGGTGTAGCCTGGTCAGTTCCTTCATCACCATGCCTGAGATTTTGTTTGAATGTGTCCCACCGATGTACAGCAAAGCTCTTTTATAACATATAAGTTTGTTCGTCTAATTCTCGTCTTATTCTGGTCAGAGCTCTACGGGTGGTAGGGGACTTGAACTTGATATGACATTCATTTTTGGCTTGTTGCAGGTCCATTTCTTCTCTACCGATAATGGCCCAGTGACATCTACATTATGCTACGCGCCAAGGGTCTTGATATCTTCGTCGCAATCGCAGTGAAACCGCTTTAATACAGTACAGTTGCCTTTAAGCTGTCATTGGTCAATAATTGAGGTAAGCAATATCATTGCATGACAATATTATCATTCACGCCAGGCCGCAAGGTTGAAGCACGGCCCTTTAGGCTATCACCTTTTAATAAGTACTAAGTTTGTTGAAAACATAACCCTTGATGACATTACCCTTTACAAAATAGGATAACGTGTGCCCACAGATATCAGAACTGAAATTTTAAGCCGACTTCTCAAGTCAGTATAGACTCCTTTACTTTTATCTTCCTTGATGCTGGATTTTAAGCCGACATAGCCTTAGGCAGGACATAACAGGACGAATACTCACAAAATAAAAACATAAAGCAACGTTATAAGAACACAAAATAAGCGCCTGCATTGTAAGGTGACTCTTGAGAATCGATTAGATTTGTTTTCCAGAGTAGATCGTGTTATAAGAAATTAAATTTCTATAAAGTACAGGGTGGCGCACAAATCGTGATATAAAAACAAAATTTAATAACTTTTTTACTGTGTGAGTAATAGGGAAATTGGCGGCACTCCCCCGAGTAGATGGACCATTATGAGGCTGGTAATCATGTTTGCAGAGTCTCTAAGCATCGCCCGAAGACCGTACCATCGATATCGATAAATTCAAGTTCAGGGCAAAATCGCGGTTGTAGCCTTGCCAATACAGGCAAACGGATAATTCGTGATTTTGAAGGAGTTTTTTTTACCCAAGACTGCGACGAAGACAGCATTTGGTTCCGGTTATGGCGGAGCTGCAAAGAAAAAAATTAATTATCAGAAACTCAACTTTCCGATGGCCCACGGAGTCACCTGACTTTACTGCACCAGGTGTTATGGAAGATATTTGACTAAAAAAGGAGTCGATTGAAAAAATAATTGTGGTGACTTCAAGCCAGGCCGCAATGAATAATTTTCTGGTCAGGTGTCACATATGCATGCATGAGCATAGAGGTCATTTACGGCCTATCATCTTCAAAAATAACCAGATATATAAATAATATTTAATGTACAAGGTGGCGCAAAAGTAATCCTCCTATCAGAAAATGCTATAAATTTTGCGATTGGCCCCTAATGTCAGTTCTGTTTTGACATTTGTGTAGTAAACACATGCGAAATACACGTTAATAAACAATGTTACGCTTTACTGCTCCAGAACGCGGAATATTGGTGACTATTTATTTGAGCAATAATTGGTCGGTGACTTTGGCACAACGTGAATTTCGTCGCAGATTTCCTAGCCGTCCAACGCCTACTGGTGAAACACTGCGACGTTTAACCGCTCGCCTCGAAGAGACTGGCACAACACGAGATGCTGCCAGGCATGGCAGACCCCGGAGTAGCCGTTCTGCAGAGAATATTGCTGCTGTAGCCGAAGATGTCATGGAAGCGCCGTCGACATCGACCAGACGACGTGCCACGCAAATGGGTATCAGTCGACGGTTACAGCGAATTTTGGTACAAGATTTGAAGATGTTTCCATACAAAGTCCAGACGGTGCATCAGCTGTAAGCTGTTGACCGCCAATCGCGTCTAACATACGCTCAAGCCATCCTTAATCACCACCAAGAGGAAGATGATTTTTCATCAAAAATAATCATGAGTGATGAGGCCCATTTCCATCTTAGCGGGTACGTAAATAAGCAAAATTTACGCTTCTGGGGCACTGAAAATCCGCGTGTAACCCACGAAGAGCCATTACACCCGCTCAAAGTCACTGTATGGTGTGCTGTTTTTCGCTGGAGGAGTCATCGGACCTTTTTTCTTCGAAGACGTCGCGGGCCAAACGGTTACTGTGAATGGTGAGCGCTACAGAGCAATGATCAACGAGTTCTTTTTGCCGCAACTTGATGAATTGGGATTGGAAAACATGTGGTTCCAACAGGACGGTGCAACGGCACACACTGCACGTGCCACAACCGATATGCTGAAGGATGCATTTCCCGGGCGCCTTATCTCCCGTTTTGGCGATTTGCACTGGCCAGCAAGATCGCCTGATTTGACCGCTCCAGACTTCTTTTTGTGGTGCTTTTTGAAGTCGCGGGTTTATGTCAACAAGCCTCAGACTCTTGCAGCTCTTAAAGACAATATCCGTCAAGAATGTGAGGACCTATCGCCGGAAGTTTTGGCCAAAGTGATGGAAAATGCCATAAAAAGGGCTCAAATGACAATCAACTGTGGCGGCGGCCATTTACATGACATTATATTCTTGACTTGATGTAAAAAAAATTAAAAGACCAAATAAAAATAATCCACAAGAAGAATCAAAGTTTTTCATTTTTTTTTTTAAATTACAGCCAAAAAACATCGGAAGGTTATTTTTGCGCCACCTTGTATATGTATTGTACCTATATAGAAGCAATAAAACTAAAATAAATGAAAAATATTGATTAACAAAAAAGTTATTTGAATTTCTTAATTTAACACGATTCGTGCGCCACCCTGTAGTTCGTAATATAACTGCTGCAATTGCCCACTTTAATCTACCTGAACGTTAGATTGCAACTCGATCTTACAATAGGCATGACATCACATCACGAATACTCACAATAGGAAAACACAAAGCAATGTTAAAACAACTCAAAATACATGGATTCAGTGACTGAAACGACATTGCAATTCACTTTGCTGCAAAGGGTTATAAACTTACTTACTTTTACTTAAAGGGCTCCCGACCCAGGGTCTATGCCTGAGACAAGGTAGCCTTCCATCTTCTTCTATTCTGGGCACGTTGCTGCCAGTTATTCAGTCCAAGATCTCCGGCATCCGCGATCGCTTGATAAAAAACCAGTGGTTCGGTCTTCCTTGTAGCCTCGAACGAGAAGGCTGGGATACCTTTTGACTGGCGCATTGTTGTTCATTCCCTCGATGTAGCTTAATCCACATCTTGGAAAAGTTTATAAAGTTCGCGGTTTTACGGGACCGAAAATTCGACTAAGAATTTTTCATCTGCCTAATATTTGCTCAGCTTTCCTGCTTTTTGTCCAGCACTCTGCGCCGTAAAGTCGGACTGGTAGCATTAGGCTCCGTTAGAGCAAACATTTGGACCTCCGGGTCAAGAGTTTTGATCCCATATATTTTGCTTAACCGAAATAGCATCGGTTTGCTAGGGATAGTCTTCGTGATATCTCCACTTAGGTGTCATTCGTGGGGTTGATATTGACTCCGAAGTAGATGAACACTTTAACTTTTGCCCAAGGTTATGCGTCGGCAAGTAGGGTAGGGCGGGGATAGTTGGGACACACAAACTACTCATGAACCGCAAGTACTACACGAAAAATATCAAACACAAATCAATGGGCACACAAAGCAATCCGTGCGAAATCAGTCTCGTATCAGTAGACGGGGAGCCATTTTTTCGTTTTTGAAGTGAAAAAGTAAAACAAAAATTTTTATTATTTTTTGTAATCTAGGCTAATTGACTTCGCTACGGAACAAAATGCCACTATAGCCAGCACACGGTTTCCTCACCTCGATATCCATAAGGGGACATGGCGGTCTCCAGATCAACGAACAGTCAATCAAATTGATCACATTGCGATAGACAAGAGGCACGCATCCAGTATTTCGGATGTCCAAACATTCCGAGGGGCTAACATCGACTCGGACCACTACCTTGTTGTAGCCAAGGTAAGGATGCGGATATCCACCACGCCACAAAAAACAGAAATACTGTAAAAAAATTTAATGTCGAAAGACTGCAATCGCAAGAGACCGCCAAGACCTTCGCGCAACGCGTATCCCTTAACCTCTCGACTCACAACACACCACCAGCATCTAATGTCGAAGAACAATGGCAACGATGCCAACAAGCCATTAGATCAGCCGCAAATGATGTGCTAGGTTTCTCGCGGCCACCAGCAAGAAACCCCTGGTTTGATGAGGAATGCCGACAGATGCTCACAAGCAAGAACGAGGCCTACAAACCTAAGCTGCAGGTGACGACGAGAGCTGCCATTGAGCTCTATAGGCAAAGAAGAAGGGAAGAACATCGGCTTTTCAGAAAGAAGAAAAAAGAGCACGAAAAGTGCGCGATCGAGGATATAGAGAGGTGCCACTCCAGGAACGATGTTCGCAAGTTTAACCAAAGTGTAAAACGTCAAAGCCAAGGATACAAGGCTCGAACAGAATCCTGTCGAGATGAACAAGGAAATATTGTAGTTGAGACACAGTCGATGCTGAGGATATGGAAGAACCACTTCTGCAGACTGTTAAACGGCGATGACGAACAACATTCCGCTGTCAGGCAGAACGAACCATTCAATATTGGCAACAACAGCGAAAACTGCCAACCACCCGACCTGAGTGAAGTGAGGATAGCAATATCTAAACTCAAGCTTAATAAGGCTTTCCCGCTGAGCTTTATAAAGCTGGCGGAGATGACTTGGTAAGCAACATCCACCAACTCATAAGCCAAATCTGGTCGGTTGAAAGCATGCCTGAAGAATGAAGCCCGATCCACAAAAAAGGAGACCCTCTGAACTGCGCCAACTACAGAGGCATAAGTCTACTCAACAACACCTACAAGATCCTATCTGCGTAATATGTGAACGCCTGAAACCGTTTACCAACAACCTGATCGGCCCTTATCAGTGTGGTTTTAGGCCAGGAAAGTCCACAATGGATCAAATTTTCACACTTCGGCAGATCCTGGAAAAAACTCAAGAAGTCCAAATCGATACCCACCACCTATTCATCGATTTCAAAGCCGCATATGACAGCATTTATAGAGACGAACTGTACAGAGCCATGTCTAGTTTTGGTATACCGCCCAAACTCGTCCGTTTGTGTAGGATGACGATGGAGAATTGTAGCTGCACCATCAGGGTCGGAAACGACCTCACCGACACATTCGATACCAAAAAAAGGATTAAGCCAAGGCTATGCGCTGTCATGTGACTTTTTCAATTTGATTCTTGAGAAGATTGTGCAAAACTCCCGAGCCAACACCAGAGGCACAATTTTCCAAAAATCGGTGCAACTACTAGCATACGCCGACGATATTGACATCATTGGTAGGACTCAACGTGATGTCATAGCCACGTTTGCTAGTATAGAGAAGGAAGCGGCGAAAATGGGTTTAGCAGTAAATGAGGGTAAGACTAAGTATATGCTGTCATCACGAAAGGACTCACAACATCGACGAATTGGACAGAACGTCACCATTATCAGATATAACTTAGAGGTAGTACGGGACTTTGTCTACCTCGGCTCCGCTATTAACTCTGACAACAACTTCTCGTCAGAAATCAAACGAAGAATAAATTACTCTTGCCAATCGCTGTTTCTTTGGGCTAAGATGGCAATTTAGTAGTAAAGCCCTCACTCGAACTATATAATAAGACCTTGATCATCCCAATCCTGCTCTAAGGCGCTGAAGCATGGACCATATCAAAAGCGGATGAAGAAATCCTTGGTCGATTCGAGAGGAAAATTCTTCGGAAAATCTTCGGTCCCGTTTGCGTTGACGGGCTATGGAGACGAAGATTCAACCAAGAACTATACGGGCTGTACAGCGACATGCCCCTGGTCAAAAAACTCCGCATTGGACGTTTAAGATGGCTAGGACATGTAGAACGAATGGACACCAATACTCCGGCTGGCAGAGTCTTCGATTCCCAACCAGACGTCGGACGCAGTAGAGGAAGACCTCGCCTTAAGTGGCGCGCACAAGTGGAAACCGACCTCAACCAACTTGGAGTGCGCAACTGGAGGCAGTTAGCTAAGGACCGGGCTAATTGGAGAGGCATGTTGGTTGAGGCCCAGGTTCATTCCGGACTGTAGCGTCACTTAAGTAAGTAAGTAAGGAAGGATAAAACTAATTATCTGTCAAATCAGACATGAGCTAAGTGTTACCATTCACGAAATAAACACTAGTTGAAAAAAAAAACGTTAGCGTTGGCGGACCCGTTATTTTGTCTTGCCCACGTTAACTACAAGAACAACGTGTTTTGTCTCTTTCTCGATCGTCGTAAATGCTTTTACAACGGCACTGTAGGAGCGAACAATCATGTCGATGTCGTCTGAGTACCCCAGTAGCTGGACGGATTTGTTGGACATTGTATCTTCCATAGTAACTCCTGGCCGGCGCACTTTTGTTCCAGCACAAGATTGAAGAAATCGCATTTTCTTTTCAAAATCCGGTACAAGTTTGGAGAGGTTCAGATGAGCTGTTTTGATGCTCTTTTGAAGCGATGGATAGCTATCATACGCGGCCTTGAAGTCGATGAAAAGATGGTGTGTTTCGACTTGAAATTCGTTGGTCTTTTCCAGGATTTGCCTTATTGTGAAAATTTGTCTATAGTCGATCTGCCGGCCGAAAGCCACACTGGTACGTGCCGGTAAGTGTGTTTCAGAAAGGCTTAAGACGTTCACACAGTACGGTGAATAGAATCTTAGATAGTTGGTGCAGGACATGGGATCGCCTTTTTTGTATATTGGACATATGAAGCAGATATTTCAGTCATCTGGTCATCCAGACCTTATTGATGGTTTTGCGCATGCACATTTCTAAAGCAACACCTCTGTATTTAAAGAGTTCTGCTGGTTATCCATCAAAACCGGCTGCCTTGTTGTTCTTCAGTTTTTTTATGGCTGCTTTAACTTCTTCAATACTGGGAGGGGGCGTTTACTGGAGGTGGTCTGGTTTCTTGCCTTTTCACTCTCTCGACATTATTCTGTCCATTATGCAGCTGGTGGAAATTCTGCAGTCAGTCACTATTTTACCATTGTTAATTCGTACAGCCTACGTTCCTACTTTGAAGCCAGCTGAAAGTTGTTTGACTTTCTTGTAGAATTGACGGATGTTCTTCTTGCCGTGAGACTCTTCGATTTCCCTGTGCTGGAAGGCTGCCTGTTCTCTTTTCTTGCTACGAAGGATTTTCTTGTCTTCCCATCGTCTAGTTCGGTACACTTTCTGTGAGGCGCGTGTTGATATGTATGTTCCTCTGCTGTCATTTCTGTTTGATACTTGCAAATATCATCATACCATGGAGATCTAATCGTAGGTGGCTTGTAGCCTATGGTGGTTTCTGCTACTTCACTGGGTACTGACATTGGTAGAGGATTAGGGCAAAACGGGAAGTCTCTCACTCAGTTTTTGTTTGTAGACTCTGGAAATCATCGGCTTACGAAGGCGGCCAACGTCAAGTCTCCTTTTTTGCACCATTCACAGCTTCTTCTCGTTAAGACAGGTGGGCTCTGAATTTGGTATTCAGGAATCGTATTAAGGACAGGTTCAGCGGTCTCATCGGTAGAGGAGTGTGCAAATATAATGCAGATGTTGCAAAACTTTGCTCTGATGCTGATCACAGCTAGGCAACCGGCTTAAAGTCGATTATTCTCCATTATTCTCGATTATACAACTCCATTGTATTATTTATTCTTTTCCTTATAAGTCTTTTATTTAAATTTATTTATAGTAGACACATTTATTTATATCACAATAGTATTATACACAAAATTAAAAGAAAAGAAAAATTAAAAATAATAGATTTTGTTAACAATGCTACGAGTTTCGTTTTACTAATGTGGGACTGCAATGGCCGTTTGTGGTGCTAAGGGCATTTTGTGAACGTCTTGGATTTGCTTTTGTTGATTCGCCATCTAATTTTGTATCATCTTCGGCTGTCTCATCATCGGCGGATTCGTCAATTTTAAACGGCAATTGAATCACATTGTCCTGGGCAACGGGTGGCGGTCCCCACGAAACTTGCCGACTTCGTTGTCGTGATGGTAGATTGTCAAACTTTACCTGCACCTTTTGCTGGACAAGAATTGTAAAAGTTGTTATTCAACCGTGTTAAGATGATGTGCATCCTTTGAAGAGATTTATTTTCTTTACTAACGAAGACATGCTAGATAGAACTGACTTACAATACATACAATTTTTATATTAACATGCTCATCCTTTCTATATTATACCTGTTTTTATTACGAATATCATGCAAGGTATTTTAAGAACATGCGTAGCAGAGTCAACACTTTACAGACGACGGGACTTGTTAGAGTTGTTATTAAATCCTGTGACGGGGCTTTGTTATGCTTTCAGAGTACACGATCTAATTAACAATGTTTATCGGAAATTGTATAAATTTCCGATTTAAATTCAAGAAAATTTTGAATTTTTCGCCATTTAATAGTACTCCTTAACCGAAACGTGGCTTAACGCCAGTATACTTGACTCGGAACTCTTTAATCATGAATTCTTAGTAACGGGTGATTTTTTAAGAGGCTTAGAACTTTTTTTTAAAAAAAAAACACAAAAAATTCAAAAAAAGGAATGAAATATTTATTTGAATCGATAGTTTGAACCTTGCAATTTAATGTTTAATCGAGATAATTTCATGCAAATGTTGACCGCGGCTGCGTCTCAGGTAGCCCATCCGCTGAGTCCAATTTTGGCATACTCTTTCACACATATCGGCCGGTATCTCACGAATGAATGCATGGATGTTGGCTTCCAGTGCGTCAATCGAAGCGGGCTTGTCCCTATAGACATTAGCCTTGACATACCCCCACAAAAAATAATCTAATGGTGTCAAATCGCACGATCTAGGCGGCCAATTGACCGGCCCGAAACGTGAAATTAACTGTTAACCAAACTCGCCTCGCAATTGCGCCATTGTTTCGCGTGCTGTGTGGCATGTGGCACCGTCTTGTTGAAACCACATATCATGCAAGTCAAGAACTTCCATTTCGGGCAAAAAAAAGTTTGTTATCATCGCTCGGTAGCGTTCACCATTGACAGTAACGCTGCGATTCGCATCATCTTTGAAAAAATATGGCCCAATAATGCCGCCGGCCCATAAACCGCACCAAACAGTGGCTTTTTCGGGATGCATTGGTAGCTGTTGCAATGCTTCTGGCCGATCTTCACTCCAAATGCGGCAATTCTGCTTATTTACGTACCCATTCAACCAAAAATGAGCCTCATCGCTGAACACAATTTTTCGATAAAAAAGCGGATCCTCGGCCAGCTTTCCAAGAGCCCATTCACCAAAAATTCGGCGTTGTGGTAGGTCGGCTGGCTTTAGTTCTTGCACCAGCTGTATCTTAAAAGGCTTTACGCCCAAATCCTTCCGCAAAATTTTCCACGTAGTGCTGTAACAAAGGCCTAACTGCTGGGAACGGCGCCGAATCGACATTTCGCGGTCTTCTGTCACACTAGCTGATACGGCCGCAATATTTTCTTCACTACGCACAGTACGTAAACGTGTTGGTGGTTTAATGTCCAACAAAGTAAATTTGGTGCGAAATTTGGTCACAATCTTCCGAATAGACTGCTCAGAAGGTCGAGAATGCCGATCATAAAATGGAAGCAGCGCGCGATGAACATTTCGAACCGAGCACGAATTTTGATAGTAAAATTCAATAATTTGCAAGCGTTGTTCATTTGTAAGACGATCCATGGTTAAATTGCAAACCAAACTGAAGCTGTTTGACAGTGACACAAGGTACTAAACACACGTCAGCTGTCAAAACCAGTGTTGCCAAAACCAAACCAGCTAAAAAATCACCCGTTATATAGGAATGGCCGTCACATAAATGACCTAAAAGCGCTTGGAAAAGGTGTTCTTACTGCGGTTCGCAGTCACCTTACCTCTGAGAAAATTGATTTTCCATTCATTCTTAATACCGAAATAATTTGTGTTAAGATAACTATTGGAAATAAATACCTTTATGTCGCAAATGCGTACATTCCCTCCTATCGTCTTGATACTCTGTATTCTGAGCTATCAAAGGCTTTAGAATACATCTTTGACTTATCTTGTTGTGACAGTAATATTTTGTTGCTGGGTCTCAGAAGTCTCTGCACAACAAGAGCTATCATTACTTGATAACATTTTATCATTTGACTTACAGCAAACAAGCTGTATAAAAAATCATAATAATCGAATTCTCGATTTAGTTTTTTATTCTGACTCTGTTAGTATTGCAGTATTAGAATCTAGTACCAGTATCACTAACAAGGACAAAAATCATCCTCCATTAGATATTTTTATTGACATAGGCGGACATCTGTACGAACATTCTGACTCGTATGATCGTTCGTACTCTTTTGACTTTCGGAAGGCGAACTTTCAAAGGCTATCCGAAGAAATAATTCTTTCGAATGTTAATATTGACGGCCTCTCCAATTTAGAAGAAGCTGTTAACAAATTCTATCTTCTAATAAAAGATTGCATGGATAGAACTATCCCAGTCAAGCATTCTAAGAATGCTCAAATCCAGCATCCTTGGTAAACGAAAGACCTTAAATCTCTTCGGAATATACGTAACCGGGCCTGGGATAATTTTGTTAAAAGTCAGAATCAATACGACTATGATAAGTACCTGAATTATTTTAAGGAATTCTCTGCGATGTCAAATAGTTTATATAATGGCTATATAGCCAATATGGAGAACGCTCTTAAAAGTGACCCAAAACGCTTTTGGAGTTTTGTCAATTCGAAGAGAAAAACGGATGGATATCTGGCCATCTTCTCTTACAATAATTCAAAAATATCGAGCTCTATTATTTTATCTAACTTATTCGCAGAGAATTTCAGTAAATCATTTATTGATACCCCCCTTGTCTTAGACGAACAATATTTCAGTTATCTCAATGACTGTTCTCAAGTTAGTTTCAGTAACGTCACATTAGACGATGAGACAATAATTAAATATATCGCTTTATTAAATAATGACTATTCTGCTGGGCCCGATGGAATCCCACCAATAGTCGTAAAACAATGCAAAGATGCTCTTTTGCCATACCTTAAGTATATGTTTGAAAGCTCCCTTAAAACAGGAGTATTCCCAACTCAATGGAAAAATGCATTTATTACACCTGTTTTTAAAAAAGGTGAACGAGGAGACATTTCTAATTACAGACCTATTTCAAAACTCTCTTGCATTCCTAAGTTATTTGAACATATTATTTGTGATAAATTGGTATTCCTGTGTCGAAACATTATCTGTAAAGAGCAGCATGGCTTTGTAAAAAATCGATCCACTGTCACAAATCTCTTAACTTTTATGCATCATTGTTCCAATAGGTTGGAAAATAAAAAAGAGGTCGATTGTATATACACTGACTTTTCCAAAGCTTTTGACCAGTTATCACATAACATCATAATTTTTATACTTAAGGCTTATGGTTTCCCTCCAGGTTTCATAAATTGGGTTCAATCATATCTCTCACTAAGAACTTATCAGGTAAAATTTAGAGGCTCTAAATCCAACCCTTTTGTTGCCCAATCTGGAGTACCCCAAGGTAGTCTTTTAGGCCCTATCTTATTTATTCTTGCTATTAACGATGCAAAAGCTTGTATTCGAGAGAGCAAAATACTGATATATGCTGATGACATGAAAATTTTCAAATGTGTAGGATAGCTTTACAACATGGTGTTTTAAAAACGGTTTGAATCTGAACCTCACTAAGTGCCAGCATATGTCATTTTCACGAAAACGTATTCCGTCCAATTTTAGTTATACTCTGTCGGGGCACACTCTCTGTCGTATAGACAGTTTTAAAGATCTTGGTGTTTATTTTGATCATAAATTGGAGTTTAATAAACACATAAACGTTATTGTGAATAAATCCAACACTATGTTGGGATTTATAAAAAGGTGGTCAAAAGAGTTCAATGATCCTTATGTCACCCTTTCGTTATATAATTGTCTAGTTCGCCCTCACTTGGAGTATGCCTCACAGGTGTGGACACCCTTCTATGTCGTTCATTCAAATAGAATTGAGGCAGTCCAACGTAAATTTATAAGATTTGCTTTGAGAGGACTTCCATGGGATGATGTACACAATTTGCCTCCGTATAGGTGTCGAATTAAACTGCTGCAGTTGTTGCCTTTGTCTCAACGTAGACTTAACAATGACATGGTCTTCTTACACCAAATATTATCAGGACAAATAGATGCTCCTGATCTTTTAAGTGCTATTGGTTTTAATACCCGTGGAGGTTCCTATAACCTTCGTAGACTAAATATTTTACATTTACCTAATCATAAATACAACTATGGTATGCATGAGGCTATAAGTCGCATGAGTAGAGTTAACAATAAAAATAGCGATGTAGTTGAACTGCATGTTAGTAAAAGTAGTTTAAAAAACACTTTGCGTAATTGTATTCTAGAGTCGTGTTTGTTCAGTGTTTGTTATGTCCCACTAACAAATGCACTAAATGATGAGCCTGTGGATGCATTTTATATGCTGTGGCAAATCTCTGCTCGTAGATGCGCTTGTATTAAGCTCGCTACGACACAGATCTGATAGTGTTAAATAAATACTGTGTTGCCAATGGAAAAAAATATAACAATGTGACAGCTGACAGTTCGGGGTTATTAAAAATGGATCGCTATACGAAAGAACAACGAATTATCATTGTTGAGCAATATTTTAAAAATAATGTAGGTACAGTCAGCAGTTTTCGAATAATTGAAAAATTCAGGAAGACTGGATCTATTAGTGATCTAAGACACTCTGGGTGTCCTGTCACAAGTCGTTCAACAGAAAACAAGCTGGCAGTCCAGGAACATCAATTTGTCACCGTAGTCAAGAATTGGGCACTTCGAGAAGACTTGAAACTTCACGCCAATTGACTCAAGAACTGAAGTATACTGACCATGCAGCGCGAAGAGACTTCGATGAATGAAATTGGAACAACAACTGGTTGATGCTGTTTTTTTTGAACAAAATCATCCTCAGTGATTAAGCTCATTTGTTGATGCCTTCGTTAATCGTCAAGAAATTTAAATTTTTGAAATCAAATGTCTATGCCCACGACCACCAACGCAATACAATTCAAAGAATCTGCCATCCCGGGCGAACCTAGATGAGCTGCTTTGACATATTCGGACAACAGGTTACCTAGGGATTTCAAGGGTAAGTCAGGCCCCTTGATCAGAGATGGTGGCGGATGAACCGAAAGGTCAACGGCAGCGCTCAATCCCGTAGTGGATACTGATGGCCCGTGTCCTAGGGGTATCTAATAAATTGGAACTGGCCCTCCAGGTTGGGGGTTGTGCTTTGGGTTAACTACCAACCCATGGAAAAAACCATATGTTACGAAGCTACCAATATCCTTGGAAAGGATTGATATTATTGTTGACGACCCTGCTAAACGAAAAAAGGACAACGACGTTCGTATCTACACCTGGAATGTGAGAAAATTAAACAGCAGAGGTGTAGGTGAACTACTAGCGGAAATCCTAAACTGCTACAAAGCAGACATTACTGCCATCCAGGAAATACGATGGGATGGGCCTGGCAAAAAGAGGATGAAAAACTGTGGCATCTACTACGGACCGTGTTATAGTGAGCAGAAACAGCGACTTTTCGGAGCGGATTTGTTATAAGTGCCATCCTTAGGCAAGAAGTCTTATGTTTCCAAGACAAAAGCGAACGTATCGTAACAATCCGCATCAAGGCCAAATTCGCCAACATAATATGCGCTCATGCTCCGACGGAGGAAAAAGATGATACAACTAAGGACTGCTTCTACGAGCTCCTTGACATAACCTATGAGCGACTACCAAACCATAGCAACACCTAAATGATTTTTCACTGGCCCTCCTCTCGTGATGATCTGACAAATCGTCCGAGTAGTATCAATTGTCAAGAATAGCTTATCTCAACTTAGCCGTTCGGAGTCGGCATAAAACAGGAGGTCCCGCCATCGTGCAAGAAGTACACACGCACACATGAATGGTTGTGAGAAAGTTAGGCCCTGGGTACTAACGAGCCTGTTGCGCCAAAAATTTGTATTTTTTGACTACCAAAGTACGATGTTAAAATCGTGCTGGGGGATTTTAACGCAAAGGTAGGAAGAGAAGACATCTTTAGCAGTATTGTCGGAAAATATAGCCTACACGACAACACGTGTGGTAACGGACTTGGCTAATTGATTTCGCTACGGAATGAAACGCCACTATAGCCAGCACACGGTTTCCTAACCTCGATATCCATAAGGGAACATGACGGTCTCCAGATCAACGAACAGTCAACCAAATTGACCACATTGCGATATACAAGAGGCACGCATCCAGTATTTTGGATGTCCGAACATTCCGAGGGACGAACATCGAATCGGACCACTACCTTGTTGTAGCCAAGGTAAGGATGCGGATATCCACCACGCCACAACAAACCAGAATTACTGTGAACAAATTTAATGTTGAAAGACTGCAATCGCCAGAGACCGCCAAGACCTTCGCGCAACGCGTATCCCTTAACCTCTCGATTTACACCACACCACCCGCATCGAATGTCGAAGAACAATGGCAACTGTGCTAGGTTTCTCACGGAATGATGAGGAATGACAACAGATGCTCGCAGCCAAGAACGAGGCCTACAAGCCTAAGCTGCAGGTAAAGACGAGAGCTGCCATGGACCACTATAGGCAAAGAAGAAGGGAAAAACACCGGCTTTTCAGAAAGAAGAAAAAAGAGCAAGAAAAGCGCCCGATCGAGGATATAGACAGGTGCCACTCCAGGAATGATGTTCGCAAATTTTACCAAAGTGTAAAACGTCAAAGCCAATGATACAATGCTCGAACAGAATCCTGTCGAGATGAACAAGGAAATATCGTAGTTGAGACACAGTCGATGCAGAGGATATGGAAGAACCACTTCTGCAGACTGTTAAACGGCGATGACGAACAACATTCCGCTGTCAGGCAGAACGAACCATTTAATATTTGCAACGGAAGCGAAACCTGCCAAACATCGGACCTAAATGAAGTGAGGATAGCAATATCTTAAATCAAGCTTCATAATGCCGTCGGAAATGGCGGCCTTCCCGCTGAGCTTCATACATCCACCAACTAATAAGCCAAATCTATTCGGATGGAAGTATTCCAGAAGAATGGAACCTCAGCATCGTTTGCCCAATCCACAAAAAAGGAGACCCTCTGAATTGCGCCAACTATAACATTAAATTCCATTTCAAATGAAAAAAAAAAACAAATAGATTCATGCGATGGTTGCCATGGACTTACCTAGAACTGAATACAAAGATGGTGTCAGATGCCACCTGACTCCAGACTGTTGCAATATAGACTAAAAACGTTCTTGGAAATACAAATAATTGCAAAGTATAACTAGATTATTAAATAGCTTCCAGTAATTAATTTTGGCAGTTGTATGAGAAATTAATTTTCACCGGAAAAGTGAAAACATTTTCTGAGAATTCATCCCCAGAGATCAACATCATTCAGCAGGAATTATCCCCAGTCAATTAGTATTAAACTTCCTCTATAAACACAAAAGTAGGTAACACAAATTAAAAAAAAAAACCACATCCCAGGTGTCATTCCAGAATGCTTAGGGGTGTTCCTCCACCCCTAACTCAAATCACTTTGGTGTTTGCGTGTGAACACAGAAATTCATTAATAACTGGCATTCCACAGCAAGCGCATTACACTCCATTAGCCTCTTTGCCAAAACAAATTAATAAACTCACCCGCAAAAACTTTTCACATCCAGTCTAGAATATATAAGGACCACCGCAACTTTGGTTAGGGGGGGGGGGCACAAAAAAAGCACAATATTGAAAATGGCGGCAAAATTCGTTCCACAAACGTCTCCGGCCCTCATAAGATTATATGTGGGGCTGAAGTTCAACGTGTGGGATTATATATCTAACTAACATTACTGAATGAATATTCACCGGTGTGTGCGTGCGTCTGCTTTAAGTACCCATGCTTAAGGATATTCTCGTTTATCATCATTCTTAAGTATGCGCCTCGAAACATTGAATTTTACTCTGAATCCCATTATGATGAACTTCTTGAGGAACTTGAAACTTTCAGTGTGTATAAGCGAAGGCAAGAGAACTTTATCCCATATACTCAGCTAGTCAAGGCTCACAGTTTCCCATATAAAAAGGATGGAAATCTTTTTAAATATAAGTAAAATTTATAATCACACGGGTGTTGGAGAGTGTGTGTGTTTGTCTTTGAAGTGGATGCGAAACAATAATTTGGAGAGGGTTTAGAAACTTTTTTGACAGCGAAAATATTGAAGGATTAATTATTATGTCCTCAATCCACTTATCCAACTGGATAAAAAATTGCAGTTAAAATGATGGATTAGATGATGATATTAAAAGTATGATGTACGCTCTAGTTGGTGTTGAGAAAGTTAAAAAGGTGCAGTGGTTGCGTTGAATGAGCAGTCATAAGAACGAAGACCGTTTTTTTTTAAATTTGCAAATTGTAAGGCTAACTGGATACAACCAGAGAAGCATGGTGTAGCAATAACCCACCAAACTGCCAAAACGGCCTAAAGTGGTACACGGATGGTTATAAAATGGACTCAGGGGTAGGAGCTGGCATACATGGACCAAATACAAACATCTCAATACCTATGGGAAAAAAACCCTAGTGTATTCCATGCCATAAAAGAATGCGCAGACCTATAATACACAACTCATGTATTAAAGGCGCAAACATCCATATATTCGTGGACAGTCAAGCAGCTATAAAAGCCCTTAGCTCACACATTATTGAATCCAAATCAGTACTACACTGCTTAAATTCCCTCCAAACACTCAGTTCCAGGACCAAAACCAGACTATGGTGGGTCCCCGGACATAAGGGGATTGAAGATAACGAAAAAGCTGATGTACTAGCCAGAAAAGGTTCGGAAACCCCCTTTATTGGACCTGAACCCTTCTGTGCAATCCCCAAATCAGCCATAAAAAATCAGTTTTAAAAAACTGGGAACAAAACAAATGTTTTTCATACTGGAAAAACATCCCAGGCCTAAGACAGGCCAAACGAGCTATTCAGCCCTTCAAATCAGATGCCAATAAGATACTAAATCTTCGCAGGCACGAGATCAAAAACATAATAGGCTACCTAACTGGTCATCACGGTGTGCGATATCACCTAAATAAAATGCATCTAGTCGACTCACCGGAGTGCAGGCTATGTCCAGAAGAAGACGAAACAGCCGAACATATCATATGTGAATGCCCGGCCCTTTACGGTATGAGAAGGAAATCTTTCTTCAGGGAATTTTTAAGTCCCGAAGAACTAAGAAAATCTTCGGCTGAAAGTATTATCAGCTACATTAGGAAAGTAGAAGCGCTACTAACCTAAAAAAAAACATCTGACGGCAAGCACAATGGATCTTTTAGGTCGATGTGCATCTTACTGCTTAGGCAAGTCAGAATTTAAAAAAGGCTAACTGGAGAGTCTCTAACGAGCACTCCTTTTCAGACCATAGATACATCCAATTCACTCTGGATGATACTCTCCCAGATCCGAAGGTTTTTAGGAACCCAAGACAACCAACTGGTCACTCCCTAGAGAAATTTTAACCAACAAACTTCTCTTTTACTCCTTGGTACAACCGAGTAACAATTCAGAATTGGACAGCCTTGTGGAAACCCTCTCACGAGCGCTGAGCGTTGCGAGATTGTCAGCATGTCCTATTCGAAGGCCTCGTGGGAAAGCCAAGCCTCCATGGTGGAACCCTAAACTCTGCACCCTCAGAACAAAATGCAGGCAACTTGTTGAAAAAGCATGAGCTCCAAAGAGACACTAGATTGGGACCTATACAAGTTGTCTCTGAAAACCTACAAAAGCGGGTTGAGGAAGGAAAAAGGAGCATACTGGCGTACCTTCTGTTGCAACATAGAAGAAACCTCAGAGGCTTCTAGACTCCCCAAAATCCTCTCCACCAATCAACCTATATCTAGCTACCTACTAAAACCAGATGATCAATGGGCAACCTCCATCATGGAAACCATTGACTTACTTCTGGACACCCACTTTCCTGGTAGCTCCTTCGACCCCATGGATACCGAACCAGAGCCGTTCGGTACATCCATTCCACATACCAACAGTATCATCCCCAAAGAAAAACTTCTTTGTCCCGTTAAGAGTTTCAAACCATTGAAATCATACCTGCGGAACTACAATACAACCTTAAAATCCTGCTAGCATGGCTACTAACTATCATGACCAGCTGTCTACGGTTAGTACATATCCCCAAGACATGGACAGAAGTAGAAGTTGTATTAATCCCCAAAACAGGAAATAGTTCTCATATAAATCCGAAGGATCTTCGTCCGATCAGTCTATCTTCTGTTCTGCTTAAAACCTTGGAAAGATTAATTGATCTACACCTCCGTACTAGTATTGAACCAACTGCACTCTCCAACTCCCAACATGCATACTGCAAGGGTAAGTTGGTTGAAACAGCGCTTCACTCACTGGTACGCTTCATTGAAAATTCACTAAGAATAAAGGAGTATCCTATGGTTGCCTTTCTTGATAGAGAAGGAGCTTTTAACAATGTCAAGGCAAAAGCTTTAAATGTCGAAGACTCGCTGGGAGTGCTACTCATAGGCAGTATTATTAACACAACTCTTGGCATCTCATCCGCACGCAAATCCGTTAGCTGTGGCACCCCACAAAGGGGCGTCCTGTCTCCTCTGCTCTGGAATCTAGTGGTCAACAAGCTACTAGTAGATCTAGAAAGAGAGGGATGCAAAATGGATGACGTGGCAACAGCTGTATAAGAGAAATACCTTAATACCCTTAGAGCTCTATTACGAAATGGTCTCTCTGTACTCTCTAATTGGGCCGCCAAATGTGGACTCGGTGTGAACCCTCAAAAAACCGAATTGGTCCCTTTCAACATGAGATATAAAATTCCGCACATTGACCTTCCCCAACTAAATGGCGTCAGTTTAAGTTCGCAGAATCAGCCAAATACCTAGGTCTGGTTTTAAATAAAAAAAACTGAACTGGAAAGCCATCATCCAAGAACGCGTTAAGAAAGTTACCATGGCCTTATACTCTTGTAAAAAGATAATCGGAAATGGGGCATGCAACCACTGGCTCTACGTGTCTATCATTAGATCCATACTCATGTATGGTGTCCTGGTCTGGTTGACGGCTTTAGAAACAGCCTCCAACCGCAACCTATTAGGTAAAGTTCAAAGATCAGTCTGCATATGCATTAGCGGTGCTCTTAGAACAACCCCCTCCGCAGCCCTTGATGGTATTCTACGTCTAGTGCCCCTAGATATCCATGGCAAACAGACCGCAGCTTGTGCAGCTGTAAGACTGAAAGCCTCGTCACAATGAACACCCAGTCAGGGTGAACACGCAGTGATTCTGAATCACCTCAACACAACAGTAAACTCCGACCATATCACTACCAAACTCAGTTTTAAGCATAAATTCAGAATAACTATTCCCAGTCGCCTTGAATGGGAGTCGGATTCGATCGAAACCAATAACTAAATTCACATCTACACGGTTGGGTCTAAAACAGAATCTGAAGTGGGTGGAGGTGTTTTCTCCGAGATGCTTAACCTAAGCCTTCCCGATCATTGTAGCGTTTTCCAGGCGGAAATCATAGCAATCAAAGAAGCCTTGTCCTGGCTGAAAAGGAATGTAATATCCACGAAGAATATGAGCATCTTCAGCATCTTCAGACAGTCAAGCGGCAATCAAATCCCTGAAAGCAATCTCGTTCAATTCAAAATCAGCCCACGAATGCCGACTGTCTCTTAACGAGATGGCGGAGCATTTTACCATTCACCTCTTTTTGGTGCCGGGCCACAGAGATTTTCCAAGAAATTGCAAGGCAGATGAGCTTGCCAGACAGGGCTCCCCAGCGACAGTCAATCAAATCCCTGAAAGCAATCTCGTTCAATTCAAAAACAGCCCACGAATGCCGACTGTCTCTAAACGAGATGGCGGAGCATTTTACCATTCAACTCTTTTGTCTGCCAGGCCACAGAGATATACCAGGTAATTGCAAGGCAGATGAGCTTGCCAGACAGGGCACTACCCTTGACATTCTACCACCAGTGGATATGTTAGGTATGCCCCTTGCTTCATGTAAATTACTGATCGAGCAAAATGCGATCAAGAAAACAAACCGCAGATGGATAAATGGCACAACATGCCAAATATCCAAGTAACTCTGGCCTAGCTTTAACCAGAAGCGCTCCATCTGCTTAATAATGCTGAACAGATCATATATCAGCACAATAATCGGTGTCCTCACTAGACACTGTCCTATAGGCCTACATGCAAAAAGACTAGGCCTTTTCAGCAATGACTTCTGTAGAAGCTGCCTGGACGAGGAAGAGGAGGATAGTATCACTCACCTTCTTCGCTCTTGTCCGGCTCTCTCAGTAAAAAGGAAACTTCATCTGGGAGACTACTTCTTCGATAATCTAGGTGATCTGGCTAATATCAGTCTCAGAAACCTCCTAAGCTACATAGTAAGCTCTGAATGGTTCAATTAGGCGTACGAATATAGGGTAGTGAAAGGATCCACGTGGTACCACAACGGACCTTTTGCGTCCTAGGCTTGCAACTGTACAACCGCAAACCAATCGGGGAAAATGAATTCCCTTACAGGCTCTTCAATATAGATATCCATATCAAAGATATTGCAATGTGTAGTGCAGTCAGGCTCAAAGAATCTGGCTGCTGGTTCAATAAGCCCTATGGGCACAGCAATATCCTAGATTCATTGCCAGCAGGTCTAGCTGACCATCATACCGACTACATGATACCCAAACTGAACTTCCACAATCACTTCACCGCTGGCTTTCCAACTAGAGAGGATTGGAAAAACGCATTGGTTGAAAATGATTTTGACACACTTATTTACACCGACGGCTCCAAAGTGGACTGCGGAGTGGGCGCCGGTGTCTACTCGGACACACTAAAAATAAAAAAATCGTTTCGCCTCCCTGATTCCTCCAGCGTATTCCAAGCGGAATTGTTGGCTATTAGGGAGGCATGTCACGCGATTAAACACGATAGTACTCCCAAGCAAAATATCGCTATTTTTGTCGACAGTCAAGCCGCTATTAAGGCGATTATTTCGGTATCGACGTCATCAAAACTAGTACTTCAATGCCAAAACGAACTGGCCTCCATTGGGAGTCGATACAGTATCACTCTCATATGGGTTCCAGGCCACAGTGACATAGATGGAAATGAACAGGCTGATGCCCTAGCCAGGTTGGGCTAGTCCCTTCCCAGCTCACGTGCAATCGGCATTCTCACTCCTTTAAAAACTATCATGAATAATATCAACACACACTCTCTTAAAACAGCTGAACATAGGTGGCGTAACCTCAGTGGGTGCGCCATTTCAAGAGATATGTGGCCTCGCTACAACAAGACTAAAACAGATCCCGTAAGGAAGTCTCCAGGGTGATAGCAATTACAACTGGACACTGGCCCATCGGTGACCATGCTGTTAGAATGGGTATACCCAACAACACCAACTGTCGCAGTTGCAAGGAGGTGGGGGAGAAGGAAATTCTAACTCACTTTCTGTGCAAATGCCCGGCTCTGTCAAGAGCAAGACAACGAACCCTACGCAAACCTTTCTTTGACAATATCCGCGACCTCTCTGATAAACACATCAAAGAACTGATCGCCTTCCTTAATGCCACTGGTTGGATTTAGTACACGCCAACTAACAACAAGACATAACATTTAACCGCACGAGTTTTTGGCATCAAAACGGCGCACCTCAGCGCTAATTGTGTTTCGTCTTGTACGAACAGCCAATCAAACTAACTAACTAACTACAGGCTCTTCCAAACAGGTGTATGACACTTTCACTGCGACATATAAATTGTCCATCTGTTTTGAAAAAGCTTTTCCATGATATCATTCTTAAGAGTCCGAAAGTTCGCTTAAGGTCTAAAACATTTCTTAGTACACTGGCGTTCATGATATACATACATCAAGATGATCAAAAACATCACTAACGTAAGCCAACATTTTCGAAATAAGCCACATATCGCGGTTCTAAGCTTATTCCTCTTTACAGAGGATTTTAGCCATTTCCACACCTACAAGTGTATGTCTTAGCAAGGGCTATTCCAATCAGAATACCCAATTGTTGAGTTTATCGAAGAATGGTGGTGCGTGGCTTTTTTCGAACACTTTGACTTACAGTCTGACCTGCGTGTACGTGATGTAAACATTCAAAAACTTTCACATTTATCAACAGGTTGACTTTTTTAGATATGTTTTTGAAACGCCAATTCAGTACAAATTTTACCATGAAACAACGTCCTGAATTAGTGTACATGAACTGTAAGTATATTGAAAACAGTCTTAACAGTATTAACTGTGTCTAACAGTGTTAACTGTTCTGAGAACACTATTCGTCTTATAATATCAAATTTTGTTGAACACTGGACAGTGGTAGATCGTCGATATTACGTTCATCAACACCCGTTCCAATAAAATGATTGAAGCGGTAAGATAGAATGTTGTCGAGAACTCACATGTGTCGTATCGTCACCGCGCTCAGTATTTTTGCTTCATTGGAATAACCTTGCGACGCATTTTGAAGGATGATTTGCATTTATTTCCTTATAAAGTGCAATTGACTTAAAAAATATTGCCGACCGCACATGTCCCTTCCAATACGATCATATAGTGGTTCGAATTGTTGACGCTGAACCTAAATTTTGGAAGTGCCTCTGACGCCGTTAACACGCAAAATGTCTGCCTTTGGGAAACGGAAAATCCACACAAGATTCATAAAACACCTTTGGATGACCAACAATTGACTGTTTGGGCCGGAATTTTTGTCAGAACCACCATAGGGCCATTTGCTTTCCACCGTTATTGGTGGATGTTGGCTGATTTTGTCACAAATGTGTCAAAAAGGTCTGGGTAGTCCAGCTACGAAAATTCCTTGGACGCGTGATGACCAAAAATGGTGACATTGATTGGGCACAAAAGGGATTCCGGAGATCTGATTCTTAGGAATTCAGGAACTACAGAAGCGAAACTAGAGTTATGCCATCATAAGATGCACTGTACCCTCTTAACAATTCCTTGGCATATGACGACACCTTTTCCAAATAATTTCCAAACAAAAATGTTTCCAAACTGTCAGGAGCCCAAACACAATTGGGTAGTATTGAAGTTGTGCTTTCCAAATGTCATTACAGATCCCTTAATGCCTTATCCCATATCCCATCTAGTAAATTAATTAAGATGATCAAAGATTCTACGTGTTCCCTTTCGAAAAGGGATGTTCTAAATGCTTCACAATATGCTTACACTAACTTCTGACTTAATTGGCCGATTTAGAGGAATTCCCTCCTTTTGTTAGGAATGAACCATCCTGTTAAAAGAAAACTTTTAAAGAACTCTGCTTTGTTGTCCATCTACTCCAACGCAGGATAAAAGGATATGCATTTCAAAAAGCAAAAAGGGATGTTCGTTAATTAATTTTTAATGAAATTGTATTCTCAGAATTTTTGTCTTTACAATTCCCGAGCAACTTTTAAGACCGCTCTTAATGAATATGAGCTGCATAGGCGGGTTGTGTTTTCCTTCGAATTAATTTTAATATTTGCTAGGGAAATATTTGTTGTTCTGTCTTTGATTGGCAACATCCTTTGAGTTCTATTTTAATTGATTTGGGTTTGTGTATTGATTAGATATTTTCTGAGAATTGCTAATCGAAAGTTGTCATGGCCAAACAATACATTTGAATAATTCGATCAAAACTGAGATGTGCACAGAGAAACAGATATACCAAACAAACCCAGGGCTGTATTTTAAAAAGGGAAGAATGGTGGTAATAACTGTGACCCGGATTATTTGTATGTGAAACATTTTAACCTTAAAACCTATGGAATGAAGGTTGGTACTTAGCGGCGATTACTTGGTAAAGCCAAATCGGATTTGGGTTGTGTTTCACAGAGCAAAAAAAATAACAAGCCATCGAAGATCATATCAGCAATCGAATGGCAGAACATTCAACAAAAAAGGTGCAGCCAAACAATTATCAGAAGCCAGAACCTGCTCTAAAAGATACATTACTGCCATCAAGGAAATACAATGGGATGGGCTGGGAAAAAGTAGGGTAAAAACTGCAACATTCACTACATTTGATGTAATATAGTGCTGGTTTGTATTGATCGGTTTGACTTATTTGTAATTGAAGCTCTAAACCAAGCATTTTTGGAAAAGCAGCATGGTCCAATGATACAAAACTGAGAATATACTTTTCCACTATTTCTTTTCCCGTTGTTTATAAGGGAATTGTCATTATCCGTTTTGACCAAGCAAAACAAATCAGGTGAATGGTGTTACTTAACTCACTATGACTACAGTGCCCACCAAATAACGGGTCCGCCATCTAACGTTTTTTTTTTTCAACTAGTGCTTATTCGGTGAATGGTAACACTTAGCTCATGTCTGATTTGACAGATAATTAGTTTTATCCTTCCGCTGAACGAATATGGTTGTGTATACGCTTGAACAACGCTGGGAAATATTGCGACATTACTTTGAAAATCATGGTAATGTTGCAGAATGTGTGCGAAAATTGCGTACGGATTTTGGAAGAAGAGAAGCACCGTCAGCTCCGTATGTTCGTTATCTTGTGAAAAAATGGAAAAAACTGGCATCCTCATCGATAAACCAAAGCGCGAAAAGCCAAAAATCGTGCTTTCACCCGAAAATATTGCTGCTGCGGCAGAAAGTTTGCGTGAAGCGCCATCAACATCAATTCACCGTCGTTCTCAACAATTGAACCTTTCGGAGACATCATTGAGACGAATTTTTCATAAAGACCTTGGTATGACGCCATACAAAGTCCAATTGGTTCAGGAGTTGAAGCCAACTGACCATCCAATGCGTTTTCGCTTCGCTAAGTGGGCCTGCGATCGAGTTAGAGAAGATGCCGATTTTGCCAAAAAAATCATTTTTTCAGATGAAGCTCATTTTGATCTTGGCGGGTATTGAAACAAGCAAAATTGTCGCATTTGGGGCACAGAAAACCCGCACGCATACATTGAAAAGCCGATACACCCAAAACGAGTCACTGTTTGGTGCGGATTTTGGTCCAGAGGCATAATTGCCTCATTCGAAAATGAGCAAGGAGTGGCCGTTACAGTCAATGGCGATCGTTATCGGGCCATGTTGAACGAATTTTTGTTCACAAAAATTGAAGAGGAGGATATTGGCAACATTTGGTTTCAACGGGACGGCGCTACGTGCCACACAGCCGAAGCTACACTCGATGTTTTGCGCCCTGTTTTTGAAGATCGCATTATCAGCCGCAGAGCTGATGTCGTTTGGCCACATCGGAGCTGCGATTTGACACCGTTGGACTATTATTTGTGGGGTGCCGTAAGAGATAAGTGCTACGCCGCAGAGACAATTGACGCTTCAAAGGACAATATTCGTGAAGCCATTGGTGAAATACAGCTGCACACAATAGATAATGTGCTTAAAAATTGGACCGATCGTGTAGGCTACTGCATGGCCAGCCGAGGCAGCCATTTGAATGAAATTATTTTTCATTATTAACCGGAAGGATTGTACTTTCAAATAAAAAAAGAAATTTGAGAAAATATTCAGTAGTTTTTTTTTTATAGCATTTGCAAAAAAAAAAAAGTTATTTGGCGGACCCTTTAGAAGTTAAGCACGAAGATAATTATTTTTTATCATACGTTAGCTATACGACCATTTTTTCCATTGATTTATAATTTTATGTTATGACAGTTTTAACTAAGTTGTGTTGTTCTGTTTCAAGTAAATCGTTTTTATTATCTTATCTTAAACTTGGGTAGATTATAATATTGTTGTAGATTATAAATATTGAACATTTCTGTCTATACTGTATAAGAGTGTGGCCACTACTTAATGGAAAAGAGCAACTGCATCTAACTTCAGGCGAATGGAGGCCATCATTCTTATTTGAAGATGACAGATGTTTTTGGGATATGGCATCATTCTTTTTCTGACTCGTGTGTAACGTAACTGTGCAACAGAATAACGAAATAATAAAATTAAAATAAGTATTACCATTGATAAAAAAAACAGTTTTTATTATAGCCACTTAAATATAAAATTGAGCCTTAAAATGTTTGTCGCCAGTTCACGTCCTAACGCTTTTAGCGATTTTAACCAAACTTTCACACATTTTGATTTTTAACTTTCTCTTACAAAGAGAAAGATATTGTTTTCGTGAAAATTTTCGACTTCGAGATTTTGATTGATTCTAACATTACGATGATAGCGGAGCCTAAAAAAGTGGGTTTTGGAATTCCGTCCGTCGGTCCGTCTGTCCGTCTGTCCGTAATGGTCTCCCCACCCTAAACGGCTAGACCGATTTTCTTCAAACTTCGTATCCAAGCTAATTTTAGTCATAATTCTAGGCCATTTTTTTTGTTTGCTTTTAGCCATGTTAATAACGGTACCTGCCATATAAAAATTACACATAACCTCAATTTTATCGAAAACGGCTCTAACGATTTTGATTAAACTTTATTTATACTATAACCATATTAGCTTCAGCAAAACTGCATACCCAGTTTTTTCGAGAAAATCCATATAACGGATTTTGTCGTATAGGCCATATAAGGAAAATTGATAATTTCTCGCAAACTATTATGTCAAATTGAATGGTATTTAATATATATACTACTATTACAGCTTGAAGCAATTCCACATAATTAGTTTTAGCCCAACTATCACTAAACGGAATTTTCAGTTTTGGCTAATAACGGAAAATCATTATTATTCACATTGACATCGATTCCTTCAAATTTCGGAGTAAACGTTCGTATAAACACATTTCGACATTATTTATATCATTTTAGCATCAATAATCAAAATGCGATTTAACGCCCAACTTGCTGTGAAAGAGAAAGTTGCGTACGACCCAGTCGTGCACCCACCACTCGTTTTAATTCATTTTTATTTTATCTTTATCTTAAAACTGACTTCCAAAGTCTTCTAAATACATTCCACAATTGATTTATAGCGGGAGGAGATTTTAATGCCGAATATAAGTATTGGGGTTCTACACTAACGAATACTAGAGGAAGAGCTTTACTGGAAACAATTAAAGAATGTGGAAGGGAAGTATATATCATTCAGCGGGAAAACCTACCTACTGGCCAACGGATAGAAATAAAACCCCAGATTTTGTTGACTTCTTTATAACAAAAAATATCTCCTCAAATAATATGAATGTGGATGAAGGGCAACCCCTACAATCAGATCACTCTTCAATACTTTTCACACTTGGCGATAAAATAATAATGAAGGAACAAAGTCCAAAACTAGTTAATAAGCTAACTGACTGGAGCTACTTCAGAGAGAATTTTGAAGAAAATACCCAAATGACAGCTATTCAAACAGAAGAGCAAATAGAGAACGCAGTGCAACTATTTACACTCAATATATGAAAGGATCTGCCCTCTAAAAACTATAAAACCACAAAGATCACCGACATGGTGGACGAAAGAGCTTCAAAGCATTAGAAGGGAAACCAGGAAAACCTATAACGCAGCAAGAAGCTCAAATTCGGAAACTGACTGGGATCTTTATAAGAATAATCAGCACAAATTCAAAAGTGCGGTCAACAGTGCTAAACGCACCTCCTGGCGTAACTTCTGTTGCAGTGTAGAAAGCACTACTGAATCAGCTAGACCTAGAAAAATAATCGTCAAAGAACCGGCTGTGCCAAGTTACCTCAAGCTCCCCAATGGGGACTGGACACAGTCCACCCATGCATCTTTAACACATCTACTGGAAACCCACTTTCCAGGATGTGATTCATACTCCGGTAGGACCCCAGACACAACCGTCTATAATTGCAACCCCATAACAGCAGCAATGGAGGATATGTGTAGAAAGAATCAATTGGGCAATTGACTCCTTCTCCCCCTATAAATCCCCAGGAGTCGATGGTATTACCCGATCATGCTACAAAAATCGAAACACCTCGTAACAGCATTCCTACACAAACTGTTTGTTGGTAGTCTAAAATGCGGTTACATCCATAGGTGCTGGCGGGAAGTAAAGGTAGTCTTTATCCCAAAAGCCGGCAAGCCCAGCCACGCGACCGCGAAGGACTTAAGACCAATAAGTCTTACATCCTTCATACTAAAAACCTATGAAAAACTAATGGATATATATTCGTGACAAACTCGACCCCCAATACATATCCTCGGCACAGCATGTCGAAACTGCCCTACATGATATCGTTAGTACAATAGAAAAACCTCTTCACGAGAAGGAATATACACTCGCTGCATTTCTCGACATTGAAGGAGCCTTCAATAATGTGAACACAAACGCAGTCGAAAGAAACCTCGCGAAGAACAACGTGGATCAACCTCTAATACATATTATTGGAAGTGTGCTCAACCACAGAAATATAAATGCAAATCTGGGAGACACCCATCTCAAAGTAATAGCATCAAGAGGCACACCACAAGGAGGCGTTATCTCACCTCTATTGGCAACGGCATTGAAAACTGCCAACCACCCGACCTAAGTGAAGTGAAGATAGCAATATCTAAACTCAAGCTTATAAAGCCGGCGGAGATGACTTGGTAAGTAACATCCACCTACTCATAAGCCAAATCTGGTCGGATGAAAGTATGCCTGATGAATGGAAGCCCTGCATCGTTTGCCATATTCACAAAATAGGAGACCCTCTGAACTACGCCAACTTCAGATGCATAAGTCTGCCATAATATGTGAATTATCTCGCTGCTCCATCAGGGTCGGAAACTACCTCACCGACAAATACCAAAAAAGGATTCAGGCAAGGCGATGCGATGTGGTGTGATTACTTAATTTGATTCTTGAGAGGATTGTGCAAAACTCGTAAGCCAACACCAGAGGCAACATTTTCCAAAATTCGGTGCAACTACCAGCATACGCCGACATATTATATTGATATTGACATCATTGGTAGGACTCAATGTGATGTCATAGCCACTTTTGCTGGTATAGAGAAGAAAGCGAAAAAAATGGGTTAAGCAGTAAATGAGGGTAAGACTAAGTATATGCTGTCAACACGAAATGACACACAACATCGACGAATTGGACAGAACGTCACCATTGACAGATATAACTTTGAGGTAGTACGGGACTTTGTATTCCTCGGCTCCGCTTTTAACTCTGACAACAACATCTCGTCAGAAATCAAACGAAGAATTACACTTGCCAATCGCTGTTTCTTTGGGCTAAGGAGGCAGTTTAGTAGTAAAGCCCTCACTCGAACTACTAAGGAGATCCTATATAAGACCCTGATCATCCCCATCAAAAGCGGATGAAGAAATCCTTGGTCGATACGAGAGAAAAATTCTTTGAAAAATCTTCGGTCCCGTTTGCGTTGAAGGGCTATGGAGACGAAGATTCAACCACGAACTATACGAGCTGTACCCCTATTCAAAAAAAACTCCGCATTGGACGTTTAAGATGGCTTGGACATGTAGAACGAATGGACACCAATACTCCGGCTCGCAGAGTCTCCGATTCCCAGCCAGACTTCAGACGCAGTAGAGGAAGACCTCGCCTTAAGTGGCGCGCTCAAGTAGAAACCGACATCAACCAACTTGGAGTGGGCAACTGGTGGCAGTTAGCTAAGGATCGGGCTAATTGGAGAAGCATGAAGCAGAAGCACTTAACTAACTAACTTGGTTCAAAAGATTCCATTTCCAACTTATTTTTCAAAGTCAGTGGAAGCAGACCGCATAACTACTCAAGATTCGAATTCGAGTAAAAAAGTAATTTTTGAAATTTTCAATTTTCTCAAAAGCTAGAAGACAACGCCGTCTGGTGTACAGCGCTCTATTAAAGGGTCAGCAAATACCAAAACCATTTTAGTACCAAACTTCAATTTTTTTAAAAACAGATATTACGTTAAAAAAAAAGAAATATCTGCCATTAACGGCCCGTACAGGGCTTAAAAGTATTTTTGCAAAAACTATTGCTATATGTAACTTGATTTGAAAAAAAAAGACTGACTTCTGACTTTTTAACCGTATGCAGTTCTTTGTTAAAAATAAAGAATTTCAAATATTTGTGAGTCATTTTTTCAAAGAAAAAGCTTGTGTTAAGTATTTAGTCGCTTAAGAATCGGTCTAATTGTCCCCTAGAATGTCAGGGCTTATTAGAACTATTTTTGCTTCACAAATGCCCAAACCGAATTGACATTCGACGCTATTTGTAAAATCTAAATAACTCCCCGGTATTGTAACACATATTTGTTTGTTTATTGTTAATCACACATTGAGAACATCGTTTTCTCTCTCTCACACATACTTAATTACAACAAAAAATGGTTCACATAATTTGCAGGCTTTAAACAAAATATTTAGACGTCAACGTGCACTGCATTCCATTGAGTATAATAATTTTTTTTTTAAGAAAAAAATGTTTTATTTAAAAAAAAATGATTTATTTTAAAGAAAAACAATAATGTTATAGCGCAGGTTAATAAAATATGATACAAAACAAAATTAAGAGGTAGATACCGGCAAAATAATTGATGATAAAAATGAGCGTGCAAAAAAAATGATTTAAATTAAAAAAAAAATTAACATTCTTATCCATAACATGAGCATTTAAAAAAAAACATGTCAAACATTTTTCAACATATATTAGTTGATGGCAATCACAAAACTGATCAAACAAATTAGTCATAGGAGAAGGTTAACCTCGGTAATGGAACCCTTCGGCGCAAGGCATTCAAATTTCGTGCTTACCGGATTATCAGACGGCTTAATTGCCATTGACTCACTCGTTTCTGAGTCTGAGTCGCCAGCTATGGAATTTGCTAAACTATCTTCAAAGAGCGGCTCTTCGTTCTCAGGCAAAGGATCCCATTTTAGTTCCACGTCTGTCAGTTCACTTTCTGCAAAATGAAAGAAAGGATTGGTCATACAAAGATTGTTCAGTTTGTGCGCTGCAATTTCTTTGGGAATTTTGTAAACGTACCCCTTACCCCTGGTATAAGCGGAACACTAGGCTTAACATCCATGTCATCTTGAGACTCCTTCGCTTCAGAGAGTTTTGTCATTTCCTTGGGTGTCTCTATTGTCTTAATCTGTTCGGCTTCTTCTTCTTCTTCTTCGTCAACTTCATCGATTTTATCGGGTTTCACGGCAGATACTTCCTGATCTCGTGGTACAGTTCCGTTGACATTCTCTTGAGGTGGTTTGTAGTTGCCAGTGCTGCCGTTCTTTAATATTCCAACAAGTGGTGTAGCGGTGTTCGATTTTCGGTCTGTCTGGGGGAGCTGGTAAACAAGGTTTTGCATGAACTAACGAATCAGATGGTTATAATTATGTCACTTACGGGCTTGTAATTGAAGGTCTTCGCCTGGTTGCCTGGGGATTCGTGCATTTTTGTTGCTCGCTCTTTGGACCATATAATGTCTTCATCGGTTTCCCGCTCGATACGTTTTTTGTACTCGATATGACTGCGATAGACCTCTAAAAGGCAACAGATGACAATTATAACAAATAGAGCTGTCAGCGTGATGAAGACCACTTGAGTTTGTTCCTCTTTTGTCGAGACATCAATGTGTTTGGCGATATATGGAACACGTGATGGGGGATCATCCGCCCAATTTATATCAGAGCCCTAGTAGAAAAAGTGTGGTTTATATTATGTGTGTCTTATTTTTAACGGGTACTTACCATGGTAAAGTTTAAAATGGGCTCTTGGACTGTAGGCCCTGCAATGTGTTCAAATTGAGCTGCACATTGGGCACTGCGTACGCCTTGGAAATTGATCACTGTTATATTATCGGCCCCGGATTTGGTGAAGAGCATATATTCCTCTAGTGGTTTCATGACGTAATTGTTTACTTGAATGTAAATGTCTGTAAAAAGGATGAGATATGAGAAATGGACAAAATCCGTTTTAATAAAGCCTACAGGAATAGAAGACATATTCACGGAATTTCGATTTATCAAACAGAGAATTCACATCAAATACCTGGGGAAATTGTGTCATAAATTTATTGTCTTATTCTGGTATTTCGGGATTATTATGACGAACCTTTAATGGTTACTCGTGGAACCCAATTTGTATGAGAGGAACACTCTTCTCTTCGCTTGTAAACACAATTAGAAAAAAGAAGCGGGCAACCTATGTATCAAAACATTTGGCCACAGCACAGTACTGAAATTGGTAGAATATCAGAATGGGACATCTGACTACACCATCCCATATTACGACATTGATGGTGGAGGCAATCTCGACGCACGCGACGAACGCGACGCAGACGGTTTCGCATTGAAGTGTCAAAAATGGTGAGGATTTGAGTGGTGGTGGCAATTTCGACGCTCACGACGCGACGCGATGCGATGTCACTTGATTGACAGTTCACCATTAGCCGTCGAAGATTTTGTTTGTTTTTCAATTCTCACAGAAGAAAATATAATTAGTTGTTAGTCACACAACACAATTATTAATTCAGTACTTTTAATTTATTTTGTTTTTTTATAACCTATGAAAGTAATCTAAAGATTCTCACAAACATACCATCTGACAGCTTTCAAACTGACATTCCAATGCGTCGATGCGCAAGAAAGTTGAAGTTGAATCAACTTTTCTGTGTAGCTAACGTCCATTTCGTCGCGTCGGCGTTCAGATTGCCCACTTATACATGTTCCCATAAGCTCGATGAGTTTTTGACATTTCAACGCGAAACCGTCTGCGTCGATACCGTCCGTTGCGTCGAGATTGCCTTGGGGGTGATACTAAATACTCAATCAGAATACCTAGTAGCGACGAATGGTCATCTAAAAATGTGGTATCCAACAACGAAATAGCTATATACACTGATGGATCTAAAATGGAAATAGGAGTGTGCTTTGGGGTCTACTCCGAAAGAATCGACACATTCATTGGCAGACACGTGCAGTGTTTTCCAAGCAGAGATCCTAGCCTTACTCGAAGCTGCCGAATCGGCTAGAGTATTGGACATATCACAAGAGGATATCTCCATTTACGTAGATAGCCAAGTGGCCATAAAAGCTCTGGCATCCAACATAATAATAAATCTGCTGGGAGATTTTAACGCAAAGGTAGGAAGAGAAGACATCTTTAGCAGTACTGTCGGAAAATATAGCCTACACGACAACACGTCTGGTAACGGACTTGAGCTAATTGACTTCGCTACGGAACGAAATGCCACTATAGCCAGCACACGGTTTCCTCACCTCGATATCCACAAGGGGACATGGCGGTCTCCAGATCAACGAACAGTCAACCAAATTGATCACATTGCGATAGACAAGAGGCACGCATCCAGTATTTTGGATGTCCGAACATTCCGAGGGGCTAACATCGACTCAGACCACTACCCTGTTGTAGCAAAGGTAAGGATGCGGATATCCACCACGCCACAACAAACCAGAAATACTGTCACAAAATTTAATGTCGAAAGACTGCAATCGCCAGAGACCGCCAAGACCTTCGCGCAACGCGTATCACTTAACCTCTCGATTTACACCACACCACCCGCATCTAATGTTGAAGAACAATGGCAACGATGCCAACAAGCCATTAGATCAGCCGCAACTGATGTGCTAGGCTTCTCGCGGCCACCAGCAAGAAACCCCTGGTTTGATGAGGAATGCCGACAGATGCTCGCAGCTGCAGGTGAAGACGAGAGCTGCCATTGAGCTCTATAGGCAAAGAAGAAGGGAAGAACATCGGCTTTTCAGAAAGAAGAAAAAAGAGCAAGAAAAGCACGCGTTCGAGTATATAGAGAGGTGCCACTCCAGGAACGATGTTCGCAAGTTTTACCAAAGTGTAAAACGTCAAAGCCAAGGCTACAAGGCTCGAACAGAATCCTGTCGAGATGAACAAGGAGATATCGTAGTTGAGACACAGTCGATGCTGAGGATATGGAAGAACCACTTCTGCAGACTGTTAAACGGCGATGACGAACAACATTCCGCTGTCAGGCAGAACGAACCATTTAATATTGGAAAGGCAGCGAAAACTGCCAACCACCCGACCTAATTGAAGTGAAGAGAGCAATATCTAAACTCAAGCTTAATAAGACTTTCCCGCTGAGCTTTATAAAGCTGGCGGAGATGACCTGGTAAGCAACATCCACCAACTCATAATCCAAATCTGGTCGGTTGAAAGCATGCCTGGAGAATGGAACCTCAGCATCGTTTGCCCGATCCACTAAAAAGGAGACCCTCTGAACTGCGCCAACTACAGAGGCATAAGTCTACTCAACATCGCTTACAAGATCCTATCTGCCGTAATATATGAACGCTTGAAACCGTTAACCAACAACCTGATCGGCCCTTATCAGTGTGGTTTTAGGCCAGGAAAGTTCACAATCGATCAAATTTTCACACTTCGCCAGATCCTGGAAAAATCCCAAGAAGTCCAAATCGATACCCACCACCTATTTATCGACTTCAAAGCCGCATACGACAGCATTTATAGAGACGAACTATACAGAGCCACGCCTAGTTTTGGTATACCGCCCAAACTGGTCCGTTTGTGTAGGATGACGATGGAGAATTCTCGCTGCACCATCAGGGTCACAAACGACCTCACCGACACATTCGATACCAAAAAAGGATTTAGGCGAGGCGATGCGCTGTCATGTGACTTCTTCAATTTGATTCTTGAGACGATTGTGCAAAATCCCGAGCCAACACCAGAGGCACAATTTTCCAAAAATCGGTGCAACTACTAGCATACGCCGACGATATTGACATCATTGGAAACACAACATCGACGAATTGGACAGAACGTCACCATTGACAGATATAACTTTGAGGTAGTAAGGGACTTTGTCTACCTCGGCTCCGCTATTAACTCTGACAACAACATCTCGTCAGAAATCAAACGAAGAATAAATTACTCTTGCCAATCGTTGTTTCTTCGGGCTGAGAAGGCAATTTAGTGGTAAAGCCCTCACTCGAACTACTAAGGAGATCCTATATAAGACCCTGATCATCCCAGTCCTGCTCTACGGCGCTGAAGCATGGACCGTATCAAAAGCGGATGAAGAAATCCTTGGTCGATTCGAGCGGAAAATTCTTCGGAAAATCTTCGGTCCCGTTTGCGTTGACGGGCTATGGAGACGAAGATTCAACCACGAACTATACGAGCTGTACAGCGACATACCCCTAGTCAAAAAACTCCGCATTTGACGTTTAAGGTGGCTAGGACATGTAGAAAGAATGGACACCAATACTCCGGCTCGCAGAGTCTTCGATTCCCAGCCAGACGTCGGACGCAGTAGAGGAAGACTTCGCCTTAAGTGGCGCGCACAAGTAGAGACCGACCTCAACCAACTTGGAGTGCGCAACTGGAGGCAGTTAGCTAAGAAGCGGGCTAATTGGAGAGGCATGTTGGTTGAGGCCCAGTTTCATCCCGGACTGTAGCGCCACTTAAGTAAGTAAGTATCCAAAATAATTAAATCACGAGTAGTTGGACGCTGCCGCTCAGAGCTAAAGGCTCTTTGTAACCAGAACAAAGTCCAAATAATCAGGGTTCCAGGACATATTAACATCCATGGAAACGAACAAAGCAGACAAACTAGCCAGACTAGGATCGTCAACCTACATCTCCTTATGTGACAACAGGGTTAGACCCCCATTTGCTTTCAAAAAAGAGAAAATAACCAGATTCACGAAAAGTGAAATAAAATCTAGGTGGTAAAACATTAACACCTGCAGACATACTAAAGACCTTTGGCCGGAACTAAGCGGTATCAAAGCTAACAAGCTTATAGCTCTGAACAGAGCTTCTATTTCCATAGCGGTGAGAGTCATAACAGGCCAAAATCTGCTGGGTAAACATTCCAACAGGATTAATCTAACTAACTCACAACAACTTTGCAGGAAGTGCAGAGACCCAGACGACGAGGAGGACATCGTCCACCTATTATGTCACTGCCCCGCGATCAGCAGCAGCAGTAACAGGCTTCTCTGTAGCTTCTACTACGACGACTTGACGGAGCTTGCTACAACACCTACAGTCAGCTTCTGCTGCAAGTCGGTTTAAAGCAACTTACTCATTGAAGCTGGTGGAGCAGCACAAATCACCTAAGTATAACTCCCTTCACTAACAACACCTACAGCACGGATCGTCAGCTTCTGCTGCAAGTCGGGTTGGAGCAACTACCTCTTTAAAGCTGCTGAAGCAGCATAAATCACCTAAGTATAACTCCCTTCACTAACGCAGCTTTCTTTTCAGGTACAATAAAGTGTATCGCTATGAGCCCATGTGAGTTTGACGACTCAATTGGACGTCAACAGTCCATCAAACCTTACCTAATCTAACCTCAGCCTCAACTGTTTAGCTGATCTATGACTATCCGATACAAAACTTGATGCCATTGAATCTATCAAAATGTTAAAAGTGTCAAGGTTGCCTCCAACTCGAAGAATAAATCTGATCGAAAATGGATTACACAGATTTAAATGAAGGATTCTACAAACAAGTCTTTATCCACCAGCATATCCATATAGTCTCAGAAGAGAGACAAACCTTATAGTTAAAACTTCTGGATAAAGAAACACTGATTTGGCCTCTGCGACGAAGTGATCCCAAATGTTTAGTTTAGCTGTAACTTATTGCGCTTGAACTTCACAAAGCGAACCAGTAAAGGTTCTATAAATTGGGAAAGGTATTATCAGCCTTGTCCTTGTAGATAAGGGAAGAAGAAATAGATCGTATGAAGCCCGCTTATTCATATAATTTATCTTGTCAAATATATAAGGCATACACACCCAATGCTTCTCCTCTTGATAAGACACTTGAAATTGCTGACAACATTAAAATACTCTCGCTCTTATCACTCCGACCAAAGGATGTCGTTAAGCCACCTGCCTGGATTCTAATACCCCTCTAGGTTAATCCATTATATGAAGTTTTCGTGATAACATAATTATTCTCACAAAGAGAGATAATTACATCGTGTTCACCCCGATTAGGCTCAAAAAAAAAAAAAAAAAACATTAAAAGTCATCCCTTGGCCTCGATACAAACCATTTACATGTCCTTTCCCATAGTCCTGCTCAATTTCTTTTATCTACTTGGTCTGTTTGGATTTTTAATTGCTCTCGCTGTTCATAAATAGCACGACACTTACAACCGTTCGCCGCCATAAATAAAACCGAATGACAGCCTTCTTCTAATTTATGCTCCTCGCATGGCTAAAGTATAAGCATAACGGCGTTATTTGGATAACTTTTACGACGTAATTTTACGGCCGAAAAACACATGACAACACATCCTTACTCAATCGATCTCCCCCTCAGGAACTCCCCTGTGACATCTGATACCCCAAGGCCATTATAATGAAATCATACAATTACCCTTTTCAGGTAAAGGCGTTCAGGTGAATAAGGACAAAGTACCACAGGTCTGTGTCTATGAAAGCGGGAAAAACTTTGGTAATACCATAAATAAGACAACACAACTACCAAGCTTTTCCTCAACTCGGTAATAAATAATTTTACCTAATAGTCAGCAGTCGACCGTGTACCATATTATCCTGCCAAACGAATGGGTATTAAGAGCTCCTTAAAGGGATACTAATAAATATTCCCCCAGTTCACCAGAAGAGAGCGAGAAAGACATCACGAAAAAAAAATGGGAAAGCAAATCACTGAAAATCCTTTTTGTAGCCATCGAATGGAGCTGAAGCATAGCCAATATCCTTGCGATAGTCTTCGCCGGGTAAAATCGAAATTGTTCAGTTTGAGTTTATATATGAGAATGCTTCGCAGTCTACCCTTGTCAGGAGCTACACGAAGCGTTAAGGATTAATCGCATCGATATTGGAAATTTATGCGAAGAGCCAAAAAATACGAAAATCCTTCTAAATGCAAAAAATTCGCGAGAAAGATTACACTCACACATACCTACATACATGGAAACTTACTTGACAAACAGCCACTGTAGCTTTTGAAGACAGCAAATCTGGAGTCGGTAGTGTTGATTCCGCCAATTTGCACCCGATTTGCGCCCGAATCGATGACGTTCAGTGCCAATGGCCGATTGGCAATTGGTGCAAGTGGCACCTGTTCTCGATCGATTAGCAGCGATGCCTCAGTACCGTTACGCAGATAGTAGATTGAATGACGTGCACTATTTAGGAATGTCCTGTCGATGCGGGCGCCCACTGCCGAGCCATCTTCACGGTCCTCTTCGAAGAGTAGATACCCGTCGGTGGTAATTGCCACCATCAAGTAGTAGCTGCGTTCGTTGTTCGGCTGAAGCAACAGCATGACACGATTGACACGATTCATGTCCGCACTGGAGAAGGCCAGTTGTAGTTTGACATAGTCCACGTTGCCGATTAACTCGAACTTGCGTTGTAGGGTGGATTCGCCGCTGAAATCGGCACCCTTCTCCTCGACACAGAATTCCCCTAGGAAGCTGGTGTGTTCGCAGTCGCATGTAGATTCCTGTTTGGCGAAGTTCTCTTTGCAGATGCCACCGTTTTTACACGGTTCGGCATCGCATTTAATCTGACAGTTAGGCAGGACACCTTCGAGTGCTGGAAAGAAAAGGATGTTTTGAGCTTTCAATTGGGAATGGACTGTAATTGAAATTTAAGGGTTGTTATGTTTATAAAATAGTGACGGAAGCTACAACGTGATGTCATAGCCACGTTTGCTAGTATAGAGAAGGAAGCGGCAAAAATGGGTATTGCAGTAAATGAGGGTACGACTAAGTATATGCTGTCAACACGAAAGGACACACAACAGCGACGAATTGGACAGAACGTCACCATTGACAGATATAACTTTGAGGTAGTACGGGACTTTGTCTACCTCGGCTCCGCTATTAACTCTGACAACAACATCTCGTCAGAAATCAAACGAAGAATTACTCTTGCCGATCGCTGTTTCTTCGGGCTAAGAAGGCAATTTAGTAGTAAAGCCCTCACTCGAACTACTAAGGAGATCCTATATAAGACCCTACGGCGCTGTATCCGTATCAAAAGCGGATGAAGAAATCCTTGGTCGATTCGAGCGAAAAATTCTTCGGAAAATCTTCGGTCCCGTTTGCGTTAACGGGCTATGGAGACGAAGATTCAACCACGAACTATACGAGCTGTACAGCGACATACCCCTAGTCAAAAACTCCGCATTGGTCGTTTAAGATGACTAGGGCATGTAGAACGAATGGACACTAATACTCCGGCTCGCAGAGTCTTCGATTCCCAGCCAGACGTCGGACGCAGTAGAGGAAGACCTCGCCTTCAGTGGCCGCGCACGTAGAAACCGACCTCAACCAACTTGGAGTGCCCAACTGGAGGCAGTTAGCTAAGGACCGGGCTAATTGGAGAGGCATGTTGGTTGAGGCCCAGGTTCATCCCGGACTGTAGCGCCACTTAAGAAGTAGAAGTAAGTAACGGGTGATTTTTTAGCTGGTTTGGTTTTGGCAACACTGGTTTTGACAGCTGACGTGTGTTTAGTACCTTGTGTCACTGTCAAACAGCTTCAGTTTGGTTTGCAATTTAACCATGGATCGTCTTACAAATGAACAACGCTTGCAAATTATTGAATTTTACTATCAAAATTCGCGCTCGGTTCGAAATGTTCATCGCGCGCTGCTTCCATTTTATGATCGGCATTCGCGACCTTCTGAGCAGTCTATTCGGAAGATTGTGACCAAATTTCGCACCAAATTTACTTTGTTGGACATTAAACCACCAACACGTTTATGTACTGTGCGTAGTGAAGAAAATATTGCGGCCGTATCAGCTAGTGTGACAGAAGACCGCGAAATGTCGATTCGGCGCCGTTCCCAGCAGTTAGGCCTTTGTTACAGCACTACGTGGAAAATTTTGCGGAAGGATTTGGGCGTAAAGCCTTTTAAGATACAGCTGGTGCAAGAACTAAAGCCAGCCGACCTACCACAACGCCGAATTTTTGGTGAATGGGCTCTTGGAAAGCTGGCCGAGGATCCGCTTTTTTATCGAAAAATTGTGTTCAGCGATGAGGCTCATTTTTGGTTGAATGGGTACGTAAATAAGCAAAATTGCCGCATTTTGAGTGAAGATCAGCCAGAAGCATTGCAACAGCTACCAATGCATCCCGAAAAAGCCACTGTTTGGTGCGGTTTATGGGCCGGCGGCATTATTGGGCCATATTTCTTCAAAGATGATGCGAATCGCAGCGTTACTGTCAATGGTGAACGCTACCGAGCGATGATAACAAACTTTTTTTTTGCCCGAAATGGAAGTTCTTGACTTGCATGATATGTGGTTTCAACAAGACGGTGCCACATGCCACACAGCACGCGAAACAATGGAGCAATTGCGAGGCGAGTTTGGTGAACAGTTAATTTCACGTTTCGGGCCGGTCAATTGGCCGCATAGATCGTGCGATTTGACACCATTAGATTATTTTTTGTGGGGGTATGTCAAGGCTAATGTCTATAGGGACAAGCCCGCTTCGATTGACTCACTGGAAGCCAACATCCATGCATTCATTCGTGAGATACCGGCCGATATGTGTGAAAGAGTATGCCAAAATTGGACTCAGCGGATGGGCTACCTGAGACGCAGCCGCGGTCAACATTTGCATGAAATTATCTTTAAACATTAAATTGCAAGGTTCAAACAATCGATTCAAATAAATATTTCATTCATTTTTTTGAATTTTTTGTGTTTTTTCTTTAAAAAAAGTTCTAAACCTCTTAAAAAATCACCCGTTAGTATTCTAACCATTGACGACGCTTGAATTGGTCAAGAGGCTTTAGTTCTTGGGTCGATTGCACCTTGTAAGCGTGCCTTTATCCATAATGTTCAACAACGACGAGCGTGGGAGGTGCAATTGTTGGGCACGACACCCTTATAAAATGATGTGATGGTTCAATACTCACCATTGTCAGGGAGGCTGTTGTTCCCCTACTTTTAATATTAACCACAAACTCATTTACATAAGCTGTGGATAACAACCGAATATCGCCACAAATTTCAAATAACACACAAATTTACTTACTCACCTTGAGCAATATTTCCCTCGTTCAGTTCAGCCAAATCGATTAGATTCTGACCGATTTTCAATCCCCTCACACAACCAATGTATCCTTGCAATTCCGGATATTCGGTGTTCGTTCTTAGCAAATTCGCCGAATCATAGCCACCGATATTGAACTGAAAGTACTCCGTAGGTGGTGCCGGTGGTCGATGTGGCGATAGGACCTCTGCAAAAAAAAAAAAAAAAAATTCCAATCCAACAAATACCATCAAAGCACAATTTTGCCAAAAATTCCAAATGTTCACTTACCTCGTTCTGGATTTATCCATGGCTTGTTGGCATATTCGTCGAGTAGGAGTGTACCTCGTTCAGCTATTGCACTACGCTCGTTGACATGCATCTCGGTGTGCGTTGGACTCCTAATGATTGCCACCTGGATGCTCTTCAGGCTGCTGATTGTGTCATCGACGACGGTGAGGTTAACTATCTCATCACCATAATTATACAGAAAGACAATCTCATTGCCATTGCTTATGTACAGGTGCACGAAATTGTTGTAATGATCGTTGGCGTACAGCACCAGCGAGTGTGTATCGTAAGTACGTAAATTAATGAGTATATCCTGGCTAAGGATATTCTTGAGAATATCTCGTTTATCTTCAACAGACGCGCTCGAGCTGAGATAGTTGCGCTTGAGGAATGCCTCGCGGTTGATGAATGTCAATGCCTTTTCGTTAATATCTACAAAGACACACACACACACATAGGTAGAAACATTGATGATGAAATCATTTCATTTTAATTGCTGTCAAAAGGATCAAGTGCAAGAATTTACTTACTTGTCTCGCAAAATTCACCCAGATGAGCCCATGGATTACTACAGACACACTGGAAGGTACTCCAGAGTTCCTTGCATTCGGCGCCGTTCTTGCATGGCGATGGAACGCATGAAGGCTTACAGTCCTTTATTATCTCTGACAGATGCACTGACATATAGCTGTAGATGTCAAGTATTTCACCGTTAACCACCAAACCACGGAAACATCCGATGAGTCCCTGTTTCACTGACAATTTCTTCAGCAGATCCCTGATGTGGTTGCACAACGCGAAATGTAGTGGTTGCAATAAAAGATAGAAAACAAAAACAAAATGAAATTGAGATGTCATTTAAAATTGCAATTCGTTGTGTGTAAGGTACGCGAGTATATGAATGTCGTGTGTGAGATATTTTTGACGTAACAAATTTATTTTGAAATCCACTTCAGGAGTTTCGTCGTATCATTGTATATGAAACTAATAGTACTATCACTTTGGCAAATCGATGGTGGTGCCTCTATCGGCGCGAGATACTACTAGGCCAAAGAGGGCTGAAAATTTTACGCTCTCCTTATTAGATTTAATGGAGATCCACTCACATAATTTACACAGTTCTACTCTAAAATTAAACCAATCGCATGCCAATATTCTATTTCTTTCTCGCTCATTTTGTCAAATACGAAAGCTAAGTGAGTTACTTTATTGCAATGCGATATGCGAATTGCGAGTATGCCATACCAAGACCAACCGCCGATATGAGCAAAAGCAATTGCATTTCATATCTCAATCGCAGTGCTGCAAAGCCATTTGCTGAGGGATGTTGTACATGTCTTGTTTCATACTTTACTCAGATTCAAATTTTATTTTCGTATTTTTTTGTTAATCTACTCAATGTATTAAAATTTGAGCCTGAGTGAATAATGTTCCCATTTCCCATCCCATAACATCTTTGTCCACGTATAGCATGCACTCTGCTTCAACTGAATGATCGGTTTTTGGAGTATTTTTTTTTTTTGTGTGCTTTATAGATACTGATCGCTCATTTTCAACCAATGTTTTGGTGAAGTGCAGTGGCAGTGGCAAACTAATATACCCCATAGGGGTATATTAGTTTTGATACATAGTTTGTAGCGAAATAATTTAGCTAGATATATCTCAAAGTATATGGATCGACTCAGAACCAATAGCTGAGTCGATTAAACCATGTCTGTCCGTCCGTCTGTACGTCACCAGTTTTTGGGCCTTAAAAACAAGTATTCAAAATTATGAAATCCGCCCACTATATTTCGTCAATATAAAGGTTTTTGCCAAGCCCACTTTTTGGGTGCGTTTTTAATAAAAAACTTTTTTTGGCAAATTTTAAAATTTTCTAAAAAAAATTTTATGCACAATCATTGGTAGTATAAATTTGAACATTTCGTCAATAGACCATTTTAACCCACGCCCACTTTTTGGATGCGTTTTCCTACAAAGACCATTTGTATGCCCTACCCCAAGGCATATGCAATACAAACACGTTCTTTTTTGTCGAACCACAAAAGGTTTTGATAAACTGTCTGAGCAATATGTATATTGTGACAATGTCATTTTCTGTATTTTAACGTCATAAAGCCTACATTTTGAGGATATTAATTTTAAGGATGGGATGGGATAGGGTATTCAACGATTCGCACAGCGGATTGTCGCCTTCTCATATGTTTAATTGTGTTATTGTTCTGCTTCTTGGTTTGTTTTTCAGCGAACAAAAAAAATTATACATTTGTATTTTTTTATTTCTAATAAATTAAAGTTAAATGTTAAATAGCATTATAGAATGGCGAAATGCTCATATGGACTGTAATAATTTCAAAATTCCATTTTTCTTGTCCTTTTTTAAGCTCCCCAATGATCATAGGAGAGATGTTTGGATAAAACATTCACATCTCATTAAATAAAAATGTTTTTATGTGTGAAAACCATTTCTATACCAAAGACTTAAAATTAGAATCACTTCGAAAATGTCTTTCTAAAAATGCAGTTCCAATTTCATCCCCATTAGTTTGCAATTGCTCGAATCTATTCACTGACGATTCTTGCTTAAAAATTATGGATAATAATCGAAAGACTGAACTTGCATCGAAGGTCTTCCTCACAGTTTCCATCTCCCGGTTCACGTTTCGTTCATAAATCTAAAGGTGGAATACAAAATTCTGTCCCGCGTTGCATTTTCGATACACCGAAAAGATTAAAATATGATAAGGAGTATAATTTAGAGAAAAACGTTGACTTGCAATTGCAGGAAAAACAAGTCGTTGTTAAAACATTTGTTAGCATGTAACTTTTTCATAAGGTAAATGCACGTTGGACATACAATGAAAAAGATTTGTGTCTAAAGTTTTTTATAAGTCTCCTTCATAATAATTCCATATGCTGAACACCGGATTTAGCTTACTATCTGTAAGCATAATATATAGATGGCATTCATCTTTGAATTTACCGGCTGGGTTCTCTACCCAAATAATTGAACTATTGAAATGTAAGACCAAGACCATGTCAAATATACAAAAAAGATGTGTTCTGATTTTTGATGAAATGGCAATAAAGACCGAGCTTGATTATAACACGAAAACGGATATGATATACGGGTTTTCGGATTTTGGGGAGCTGGGAAGGCACACCGCTGTTGCTTCAAAGGTTATGGTATTCACACTTAGAGGATTAAATATGAATTGGGAGCAAACCATATCATATTATATAGGATGCCAAAAGGGTGAGAACATCCGAACCGAGATATTGAAATTAACAGTTACCAAAATATTAGAATGTGGATTTGAAGTTACTGCTGTATGCTGTGACCAGGGCAGTAACAATAGAAAAGCATGTAAATTACTGGGAGCAGCAAAAAAAATAAGACGTTTTTTGAAATCTCGGACCAGGTAATATTTCTTTTATATGACTATCCGCATTTATTCAAAAGCCTGCGAAGTTGTTGTTAAAAAATAATATTCGCATAGCTGATGATATCGTTTCTTGGGGAACACTTGTCAAACTGTTTGAAGAAGATTCCAAGAATATCTTTAAAGTATGCTTCAAACTAACGAAGAGTCATATAAATCCAAACAGTTTTGAAGAATGATCAGTCAAACTGGCTACATTGGTTTTCAGCTGCTGGAATTTTCAACGCTATCTCAGCAAATTGTTTTGAAACCGACACAGATAAAAAAATCGCTGCCTCGACGGCACATTTTGCTATTAAGATGAATAATCTTTTTGATAACTTAAATAGCTACAGTCTTTACACATCCAATCCTGATCGTCGACCTGTTTCAGCATCTAGTGAAACTCTACAGTCCATCAAAACAGCTAGGGAGTGGATCTCATTATGGGAGTCTACTGGTAAAATGAAAAAGCCACATTGCTTTGGTGGTCTTATGCAAACGTTGCTGGCCATAGAATTAATATGGGAAAAACTCAAAAATGACTAGCAGTTTCTTCTTCTTGTACATCTAAATACTGATGTTGCAGAAAATTTATTTTCTATAAGAAAATTCAATAAGGATTTCTGTGGAGTTAAAAGTGCGAGGAACCAAGATTCCCACTTTCGTTTTTTTTTTAATTTTTTTTTGTTTATTGAATTATCGATATGTTTTCTGTTTTTTTACCCCGTTTATACATAAACATTGTTACGTTTTCTCATATTTATGTTAAACTTATTTTACATATTGTATTTTTTAGTTCTAAAGTGCGTCTAATATGCTACCTCTTTGGAGACGTGGAAAAGTATATTGAAGTTATCACCTCACCTCTGTATATTGCTCATTATCTTATTTAGTTTGGTGCGAGTACGCCAAAACCGGTTTGTTCTTGTTTGCACTCTTCAAGTCACTCATAAACACACTCATTATAATATTATTTACTCTATTCAGAAAGAGTGAACAAATTTTTCTTCTCTCGTGAGAAACGATCGATCTCCCCCTAGGCGGCTGGAGACAGAAATAAAAAAATTGCCGTGATGATACTACTATAAGCTTCATATACAATGATATTACTCATTATCTTATTTAGTTTAGTGCGAGTACGCCAAAACCGATTTGTTCTTGTTTGCACTCTTCAAGTCACTCATAAACACACTCATTATAATATTATTTACTCTATTCAGAAAGAGTGAACAAATGTTTCTTCTCTCGTGAGAAACGATCGATCTCCCCCTAGGCGGCTGGAGACAGAAATAAAAAAATTGCCGTGATGATACTACTATAAGCTTCATATACAATGGTCGTATGCATATGGAAATTTATGAGTGCCAAAGATGGTAGTGGGTGGGGGGGATGGCGTTAGTTCGTGGGTTCGCAAAACCTCAGTTGAGAGTTCTTTATGCGATATGGTTGCATGAGCGTAAATTAAGTTACAATCTGAGCATTTGTTCTTAATGCAGAAGAAAGTGGTTTCGTCTAGAAGGTGCATTTACAGTACAGTACAAAATAGGGTGGGAGTGGTTATGCCATTTGAAATGTTTTCGAGTATGTTTTTGAGTATTTGGTTGTGTAGATTGCTTTACAACTTTTGAAAGGGTTCTGAAGGCACCTGTCTATTCATACCCAATGTTTTTCTTTTATTTAGGGGTGGATCTATAAAGTGGTACATCAACACTTCATATATTTTGCCGTAGAGAGATGTTTTGTATATCGTCAGTTTCAGAAAAAATGACGTTTGGATATTCAAGTGGAACTTGCGGACCCTTTACAAAATTCGTTTAGTCAAACATATTGACATAATCTGCGAAAATATGAATGGAGAGCAGTTCTTATTATATACTGACCACCAAGGATCATTACTGATAGACATTGGGTATAATAAATAGCAATCATTTATTTATATCTTTAACCTCTTATTTCAATCGTCATTTAATGCGTCGATCAAAAACATCAACCAATTGATCAAGTAAAGCTATTTGTTCAATAATTTGTTTTGGAATAACATAGGATTCGGGCCGTGAATTCCAGCGACCCGGGTATGTTTCCACAAATTAATGAAATCTTTGGAAGGAAAGGGTATAACGATCTTCCGTGTATTAAGCTCCAACGAACAACTGACAATACAAACCTACTACAGCAGGAATCGATCCGTGGGAAGCCGTTTTCGAAGGCGATTTCTTTGTAATAGAAAGTCGTCAGGAGAAAGTGTAGGCGGTGGAGGTTGTCTTTCAGGAAGTCTACAAGGTGAATATAAGCATTCGCCCGAACCGATTCCTGGAAAACAATGCTCTGGTTCATCATTTCTATCTCCAGAATGACATAACGCAAAGGCGATCTGAGAGCCGCGGTTACACGTGGTTGGCAAACGCCATAGTCGCCGATCGAAGTGGGTCTAGTCCCCTCTTAATCTTGAAGGTGGAAATTTATATCATCTTCGATTCCATAAAGAAAAAGAAGTCATCGGGAGTCGATGGTATATCCAACATTGTACTGCGACACTTACCTCCAGAAGCTGTGGAGATTATGCCACGCTGGAAAGTGGAAAATGGCGGTGGTTTATCCTCTCCCGAAAAAGGTAAAGGACAACTGCAATCCGGGAAATTTCCGGTCGATAAGTCTCCTACCCCAAAGAATCTCAATGGGGTTCTGTTAAGTGGTCTGAGTACAACATGATTATAACGGGTGATCCAAGTAGAGATACTTTTTTCAATAGCCTTTTTTGACAGATCACGTGTGAGTCGTGTCATGCTGTCATGTTATTTTTGTTCAGTATTGTTTGGCATTTCATAATGGAAAACTTACGCGTGAACAACGTTTACAAATTGTTCAACTTTATTATGAAAATTCACGTTCTGTGAGGAATGTGTTTCGTGCACTTCGCTCAACTTATGGTCAACATAATCGGCCTACTGAGCGTACTATTCGCAACACCATCACCCATTTTGAGACCCAGCATTCATTATTGGATAATATTCGACCGAATAGATCACGTCCAGCGCGCTGTGAAGAAAATATAGCGGCCGTAGCTGAGAGTGTACACGAAGACCGTAGAGAGTCGATTCGGCGCCGTTCGCAGCAACTCGGACTGACGTATGGAACGACTTGGCGCATTTTACGTCAAGATCTTGCACAAGCGTACAAAATACAGCTTGTGCAACAACTGAAGCCGCTCGACCTTCCCAAGCGACATCGCTTCGCTCTATGGGCTCTTGAAAAGTTCCAAGAAGATCCGACGTTTTCGAGGCAAATTTTGTTTAGCGATGAGGCCCATTTCTGGCTCAATGGGTATATAAATAAACAAAATTGCCGCATTTGGGACGAAGAGCAACCTGAAGAGATTGAAGAACTGCCACTTCATCCAGAAAAAAACAACGGTTTGGTGTGGTTTGTGGGCCGGTGGAATCATCGGTCCATATTTCTTTAAAAATTATGCCGGTGCGAACGTAACCGTCAATGGCGACCGTTATCGTGCCATGATAACCGACTATTTGATGCCTGAAATTGAAGCTCGTGATCTCGGCGACATTTGGTTTCAGCAAGAAGGCGCCACTTCCCACACATCGCATCAATCAATGGACTTATTGAGAGAACATTTCGGTGAGCACATAATTTCACGTTTTGGGCCGGTCGATTGGCCACCAAGATCGTGTGATATCACACCGTTAGACTTTTTCCTGTGGGGATATGTAAAGTCAAAAGCTTATGCCGACAAACCCGCTTCGATTCAGGCCTTTGAGGAAAACATCACGCGTGTCATTCGCCAGTTACCAGTCGAAATGCTCGAACGAGTGATCGAAAATTGGACTCAACGGATGGACCATCTGCGACGTAGCAACGGCCAACATTTGATAGACATAATCTTCAAAAAATAAATGCCAAAGAATGTTCTTTCAAATGATAATAAACATTCTCCATTAAATTTGAATTTTCTGTGTTTTTTTCTTTAAAAAAGTAGGGAACCTCGAAATGGATCACCCGTTACCAGAGAACCAGTTTGGTTTCAAGGCGGGACATGACTGCCGCCTCCAAACTCGTCTCTGATATGCAATGGAACAAAGCCAACAAGCAGTGCCCGGGCGCAGGTCTGTTTTTTTTGGAGAAGCTTTTGACACCGTATGGTTAGAGAGCCTCTATCTTCAGCTGACCATACTTGGCATAAGTATTCCACTGCTATATATGCATCATGTCATGTTGACTGGTAGAACGTTTGTTGTCAAAAGTGGTAATGTAACTTCTACTACAGTTTTTTTCATTAAAAATGGTCTGCAACAGGGAGCGGTAAGCTCGCCGATTCTCTTCAGCATTTACACCAGCGATATGATAGGCAAGTCTTACTTAGGCAGTTGCGAATGCGGATGATCTTATCGCGATCTTATGTCGAGGTGATTCGAACTATTTTGCAGCGGGAATTTGACAAAATCGAGAGATGTTGTTATGACTGGAAGTTGAAAATCAACTTATAGGAATCGTAAACTATCCTGTTTAGGACATCGTTGTCTACGGCCTCTAGGGATACTAAAAAGAACTGACGCAAACTGGCGATCGTTGGACCAAACGGACAGCTACTGGCGAGTAAACGTGTAGTAAAGTACCTTGGCATCTAGCTTTATCAGTATCTATATTTCGGAAGACATGTAGAAGCTAATCTGCCGAGAGCTAGGGGAGCGTTTGCCCTGAAAAGGTGGTTATTTTATAGCAGTCTTCTTGGCAGCAGGCTGAAGGTTGCAGGCCGATGATTGCCTATGTGTGTCCCGTGTGGGTCAACGTTGCCCCATCTAAAATGAAAAATATACGGGTGTTTGAGAAGCAGGTGTTTGAGAAGCTGCCTTGGAATTCACAGAACATTACCAAAAATATTATTCCAACCAGTTCCTATACAATGGGGCCAACATAAACAGAGAGGACAATTTTCTGGTCAAACTCATTCGATTTCACGCGGCAAGAGCGATGGCCTCCAGCAATAGTCTCATCTTTGGGGCCTTCTTCCACAATGATGAATATTTTAAAAGGCACGTTTAAACGGCTTCATTCCGCCCGAAGCTTTCCTATATTTGGAAAGTTGAGGGCTGATAAAGGATAGATCGGCGCTTCCGCTAATAGTGAGCGGGATGCGCCAAACTTCTGAACCAACACCAACACAATCATCACTAAATCTGTACAACGCTGTGGTTATTCATATCATTACCGCTGCGTTTGCGAGAATAGAGACATGACTTTGGCACACTTAGGTTATGTTAGGTTGTAGTGGCTTAGACCATAAAGGTCCGTTGTGGTACCGCGTAGATCTGTCGACTTTCCCTATATTCGTTCGCCTAATTTAACTATTTAGAGTTGTGCCTATAATATATAGCGTTGGACGTTTCTGACATCAATATTAGCCAGCTCACCTAGATTATCAAAGAAGTAGGTTCCCAGATGAAATTTTCTTTTGTCAGAGAGAACTGGACAAGAGCAGAGAAGGTGAGTATTACTTTCCTCCTCTTCTTCGTTCAAGCAGCTTCTACAGAAGTCATTGCTAAAGAGGAATAGTCTTTATGTAGGCCTATTGGACAGTGTCCTGTAAGAACACCGGTTATGGTGCTGATGTTTGATCTGTTAAGCATTGACAAGAAGATGGAGAGCTTCTGGTATAAGTTTGACAATAGTTGCCTGGATATTTGACACGCTGTGTCGTTTATCCATATGCGGTTTCCTTTCTTGATCGCATACAGTATTTCTGTAATTACGATAAATTTGTAGAGAGGGGCATACATAACATATCTACTGCGGTAGGATATCAAGGGTAGTGCCCTCTCTGGCAAGCTCATCCGCCTCTCAATTCCCTGGCATGTCTCTGTGGCACGGAACCCAAAAGAGGTGACTGATTTCGATCTAAACGTGATGGATGCCATTGATTTTATTGCCGCTTGGCTGTCATTGAAGATTTTAATATACTTCGTGGATATTACATTCCTTTTCAGCCAGGGTAAGACTTTTTTAATTGCTGGAAAACGCAACAACTACCAGGAAGGCGAAAGGATATGCTTAGGTTAAGCATACCGGGGAAAGCACCTCCACCCACTCTCGATTCTGTTTTACACCCATTCGTATAGATGTAAATCGAGTTATTGGTTCCGATCGTATCCGAATACCATTCAAGGCTACAGGGTATGGTTGTCCTGAAGTTATGCTCAAAACTGAGTTGGGTAGTAGTGTGGTCGGTGTTTTCTGTAATGCTAAGGTGATTTAGATGATTCTTTGTATGTTCACCTTTAGTGGGTGTCCATTGTGACGAGGCTCTCAGTCTCACAGCTGCACGAGCTTTAAATGCTTGCCGTAAATATCTACGGTACTAGATGTAGGATAGCATCGAGATTTGTGGAGGGAGTTGTATATAGAGCTTCGCCAATGCATATGCAAGCTGATCATTGAACTTAACCCTAGTATGTTGCGGTTGGAGGCTGTTTCTAAAGCAGTCCACCAGACTAAGACACTATATAACAGGAGTATGGTAGACACGTAAAACCATTTTTTCCGATTGCCTTTCTACAAAAGTATTAATTCAGTTTCCTATCTAAAACCAGACCCAGGTACAAAGTGGGCCAAATAGGATCACCCTATTGGAAGATGCTCTTATTTTGCAAATGGCCGCCAATGTCAAATCAGTTTTGACATTTATGGACTAGACAGATGTAGAATACAAGTGAAGAAGCCCTGGATACACGCCCGTTGTGTCGAGAATATCGCCGCTGTTGCCGAGGATGTCGAGCTGTCGCCGGAAACATCGACCAGAAGCCGTGCCTCGCAATTAGCCATCAGTCGGTCGTCCCTAAGGCGAATTTTGGTCAAAGACTTGCACATGTTCGCGTACAAAGTCCAGTCCGTCCATCAGCTGCTGTCTGTCGATCGCCAAATGCGTGTAACCTACGCCCAAGCCATCCTAAATCTCAAGCACTAAGTGGACGATTTTTCCAACTCAGGCGGTACGTGAACAAGCAAAACTATCGCTTCTGGGGCACCGAATATCCACGAGTAATGCACGAGGAGCCATTACACCCGCTAAAAGTTACTGCTGTTCACGGTGGAGGGATCATCGGGCCATTTTCGAGAAGGCTGCTGGTCAAACAACAACAGTGGACGGTGAGCGCTATAGGGTCATGTTTATCCTTTTTTTAATGCCCCAATTGGATGAATTAGGACTGGGGGACATGTGGTTCCAACAGGACGGAGCAACGGCACACACTGCGCGAGCCACAACCGATATTCTGAGAGCCAAACAACATCGGATGACTTCTTTTGGCCCACCTTGTACTTGGCTGATTCTGCGTACTAGAGACTCACACCATTAAGTTTGGGAGGGGCAATGTACGGGACTTTGTTTTTCCTGCTGAAAAGGACCAATTCAGTTTTTTGAGGGGTCACGATGAGTCCACATCTGGCGGCCTATTTAGAGAGTATCTACAGAGAGACCATTTTGTAATGCATATGAGTCGCCAAAATTTGTGTTAATAATTCTGCCTGTGAGAAGCACTCCCAACGAGTCATCAACATTTAAATCCGAAAGTGCATTAGTGATTGCTTCTGCTCTGACATGGTTAAAGGTCCTTCTATATGAAGAAAATCAACCATAATATACTACTTTAGCACACTTGCTTACTTAATTGACTCTACAGTCCGGAATGAACCTAGGCCTCAACCAACATGGCTCTCTAATTAGTCCGGCCCTTAGATAACTGTATCCAGTTACCCTACCAGTTCAAGTAGGGTAGATAGGGTTTTTGGTAGGCGGAATTGAGGAGACTTATGTCACTGTAGTTGGCACAATTCCATTTAGAGGGTATCCCGTTTTTAATTCGGGCAAACGACACTGAAGGAAGGCCGTCATTTCGGGAAACGTTGTTAAGCTGAAGTTTAGATATTGTTATCCTCACTTCATTCAGGTCTGGTGGTTTGTAATTTTTACTATCGTCGCCAATTGTTCGTTTTCGCCGTTTAACAGTCTGCAGAAGTGGTTTTTTGAAATTCTCATCCAACAAATCCTTATTCGATAGAGTCTGTGATTATTTTGGAGACATAGTCGAAGCTTCGTTTGTAAATGCATCCACTCCACATGAAGCTACCTATATTTATAGAGTTTAAGCTTTCCGCGTATTTTAATAACACTGCAATTATCGGTCATTTGAAAGCCATGTTGGCTAAAGCCCATGTTCATTCCGGACTGTAGACCCAATTAAGAATAAAACAGAAAAATTGCAACCGTTCGCAGTTCCTCGATTATTATCATAAAGAAATATGTCAACAAAAATGGTGAAAAAGATTAACACATCTATAGATTTCCAAATAAACCGGAGATCTCTAGATTTGTTATTGAAAAAGTAAACTTTTACAAAAATACATTGTTGAACCTAGAACTCAGCCACTTCGTCACCAAGCGGCTTTATGATGAAGCACATACCCAATACAATGCAAGATGATGGCATGGTATGCTACACCAACTGCAGATATGGCTTTGCAAACGTGCCATGAGCATTGATGACGCAGAACGAGACAAAAATGAACACGCGAAGATGATATCTGTTTAGTTGTAAAGGGTGGTTAAATTTTAAGGGTCGATGTTGATTTTGAATGAAACACAAATTATTAAGGAAATTATTGTCATTTATTTTTATTATGATAATATTAATGGTTCAATTATGTTTCGAACAAAATGTCGGCCAAATGGCCGCCCCAACCTCGGAGGCACACCTCCATCCGATGGTCCAAATTTTCGATGACGCGAGGTTCTTTGACGTTAATGTTCCGAATTATCTCATCCTTTAGCTCTTGAATTGTCCCTGGCTTGTCGACGTACACCTTTTTTTTAAATAACCCCAAAGAAAGAAGTCTAAAGGTGTCAAATCACATGATCTTGGCGGCCAATTGACATCGCATCGCCACCACGTGAGATAATACGGCTATTGAATTTGTCGCGCAAAAGAGCCATTGTTTCGTTAGCTGTGTGGCAAGTGGCAGCGTCCTGTTGAAACCACATATCGTCCACATTCATATCTTCCAATTCGGGCCATAAAAAGTTCGTTATCAACCCAAGATAGCGAACACCATTCACAGTAACTGCCTGACCGGCCTCATTTTTTACGGCCCGATGATGCCGCCAGCCCATAAACCGCACCAAACAGTCACTCTTTGCAGGAAAAAGATATAGACATCTGCTTAATATCCGAAACTCATGCAAAGAGTAATTCGAACTTAAAGATTAAAGGTTACCTCGACTATGATGCTCTACATCCATCGAATAAGGCTAGAGGTGGAGCCTCACTATATATAAAAGAGTGTATCGAACATTCGATTGATCTTAAATTAGAAATCGAAAAAATGCAAGTTAGCTCTATACAAGTCAAAAGCAGATAATCCTTTCTGCAGACATCGTCTATTTACTGCCCACCACGATGCAAGGTTGAGAAAATTGATTTTGAAAACTTGCTTAATTCCCTTGGACAACGTTCTGCCATCGGAGGGGACTTTAATGCAAAACATGCATTCTGGGTATCTAGATGCATATCACAGAAAGGTAGGATGCTTTATGATGTAAGTAGAAAGTACAATACCGAATTTCATTCTACGGGAAAACCAACTTACTGGCCAACTGATGTTAGAAAAATACCGGATTTGATCGATTTTTTCATTGTAAAAGGTCTGCCGTCCAATCGAATCAAAGTTGAAGAATGCTTTGATCTTTCCTCTGATCATTATCCAGTCATTTTAACAACGAGCGAGTCACTGGTTATAAATGAAGAACCACCCAGATTAACAAACGGGAAAACCAACTGGGAAGGTTTCAAAAACGATATTGAAAATAATATCCGACTGGGTGTATCGCTTACAATCCCATTGGAACTCGAAGTCGCGGTTTACTCCAAAAACCATCCAAAAAGCAGCATGGAATAATACTCCTCAAAAGAACAAAATTGTGAGCTATAGTAATATTAAGTACCCCGGAGAAATACAAGATTTAGTAGGACAAAAAAGAAAAGCTCGTTAAAGATGATACCAAACTCGTGCCCCGCAAAATAAAACACATCTCAATCGGTTGAGTAATTTGCTATCAAATTCGATTAAAAATTTTAAAAACCATGCAGTAGAAACTAATCTGCAAAGCCTAACCGCTTGGAAGGAATCGAATTATTCGCTCTGGAAAGCAATTAGAGTCATAAAACGGCCAAAAATCGCTGTGCCGCCAATTAGGGGAAACTCAAGACGTTTGGGCAAAAAGCGATAAGGAAAAAGCTGACGTTTTTGCCTCACATCTTGAGGAAACATTTAAGCCATTTGATGGTCCAGCGCAAAATGAAAACATTAATATATTCGAGAGTACAACCGATAATAATATTGTAAGATATGCAAGTATTGCCGAGCTTAAACGGGAAATACAGAAACTAAAGCCTAAAAAAGCTCCGGGTTATGACCTGATTACAGGAGAACTTCTTAAAATGTAGCATCGGAAAGCATTAACTAAGCTTCTTTTTTTATAAATGCAGCAATCAGATTAGAATACATACCAAGACAGTGGAAAGTCGCGGAAGTGATTATGGTTCTAAAACTAGGAAAATCACCAAATGAAATAAAATCGTACAGACCTATTTCACTTCTTCCAATAATTTCAAATTTTTTTGAACGGATATTACTCGGTCGCTTACACCCCATAATTGAACAGAAACGTCTTTTACCTGACCATCAATTTGGGTTTAGAAGTAAATAATGGCAGGTGTACCGTAAGGAAGCGTCCTTGGACCAATCCTGTACCTCACTCGTGATATCCCACAAACAAACGATACAATAGTTGAAACGTTTGCTGACGATACTGCTATACTAGCAGTTTGCACAACAATAGAGGAAACAATTATCAAATTACAAAACGCTCTTAATGATGTTAATGAATGGACTAAATCCTGGCGGATTGCACATAATGAGAGCAAATCGATCCATGTAGATTTTTCGTATAAACGGACAAACAATTTGCCTGTATTTCTAAATACGGTTCGGGTCCCGTTTGCAAATGAAGTGAAATATCTCGGTATGACACTCGAAGCAAAATTAAAATGGAAGTCGCATGTAAAAAAGAAATGCGAAGAACTTAAGAATAAATACAGAGAACTATAAATACAAAGAACTGAACATTGTAAACGATGTTATTGAGTCAACATTAGTCATCAATATGTTATAAAAATGTAGAAAATAAAATTGTCACCATGAGTTTCACAACTACAAAAATGATTCCTTGGTAACTCTGCCGAGCTATTTGGTAATTTATTTGACACAAACCCTGTATAACTATTATGGATGGGGAAATATGTTATGTATAAGAAATTGTGCGACCCTGAATAGAGGCTGTATAAATACTTATGCACTGTATATCTATACAACCATTGAGATGTGTTTTAGTGAAATCTAATGAATAAGGGGGGTGGTATACAACTATGGGGTTGTACCAGTGAAACGAATCTAAACATTTTACAAACTTTTGAAAGCAAAATGTTAAGATCATTCGTCAATGTGCTGTGGTACGTAAGAAACGAAGACCTATACGTAGAGATCTGGGTATTCCCGCGGTTAAAGATGAAACAAAAAATTTTGCACGAAAACATAAGAAACGTTTATTGGGACAAGTTGAGATAACAGTCCTTCAAATTCTTGACGAAACAAATATATTGCGGCGTCTTCAAAGAACTAAACCCTTAGATTAAGCCCGATAATAAAAAAACCGCGCTATAAATTGCGGAAAAAGCAGGAACTCTGAAAGGAAAGTTACCTGCCAAACATATTATAGATATACTCGTCATAAAAAAATTGCTATATAAGTCGAATACTTAGTTGCAATAGAAATACAAAATGGGTGGTGGTTTTAGTGAGTAAAAATCTCACACTACTTTGGGCACGTGCTCATCGTTTATATAAAGATTTCCACCAGCCCACAAAAAAAAAAACTCTTTGTGGGTGCATTGGTTTTTAAACAAACACTCTTGGATTATCATTCACCCAAATGCGGCAATTCTGCTTATTGAGGTGAAAATGTGCCTCATCATTGAAGATGATTTTTTTCGAAAGTTGATCATCAACTGTTGCCATTTCTTGCCACCATTCTAACCATTGGCTTATGAGTCATAAGCCAAATCTGGTCGGTTGAAAGCATGCCTGAAGAATGGAACCTCAGCATCGTTTGCCCGATCCACAAAAAAGGAGACCCTCTAAACTGCGCCAACTACAGACGCATGAGTCTGCTCAACATCGCCTACAAGATCCTATCTGCCGTAATATGTGAACGCCTGAAACCGTTTACCAACAACCTGATTGGCCCTTATCAGTGTGGTTTTAGGCCAGGAAAGTCCACGATCGATCAAATTTTCACACTTCGGTAGATCTTGGAAAAAAACCCAAAAAGTCCAAATCGATACATACCACCTATTTATCGATTTCAAAGCCGCATACGACAGCATTTATAGAGACGAACTATACAGAGCCATGTCTATTTTTGCTACACCGCCCAAACTCGTCCGTTTGTGTAGGATGACGATGGAGAATTCTCGCTGCACCATCAGGGTCGGAAACGACCTCACCGACACATTCGATACCAAAAAAGGATTTAGGCAAGGCGATGCGCTGTCATGTGACTTTTTCAATTTGATTCTTGAGAGGATTATGCAAAAATCCCGAGCCAACACCAGAGGCACAATTTTCCAAAAATCGGTGCAACTACTAGCATACGCCGACGGCATTGACATCATTGGTAGGACTCAACGTGATGTCATAGCCACATTTGCTAGTATAGAGAAGGAAGCAGCAAAAATGGGTTTAGCTGTAAATGAGGGTAAGACTAAGTATATGCTGTCAACACGAAAGGACGCACAACATCGACGAATTGGACAGAACGTCACCATTGACAGATATAACTTTGAAGTAGTACGGGACTTTGTCTACCTCGGCTCCGCTATTAACTCTGACAAAAACACCTCGTCAGAAATCAAACGAAGACTTACTCTTGCCAATCGCTGTTTCTTCGGGCTAAGAAGGCAGTTTAGTAGTAAACCCCTCACTCGAACTACTAAGGTGATCCTATATAAGACCCTGATCATCCCAGTCCTGCTCTACGGCGCTGAAGCATGGACCGTATCAAAAGCGGATGAAGAAATCCTTGGTCGATTCGAGAGAAAATTCTTCGGAAAATCTTCGGTCCCGTTTGCGTTGACCGGCTTTGGAGACGAAGATTCAACCACGAACTATACGAGCACTACAGCGACATACCCCTAGCAAAAAATTCCGCATTGGACGTTTAAGATGGCTAGGGCATGTAGAACGAATGGACACTAATACTCCGGCTCGCAGAGTCTTCGATTCTCAGCCAGACGTCGGACGCAGTAGAGGAAGACCTCGCCTTCAGTGGCCGCGCACGTAGAAACCGACCTCAACCAACTTGGAGTGCGCAACTGTTGGCAGTTAGCTAAGGACCGGGCTAATTGGAGAGGCATGTTGGTTGAGGCCCAGGTTCATCCCGGACTGTAGCGCCACTTAAGAAGTAGAAGTAAGTAGTATTCTAACCATTGACGACGCTTGAAATGGTCAAGAGGTTTTAGTTCTTGGGTCGATTGCACCTTGTAAGCGTGTAAATATGCAAGTCTTTATCCATAATGTCCATCAACGACGAGCGTGGGAGGTGCAATTGTTGGGCACGACGGCGAGTTGAGGTGGACGGCTCTTCAGCCACACTATCGCGAACAGCAGCAATATTTTCTGCAGAACGAGTGTTTTCATATTTCCTACAGACCCGGTTTGGTCAATTTTTGCACGATTTTTTCGATTTTACGCAAATTTGGGCGATTAAATTGACCGAAGAAATCACAAAGTGCACGATTTGGTTTAAACGCCCATTTTCATAAAAAGCCTGAATAACTTTAACGCGTTGATCGATTGTGTATCTTTCCATGGTTCAAATTGAGTTAGTCTGTAATTGAGAAATTTCGAATGAAATGCAAAAAAAAACTTGACGTTTAGGGGTGGTTCACATTCAACATCGGCCCTTTAAATTTAACCACCCGTTATTATAGCACATAACCTAAACTGTCGGTAACGTAGTAACATGGGGTCATACAATCGCAAGGGCTACGCCACATTGCAATACGATTTTATAACAGTACACTTATATTTAAATCAACTTACTTTTAAATTTCCAGAAATATTGCCAGGCATCAAATTTTTTTGGCGGTTTTGGTACTTTAATGGTACCATACCAACGCCCACAAAGAAATCATTTATTTTCATCGAAAGTCCTTGAAAACATAATGACGACAGCCAATCCCCAGCTTTTAAACAACAAACAGAAATCAAATTCCATTCGAATCGGCTTACAAATAAGGCCTGTCTTCCAGACAACATGAAATTGTATCCGACCGCCCCCAAGTTCACCGCAACATAAATACCAATGGCCCGCTGTGAGGCATCTCCCCTTCAACAAAAATATTTATCATTATGTGTCTTCATGAGACTTAGTCTTCAAGCATCCTCCATACCATACCAGGACGATAGGGACTGTGACGGTTGGTCGTCTCCTAATGTATTTCCCATTGCCAAAGTGATTAATGACACATTCACCTTTTGATTTATCGTCCTTTGCGGGCAATTTGTTTGCACAACAATAGGCATTTTGTTTTTGCGATCAGCTGTTGGTTCTTTTTTTTTTGGTATGCTTTCGTCCTTTGTAATAAATTTATCAACAAGAGAAAAAAAAAATCATGAACATCAGAATCTTATTTTTGTGTGAAGCCTAATGCATTTGGCAAACCTCCACAACAAACGCGTTAATTCCCCTGACCTGGTGCTATGTGCATGTCCTCGATTTAAATGGATTTCCCTTTTGGTCAACGGATGCGTACCGGAGAATCCTGAATAAATAAAAATCATATGCTCACCAGCTCCACCACAGACAAGAATAAATCTCAGCTGTGTGTGGTGGACATGTACGTCACAGCAGCGCATTGCTTTGGAGTCCTGCACTCACACACACACGCTGTCGCGTAATTACATTGCTTTATTCTTAAAAAGGACTTTCAATAATAATTACATCGCTGAATGCATTTTGAGGTTTGGGCTTACACGTGAAAACACCGTTTTGCAAGCTGAAAACTGAATGAGCGCTTAATTGCTTGTGAGGGCATTAAATAAATTTTTAATAGCTTCGCACTTTTCATGTTTACATCCCTAATAGGATTTTGTAGCGACGGTGTCGGCTAGGATGCGAGTACACAGCGTATTCGTCGGTGTGTATGCAAGGACATACATGATGTATAGTGTTGATGAGGGGATAGCCGAACCGTTACTGCTTCGCCCATGCGAAATGACTATTGCACAGCACTGTGCCCGAATGGAAGGGGGGAGGGGGATGTTGGCAGGGGCGCTGATGTTCGCTGCTGATGGGAATAATGCAGTTTAACAATATATTCGCACATCCTTTTGGAGTCCGGGTATATTTTCTGTTTCCTCCGTTGGCAGATTGGAATAAATTGCGCGAATTTTATACTCTTCTCGATGGATCAACTACGCGACGACAGCTAGAGTCCTGATTCAGCAGATACTCAGAAAATAAATAGCAGTAAACTGGCGATTTTAGTACCATGCAAAGGGTTAGAGTGGGGGTTGAATTTTTTATAACTTAATTTACCGTTCTTTTTTGTTATTTGTAGCCTCTGTCGAGTCTTTTCACTTGCAAATTGGCATTAAATGGTTGAGAGAGTTTTTACTGGCAACCATTTGAATTTCATAGACGCAGTTTTATTTCATTTCACCCGGGAGCCAGCCAAACGGAGTTAGAGGGTGTTAAGCTAGTCTTTAGGAGTGACGATGATAATCAGGTGATTTGATAGAATATTTTAGTCCTCTTTATGGGAAAGTACTTGTCTGGGATGGTGCACTTATGGGACGTATTGGAAGATTGTATTATTTGCTACCAAGTTTATTGTAGAGCTTTGATGGTGAGATGGATTTTATAGAATGGAGATACCTTCTGGGAGTAGATTTTGATTTTTATTTGCAATGGCCTTCATTTGATTAGATTGTGTTACAAATTTGTGTGAGGAACAGCCTCAATACAGATGAGGAGGGTGTTTCATAGTTCTAGACAAGAAATTATGATATGGGTTGAGTAGGCAAGATCGGGATATTGATGCCGACGAGCTAATCAGAGGATACTTAGCCTTGTTTAGAGAGGTCCTTAAGAACAAGGTACACCTTTTGAAACAGATGAGGAGGGTGTTTCATAGTTCTAGACAAACAAATTATGATATGGGTTGAGTGGGCAAGATCGGGATATTGATGCCGACGAGCTAATCAGAGGATACTTAGCCTTGTTTAGAGAGGTCCTTAAGAACAAGGTACACCTTTTGAAACTCTATTATACAGAGTTTGTAAGGTACTCCTGAATCTTGTTGATGAGAGAACATATTTATTCGAGTTTGATTCATATTTTGAAGATCGCTGTACCTAGTACTCAAAAATCGTAGCACTTTTAACTACATTCCTACAAAATTGTTTTTTCGTAGTCTAAAATGCGGTTCCTATGTGCTGGCGGAAAGTAAATGTAGTCTTTATCCCTAAAGCCGCCAAACCTATTAAAAACTAAAAGATATCTACATTCGTGACAAGCTCAGCCTCCGAGATATATCTTCGGCACAGCATGGCTTCACGAAAGGGAGTCGAAACCGCCCTACAAGATATCGTTAGCTGTCGAAATAAAGTCCACGCTTGTGAAGCGTTGTTGTGAAGAGCTAATGGTTCTTGGAGTCCAACATACTGGGTCCCCGGACATAGAGGCATACAGGGCAATGAAATTGCTGATAAACTGTAGAGGAAAGTATCTACCATCAACATTGATCAGGCAGACCAGTCAGTCAAACCATAATGGCGGTTTGACTGACTGGAAACACCAAATCACGGGTATGCCAGAAAACGCTCGATATTGGCAAAAACTGGAGGAAATCCCTCCCCACCTATAAAACATCCAAGAGGATTTGGTCCGAGAATGGCAAAGCCAGAACCCACAAACTTCTTCAAATAAACAGGAAATCTGTTACGACACTAGTAGGGATACTTAGTCAGAAGACACAAACTGAAAACGCATCTTATATATGATGACCTTTGTAGATGTGATGAGAAATATATGGTGATACCCTCCATAAATACCAAAAAGCATTCAAATGAGCAACGGTAGTTCCGATCAAAGAATAGCAACACCAGAGGCCAGGTGAAGAACCTAAGCAAGATTGCAAATGAAGCCATTTGATGAAATACGTCTGGAATTTCACTTATATGCGAGGAATGCGTATATAAGTGAGATCAAGAGCAACTCCTAGGAACGTGATTCTAGAGCTGAATTCAGTAACTACGATAATCTCGGACTGAAAAACTGACCCTTAGCCAGTTGTAAATCCAGTGTTATTAAAATAAGGTATCAACTATTGTGGTGAAGTCTACATTAGCATGTTGGTAGACTCTGATTGGCTTTAACTTGTCAATGCCCAATGGTTGTAACTCTTACTACACATCAAATGTGCTTATTTTTTACCTCCAAGTGGTCACCATCGGGTACTGGTCTCATCCAACCGGATTTGACTTGTTAAACGATAAGTGCGAGAGTTGATAACAAGACGAAACACAGCAACACTATAAACAGCCTGGTCAGACTGGCACGGAATACCCGGTCTGCTGTCACAGGCGAACCTAGATGAGCTGCTTGGACTTATTCAAACAACATGTCATTTACGATTCTCAAGAGTTTGCCAGGCCCCCTTTAACAGAGATGGTAGCGGATGAACCGAAAGGCCAATGGCAGCGCTCAATGCCGTAGTGGATGCTGATGACCACGTGATCTAGTGGTGTCAAATAAACTCTCCCTCAAGGTTGCGGGTTGTGCTTTGGATTAAATACCTACACATGGAAAAAAAGCATTGTTATGCTTAATGTCACATACAAGATCCTATTCAACGTATTGTGTGAACGTCTAAAACCGTTCTGCAACACACTAATCGGCACGTACCAGTGTATCTTCCGGCCCGGAAGATTTTCACACTGAGGCAAATCCTGGAAAAGACGAACGAATTTCAAGTCGAAACTCACGTCAGGAGATATGGCGATGGCCGAATTCGGAATCCCGGCAAAACTGATTCATTTGTGCTGCGTGACGCTGGAAAACACGCACTGCAACGTGCAGTTTGGAAGTAGCTCCTCCGAACTATTCCAAACGTGCACCGGATTGCGGCAAGGAGACGCGCTGTCATGTGACTTCTTCAATCTCGTACTGGAGCAGATAGTACGCAGGGCAGGTGTTAACACGGAAGGCACTATTTTCAACAGGTCCGTCCAGCTGCTGGGCTATGCGGACGATATTCACATCATTTGTCGCTCCCAACGTGCCGTAATAAAAGCGTTCACGGCGATTGAAGAACAGGCGAAATCCGTTGGCCTTGAAGTAAATGAGGACAAGACTAAGTACATGCTATCAACAAACAAAAAAGCATCAGTCCACCGCCTAGGACAAAACGTTAATATTGATAGCAGCAATTTCAAGGTAGTTAATGAGTTCAGCTACCTCGGAGTTAACATAAACTCCACGAATGACACCCTAGTGGAGATCCGTCGAAGAATTACCCTAGGAAACCGTTGCTTCTTCGGGTTCAAAACTCCTAACTCGAAGGACGAAATGTGTGCTCTACAAAACCCTTATCCTTCCAGTTCTGCTTTATGGCTTCAGTGTCTCAGGCAGAGACTCTTCAAGGGTCAGGAGCGCGATAAGTAAGTAAGTAAGCACGAGGAGGGCGAATGGAGGAGAAGATACAACCGGGAACTCTATGAGCCAAGTCCAAAAAGTCCAAAAAGCCAAAGCACGTCGACTTCATTGGCTCGGCCACATCGAGCGAATAATAATGCTCCAGCTAAAAGGATCTTCGAATCCCAGCCCCCAGATCTTCGAATCCCAGCTCCCGTTTCAAAGACCAAGCCATCGCGGATACCACAGCGTTTGTTCTAGACAACTGGAAGCAGCGAGTCCGGGATCGTAGAGGATGGAAGGCTGCAGTGTCTCATGCAGAGACTCTTCACGGGTCCCGATAAGTAAGTAAGTAAGCACGAGGAGCGTGAATGGAGGGGAAGATACAACCGCAAGCTCTATGGGCTGTACCGAGATGTGGATGTAGTCCAAAAAGCCAAACGTCGATTACATTGGATCGGCCACATCGAGCGAATGGACAATAATGCTCTAGCTAAGAGGATCTTCGAATCTCAGCCCCCAGGTTCGAGAAGGCAAGGAAGACCGAACCCCCATTTCAAAGACCAAGCCATCGCGGATGCCAGAACGCTTGGTCTAAACAACTGGAAGCAGCGAGCAAGGGATCGTAGAGGATGGAAGGGTGCAGTGTTTCAGGCAGAGCCTCTTCAAGGGCCAGGAGCCCGATAAGTATGTTATGAAGCCAACAGCTTCGGAAAGGAATAATTTTATTGTTAATGCTAAACGAAAAAATGCAACGACTTTCGTATCAGCGCCAGAAGAGAACATTAAACAGGAGATGTGCAGGCGAACAATTAGCCTTATAAAGCAGACATTACTGCCATCCAGGAAATACGATGGTATGGACCGGGCAAGAGGAGGATGAAAAACTGTGACAACTACTATGGACCGTGTTATATACAGTGACTATTCGAATGCCGATTTGTTATACGGACCAGACCTTCAACAACAAAATTCATTCAAAATGTTAATTTTCACAGCCCCACAAACCATCTCCAAATTGTTTCAATTTCAAATCAAATTCATACATTACAGCCATCATAGAACAACCAAAAGTACATCGTGCCATTCAAATTCGTAATGAATTCGAAGCCATCTTTGAAAAATCATTTTTCCTGCTTCGAGCAGTTTCCATTCGTACCGAATCATAAATCTCCATCGCTTCAAGTTTTATAGTAAATTATTCCCACGACAAGGGGAAGCATGACTTATCTCAAAGTTCCATCTAGGATCGCATTCGCAGCCGGCAAACAAACAATTCCGCATCGATTTGCAATAATAATTAAAGGCACAGACCAACAGTGCCATCGTTTCTGCCACCACCACCACTGCCAGCATCAATGACAAATAGAAAAACCTAACTAAGATGGATATAGCACGTCCACCACCCATATCCCACTGTGGACAAGGACGACTGTGGAAAACCAATCAAACCATCAATCACATTCGTGGATTACCTCCTCCAGGCGGTTTCGCCACCCCACTCCAACTCAACTCCGCCAGGAATAAACATTTCAAACTCCACAAACTGTGTGACTCCCAGACAAGCTGTGTCACTACAGATCGGGCTTACTAAAGTTGCCCCCACCCTACCACATCCGTAACAATAAGTTTTGAGCGTACTTACCCAGTGGCACCGCCAATATACATACTGCCCTCGAACGGACCAAACTCTTCCTCGGGCAACAGATCGACCATCTGGTAATCAGTATTAATCATGAACCGAACATGATACTCATTATAGTCGATCCATATTTTATGCCATTCACCGCTATTGAATTTCCGCACCGAGTTAATGACCAGGACACGCGTCTGCCCCGTACTCAGGGTGAAATTGAACGTGAGCTGATAGTCACCAGTGAGGGCGACCATAAACGATGGATAATACGGACGTATCGGTGGCTGGAACAGAAGAATGGCCTTCTCGCCTGTGGTCCGGAACGAGAAGGCAATGTCGCCCTTCCTCCAGCCTGGTACCTCGATGTACGATTGCGACGTGGTAAAGGTGACCACATACTTTTGGGTATCTGCAAGAAAAAAACAGAGATGTGAGATGGTATCTGTGAATTAGAGAAATCGCTAGATAGATGGCTTGATGAGTTGAGTTGATGTTTGGTTCAAAGTTAACATTTACTAACGGTAATTAAAAATAAGTTTGCTCTGCTAATTAGAGGAGATAGTCGGTTGATTTCAAAGGAGAGAGCGAGAGAGTATATGGTACTTGAAAAGTTTGATAGAACACTGGGTTTTTATGTTAGTGCTGCCATCTGCTTGTGGGACATTAAAACAATAACCAAAATTTGGCAAACGCACACATGGGTTCAGAGGCTCGATGGTAAGTGCGATGAATGATTATTTACTGGCCCTCCGCTCGTGATAATCTTACACATCATTTGAGTAGTACCAATTGTCAAGAATAGTTTATCTCAATTTAGCCGTTCGGAGTCGGCATAAAACAGGAGGTCTCGCCGTCGTGCAAGACGTACACACACACACGGTGGACTCAAAAAAAAAGACAATATTGGCATTGGAATAGGGACTTACGAGCTTTGACCATATAGCGGCCATATTGTTGAAGATATATCTGTCAAATTGGCTGTCATTTATTCAGTCTGTTTTGCCAAATCACTATTGACGGACATAGCATTCAACAACACGTGCAAATGGGTGTTTTGTTTGAGAAACGTTCCATTTTACGGTCCTCATAATCGTCCTATCGAGATGACTACTCGCAGTGTAGTTTTGGGTAAATTTGAGACCATTGGTTCAGTAAACGACAAACCGACACCCGTACGTTTACGAAATGCAAGAGCTGCCGAAAACATTGCCGCTGTCCGTGAGAGTTTGCGGGACAATCTGAGTCAGTCGATTTTGCGTCCCTCACAAGATCTCGGCCTTCCGCAGACCACAACTTGGCTTGACTTGTATCCGTAAAAAATTCAAGTGAGCTGAAGGTAGACGACCATAGACGACGTGTGTTCGCTGAATGGGTTTTGGAGCAGTTCGAAACTGACCCTAATTTTCATCAAAAAATCATCTTCAGCGATGAGGTCCATTTCTGAATGAATGGGTATGTCGAATTTAGGACTATACCAATCCACATGAGATCCAAGAGCGTCCAATGTCTTACGAAAAAAAATCACTGTTTGGTGTGGATTTTGGGCGGTCCATATTTCTTTGAGAACGACGTTGGTCAAACCATCCGGCAATGACAAGCGCTATAGGTCGATGATTACCAACTTGTTTCGGCCTGAATTTGACGATTGCGAAACGATAACGACGTGTGGTTTCAACAGGAGGGCATGGCCATATCACGTTGAGGTGATGTGAAGGTGAATTGGCTACCGAGATCGTGCGATTTGATCCCATTAGACTTTTTCTTGTGGAGTTTTCTGAAGTCGCAGGTCTATGCGAATAAGCCAGAAACCACAACGGCCTTAAAAGCCATTATCCCATGTCATCGGTCAGGTGCAGACTGATTTATGCCCAAGAGTCATGGACAGCTGGACATTTCGGATGAGCGCCACCCAGAGAAGCCCAGGCGGAGATTTGAACGATGGCATCGATAGGCCAATTGTGTGAGATATTTCGATTATATCCCACACAAACTTTGTTTTATTTTTATTTAAATGAAGGACGCTCTTGATGAAAGACCCGTTAGTAAATTGAATGCGGTGAGACTTGAGACTGGATAGAGCGTTGGACTTGATGTGTTGACTGAATTGTGGCCATTCGAAGTCAGCTAACTGGTCTGTGAACCTATGTAAAAGAGCAGGTGACAAGGGTAGCCTATATCAAGACCTTCTTGCTTAGCGCATAAGACGTCGTAATGGACACGGTGCCCCGGAGAGTTCAGTAAATTCACTGATTAGGATCTAACGTAGAGCTAATCTCTTCTAGTTGTTGAAATATCAAAGTTAAGATGTGCTCATGGCTAGTGGAACTGAGCTGAGAAACAAATTAAATGAAATATCTGGCTATAACGGTCAATAAATGACCTCAAACCTAGCACTTCCCTTCATTTGTGTGTGCGAAATAATTATTTTGGCCACACACAGGTGGACCTCCTGTTTAACGCCGAGTCCGAACCGAAAAATTTGAGAAGCTACTCATGACAGTGTACTCTTGGATGTTACCGGTTCTGGTGGATAACCAGCGGAGGTGATACACAAACCCAAGCATTAAGTAAATCTGGATGATGCTTTCCATCGACCGATGAAGGAAGTCTTCATTAATTTGTGCGTGCGAAGATAAAATTTTTTGGCATAAAGAATGCGACCTCCAGTTTAATTCCTATTCCGAATGGCATACCTGAGGCGTGCAAGTGAAAAGGCCAGCAGGCGGTATCCGAAATATAATGACGAATTGAACGAATGTAGGATCAACGCAGTGAAGAAACTGTAAGCAATGTGATACACAATCTCCCGGAATATCTTCACAAGTTTAGTATTGAAGGTGATTTTTTTAAAGTTTGAAATGCAAAGAAGCTGGTTTACAAAAAAAATAGGAGGCAGCGAGAAATGGAGGATGACATAGTTCAAGAAGAAATGACAGATATTTTGTGACGACCACAAAAATTGCTGTGACCGCAAAAGACGCCTCCCTCATATTGCATCCGCTTCAGCGCACCGATAACCTAAAGTTCCAGTTACCCAATGCTGTTATCGCTGACCCTCTCAAGTGGTCGTAGTAAATGATGGAAGGTTGTAAATTATTGCTACTGTTGCACCGTTAGATTACTTTTTTGGTATGGAAAACAAAAACTCTTTTTATTATCGGAAAGGACTATATTACAGGATAGGTGACGTAAAGTCAGGCATAACCAACATAACCACAGAGTATTCCTAAAGAATGTCACATATCCGAAGCACACAAAAAAAAACTCAACATACGTAACTAGATCTATCCAGATTTCCTTTCACTTTCGATCGCTATACTATGATACAAACTACAAATGAAACCCTTTAAAAACCCGCATTGGATTTTCGTCACCGTGGCCTAATTGCCCTTGATTGATTCAAATCGAACGCTGATTTAACCCATAGACCTACATATTCGAAAGAAATCTCAACCTCAATCAGTATAAATAAACAATGCCTTGACATTCATAATTTACGTAAATCCTTCTCACAGTTGGAAACTAGGTATGCATAGTTTATTCTTTTTCTTGGATTTGTCTTGAAAAGGATTTACCATTCCAAACATGCAAACTAAAAGCATAGGTTTAACAGTCATCACAGTTCATTGGATCCTCGTTTGTATTTGACAAACTAGGGCGAGCTTTTTTTTTCCTTTTTTCCTTTTTTGCCTCTGCTCTTGCTCTATTTTAAAATCGCTTTCCTGAAGCGTCATCCTTCGAAATCCACCTCATTCGTTGAAAAGGACGAGAATAAAAATAATAAATATTCTTTCTTCACAAACGTATCTAGAACAGTATCATAGCATAGATAATCATATACCATCTCAACTGAATCCAAATATAAATTCTACATATACCAATATGTGTGTAGGTATATATATACTCACTTGTTTCCACACACTCTAACGGACCCAATGTGATTCGTCCTTGTGCCTCTTCATCTAAATCCTTCTGCTGCAGGAAGAACATATTTGTAATTCCTAAACTGTGTGGTTCGCTGTAGTATCCTTCGTCTGAATACCATTTGTTTTCCTTCACATCGCAATTGCATGATTGATTTGGGTCCACACATGTTTTGTTGACGGAACAGGGGCACGCTCCTCTGAAAATATACAAACATGCACACAAATAAAAAATAAACTATCACAATCTGTGCTAAAAAAGGACCTACATAAAAACAAAAAAAAAACAAATTTTTCAACCCAAAAAAAAGGATGCCAACACAAAACGAATGCCAAATGGTGAGTGAAGATGTTTGATGGATGGCTGAATCAAATGCTTGAATTTGAAATACAAAGACTGCCACTCCCTATTGAGGAAAGGGCAAGAGGAAATACTTTTGAGAATATCAGACAGGCACCACTGCCCATGAGTAAAAAGGTCAAGCCTTGGTCAAAAGTGCTTACATTTTTAATTTCCCGCTTATGGATGGGGGCAGTTTTGATATGACGGATGACAGGTGTCAATCTGATAAATGATTATGCGTGCAGTTTTGAAATGGAAAAAAGATAATAAGTCAGCTTCATTAGATTAGGTTGTTGGTAGAAATATTTTTTTTGAATGTCAACCATGACTTTTTATGATACCGTTGTGGATTAGATGCTTGTTAATGTATAATGATCATCGTATCCTAACTTGATCTAGTAATTAGGAGCCTATCCTCCTTAAAACAAATAGTTAAGCCGTTAAGGGACGCCGTTACTATTATACACACGAACTTTAATGAAAACCTATTAACCTATTTGTGTAAAACCCAGTTTAGTTCATGTCCTTTTATAGTACATTTCCGCTGAGCCGAAACGCATCATCATATCATGAAACCCTTTTTCCATTTCAATAAAAAGGACCCACCAACATGAACCCTTTTCAAGTGCAAAAAAAAACGTTTCTTCGTACAGCAGTTTTGATAAATAGGAAATTATTCAAAATAATTAGTACACTGTTTAAGGATAGTGATGCGTTCTCACTCTAGCCTCTCACTATCAACTCCTACTCTCACCTCCACGCTGGTGACTGGTGGTTGCCTAGTACCTCGACTGGAGATAGGGTAATAAACCCCTGTGGAAGGTTGTTGGTGGCAGCAAACGAGAGAGGGGGAGGAGTGTCCTCCCACTAAGGCACTCACTCTCGGGCGGCAGCGGAGGAATACCCTAGATGGAGTCAACGGTGGCGCCTACAGCTTCAGTTTGATCGAACTGGTAATGCAATCCCTATATGAGCTGCTTCGCCATATTTGAACACCAGGGCCCTATTCCACAAAACTTTCATCAACTTTGCACTTTGCACTTGTCAAATTCCTTTTTTTTTTGGCAAAGTAACAAGTGTTTCTGTTCCACAATATTCTTTGCAAATCTCATTTTGCACTAGCAAATTTTTGCAAAGTCTTTGCGCTCCCCTGCAAAGTCTTTGCGCTCTCCTGCAAAGTGAGTGTGCAAAGTGTTCTACAAAGCATTTAATCATCTTTGCATTTCTGTCATAGCCCGTTTCACTTTTCATATACAAGTTGTTAGAATGAGCCGCAAAATAAAAATGGAAAAAAAACTTGCAGTGTTGCAATTTATAAAAGACAAAAAAAAATATTATTTGCTAGCTTCCAAAATAATAAAATAAATAAAATAGATAAACAGGCTGCCTTGGAGGATGTTTTAAAAAAAGCCCAATCCTTGCAACTGGCTTCGGCCCAAAAAACATGGACATATGCGAGGGACAGTTTGTTTGGGCTCTGGAAGAGTCGGACATTGGTAAGTAAAACAACTTATTTCCTACAAATAGCAAATAATTATATTTGCATCATTTCTTTTTAGTGGAATCTCTATTAATTTCAATATTGTGCAGTGCTAATAAGTAACAAGCATCTTGTATATATCAACAATACAAACCATATTTGCATAGACAGTGTTGTTGTGAGTTAACAGTGCACTCAACGAGACAACTCTTGCTGATAGAAGAACTGGTTTACGCACAATATAATTAGATAGATAGATAGATTTCTTTATTTCGTATTAGCATATCTTTTAAACATAATTTAGTAATCGCACAGCATAAGGTACAGAGATATGATACATTTATATCTTTCATCTGAAAAATGATTTCAACAGTATATACACATTAAATATTGACATTTATGAACATAGGTTTTGAAGGAAAATACGATGAAAAACCTTCAATAAAAAAAGAAAAAAAAACAGAATAGAAACGTAAAAGTAGTTAAATATATAAAAAGATATAAAAAAAAATAAATAAATAAATAAACCAAAAAATAAATAAATAGATTAATAAGTAAATAAATAAATAAGCAAATAAATAAATAAATAAATAAATAAATAAATAAATAAATAAATAAATAAATAAATAAATAAATAAATAAATAAATAAATAAATAAATAAATAAATAAATAAATAAATAAATAAATAAATAAATAAATAAATAAATAAATAAATAAATAAATAAATAAATAAATAAATAAATAAATAAATAAATAAATAAATAAATAAATAAATAAATAAATAAATAAATAAATAAATAAATAAATAAATAAATAAATAAATAAATAAATAAATAAATAAATAAATAAATAAATAAAGAAATAAATAAATAAATAAATAAATAAATAAATAAATAAAAAATAAATAAGTAAATAAATAAATAAATAATTAAAGAAATAAATAAACAAACAAATAAACAAATAAATAATAAATAAATAAACAAATAAATAATAGTTTTAATAGCTTTAGTTGCTATTTGTAGCAAATAGGGAATTGACTAGGCGATTTTCAGCAAAAACGCAGGAATTGCTAAACTTATTAGTTTGTTTTAGTATTTTCGAAGATATCAGTTCAACACCCGCTTTTTTGTGAAGGTGAAAAGTGGGATAATCCCACGCTAGGTTCAACATAAGTTTTAGAACTTTATTTTGAGCAACTTGCAGTTTTTTCAAGTGACATTTTGCAGATTTTCCCCATACTGGACAACCATAGAGAAGTATTGCTTGAAAAATAACTTTCATTATTATTATTTTATTTGGTACAGATAATGCAGATTTTCTGTTAATGAATGGGTAAAGCATTTTCGTTGCGATATTTACTTTATTAACAGTCTGTCTGATATGTTCCTGAAATGTCAGTTTACTGTCAAGGTAAATACCTAGGTATTTAATAGAATTTTTAAACTCCAGATTAACTCCATTTACACGTAAGCTAGAAGAAGGAAGAAAACAAGGTTTTCTTTTTCGAGTGAAAAAGATTGCTTGCAATTTGTCTTCATTTAGCTTAATTTTCCATTTAGTGAAGTACTCTTGCAAGATTTCCATCGCATTTTTAAGATTGTTCTCAATATTAAGAGCAAGCTCATGAGATGAAAATATAGCCGTATCATCAGCAAAAATAGCTGCTTCGCACCCTGGTAAATCAGGAAAATCGGACGTGTACAGGTTGTAAAGTATAGGCCCCAAGACTGAGCCCTGAGGTACTCCTGATTTATATTGTATTAAATTAGACACACCACTGTTGACATGCACTTCAAAACATCGATCAGACAGAAAACTTAGAACTATATTGCACAGATAAGGTGGGAAATTGAGGTTGGTCATTTTGAAGATCAGACCATTATGCCAAACTGAGTCGAAAGCCTTTTCGATATCGACTTAAATCATGCCAGTTGACTTTCCTACTAACCGATTACTTCTTACATGATTGCAAATCCTCATTACTTGATGGGAAGTGCTATGGAAGCGCCTAAACCCAAATTGTTCATCGGGAAGAATTTGGTTATCTTCGGTAAATTTAATGATTTTTTCTTTAACAATCCTCTAGTAAATTTTGCTCAAACTACTAAGTAGACTGATTGGTCGGTAATTTTTTGGATCATCTGGGGGCTTGCCCGCCTTTAATATCGGTGTCACTTTTGCAAGCTTCCACTTAAGTGGAAAATACTGCAATTTTAGACAAGCGTTCATAACATATGTCAACATTTTAATCAGTTTTAGGTAGCTGCTTGATGTAGACATTTCTAATTAGATCTAGCCCTCCAGATTTTTGAGTTACTAAGTTATTTATGAAAAACTCGATGTCATCTTCACATACATAGGTATTTACTGGTAGATCGATTTCTAAAGATGCGAGCGTTTGAAATTGTATTCATATCACTCAAATTTTGCGAAATGTTATGATTACGCTTAAAAGTGAGAGCAAGTACATTTGCTTTCTCGATGTCTGTAAGGAAGATATTTGATGGGTTTCTGAGACAAGGTACCTGTCTACTTTTGTTTCGAACTATTTTGACTACGTTCCACATAGGTTTCGCGTTAATGTCTAAATTTTTCAGTTTTTTGTTCCAGGATACATTTTGCCAAAACACAATTTGTTCTTTAATGAGGTTACTGAAGTATTTAACTTCATTCCTAAAGAATTCACAATATAATTATTTGCTATGTTTCAATTTCATTTAGATTTACCCATGAATTTAATTTTGTTAATTTTCAGACTAAAGGGCCAAACCCACCGAGCAACCGAAACCGAAACTTCGTTTTATTTTTTCATTTTTCCGTTCAATTATGACATTTCATTCCCACCGAACATAGCACAGAAACTGAAAAAAAAATTAAACGTCACATTTGACATTCAGTGAATTCAGAATGCGGATCTATAAAAAAAAGAAAATTTTGTTATATGTTGCGTTATATTTTGCAATGCTGAAAAGAACAAAACGTTCCAAATATTGGATTCATCCCCTAAATCGAGACCGAAAAATTAATGGAGAATTCTACCGAATCTCAACAAAATTGGAGGAGTATCCGGCCCGGTATTTCCGATATTTCCGTATGAACGTCAGAAAAGTGACGTCTGCGAACTTCGGCAAACAGAAATTACAACGATGAAAAAAAAAGTTGCAAGTTTCGGTACGATGAATTGCAAAACTGCAAAATGAAAAAGTAAAATTTCGGTACGGAAAAAAAATAAAATCGTTTTATATCAAAATAAAAAGACTTTAAGAAATAAAAATAGATGAGATTAGTGTGGTTTGTTAATATCTTTTATTTAAGAAGTATTTTTAACTGAAAAACACATCAAATTTTAAGTAATTAGCAGTTTAAAAAAAAATGAAAAACAAAGTTTCGGTTTCGGTTGCTCGGTGGGTTTGGCCCTTAAAAAGGATAACGCCCGAAAAACTGGGTCCGGAGGTGGGAAGAACAGCGTTATGGATGAAGCTGACTTGGCCATCCTCGATATTCTGGAATCAGACTCAGCTGTGGTAGATGGACTGAATTTGCCAGAAAGCTATGGAAATTCAGAAAATCTACCATCAGCTGAGTGTGATTCCATAATATCGATGACAAAGGAAAGACCTACCCATCCACCTCCAAACCCAAGGAAGAGGAAGAGCTCTACCAAGTTTCCATGTGACACTTTGGATAGAGAGAAGAAATGTCGGCTGGAGCTTCTGGATGTAGAAGTTTACCACAGGAAACTTAAATGCCTGAAATTGGAGAGGGAGCTACAACTTCCTGCCTCTGACATAACACGGGAAATTGCAGCGACAGAAACTGCAAATGCATCACAAACCCCGAGGAGTCTGTCGTTTGAGGAGTTTTAAGTTTTTTATGATTTATTAGTTTTATTTATTATTTTTTTTATGTTAATTTTTTTATTACTAAATAAATAATAAGTGAATTACATATTTTTACGTCTTATATTATTTATATTTTGAGATTTTAATCTAAAACCCCAAAAATGCCCTCAAAAGAAACAACGCTTTTGCAGTGGAAAAAGGTCATAGCCAAAAAACAATTTTATTTGAAAACAATACTATAACAGTCGGCATTAGGAAAAAGTATTGCAGCAGAGAAGTAAGCCTTTCCATTCCACTCGCATGATCCATATTATTAAGGGCATCATTTTCTTCTTCAGCATTTTCCACATCCAATTCTTCGATTTCATTGTCATTGTCTTCAGTGGGTTGTATGTTTTCACTACTCCTTCCGATGCTACAAGCAATATTGTGTAAGATGGCACAAACAGTTACTACCTTACCTGCAAACTCAGGCCTCAGTCGCAAATAATTTAGACACCGGAATCTTTCTTTAAGAATGCCAAAACTTTTTTCGGCCGTGTTTTTTTGTGGCAACGATTGAAAGCCTCTTCAGCAGGGTTATCGGGATTTCGGCGTAGTGGTGGTATTAACCAGTTTTTCAGTCCGTAACCAATATCATCCAAAACAACAGCATCCGGAAATGGTCTCCATCCATTGTCAGATCTTTGACTTACAGCCGAATTCCTTGAGTCGTGAACGCTGCCCGGCCAACTTGCATTTACACTGTAAAATGTGTATTCTGGCCCGCATATCATCATCACATTTAATGAGTGCTATGTTTTGAAACAAAACGTCTATTATAACGTCGACAACTCAATGGATGGTTCTGCAAACTGGTACTGGCACCCATTTCCGAGCCAATGCAAGCACAGTAGCACTTGATTTTCAGCCGACAAAGCATGATTGCACTGTGTATTGTGCTCTAATTTTTCTCCAACTTTATTTAAGAGGAAATCAACTTGAATTTGATTTAAACGAAAGCACTCTTTAAAATTAAAGTTTTGTAATCCCGAAAAATTAATTCGGTCTCTGTAATTTCTTTTAATAACCGCGTCTTCACTATCGTTGAACAAAAACTCACGTCTTAACATTTTGAAAGCTTCACTAGTTATGACAATATGAATTTGTAAAGCGATCGTTTTCCTTGCAAACTTTTGACAAAATTATCAAAATTTGCTTTGCAAAAATAGAGTTTACAGTTTTTGTGGAACGAAACAGCATAATTATTCGCAAAGTCTTTGCAAATTACACTTTTTAATATTAACTTTGCACTTTGCACAAGAGAACGTATGTGGAACAGAAATTGCAAAGAGAATATAAAAATTGCAAAGACTTTGCAATTTCAACATGTCACTCATCAAATTTTATAGTTCTGAGGAACATAAAGTTTTGCAAATTGACGAAAAAGTGAGCAAAGAGCAAAGTACAAAGTTGGAAAGTTGTTTTGTGGAATAGGGCCCAGGTCTATAGGGATTTCCAATACTGAACCAGGGTATTGAAAAAGAGATGGCGGTGGAGGAGCCCTCAATGAGTCAAGGGCAGCGCTAATATCCCAAATGGGCTACTGACATCGGTATTTTTCCGACCCGCTGTCCTAGGGTCAAAACAAGAGCCTGGCCCTCCAAGTTGGGTGTTGTGCTTTGGGTTAACTACCCATCCACGTAAAAAAGCTTATGTTACGAAGCAACCAATAGCCTCGGAAAGGACTGATATTATTGTTGACGACCATGCTAAACGAAAAGAAGACCTCGCCTTAAGTGGCGCGCACAAGTAGAAACCGACCTCAACCAACCTGGAGTGCGCGAATGGAGGCAGTTAGCTAAGGACCGGGCTAATTGGAGAGGCATGTTGGTTGAGGCCCAGGTCCATCCCGGACTGTAGCGCCACAGAGAAAACGCAGATCCAAGCTTCTTGGCCAGATTAGCTTTAAATAGAGCTTCCATTTATATAGCGGTGAGAGTGATAACAGGTCACAACCTGTTGGGTAAGCACTCTAATAAGATAAAACTGACTGGTGCGAACCAACTTTGCAGGAAATGCAGCGACCCTGACGTCGAAGAAGATGTCTCACACCTGCTATGCCACTGCCCTGCGATCAGTGGCAGTCATTTTAAAATACTAGGCAGCCTTTACTTCGATGACCTAAGTAACCTAACGACTATCCCAATAGCGCTGATAGTCCGTTTTTGTAGCAGATCAGGATGGAGCAACTACCTCTTTGAGGCTGAAGGAGCAACACAGACCAGCACCGCATAAGTATCACTAGCGAACTTAACCAGGTATCCTCTCTCTCTATTTCAGGATACTTCTTCGAAGGGATCGCTATGGGCCCACGTAGGCCTATGCGAGTTTGACGACTCACCCGAGCGTCAACAGCCCATCTAACCTAACCTAACCTAAGCTTCTTGGATCACTGGAGGGAACTTTTTGAGTATTGTTGAGTTATTAGGAAAATCCGACCCGATTTTACAAGAATCGTTAAGTAAACCAAAGGGCCATATAAAATACTTAAGTCCAAAAATACAAAATGAGATTATTTCTGTCCAGGTTCTAAAAGTAGAAAATGCACTCAGAAATGAAATAAATGCCGCACCATTCTACTCTATCATATTCGGTACAACTCAAGATATTTCAAAAATTGATCAACTTTGTGAACTTTACCGTTATTGTATGATCGAAAAAGATGGTAATGGGATCACAAAGGAACTTGTCATTAAAGAGATATTTTTTAGGATTTCATGAAGTTAAGGATCAAACTGCCTTAGCAATGTCCAAGCAAATTATTAAATCCATAAATGACAAAAATATTCCTCTAAATAAGTGTCGAGGACAAGGATATGATGGTGCTAACACAATGAAAGCGACTTATGGTGGAGTTCAAAAACTCATAAAATATGTCGAGCCAAATGGCGTATAGTGAACATATACGTCTATTATTATTATTTATTATGTAAAGTCTTTACACTGTAAGATACAAGATCTTTTAAATTAGTGAAAGAATCGAGAAAGATACAATATAGTGATTACAATTAGTAGACTGTGTGTGAATTAAATACCAGTAGGCAAAAAATAATTTAAAAAAACAAGAGATCGAAATAAAAATTTAAAATAATAAAAAATCAAATGTATTTATAAAAAAGAAAATAAATAAGTGAAGGGGAAAAAAAGTTATCATTAGAGTGACGTGAAGTGTTGCCAGAGCGTTCTCCTAAATTGGGTTGTGCGACTCATTAATCGAATAGTTAAAGGTAGGGAATTCCACAGTTCAATAACATGAATTAAAAATTGACGCTTTGAAACTAAATAGTTACAGCGTGCCGGTATAAGTTTAAGAGTTCTTAAGGAACGCGAAAAAGGAATAAGGGTAAATAAGTAAAGTGGTTGACGGGTTTCCATGACATTATGCAGCAGAATTACTGTTCTGAATTTTAAAAGGTTATCGAGAGTTATGTCGTATATTGACTTAGAGAAAGCGAAGATGTGGTCATACCTTCTACGTCCATAGATGTAACGTGCGATGCTGTTGTATGCAACATTAAGCTTGCGCTTAAGCTCATAGTTGCAGTTACTAAATATCTCACAACCAAAGAGCATAGTTGGGACGAGTAGAGTCTTAGCTATGATTTTTCTAGTTGCAAGAGGAGTTATGGGCTGTGAGGCCCAAAGCATCCTGAGGCTTCCGTACATTCTACCAAGAGTGATACGTATATGATTGTCCCAAGTAAGATTATTTGTGAATGTGACCCCAAGGTTCCTTGCGGTATCAACAAACTCGGTAACTGAACCGTTAAGCTTAATTGGAGGTAAGAATGACGTGCCTACTTTAACCCTTGAAATAACCATACATTTGGACTTGGTGGGATTAAGAGCAAGACTGTTTGCTTGTGCCCAGATATAAATTGATTGGATGTCCTCGTTTACTTCGTAAGCACCATTTTCAACCAGACAAACTCGGCAGCTATTGTATAGTTGAACATCATCAGCATACATGTGTATGGACGTGTTCTTTATATATTTGGGTAGCTCATTGATATAAAGTGAAAAAAGAAGTGGTCCAAGGATGGAGCCCTGTGGAACACCTTTATTTAAGGGAAGAAAGGTTGAGATGTTGTTTTTGCCTACAACTGCCTGTGATCTAACACTTAAATACGATGAAACCAGGTTCGCGGCTGATAGTGAAAAGTTGAATTATTCTACAAGTTTGCTGCAAAGTATGTCGTGATAAACAGTATCAAATGCCTTCGAAAAATCAAGCAGGGTAAGAAAAGTTAGATTATTTTCATCTACGGCCTGCCTGATATCTTCTACTACTTTTATTAAAGCTGTTGTGCAGCTGTGTTTTGGACGGAAACCGGACTGTTCAGGGCAGAGCAAACTATTAGTATCAAGGTATTCACGAATCTGGGAGTTCATTATCTTTTCTAGGATTTTCGAGAGGAGGGGTAGAATTGCAATCGGTCTATACTCTTCTTTAGTGCCCTTTTTTGGAATGTGCATTTTAGACTGTTTCCATACATAAGGAAAAATGCCGGTAGTGAGAATCGAGTTGAAAGCATATGTGATATATTTAAAGCAATATGGGGGTATTGCTTTTAAAAAAGTCGGATGGATTTCATCAAAGCCAACGGAGTTTGATTTTGTGCCTAGAAAACTCTCGAGCACTTTGGTTTCATCAGTTGCAGAAAATTGAAAGGTGTTTAGGCGTTGTTCATTTTGAATATGGATATGGGAGCGTGAGTAAGAGTTCCACTGGTCAGTGGAGTCAGCAGTGGACACAGATGCGAATTTTTTACTCAACTCATCACAATCAAAGTCACAATCTGTAATGTTTTTCTGTTTTCCTATACCAATTTCTCTAATATTCCTCCATAGTTTTTGCCCAGCAAGCGATGGGTTTAGTCGTGAGGAGTAGAATTGTTTTTTTGATTCCCGTATATCACGAACGACCTTATTTCGTAAGGCTTTGTAAGCGCTGTGATGCTCTTCGAGACGAAAACACTTCCAACGCCTATAAGCTACATCACGCAAAGAGATGAGGTTTTTATTCGCCGCTGAAAACCATGGTCGATCTGTGCTGCTTATAACTTAAATCTAGTACTCAATGATGCAGTGAGAGAGGTTATTGATATGCAAAATTTTTTTGATACAGTTCAACAAATTTATAATTTTTTTTTAGCATAGTATCAAAAGATGGAATATTTTATCAAGTTTTTTTTATCTAATAAAGAAAGTGAGTTTTCAACTTCAATAACATTAAAAACATTAAACCCCACAAGATGGGCAGGACGCTATGATGCTGTTTTTGCTTTAAAAGTTCGGTTTGTTGAAGTCCAAAAAGCGCTAACGAAAAAAATTCTGTTAAGTTGCAAATCAGATGAAAGAAATGAAGCTGTTTCACTCATGAAGAAGATCGAAAACTACAATTTCATTGCAAAATTCTACAAACTACCGATGCAGCGTCTAAAGCACTTCAGTCTAAAGCCACCGATCTTTCAAATGCCTTAAAACGTTAGAAAATTTGTCTAGAAGAATTGGAAAGGTATCGAAATGAATTTGTAAATTTAAAAATGGAAGCAAATAGTGTAGCGGAAAATTGGTCCATCACCCCTGAATTTTCTAAAACTCGTCAGAGGAAGGTGAAACGCCATTTTGACGAGCTTTGCGAAGATGAGCGTCTCCAAGATCCGGAAAGTTTGTTCAGAGTGAACATATTTTATCGAGTCATCATTATTAATCAACTGAAATGGCGTTTTCTTTCGATGAATGAAATTGTTTCAAATTTCAGTGTTTTACAGCCTTCAACTTTATAAGTTTTAAATGACACTGATCTATTAAAAAAAAGCTATAGAATTTGTTGATATATCTAAAAAAAAAAAGACATATCTGAAACATTTACTTACTTACTTAAGTGGCGCTACAGTCCGGAATGAACCTGGGCCTCAACCAACATGCCTCTCCAATTAGCCCGGTCCTTAGCTAACTGCCTCCAGTTGCGCACTCCAAGTTGGTTGAGGTCGGTTTCCACTTGTGCGCGCCACTTAAGGCGAGGTCTTCCTCTACTGCGTCCGACGTCTGGCTGGGAATCGAAGACTCTGCGAGCCGGAGTATTGGTGTCCATTCGTTCTACATGTCCTAGCCATCTTAAACGTCCAATGCGGAGTTTTTTGACCAGGGGCATGTCGCTGTACAGCTCGTATAGTTCTTGGTTGAATCTTCGTCTCCATAGCCCGTCAACGCAAACGGGACCGAAGATTTTTCGAAGAATTTTCCTCTCGAATCTACCAAGGATTTCTTCATCCGCTTTTGATACGGTCCATGCTTCAGCGCTGTAGAGCAGGACTGGGATGATCAGGGTCTTATATAGGGTCTCCTTAGTAGTTCGAGTGAGGGCTTTACTACTAAATTGCCTTCTTAGCCCGAAGAAACAGCGGTTGGCAAGAGTAATTCTTCGTTTAATTTCTGACGAGATGTTGTTGTCAGAGCTAATAGCGGAGCCGAGGTAGACAAAGTCCCGTACTACCTCAAAGTTATATCTGTCAATGGTGACGTTCTGTCCAATTCGTCGATGTTGTGAGTCCTTTCGTGATGACAGCATATACTTAGTCTTACCCTCATTTACTGCTAAACCTATTTTCGCCGCTTCCTTCTCTATACTAGCAAACGTGGCTATGACATCACGTTGAGTCCTACCAATGATGTCAATATCGTCAGCGTATGCTAGTTGTTGCACCGACTTTTGGAAAATTGTGCCTCTGGTGTTGGCTTTGGAGTTTTGCACAATTCTCTCAAGAATCAGATTAAAGAAGTCACATGACAGCACATCGCCTTGCCTAAATCCTTTTTTGGTATCGAATGTGTCGGTGAGGTCGTTTCCGACCCTGATGGAGCAGCGAGAATTCTCTATCGTCATCCTACACAAACGGACGAGTTTGGGCGGTATACCAAAACTAGACATGGCTCTGTACAGTTCGTCTCTATAAATGCTGTCATATGCGGCTTTGAAATCGATGAATAGGTGGTGGGTATCGATTTGGACTTCTTGAGTTTTTTCCAGGATCTGCCGAAGTGTGAAAATTTGATCGGTTGTGGACTTTCCTGGCCTAAAACCACACTGATAAGGGCCAATCAGGTTGTTGGTAAACGGTTTCAGGCGTTCACATATTACGGCAGATAGGATCTTGTAGGCGATGTTGAGGAGACTTATGCCTCTGTAGTTGGCGCAGTTCAGAGGGTCTCCTTTTTTGTGGATCGGGCAAACGATGCTGAGGTTCCATTCTTCAGGCATATTTTCATCCGACCAGATTTGGCTTATGAGTTGGTGGATGTTACTTACCAAGTCATCTCCGCCGGCCTTATAGAGCTCAGCGGGAAGGCCGTCATTTCCGGCAGCCTTATTAAGCTTGAGCTTAGATATTGCTATCCTCACTTCACTCAGGTCGGGTGGTTGGCAGTTTTCGCTGTCGTTGCCAATATTGAATGGTTCGTTTTGCCTGACAGCGGAATGTTGTTCGTCATCGCCGTTTAACAGTCTGCAGAAGTGGTTCTTCCATATCCTCAGCATCGACTGTGTCTCAACTACAATATTTCCTTGTTCATCTCGACAGGATTCTGTTCGAGCCTTGTATCCTTGGCTTTGAGTTTTACACTTTGGTAAAACTTGCGAACATCGTTCCTGGAGTGGCACCTCTCTATATCCTCGATCGCGCGCTTTTCTTGCTCTTTTTTCTTCTTGCTGAAAAGCCGATGTTCTTCCCTTCTTCTTTGCCTATAGAGCTCAATGGCAGCTCTCGTCTTCACCTGCAGCTTAGCCTTGTAGGCCTCGTTCTTGGCTGCGAGCATCTGTCGGCATTCCTCATCAAACCAGGGGTTTCTTGCTGGTGGGCGCGAGAAACCTAGCACATCAGTTGCGGCTGATCTAATGGCCTGTTGGCATCGTTGCCATTGCTCTTCGACATTCGATGCTGGTGGTATGGTGTTAATCGAGAGGTTAAGGGATACGCGTTGTGCGAAGGTCTTGGCGGTCTCTTGCGATTGCAGTCTTTCGACATTAAATTTTTTCACAGTATTTCTGGATTGTTGTGGCGTGGTGGATATCCGCATTCTTACCTTGGCTGCTACAAGGTAGTGATCCGAGTCGATGTTAGCTCCTCGGAATGTTCGGACATCCAAAATACTGGATGCGTGCCTTTTATCTATCGCAATGTGATCAATTTGGTTGACCGTTCGTTGATCTGGAGACCGCCATGTCCCCTTATGGATATCGAGGTGAGGAAACCGTGTGCTGGCTATAGTGGCATTTCGTTCCGTAGCGAAATCAATTAGCCTAAGTCCGTTACCAGACGTGTTGTCGTGTAGGCTTTGTTTTCCGACAATACTTCTAAAGATGTCTTCTCTTCCTACCTTTGCGTTAAAATCTCCCAGCACGATTTTAACATCGTACTTCGGTAGTCGCTCATAGGTTTTGTCGAGAAGCTCGTAGAAGCAATCCTTAGCTATATCATCTTTTTCTTCCGTCGGAGCGTGAGCGCATATAAGGCTTATGTTGGCGAATTTGGCCTTGATGCGGATTGTTACTATGCGTTCGCTAATGTCTTGGAAACATAAGACTTCTTGCCTAAGTCTGGCACTTATAACAAATCCGCATCCGAATAGTCGCTGTTTCTGCTCACTATAACACGGTCCGTAGTATATGTCACAGTTTTTCATCCTCTTTTTGCCCGGCCCATCCCATCGTATTTCCTGGATGGCAGTAATGTCTGCTTTGTAGCAGTTTAGGCCTTTCGCTAGTTGTTCGCCTGCACCTCTCCTGTTTAATGTTCTCACATTCCAGGTGCAGATACGAACGTCGTTGTCCTTTTTTCGTTTAGCAGGGTCGTCAACAATAAAATCCGTCCTTTGCGAGGCTATTGGTTGCTTCGTAACCATGTTTTTTTTCTGTGGGTGGGTAGTTAACCCAAAGCACAACCCCCAACCTGGAGGGCCAGTTCCAATTTATTAAATACCCCTAGGACACGGGGCCATCAGTATCCACTACGGGATTGAGCGCTGCCGTTAGTTTCGGTTCATCCGCCACCATCTCTGTTCAAGGGGCCTGACTAACCCTTGAAATTCCTCGACAACCTGTTGTCCGAATATGTCAGAGCAGCTCATCTAAGTTCGCCTGGGACAGCAGGCCGGATATCCATCCGTGCCATTCTCACCAGGGTGTTTATAGTGTTGCTGTTTTTCGTCGTGTTATCAACACTCGCACTTATCGTTTAGCAAGTCAAATCCGGTTGGATGAGACCAGTATCCGATGGTTACCACTTGGAGGTAAAGATAAGCACATTTGATGTGTAGTCAGATTTGCCCAGGAAATTCTCAGTTTTCGATGCACTTTCAGAGACGAAATAGAAAAGGCTTCGTGTTTTAGAGACCTTGATGATTTATTAATGACAAGGAATCATTTTATGTCCTGCAGCTTTCCTGAAGTATGCACTGCATTCAGCAACTACAGACGATCTTACCAGTCGTTGAAAAATGTTTAGAAGATGTAATTGCAAATAGACTATATAATGGGTCCGCCAAATAATTTTTTTTTTGAAAATGCTATAAAAAAAACTACTGAATATTTTCTCAAATTTCTTTTTTTATTTGAAAGTACAACCCTTCCGGTTAATAATGGAAAATTATTTCATTCAAATGGCTGCCTCGGCTGGCCATGCAGTAGCCTACACGATCGGTCCAATTTTTAAGCACATTATCGATTGTGTGCAGCTGTATTTCACCAATGGCTTCACGAATATTGTCCTTTAAAGCGTCAATTGTCTCTGGCTTATCGGCGTAACACTTATCTTTTACGGCATCCCACAAATAATAGTCCAACGGTGTCAAATTGCAGCTCCGAGGTGGCCAAACGACATCAGCTCTGCGGCTGATAATGCGATCTTCAAAAACAGGCAGCGATAAAGAACCATGAGTTTATCGCTGATCTGTCACAGTAACCATGTTAGTCAGGCCGTCCTCGATTGTACCCGAGGACTCCTGCGTAAAAACAGGGTAGCTTCGGCGGTGTGGCACGTAGCGCCGTCCTGTTGAAACCAAATGTTGCCAATATCCTTCTCTTCAATTTTTGTGAACAAAAATTCGTTCAACATGGCCCGATAACGATCGCCATTGACTGTAACGGCCACTCCTTGCTCATTTTCGAAGAAAAATGGCCCAATTATGCCTCTGGACCAAAATCCGCACCAAACAGTGACTCGTTTTGGGTGTATCGGCTTTTCAATGTATGCGTGCGGGTTTTCTATGCCCCAAATGCGACAATTTTGCTTGTTTACATACCCGCCAAGATCAAAATGAGCTTCATCTGAAAAGATGATTTTTTTGGCAAAATCGACATCTTCTCTAAGTCGAGCGCAGGCCCACTTAGCGAAGCGAAAACGCATTGGATGGTCAGTTGGCTTCAACTACTGAACCAATTGGACTTTGTATGGCGTCATACCAAGGTCTTTATGCAAAATTCGTCTCAATGATGTCTCCGAAATGTTCAATTGTTGAGAACGACGGTGAATTGATGTTGATAGCGCTTCACGCACACTTTCTGCCACAGCAGCAATATTCGCGGGTGTACGCACTGTTTTTGGCTTTTCACGCTTTGGTTTATCGATGAGGAAGCCAGTTTCTTTCACTTTTTTCACAAGATAACGAACATACGGAGCTGACGGTGCTTCTCTTCTTCCAAAATCCGTACGCAATTTTCGCACACATTCTGCAGCATTACCATGATTTTCAAAGTAATGTCGCAATATTTCCCAGCGTTGTTCAAGCGTATACATATTCGTTCAGCGGAAGATTAAAACTAATTATCTGTCAAATCAGCCATGAGCTAAGTGTTACCATTCACGAAATAAGCACTAGTTGAAAAAAAAAAACGTTAGATGGCGGACCCAAGTCAGTTTGGATTTCAGAAGAATAAAAGCACCGCAAAATTGCTTGAAGAATTTGCCAATTGCGTGAACGAAAGCCTCAATAAAAGTCATCATGTTTTAGTTATGTTTGTGAACTTTAGCGTTTGATATTCTAAAGTCTAAATCATACGAAACTACTTGAAGCTCTAAAAAAGATCGACATAAGAGGAGTAATGTCGAACTGGCTAAAAGAGTATCTTTTCAACAGATTTTTATGTGTAAAAATAAATATTGTGTACAGTGAAAGGAAACAAGTACACTATGGAGTTCCTCAGGTGTCTAAATTGGGGCCGATTCTTTTTATCTTGTATACAATTGAGCTTTTTTGTACTTTTAAAAAGAGCATTCCCTTTGCTTATGCAGACGATACCCCCATTGTGGTACGTCACAGGTCTCTGGAGACGGCGACAAAAATATTGAAAGAGGAGTTTAACAACGCGGTCAAATGGTGTCACGATAATGGCATAATAGTCAACGCGTTGAAAACAAAGATGATGCACAACCGAAGTCCACATCATAAAGTTACGCAACAGGAAGTATACCTTCAAAATGATGCCTGTCCAAAATCAAGACGACTGCAAATTGACATAGTTGAAAATTATAATTATCTGGGAGTCATCATAGATAGCCATTTCATTTAGAATATGCATTGCACATTAATAAGATTCGCTCGGATCTTATAAGAACTATGTTTGCCTTAGCACATCTACGACATCATTCCACACCACAATTCCTAAAGCAAGTATACTATGCCTTGGTCGGATCAAAATTAAGATACGGAATACTCGCTCGGCGCAACTATTCAAGAATACATATCCAAAAGCTTCAGAAACTTCAAAATCGAGCGTTGAGGCAAATCAATTTCAGAACTTCTACCGATGATAGAAGCTTAAAGGTACTTCATGTGCAAAATATCTTCAAGATGATGATAATACTTGAATACTATGACGACAATCGTCTCAAGAGACCATTCAACCATGAATTCAATACCAGAAGACGTGCTCAAGCCATGTTGCAAGTACCCCGCAACTACAACAACTACAGCAAAATACAATTAAAACACAGCCTTCCTTCAGAACTTAATCTATTACCATTAGATCTAAAAAATATCTCAAATTCTAGAACTAGAAAAAAAGTATACACAATTTTCTTTTAAATGCACAAATGCAATTTCAATTATTATACACTAACTATAAAGCTCAACTTAATCAAAACTATTTTTAATATACAACCTTCTGCAGAGAAGCCATTAAGGCTTCGCAGAAACTTATAAAAATTGTTAAGTTTTTCTTGGATAAATAAAATTCAATTCAATTCAAAAACTGATGAACAATATGATTCCTGTGAAGATCATAAAGCGCAAATTCAAAGGAGAGGAAGTCCTTATCACATGAATTCTGATTATTAAAACTGATATTGCATTCCAATTCAACGGATTCCGTTCTTTTGGCTTTTACGATGACAATCAATAAATTGTTGGAAGATTGTCGGATTAATCTCGAATTTCCCTGTTTTTCACACGGTCAGCTGTACGTTGATTGTTGCGTGTTGGCAAACCATCTTCGGTTTTTGGTTTTTGCGCCGGAAAACAAATCCAAAAACATTGTTTACCATATCGCTCTCTAAAATTTCGATTCTATTCAAATACATCACCATTGAAATTTGAACTATCTGTGCTTTATTATCCCTCTGGAGTTTATTGTAGTTCTTTGGTTTATTCAAGGTTCTGTCGAAGTAACGGGTGATTTTTTAAGAGGTTTAGAACTTTTTTAAAAAAAAAACACAAAAAAATCGAAAAAATGAATGAAATATTTATTTGAATCGATAGTTTGAACCTTGCAAAAGATGTTTAAAGATAATTTCATGCAAATGTTGACCGCGGCTGCGTCTCAGGTAGCCCATCCGCTGAGTCCAATTTTGGCATACTCTTTCACACATATCGGCCGGTATCTCACGAATGAATGCATGGATGTTGGCTTCCAGTGCGTCAATCGAAGCGGGCTTGTCCCTATAGACATTAGCCTTGACATACCCCCACAAAAAATAATCTAATGGTGTCAAATCGCACGATCTAGGCGGCCAATTGACCGGCCCGAAACGTGAAATTAACTGTTCACCAAACTCGCCTCGCAATTGCGCCATTGTTTCGCGTGCTGTGTGGCATGTGGCACCGTCTTATTGAAACCACATATCATGCAAGTCAAGAACTTCCATTTCGGGCAAAAAAAAGTTTGTTATCATCGCTCGGTAGCGTTCACCATTGACAGTAACGCTGCGATTCGCATCATCTATGAAGAAATATGGCCCAATAATGCCGCCGGCCCATAAACCCCACCAAACAGTGGCTTTTTCGGGATGCATTGGTAGCTGTTTCAATGTTTCTGGCTGATCTTCACTCCAAATGCGGCAATTTTGCTTATTTACGTACCCATTCAACCAAAAATGAGCCTCATCGCTGAACACAATTTTTCGATAAAAAAGCGGATCCTCGGCCAGCTTTCCAAGAGCCCATTCACCAAAAATTCGGCGTTGTGGTAGGTCGGCTGGCTTTAGTTCTTGCACCAGCTGTATCTTAAAAGGCTTTACGCCCAAATCCTTCCGCAAAATTTTCCACGTAGTGCTGTAACAAAGGCCTAACTGCTGGGAACGGCGCCGAATCGACATTTCGCGGTCTTCTGTCACACTAGCTGATACGGCCGCAATATTTTCTTCACTACGCACAGTACGTAAACGTGTTGGTGGTTTAATGTCCAACAAAGTAAATTTGGTGCGAAATTTGGTCACAATCTTCCGAATAGACTGCTCAGAAGGTCGAGAATGCCGATCATAAAATGGAAGCAGCGCGCGATGAACATTTCGAACCGAGCACGAATTTTGATAGTAAAATTCAATAATTTGCAAGCGTTGTTCATTTGTAAGACGATCAATGGTTAAATTGCAAACCAAACTGAAGCTGTTTGACAGTGACACAAGGTACTAAACACACGTCAGCTGTCAAAACCAGTGTTGCCAAAACCAAACCAGCTAAAAAATCACCCGTTATAAAGATTTGACTTTTTGATTATTGGTGTACGGTTTTAGGTTGTTGGTGAAGGTTATAGGCAGAATATACCTTTCAGACTTTCTTGTTACGGCTAAAGCCGTTTTCAGTTTTAATTACAATGTCGTACTAGACTTCGACATTTGATGCTGATAGTATGTAATTTTTTGAGAATTAAAGGGATTCATGTTCTGTTAAGAACATGAACCCGGTTTCTTCCGGTTGCGGTCTTTTGAAGTTCTTACCTTAGATGCAACAAAGAAGTCAGCTTGTCCCGACATATAAAATTGATAATTGCTTTTCCCATTGCAATGAGGTCCATTTCAATATTCATTCAAAAACCCTACGGAAACTTATGGATATCAAGAGTTTGCTATTTGCCCGTGCATCACCAATGCAAGTGCCGTACTGTTTCATTTATAGAAGCCCAAACCTTGACAGTAATTCAACTCTTAACGAATTTGATGCACTGTCTGACTCCATCTCTAGAATTGTATCCCTGCATCCTCACACTGAAATCGTCATTGCGAGCGATTTCAATGTACACAATTCTACGTGGCTTCAACATTCTCGACAGATAACACCCGAAGGAAGGTATGTTGAGATCTTTGCTGAGGTAAACGACCTAACCCAGCTTGTAAATGAGCCGACACGCATACCGGATATTAACAGTCAAGCCGCCAACACCCTGGACTTGTTTCTTACCTCTCACCCTGATAAATACACCATCGCCTCTAGGTTCGTCAGACCACTGTATCATATCAACAAATTTCTCGTACTCCAACCACACAGTTAAAGAGCAAATTTCCCCAAAAAAACTGTATGGCAATACGAGAAAGCCAATTGGAAGCATCAAACAGTTTTTTTAGGAATATTAACTGGTCACTATGTTTCCTCGATAGAGACGTGGATGCTGCTGCTGATATGATATCAAACATTATTCTCTTTGGTATGAGATCTTTTATTCCCAACGGGATAAAGAGTATCAGACCAAAGGCAAAAGGGTGGTATAACTTGAGCTGCAAAGAAGCTATCAGGTTGAGAGAGACAAACTTTCGGTACTACAAGACCAACCCAACAGAGGAAAACCGAGCAAAGTTCAAACAAGCCAGAAATGACTGAAATGCCCATTAAAAGCGTGTCAAATTCCTCTATGGCCAAAAGTGGAAGCAAAAAATTCTATAATGTCCCAGAGATAGTAAAAACTTTTGGTCATTTGTTTAAAATATAAAAAATTCGGCCTCATCATCAATTCCGACGCTCATTACAATGACATTCCAGCTGTCAGCTCTTTAGACAAAGCCAATCTGCTTGCTGCGCATTTCGCAACTAATTCTACATTGTAAGATTGTGTTCAGTCTTCTCCTGTACTTGAGAACGTAGATCATTTTATGGGACAAATTCACTTTCGTACTCGTACAGTTGCAAGAGTTTTATTTGATCTTGACATACACAAATCCGCTGGTCCAGATGGTATATCCCCCATCATTCTACTCTACTCATCAGGACTCTTTCCGAGTAGATGGAAAACAGCATTTGTCCAGCCTGTACTAAAAAAAGGCGAATCTTCTTCTCTCTCCAACTACCGACCAATTGCACTTACGTCCGTTCTTTCCAAGGTCATGGAAACGCTGATAAATCGTCAAAAAAAATACAAATTTTTGGCGCAACAGGCTCGTTAGTACCCAGGGCCTAGCTTTCTCACAACCATTCATGTGTGCGTGTGTACTTCTTGCACGATGGCGGGACCTCCTGTTTTATGCCGACTCCGAACGGCTAAGTTGAGATAAGCTATTCTTGACAATGATACTACTCGGATGATTTGTCAGATCATCACGAGAGGAGGGCCAGTGAAAAATCATTTAGGTGTTGCTACGGCTGGGAATCGAACCCAGACCTCCTGCGCGGCAGTTCATCGCACTAACCATCGCGCCACTGAGCCCCCTGCGTCAGCTTATGAAATATCTCGAAACACGAAAACTGCTTAATGACCGGCAGTAATATTTCGCAGCAACAGGTCTACTGGTGATTTGATGACATACCTCACCGAAAAGTGGAACCAATCAATCCACCATGGTGGAGAAAGCAAAATTGTTGCGCTTGATATTTCAAAGGCATTTGACAGGGTTTGTCATCAAGTCCTTTTGTCGAAAATGCGTGCATTTGGAATCGACAAATAAACTTCTTCTATGGATTAGACATTATCTTTCGAAACGTTCAATTCGAGTTGTTTTGAACGGTTTCAAGTCTGCAACTCACCAAATAAATGCTGGTGTCCGTCAAGGCTCAGTTTTGTCTCCGACTCTCTTTCTCATTTTTATAAATGATCTCCTGTCTGCAACTTACTTACTTACTTAAGTGGCGCTACAGTCCGGGATGAACGTGGGCCTCAACCAACATGCCTCTCCAATTAGCCCGGTCCTTAGCTAACTGCCTCCAGTTGCGCATACCAAGTTGGTTGAGGTCGGTTTCTACTAGTGCGCGCCACTTAAAGCGAGGTCTTCCTTTACTGCGTCCGACGTCTGGCTGGGAATCGAAGACTCTGCGAGCCGGAGCATTGGTGTCCATTCTTTCTACATGTCCTAGCCATTTTAAACGTCCAATGCGGAGTTTTTTGACTAGGGGTATGTCGCTGTACAGCTCGTATAGTTCGTGGTTGAATCTTCGTCTCCATAGCCCGTCAACGCAAATGGGACCGAAGATTTTCCGAAGAATTTTTCGATGTTCTTCCCTTTTTCTTTGCCTATAGAGCTCAATGGCAGCTCTCGTCTTCACCTGCAGCTTAGCCTTGTAATCCTCGTTCTTGGATGAGAGCATCTGTCGGCATTCCTCATCAAACAAGGGGTTTCTTGCTGGTGGCCCCGAGAAACCTAGCACATCAGTTGCGGCTGATCTAATGGCTTGTTGGCATCGTTGCCATTGTTGGCGATTGCAGTCTTTCGACATTAAATTTTTTCCCAGTATTTCTATTTTTGTGTGTGGCGTGGTGGATATCCGCATCCTTACTTTGGCTACAACAAGGTAGTGGTCCGAGTCGATGTTGGCCCCTCGGAATGTTCGGACATGCAAAATACAGGATGCGTGCCTCTTGTCTATCGCAATGTGATCAATTTGGTTGACTGTTCGTTGATCTGGAGACCGCCATGTCCCCTTGTGGATATCGAGGTGAGGAAACCGTTGCTGGCATTTCGTTCCGTAGCGAAGTCAATTAGCCTAAGTCCGTTACCAGACGTGTTGTCGTGTAGGCTATGTTTTCCGACAGTACTGCTAAAGATGTCTTCTCTTCCTACCTTTGCGTTAAAATCTCCCAGCACGATTTTAACATCGTACTTTGGTAGTCGCTCATAGGTTTTGTCGAGGAGCTCGTAGAAGCAATCCTTAGTTATATCATCTTTTTCCTCCGTCGGAGCATGAGCGCATATAAGGCTTATGTTGGCGAATTTGGCCTTGATGCGGATTGTTACAATGCCTTCGCTAATGTCTTGAAAACATAAGACTTCTTGCCTATGTCTGGCACCTATAACAAATCCGCATCCAAATAGTCGCTGTTTCTGCTCACTATAACACGGTCCATAGTAGATGTCACAGTTTTTCATCCTCTTTTTGCCCGGCCTATTCCATCGTATTTCCTAGATGGCAGTAATGTCTTCTTTGTAGCAGTTTAGGGCTTCCGCTAGTTGTTCGCCTCCACCTCTCCTGTTTAATGTTCTCACATTCCAGGTGCAGATACGAACGTCGTTGTCCTTTTTTCATTAAGCATGGTCGTCAACAATAATATCAGTCCTTTCCGAGGCTATTGATTGCTTCGTAACAATATTTTTTTTCTGTGGATCGGTGGTTAACCCAAAGCACAACCCCCAACCTGGAGGGCCAAGCCCTTGTTTTGACCCTAGGACAGCGGGCCGGAAAAAATACCGATGTCAGTAGCCCATTTTTGGGGTATGAGCGCTGCCGTTGACCCATTGAGGGCTCCTCCGCCACCAACTCTTTTCCAATACCCTGGCTCAGTATTGGAAATCCCTATAGACCTGGTGTTCAAATATGTCGAAGTCTGCAACTTCTAATCCAATTCATTCCTTCGCTGATCACAGTACCCTCAGCTCATATTCGTTTTTAGGTCCTCGTCGCTCACCTTCGAACGTGGACTCAAATCGCCAATATATGTTAAGCTCATTGAATTCCGACATTGACATCATTATCAAATGGGGTAAATCCAACAGAATGGAATTCATAGCTTCCAAAACACAATGCTGTCTTCTGTCATTAAAGCGAAACCAAAATCTAGAGCCATTATCCATGAATGGTACTTACGTCGAAGAAACAGAAAAGCTTTCCATGCTAGGTATGTGTGTTAGTAACGACTTACGTTGGACCGACCATATATTCGAAGTCGCTAAAAACGCAGGGAAATGTCTCGGTTTCCTTAATCGATGTAAGAAATATTTCACCCCTCTGATCCGGCCACAATATATAAAGTGTTTATAGGCCCTAAACTTTAATTCAACGCACACGTCTGGTCAGGTGCACCAAAATCAACATTTCACCTACTAGATAGGATTCAAACGCGTGCAAAAAAAACGTGTAGGAGACATAAGAATAGCGAACTTCTTAGTTTCGCTCGAACGTCATCGAAAAATCTCCTACATTACCTTGTTTTATCGCTTTTTTAACAGCCAATGTTCAAATGAAATAATCAGCTGCATTCCTCCCATTAAACAATTCAGCCGCAATACTCGTTACGCAATGAATGCAAATCAGTTTACCCTCAAGCCTATCTTCGAACGAACGCTGAAATACAGAGATTTGTACATAAACCGAACAACATGAATGTGGAATGCTCTACCAAACTCTGTTTTTCCTTTCCATTATAACAAATGTGCATCGGTATCTCCTTTCTTCTTATCCCCAATTTCCTTAACGCCCGCACTGTGTTTAAACATATAAAGGGTATTCATAATCCCTTGAGTGCGCGCAAATTAAAAAAAAAAGTTCCAATAGTCAAAGTCCGTTTTCTGAAGTGTTGTATTGTTAAGTTTGTTTTTCGACAATATATCTAAACACGTTCCGTTCTTCCTTCCTTAGCATTGAAATCCACTCATACTTATTATCACACTTTGGAAGTGCGTTGTAACATTCCAGACCAGGTGCTGATACGAATGCTCAACAAAAATAAAACCAGTCCCCTCGATCTATATCTATCCTTGTTCCTAAACACCTAAACACTTTAATTGTTTCATATTCAAAAAGGACTACACTGAGGCGTATGATTGATTTTTTTTAGCAAATAAAATGTTCGATCAAAGCTGAGTTCGATGCGCTACACCGTCTTTAGAATCAATTTCCTTTTCCTTAAATTCGACTTAAATTTGTGTATAAACAGATTTAAGCATTCGCCATCCTTCCTGAACTCAATTAAATGCAAATATTTTCATTTAATTAAAACGAAAGTTTCGCAAGTTTGTGGCAACTTTACGAAATTAGTTTAGGCCACAGAAAGCCATGTGGCAGCAGTGCATCGATGACCACATTTATCCGTGCTCTGAGGCCCGGCCACCACCCGGCCACTTTCGGCCAGCCCAATTACATATGCAATTATAATTAATTTTACAGATTAAATCGTAAATATTTAAGGACCTAATTCCGAACAGGGTTATTGCGGTGTACATCATTTAGTCCCGGCCGGGCGTAGGCAAAACAATAACAGATTCACTTGTCGCCGACCACCGTCCATGCTCATGAATTCCACTGAAACTTCCCGAAATGCGTTCACATCACATGGCTACCCTTCCGAACCGGGAATGGGTGCATTTGAATGTTTGTGCAAACTTAATAGGAAATGCCTATCAATTCTTGTGCTGAGATTAATTGCAGAAGGTGTCATGATAAATCTGGGCCAAGATCACACGGCAGTGAGAAGTGTCCAGTCACAGGTCAAAACAGTCACAGTGCGGTATGTGGGTGGTGGTGCTTTACTGTAGAGCCGACGTGGCGATGCCATCAATTATGTTGACAATTTGATTGATTCTCAGAGCAGGACAGCTTTCGCATACAATTAAACCAGCCCCTGATATGTTGGTGCCTGTCTGTTGTATGTGCACCTACGGTCGAAATGGTAACATGGACAAGACAAGAACACGAATCGGGAGATTTCCAACCGCCTACCATCGCAATCACCTACAAAAACATATTAAGTCGGTCGACTGAACTAATCCTTGTTGAATGAGGCGAGTAGCGACATTAGTGGTGAGCTGGTGGGATTGTCGTTTGGGCGGATTAGTTCAATTGCAATCCATGCATGTGACATTAATTGTGAGCACGACACCATCCTTGGATGGTATCGACATTCAAGCTGTGTTAAGAGGTATAGGCTTCCAAAGCCTTAGGTGACAACGAATCAGCAGTGTGACTTGTTCGCCTTTATAAAGCAGGAATGGGACTTTCGAATGGAAATACGATGCGATGGGATGGGCCGGGCAAAAAGAGGATGAAAAACTGTGACATCTACTATGGACCGTGTTATAGTGAGCAGAAACAGCGACTACTTGGATGCGGATTTATTATAGGTTCCAGACTTAGGCAAGAAGTCTTATGTCTTCAAGACATTAGCGAACGTATTGTAACAATCCGCATCAAGGCCAAATTCGCCAACATAAGCCTTATATGCGCTCATGCTCCGACGGAGGAAAAAGATGATATAACTAAGGATTGCTTCTACGAGCTCCTCGACAAAACCTATGAGCGACTACTAAAGTACGATGTTAAAATCGTGGTGGGAGATTTTAACGCAAAGGTAGGAAGAGAAAATATAGCCTGTACTGTCGGAAAATATAGCCTACACGACAACACGTCTGGTAACGGAAATGCCACCATAGCCAGCACACGGTTTCCTCACCTCGATATCCACAAGGGGACAGATCAACGAACAGTCAACCAAATTGATCACATTGCGATAGACAAGAGGCACGCATCCAGTATTTTGGATGTCCGAACATTCCGAGGGGCTAACATCGACTCGGACCACTACCTTGTTGTAGCCAAGGTAAGGATGCGGATATCCACCACGCCACAAAAAAACAGAAATACTGTGAAAAAATTTAATATCGAAAGACTGCAATCGCCAGAGACCGCCAAGACCTTCGCTAAAGGCGTATCGCTTAACCTCTCGACTCACAACATACCACCAGCATCTAATGTCGAAGAACAATGGCAACGATGTCAACAAGTCATTAGATCAGCCGCAACTGATGTGCTAGGTTTCTCGCGGCCACCAGCAAGAAACCCCTGGTTTGATGAGGAATGCCGACAGATGCTCGCAGCCAAGAACGAAGCCTACAAGGCTAAGCTACAGGTGAAGACGAGAGCTGCCATTGAGCTCTGTAGGCAAAGAAGAAGGGAAGAACATCGGCTTTTCAGAAAGAAGAAAAAAGAGCAAGAAAAGCGCGCGATCGAGGATATAGAGAGATGCCACTCCAGGAACGATGTTCGCATGTTTTACCAAAGTGTAAAACTTCAAAGCCAAGGCTACAAGGCTCGAACAGAATCCTGTCGAGATAAACAAGGAAATATCGTAGTTGAGACACAGTCGATGCTGAGGATATGGAAGAACCACTTCTGCAGACTGTTAAACGGCGATGACGAACAACATTCCGCTGTCAGGCAGAACGAACCATTTAATATTGGCAACGGCAACGAAAACTACCAACCACCCGATCTAAGTGAAGTGAGGATAGCAACACCTAAACTCAAGCTTAATAAGGCTGCCGGAAATGACGGCCTTCCCGCTGAGCTTTATAAAGCTGGCGGAGATGACTTGGTAAGCAACATCCACCAACTCATAAGCCAAATCTGGTCGGTTGAAAGCATGCCTGAAGAATGGAACCTCAGCATCGTTTGCCCGATCCACAAAAAAGGAGACCCTCTGAACTGCGCCAACTACAGAGGCAAAAGTCTTCTCAACATCGCTTACAAGATCCTATCTGCCGTAATATGTGAACGCTTGAAACCGTTTACCAACAACCTGATCGGCCCTTATCAGTGTGGTTTTAGGCCAGGAAAGTCCACAATCTATCAAATTTTCACACTTCGGCAGATCCTGGAAAAAACCCAGGAAGTCCAAATCGCTACCCACCACCTATTTATCGATTTCAAAGCCGCATACGACAGCATTTATAGAGACCAACTATACAGAGTCATGTCTAGTTTTGGTATATTGTCCAAGCTCGTCCGTTTGTGTAGGATGACGATGGAGAATTCTCGCTGCGCCATCAGGGTCGAAAACGACCTCACCGACACATTCGATACCAAAAAAGGATTTAGGCAAGGCGATGCACTGTCATGTGAGTTTTTCAATTTGATTCTTGAGAGGATTGTGCAAAACTCCCGAGCCAACACCAGAGGCACAATTCTCCAAAAATCGGTGCAACTACTAGCAAACGCTGACGATATTGACATCATTGGTAGGACTCAACGTGATGTCATAGCCACGTTTGCTAGTATAGAGAATGAAGCGGCAAAAATGGGTTTAGCAGTAATTTATAATAAAACATATCGCCGTCGGATATGAGAAGGCTTTGCAAATCGTTGAGACGTTGAATAACTTATCCAGTTCCATCCCTTTATTCAACATCTTAAAAAAGTTAACGTGTCTTAAAACTTTATGGGGATGGTACATAGAAAATGGCACTGTCACAAATTTATCAAAATCTTTTATGGTTCGTTCGACATTTTTCTATTGCGTATGCTATAGGGTATGGTATACCTAAAAATCTTTTTTTTTAGGAAAACGTCCCCAAAAAGTGGGCGTGGGTTAAAACGATATGGGGACACAATGCATATTACGTTATTTTTGAAGTATTTTATATGGATGAAATATAGATAATGACGTGGTCTAAATATCTTGTACAGACACTTTTTCTTAAACATTTTTATGGGTTGATCAGAAAAGATATTAGGGGTATTCATGCAACGTCGGAAAGTCGTCGTAAACGTTGTAAACGTGATAAAATTACGACGTGATAAACGAACTGTCAAAATTTGTATTGGAAATTATATCGGAATTTTCTCACTGGAATTGGGTGCGTAAACTGAGAAGGTAAACGTTGTAAACTTTTGAAATGCTATTTTGACATTTGCGCTAAACTGAAAAAAATTATCGAGAACGGAATGAGAACAATAGGAACAAATTTATATCAATAAATAAATTACTGAAATGAGATTCAATTCAGTGGGTTACCGCATTATTTAGTGATGCAGTTTTAGGGTCGTTCATGAAAGGTCGTCGTAAATTTACAATCTTTCTCAGGTAATTACGACGTTGCATGAATATTGACTACCCTTATTTATTTTCCAAGTAGGCATGGCAGTGGGCGGATTTTAAAAATGTTTACACGTATTCTGCTTCTTTGAACAGAGAAATTTCATTATTTTGCTCAAAACACACAGACGGACGAACAGACAGAAATGGCTATATACTCAGCTAGCGATTCTGAGTCGATCCATATACTATTAAGTGTATCTATCGAAATTATTTCTCTACGCTGTCAAAACTAATATACCCCTATGGGATAGTTTATAAAAATAAATGTGAAAATAATAAGAAGAAGCCATTTTGATTCGACCACACAATTGCAAAATATAGCAAACATGGAAACACCATTCCAGTACCTGCAATGACACTCACATAATAAATAATTCCAAACATCACTCACCTCTTTACGTTGCCCAGAAAGTCCACAGTATTGTTGTTGTTCGACGAGGTAAACCACGTCGCTGAGTGCAATTCCAGCGGGGCCCTAAAGCAGTCATACTTGATATACTGCGTACAGTATAACGAATGCGATATCAATTCCTGTAACATTTCCGGCGAGAATTCCCGATACCGAATGTTGTAGCTAAAGTCCATATCCTTGGAGGACCGCACATCAGTCTGACTTGGTAAGTTGTGCTCCACAATTGTCTTTGTCGCATTCTCCAGACTCTGGAAATCACATTTGACATGTGCCGGCGGAAACACTCCATTGCCATCGATATCAATGAGATAAACATCCGATTTGGTGTAGCTAAGCAGAGCCAACTCCTCGCATGTCTTCCTGAACTTGGTGAAGTGACAATTCTTACCGATATAGCCCGTATCCTTGCAGTCGCACGTCACCCGATCGTCTTTGACGAAACACTTGCCACCGTGCTCGCATGTATTCGGTCGCTTGCAAGGATCGATGTAATTGCAATTATCTAGGGCCACCTCGCCTACTACTCGCTCCGTCTTCACCACATGCCGTGGCTCAATCAGATGTCCGTTGATTTCGATATCCCGGATGCAACCGACCAGCCCGGACGCAGTCGACTTCAGACTGCTGCCAATTATCAGCTTGTCACCGATATTAAATGTCAGACCGAACATCAGGCTAAGAGTGTGCCGGTAGTCGACGGTGAATTTTATCTCGCCCTCCCTATAGTCCAGCTCGACCGAGTGCCATGAAGTGGCGCGATTTATTTTAATTACCGTTGACTGGGTGACATTATTCATGACATCTGGTACTAAATCAAAACTCAATTTATCCGTGGTGAGGCGTATCTGTTTAATGGATGCGCCATGCATGTCGGTGAGGAAAATGGAGTACAAGGATGCGTCCGCGTTGTGTCAGGGTTTGGTAGTTTTGTTTAAAACGCGCGCATAAAACATCCGGTTGAGGTAATTGCGATTCGAATTGATTGTGGATTGTCGGATTTTGGCAATCATTGGTGGCGGCAGGATTGGTGATGATGGTGGCATTGGTGTTTGTGGCGGTTGTTTTTGTGGTGGTAGCGATAGTGATTTCCAATTTTAGAAAATGATTTTTGTGTTGGTCCCGCCGTCGCATACAAGTAACATGAAATGGAAAGAGACAAACAACACATGAGAATGAGGTTAAGTGTATAAAGTTGTTGTTTCTTTATGGGAAAGGGGTGTGATACAATGAATTTGGGGTTCAGTTCTAATCATTATATCCATGCAAATACGCTTATGTTCAAAGCGGTGAATATTTTAAATGTCAAATAGAGTCGATAACGTGTAGAATTTGCATTCTCATTTATTTTGAAAATTATTTCGTTTTTCAGTGGCCAAGTGCTTTGTGTTGTGTCGGCTTGGAAAAGTGTTGGAAATTTGGTTTAGTGTGTATTGCGAACGATGGTTTCAATTTAATCAAATTGTAAATACGCTTTTGTAATATTTATTGGATTTAATATTGGTTTTGGTTTGTTTAACTGTCACCACTGACAGTAACTCTTGGGTGCATCCTTCCGTTTAATCAAATGAAATCTATCTGAACCAATGAAGCGATTTTGGTTCTGTATTTTGTTTTTCTATTTCTTAATTTCTTTTTGTTGTTATGCCATTGAACTCATTTGGAAGGGCATTGGACTCGTTGAATGACAAATAAACTGAGTCAGATTGTATAATTATTTCAGTTGTTGACATAGAAAAAGGATTTTCAACAATTAGGTACAATTTTGTTACTCAGTAGTAAACGGCCGTCCCGTTGAGTGTCTAGAACCTTGACGTGGATTTAGTAAGGAACTTATATTAAAAATTGGTGTCAGAGAGTCGGAATTTCTTCTAAACCTCCCTATTTATGGAGCTATTGCATCGGAAGACAACCCTAATGCTCTATTGGGAATAACCTCAGTAGCTGAATAAAGACCATCTAGAGTGGCAGATGATGTCAGAGGGAAACCAGTATAAAAGTCAGGTTTTGTATCACAATGTTATTGTTATCGAATAAGAAGCCCAACAACCGATCTCAATAAAAATGGTGCACTACTAACTCATTTAGTATTGCAAAGTTGCATGGCTCTAATCGGATGCGTCCTCTGGTGGAAAATATAGGAAAACTCACTTGAAATGCTGGGTAGGTGGTAAAAAACAGACTTGCGAACCAAAATGAGTTTTAGTTAGGGTTTTCCGATTGGAAAACTTCCCTCGGGGGCCTGAATTCCTAATCCCAATTAGGCTGGGTGAAGTGAAAAAACCAACAATAGGCCATATCAGATCAGGGGTTAGTCAGACACCTTGAATAAAGATTGTGGCGTATGAGCCGAAACAGAAAAGAGAGAGATCAATTCAGTTGTGGATACTGACTAGCCAGTGTCCTAGTCCTATCTGGGAAATAAACTGGAATTGGAATGCTTACCCAATTACGTAAAAAACAAACATTGTTACGAATTAACCAATGGCCTCGGAAAGGACTAACTTTATTGTCGACGAATACGCAAAACGTAAAAAAATGTTAACAGTGATCGTATCGGCACTTGGAAAATAAGAACGCCTAACAGAAAAGGTGCGGGAGCTATAATCTTATAAAAAACATACATTACAGCCATCCAGGAAATACGATGGGAAGGGGATACAAAACTGTGGAATTTACTATTGTCCGCGCTATGAGCAGTGAAAGCAGCAACTATTCAGATGTGGATTTCTCATAAGCTACAGACATAGGTGATCGCATTGTAACGATCCCCGACCAAATTTGCTGATGGTGGAAAACGATAACATTGCTTAGAATTCCTTTTACGAGCTCCTTGACAAACGTTATGAGCGACTTCCGAGGTACAATGTTAAAATCGTGGGCGGAAATTTTAACTCAAATGTAGGAAGAGAGGACACCTTCCGCGTCTTCTCTGCGGAACAAAATGCCAGTAAAGCTAACGCGGCCACCAGCAAGAAACCCCTAGTTTGATGAGGAATGCCGACAGATGCTCGCAGCAAAGAAGACGAAAGCTGCCATTGAGCTACATAGGCAAAGAAGAAGGAAAGAACACCGACTTTTCGGAAAGAAGAAAAAAGAGCAAGAATAGAGAGGAACGGTGTTTGCAAATTTTACCAAAGTGCAAAACGTCAAAGCCAAGGATACAAGGCTCGAACAGAATCCTTTCGAGGACAAGGACAAATCGTAGTTGAGACACAGTCGATGCTGATAATATGGGAGAACCACTTCGGCGACTGTTCCGCTGTCAGGCAGAACGAACCATTTAATATTGGCAACGGCAGCGAAAATAAACTAAATCTTAATAAGGCCGCTGGAAATGACGGCCCTCCCGCTGAGCTTTATAAAGTGGCGGAGATGACTTGGTAAGTAATATCCACCAATTCATAAGCCATATCTGGTCTGATGAATGTATGCCTGAAGAATGGAAACTCAGCATCGTTTACCCGATCCACAAAAAAGGAGACCCTCTGAACTGCGCCAACTACAGAGGCATAAGTGTCCACAACATCGCCTAGAAGATCATATCTGCCGTAATATGTGAACGCCTGAAACCGTTTACCAACAACCTGATCGGCCCTTATCAGTGTAGTTTTAGGCCAGGAAAATCGACAATAGATCAAATTTTCACACTTCGGCATATCCTGGAAAAAAACCCAAGATGTCCAAATCAATACCCACCACCTATTTATCGATTTCAAAGCGCATGGAGAATTATCGCTGCTCCATCAGGGTCGGAAACGACCTCACCGACACATTCGATACCAAAAAAAGATTTAGGCAAGGCGATGCGCTGTCATGTGACTTCTACAATTTAATTCTTGAGAGGATTGTGCAAAACTCCAGAGCCAACACCAGAGGCACAATTTTCCAAAAATCGGTGCAACTATAAGCATACGCCGACGATATTTATATCATTGGTAGGACACACAACATAGACGAATTGGACAGAACGTCACCATTGACAGATATAATTTTGAGGTAGTACGGGACTTTGTCTACCTCGGCTCCGCTATTAACTCTGACAATAACATCTCGTCAGAAACCAAACGAAGAATTACTCTTGCCAATCGCTGTTTCTTCGGGCTAAGAAGGCAATTTAGTAGTAAAGCCATCACTCGAACTACTAAGGAGATCCTATGTAAGTCCCTGATTATCCCAGTCCTGCTCTACGGCGCTGAAGCATGGACCGTATCAAAAGTGGATGAAGAAGTCCTTGGTCGATTCGAGAGAAAAATTCTTCGAAAAATCTTTGGTCCCGTTTGCGTTGACGGGTTATGGAGACGAAGATTCAACCATGAACTTTACGAACGCACAAGTAGAAACCGACCTCAACCAACTTGGAGTGCGCAACTGGAGGCAGTTAGCTAATGACCGGGCTTATTGGAGAGGCATGTTGGTTGAGGCCCAGGTTCATCCCGGACTGTAGCGCTACTAAAAGAAAAAGAAGAAAGAAGCTAACTCACGGTTTCCTCACCTTGATAAGTATAAGTGGACATTGAGGTCTACACGTTGCACTGCACGGTGCACGGATCCAGTATTTTGGATGTCCGTATATTCCTAAAAAAGCCAGGGATATTAGGACCGAGCAGAATCCTGTCCTGAAGAACAAGGTGAAATCTTAGTCTAGTAAATTGCGATGCAGAAACTATGAAAGAACCACTTCTGCAGACTGCTAAAGAAAAAGTAAACAAAATCATACAGCATCAATAGAACTAGCCTTCTCAGACAAAGCTAAATACCTGAGTCTCATTTTGAATAGAAAACTCAACTGGAAGCAGAACAAAACAGAATGAATAAAGAAAGCGACAGTCGCACTTTATTCCTGGAAATAAGCCATAGGCATGAAATGGATAATGAATCCTCGTATCACGAATTGGCTCTATATCTTGATTATAAGACCGATACTTACCTATGGAGTAGTAGTATGGTGGGCAGCGCTAGAAATAGCTACTAATAGCAAAAATCTAAACAAAGGTACAAAGAACTGCGTGTATGTGTATCTCGTGGTGCACTCCGTACAACACCCTCAGCAGCACCAATGGCTCCTAAACCGATGGCTCCAAAACAAATGACGGAGTGGGTGCTGATGTCTTCTCCGACATGCTAAATCTCAGCCTATCTTGAAACAAAATGTAATATCTAGGTATAATAACTAGGTATTTCTATCGCTACATATAAGAGCTTACTAGAGCAACATCCTAACAGCAAATCAAATCTCAGATAGAGTCTTGGCACGACATGCCAAATAACCAAGCAAATTTGGCCAAAGCTGGATTTGAGAAGATCCAAGATACTGATTTCGCTTGATAGATCGTACATAAGTGCAACTATCGGTGTCATTACTGGACACTGTTAAATAGGCACACTTAAATGATTTCTTCTGTAGGAGCTGCATGGACGAAGAACTGCCCGGCCCTATCAAAGCAAAGGAAGCTCCATATTGTAGCTTACTACTTTCAAAATCTCAGCGATTTGACAAAAACGGAAGCGAAGAGTCTCTTCCATTTCATTAATGGATTTCTCACGGATAGTAAGGAGAATGGACTAGATCCACCTGGTATCACAACGGACTAAAAATGGTCTAAATATGCTGGCGAACTCGCTGGCAGCCACTCAAACCTGACCTAACCATACTTCATCAAGCTTAAACGTCTGCGTTAGTGCTTATTGACCTTTCAGTATCCTTTTAGACCCTAGCTTACCAATTTATAGCATTTCCACTGGTGAAAAGATAAGCTGTTCAAATAACTACTTAAGTCTTACTGGCCAATAAATAATAGTCATCGCGCTTAAGGTCAGGGACGATTATAAGGCAACCGCACGTACATGTCGGCAAATTAATGTGTCGTTCCCATTTCGTATGCAAATCCGTCTTTAAACAGTTGCCCTTGCAAATCTCCTTAAGCCGAAGAAATTGAAGACCCCACTCAACCGTATAAATTCAATCAATCAGTCGTTCGGATTGAGTCGCAAGGAAAAACACACACACACACACACACAAACTTAAACAAAATCGACCACCAGAAGGAGTCACATATATCACTCAAGTTGACAATCGTTCTGCTTTATTACAAGCACTCATTCGCTTCCACCCGGAGCACACCCTTGTTCTGAGTGAAAAATCATGTCAAATTAAATTAACAGACCCGATACAAAGGAGACAACTCGAAAGGTCACCAAAAGGATCAGGTGGCTTGACGTGCGTATGTAGCCCGACAAATGCTCTGAATTTATTTTACTGACAATTAATTTCCCTCGTTGGGAAATTCGAATAAGCTAGGTATCTACTTTATTAGAGGAGTAAGAATTGTTGTGGTCTTGAGACGACACTCTTCGCAAAGCAGTTCCACCCCCAGGTCTGACACTAATTCAAACTCAAAGAGGAATGATTTGAGTACATCGTGTGTTCAGAACCTGGCAGGATATCGCAACGGGACGTACAAATTGCTTGAGATAAGGTTTCCTATTTATTCAACGCCCATTCCCCTTTAATTGGTTAAACGCAGACGCTGCAAATTTAACACTAACACGGGTGTGAGGTTTTAGGACGCCGGGATTCTATCACCATTGAAGGAAGTCAGATGGATGTAGGATGAGCACGAGTTTGGTTGAAAACAAATTGGCTGCCATTTGTACTTTGCCTTGCCCCAGCACAAAGATTGCAAGCCGAATATTTGCCTCGTGTTAAGGGTGATTGGATCATCATCTGTATTTTTTGAAGGCGTATTTGTGCTTTGAGGCTGTAGTGCGCTCAGTTACTCGTTTAACAAAACATTAGAGTACATGGTCCCAAGTGATTATCAAGTTCGCCAAAGACTGCGGGATCTTCTCTCAACTACCAAATTAAATTGGATGAATGGATTATTATCTCATCCATTCATCCAATTAAACTATGAAAGGAGCTTTTTTTTACCCTTTCGTCCTCATTGAAATCGAGAAAGGGTAGAGCTATTAGTAGAGTGAACGAACGTTTCAAGAAGTCTTATCTTTTGGGAGGAGCTAAGTTTCTTTAACATTGAAAATATGTTGAGACACGTAACGATTGTTACTTTATCCCATTTTTCACCTAATTTCTTGGGAAGAATGGTCTTAAGAGTTAATACCCTTCAAACTAGAATGAACCCATTACTCGCCTCAAGCTGGCATGATACCTCATATGAAGTATCTTGCCAGCTTGGACCATACTATGAATGATTCAAGAATCAAGATATCGGTGATACGAAAGCTATTGCTAAACCTGTATTTTCAAGGGCAGGATCGAGAGTAACCTAAAAAAAACTCAACCCAGAATTCTAAGGGACTGGGTGGTTAGTATGATGAACTGGTATCCAAAGTGTCCAATTAAGATTCCCAGTTGTATCAACTACTAAATGTTTTTCACTTGCTCTACTCTCTCAATGACCTGCAAACGGAGCATTATAAATTATCACGAAAAACCATTCGTGATTCGGCATAAAACTGAATGTCCTGTCGTCGAAGTCGTACATACCTACATATCCTAGGAATGGATTTTAACGAGCCTGTTGCGACAAATATGGTTGGAAATGAAACTGCTACGAATGAAAGTTCAAAATATGGTCCTTAGTAATAGGCGGGCGTAATGAAGTGAGAAAATAACTGAGTGAAACTGAGTATTGCCCCGACACGAAAACCTCGATTGCCCGAAATAGTATTAAAGGGCTCAGCTGCAAAAATCTGGTATCCTACGATAACTGCCTAACTGATTTTTTATCTTTTCTATATTCAGCAAAAAAAAAAAGACTGTGGTGACACACAAGCGTCAAGGGTATTCTCCACCTATATTGGCATGCCTTACGCCTTCATAGACAGATCTCCCTTCGGCTTAAGTGTAAAAGGTAGAAAATGAGAATGAAAAATCTATCACCTGCCATACCTAGCCTCGAATTTGATAAGCTCCTTATAACAGTTTTATAGTCTTCGATGTAGAAATCGGCTGTAGTAGTAAAACGAATTAATTAATGGGCCAGTACACCCAGCTGAAAATTAAAAGTAAAACCTTATACTGGGATGCCATGCAAACTCTCATTCCGTGCATTGAAATTAAAACTCATCACGAGATGAGTTCTAATTTTAATTCATAAAAAAACAAATTATCTATTAGAAGCGAATAGGGGAGATGACCCCACCTTAGTTCTTCAAAATAGAGAAGAAGTTCCTGATTACACTATAGCCAGCACACGGTTTCCTCGATAACCATAAGGGGACATGACGGTCTTCAGATCAACGAACGGTCAATCAAATTTATCACATTGCGATAGAAAAGAGGCACACATTCAGTATTTTGGATGTCCGAACATTCCGAGGGGATAATATCGACCCGGACCACTACCTTGTTGCAGCCAAGGTAAGAATGCGGATGTACTTCAAGCCACAATAAATCAGAAATACTATGTGAAAAAAATTAATGTCGAAAGCTAGCAATCGCAAGAGACCGCCATGGACTTCGCAGAACGTGTATCCATTAACCTCTCGATAAATACCACACCACCAGTACCTTATGTCAAAGAACAATGGCAACGATGTCAACAAGCCATTAGATCAGCTGCAACTGACGTGCTAGGTTTATCGCTCCCACCAGCAAGAAACCTTTCCTATTGACTCTGACAACAACATCTCGTCAGAAATCAAACGAAGAATCACTCTTGCCAACCGCTATTTCGTCGGGCTAAGAAGACAATTCATAAGCAAAGCCCACACTCGAACTACTAAGGAGAATCAATATAACCCCCAAATCATCCCAGTTCTGCTCTACGGCTCTGAAAAGCATGGACCGTATTAAAAGTGGATGAAGAAATCCATGGTCGTTTTAAGAGAAAAATTCTTCGAAAAATCTTTGGTCCCGTTTGGGTTGACGGGCTATAGAGAAGAAGATTCAATCAACAACTATACGAGCTGTACAGCAACATACCCCTAGACAAAAACTCCGCACTTTAAGATTCAATTTACTATTCCCAGCCTGACGTGTTTGGATGTTTTTGGAACGAAAGTAGACTCTGATTGGCTTTAACCTCTCAATGCCCAATTGTTGAAACTCTGACTACGCATCAATCGTGCTTATTTTTACCTTCAAGTGGTAACCATCGGATACTGGTATCATCCAACCGGATTTGACTTGCTAAACTAATAAGTGCGAATGTTGATACCGGAAGCAGATATTACTGCCATCCAGGAAATACAATGGGATGGGCCGGGCAAAAAGTAGATGAAAAACTGTGACATTTACTATGGACCGTGTTAAAGTGAGAAGGAACAGCGAGTACCTACTCCGATGCGGATTTGTTATAAGTGCCCGACTTAGGAAAGAATTCTTATGTTTTCAAGACATTAGAGAACGCATTGTAACAATTCACATCAAGGCCAAACATAGCCTTGTCCCTTAAAAAAAAATTAAACAACAAAGATGACCGACATGATGGATATAAAAGTTTCCAAGCATTGAGAACCTAGATGTCCAAGTTAATATTATAATTGGTAACTTATCCCATATCTTAGGAAGTTCGGGATGGTTCAGAAAAATGACAGAGATCCACTGAATAACAAATGATAAGTCTGCGTCATAGCAGTTTCTCATGTTTGTCCGACTTTCGCAAGACATGGGAAGGTAAAAAAACTTAGGTGTTGTTACTTTCGAGATTTGAATCAGAGGCCCCGCGCTTAGTAGTCCAACGCACTAACCACTAGGCCGCAGCCGATAATTTAGACAGTTCTACCTTACATTCTAGCTACGATGCTTCCAGTCCGTTAAGTCTCAGTAAATGGTTTGGTGAATCAACACTTGAGTTTCGGAGAAGAAATGTAGTGCCTCCCAAGCGAAAATATTGGCAATAGTAACAAAAGATAGGCGACACCACAGCAGTCAAAATTTAAGCTTGTTAAATGTGACTGCAGAAGGGTATACAGTCTAATGAAACTGCTGATGAGATGTCAAGGATAAGTTTTGTTACCAGCATCGAACACGCAGACTAGTTTGGGGAGGATAACGCCAAATATAGATGGAATTCCCAACCCACCTGTGAATCATCTAATTAGACGTGGTAGGAGTATGAGAAAGCCAAAACTCATAGACAAATCATAGATAAAACTCACACATCGAACATGCAGTTCAGTCTGTCAAAACGCCACGATGTGACATCAAATCACGGGTGGGGCAGAAAAAACTTGATATCGTCGAAAATCGAAAATGGAAATCCCTCCCAACCTGAGGAACATCGAAAAAATGTGGCCAGAGTATGAAAAAGCTTCGGAGATGATGATTACCTTAGTAAATGTTGGGATTATGGGGTTCACTTAACCATACTGTGAAGAAAATCAGAATGCCTTAAAGAGCTCAGAACAGATCATAAAAGCATAAGCAGTAGAAAGCCAATAAGCAAGCTTTATTGACGTTTATCATCCCTTTCGTATTCGTATAAAGCTCAAAACATTGGAAAGTCTCTAAAAGATCTTTTAAGAGTACTTATCCAATTTATCTTCCTTTTTTTATAATTTGCGCGCACTCAAGGGTTCATAACCCCTTTACATGTTTTAAGACAGTACGGGCGTTAAGGAAATTCGGAATAAAAAAGAAAGGAGATACCGATGCACATTGGTTTTAAATGTCTGTAAGTTAAAACAAGGTAAGGCAGGAGATATTTCGACGAGGTTCTAGCCAAACTAAGGAGTTTGCTATTCTTATGTCTCCTATAAGTTTTTTCGCACGCATTTGAATCCTATCTAGTAGGTGCAATGTAGATTTTGAGGCACCTGACCAGACGTGGGCGTTGAATTCAAGTTTAGGGCGTATAAACGCTTTATATATTGTGGCCAGATCAGATGGGGTGAAATATTTCTTACATCGACTAAGGAAACCTAGAAATTTCGCTGCGTTTTTAGCGACTTCGAATATGTGGTCGTTCCAACGTATGTCGTTACTACCACACTTACCTAGCATGGAATGTACTGTCTAGCATGGAATGACGTAAGTGCCATTCATGGATAATGGCTGTAGATTTTGGTTTCGCTTTAATGGCAGAAGACAGCATTGTGTTTTTTTAAACATAGAATTCCACTCTGTTGGATTTACCCCATTTGATAATGCTGTCAAGGACGGAATTCAATGAGCTTAACATATATTGGCGATTAGAGTCCACGTTCGAAGGTGAGGGACGAGGACCTATAAACGAATGTGAGAAGCTGAGGGTACTGTCATCAACGAAGGAATGAATTGGATTAGAAGTTGCAGACAGGAGATCATTTATAAAAATGAGAAAGAGAGTCGGAGACAAAACTGAGCCATGAGGCTTACTTAAGTGGCGCTACAGTCCGGAATGAATCTGGGCCTCAACCAACATGCCTCTCCAATTAGCCCGGTCCTTAGCTAACTGCCTCCAGTTGCGCACTCCAAGTTTGTTGAGGTCGGTTTCCACTTGTGCGCGCCACTTAAGGCGAGGTCTTCCTCTACTGCGTCCGACGTCTGGCTGGGAATCGAAGACTCTGCGAGCCGGAGTATGGGTGTCCATTCGTTCTACATGTCCTAGCCATCTTAAACGTCCAATGCGGAGTTTTTTGACCAGGGGCAGGTCTCTGTACTGCTCGTATAGTTCTTGGTTGAATCTTCGTCTCCATAGCCCGTCAACGCAAACGGGACCGATCATTTTCCGAAGAATTTTCTCTCGAATCGACCAAGGATTTCTTCATCCGCTTTTGATACGGTCCACGCTTCAGCGCCGTAGAGCAGGACTGGGATGATCAGGGTCTTATATAGGATCTCCTTAGTAGTTCGAGTAAGGGCTTTACTACTAAATTTCCTTCTTAGCCCGAAGAAACAGCGGTTGGCAAGAGTAATTCTTCGTTTAATTTCTGGCGAGATGTTGTTGTCAGAGTTAATAGCGGAGCCGAGGTAGACAAAGTCCCGTACTACCTCAAAGTTATATCTGTCAATGGTGACGTTCTGTGCAATTCGTCGATGTTGTGTGTCCTTTCGTGTTGACAGCATATACTTAGTCTTACCCTCATTTACTGCTAAACCCATTTTCGCCGCTTCCTTCTCTATACTAGCAAACGTGGCTATGACATCACGTTGAGTCCTACCAATGATGTCAATATCGTCAGCGTACGCTAGTAGTTGCACCGATTTTGGAAAATTGTGCCTCTGGTGTTGGCTTTGGAGTTTTGCACAATTCTCTCAAGAATCAGATTAAAGAAGTCACATGACAGCGCATCGCCTTGCCTAAATCCTTTTTTGGTATCGAATGTGTCGGTGAGGTCGTTTCCGACCCTGATGGAGCAGCGAGAATTCTCTATCGTCATCCTACACAAACGGACGAGTTTGGGCGGTATACCAAAACTAGACATGGCTCTGTACAGTTCGTCTCTATAAATGCTGTCATATGCGGCTTTGAAATCGATGAATAGGTGGTGGGTATCGATTTGGACTTCTTGAGTTTTTTCCAGGATCTGCCGAAGTGTGAAAATTTGATCGGTTGTGGACTTTCCTGGCCTAAAACCACACTGATAAGGGCCAATCAGGTTGTTGGTAAACGGTTTCAGGCGTTCACATATTACGGCAGATAGGATCTTGTAGGCGATGTTGAGGAGACTTATGCCTCTGTAGTTGGCGCAGTTCAGAGGGTCTCCTTTTTTGTGGATCGGGCAAACGATGCTGAGGTTCCATTCTTCAGGCATATTTTCATCCGACCAGATTTGGCTTATGAGTTGGTAAATGTTACTTACCAAGTCATCTCCGCCGGCCTTATAGAGCTCAGCGGGAAGGCCGTCATTTCCGGCAGCCTTATTAAGCTTGAGTTTAGATATTGCTATCCTCACTTCACTCAGGTCGGGTGGTTGGCAGTTTTCGCTGTCGTTGCCAATATTGAATGGTTCGTTCTGCCTGACAGCGGAATGTTGTTCGTCATCGCCGTTTAACAGTCTGCAGAAGTGGTTCCTCCATATCCTTAGCATCGACTGTGTCTCAACTACAATATTTCCTTGTTCATCTCGACAGGATTCTGTTCGAGCCTTGTATCCTTGGCTTTGACGTTTTACACTTTGGTAAAACTTGCGAACATCGTTCCTGGAGTGGCACCTCTCTATATCCTCGATCGCGCGCTTTTCTTCCTGAAAAGCCGATGTTCTTCCCTTCTTCTTTGCCTACAGAGCTCAATGACAGCTCTCGTCTTCACCTGCAGCTTAGCCTTGTAGGCCTCGTTCTTGGCTGCGAGCATCTGTCGGTATTCCTCATCAACCCAGGGGTTTCTTGCTGGTGGGCGCGAGAAACCTAGCACATCAGTTACGGCTGATCTAATGGCCTGTTGGCATCGTTGCCATTGCTCTTCGACATTCGATGCTGGTGGTATGGTGTTAATCGAGAGGTTAAGGGATACGCGTTGTGCGAAGGTCTTGGCGGTCTCTTGCGATTGCAGTCTTCCGATATTAAATTTTTTCACAGTATTTCTGGATTGTTGTGGCGTGGTGGATATCCGCATTCTTACCTTGGCTGCTACAAGGTAGTGATCCGAGTCGATGTTAGCTCCTCGGAATGTTCGGACATCCGAAATACTGGATGCGTGCCTCTTATCTATCGCAATGTGATCAATTTGGTTGACCGTTCGTTGATCTGGAGACCGCCATGTCCCCTTATGGATATCGAGGTGAGGAAACCGTGTGCTGGCTATAGTGGCATTTCGTTCCGTAGCGAAATCAATTAGCCTTAGTCCGTTACCTGACTTGTTGTCGTGTAGGCTTTGATTTCCGACAATACTTCTAAAGATGTCTTCTCTTCCTACCTTTGCGTTAAAATCTCCCAGCACGATTTTAACATCGTACTTCGGTAGTCGCTCATAGGTTTTGTCAAGGAGCTCGTAGAAGCAATCCTTAGCTATATCATCTTTTTCTTCCGTCGGAGCGTGAGCGCATATAAGGCTTATGTTGGCGAATTTGGCCTTGATGCGGATTGTTACTATGCGTTCGCTAATGTCTTGGAAACATAAGACTTCTTGCCTAAGTCTGGCACTTATAACAAATTCGCATCCGAATAGTCGCTGTTTCTGCTCACTATAACACGGTCCGTAGTATATGTCACAGTTTTTCATCCTCTTTTTGCCCGGCCCATCCCATCGTATTTCCTGGATGGCAGTAATGTCTGCTTTGTAGCAGTTTAGGGCTTCCGCTAGTTGTTCGCCTGCACCTCTCCTGTTTATTGTTCTCACATTCCAGGTGCAGATACGAACGTCGTTGTCCTTTTTTCGTTTAGCAGGGTCGTCAACAATAAAATCAGTCCTTTCCGAGGCTATTGGTTGCTTCGTAACCATTTTTTTTTCTGTGGGTGGGTAGTTAACCCAAAGCACAACCCCCAACCTGGAGGGCCAGTTCCAATTTATTAAATACCCGTAGGACACGGGGCCTGAACCGAAAGGCCAACGGCAGCGCTCAATCCCATAGTGGATACTGACACTACGGGATTGAGCGCTGCCGTTGGCCTTTCGGTTCATCCGCCACCATCTCTGTTCAAGGGGCCTGACTAACCCTTGAAATTCCTAGACAACCTACCCTCGTTCTACAGCACCCAACCATCCTTGAGGTACACCAGAATTTATTTGTTTAGTTGCAGACTTGAAACCGTTCAAAACAACTTGAATTGAACGTTTCGAAAGATAATTTCTAATCCATAGGAGAAGTTTTTCATCGATTCCAAATGCACGCATTTTCGACAAAAGGGCTTGATGCCAAACCCTGTCAAATGGCTTTGAAATATCGAGTGCACCAATTTTGCTTTCTCCGCCATGGCGGATTCCACTTTTCGCTGAGATAAGTTGTCAAATAACCAGTAGACCTGTTGCTGCGAAATATTACTGCCGGTCATTAAGGAGTTTTCGTGTTACGAGATATTTCATAAGCTGACGATTTATCAGCGTTTCCATGACCTTGGAAAGAACGGACGTAAGTGCAATTGGTCGGCAGTTGGAGAGAGAAGAAGATTCGCCTTTTTTTGGTACAGCCTGGACAAATGCTGTTTTCCATCTACTCGGAAAGAGTCCTGATGAATAGGATGATAGAAAAGCTTACGCAGTGGTTTTGCTAGCGTAGAAGAACACCTCTTCAGAATAATGGGGGTTATACCATCTGGACCAGCGGATTTGTGAATGTCAAGATCAAATAAAACTCTTGCAAGTGTACGAGTGTGAAAGTGATTTTGTCCCATAGAATGATCTACGTTCTCAAGTACAGGAGGAGACTGGGCACAATCTGGCAATGTAGAATTAGCTGCGAAATGTGCAGCAAGCAGATTGGCTTTGTCTAAGGAGCTGACAGCTGGAATGTCATTGTAAATGAACGTCGGAACTGATGATGAGGCCAAATTTTTTATTATTTTTAACAAAAAGTTTTTACTACCTCTGGGACATTGTAGAATTTGTTGCCTCAACTTTTGGTCATATAGGAATTTGACACGCTTTAAATGGGCATTACAGTCATTTCTGGCTTTTTTGAACTTTGCTCTGTTTTCCTTTGTAGGGTTGGTCTTGTAGAACCGAAAGTTTGTCTCTCTCCACCTGATAGCTTCTTTGCAGCTCAAGTCATACCACCCTTTTGCCTTTGGTCTCATACTCTTAATTCTGTTTGGAATAAAAGATTCCAAGAGAATGATGTTTGATATCATATCAGCAGCAGCATCCACGTCACTATCGAGGAAACATAGTGACCAGTTAAAATTCCTAAAAATAACTGTTTAATGCTACCCATTTGGCTTTCTCGTATTGCCATACAGTTTTTTTGGGAATCCTGTAAACACTCTGTAAGCGTTCCAAACTGCTCTTCATTACAAAAGTCATGAACACTTTCAATGAAAAGTACTGAGTTCAGTTGTTGTAATCATTCACTTTTAGAATATCAACAATCAAACGTTTTATCAACCCTGCATAAAAAAAAATCTTCTAAAACTACCTGGGGGTCGGCAACAAGTGGAATCCCACAATAGACTTGCTTGTTCGAAGCAACCCCATCAAAGGAAACTATTCCATTCTCCATCGCTCTTTCTTTAACACGAAATTACAACAGGATCTTACACAATGCCAAGACTTCCATTTGTAATGAATAAAACTTCTCATTATAAGTTACCCTCCGTCCTCGACTTTTTGATTTGAAAACAATCTTTTGCCAACAAAGGGTACTACCAGCCAGCGTCAGCATCGTCGCTCGTCTATTGGTTGGTTGACTGTCTCCCTCCACCACCCCCAAACAACAGAATCTCGAGTTTGGAAATTAATTTCTCACTTTTATTCATTTCGAGTCCTTAGAGGAAAATAATTTCCATCCCAAACGCTTATAGTGCAGTCGAAATGCTTACCGCATTCTGCGCCGCGTGATCCATAAATTCGTACTCCACGTTCACACTATTAAGCAAGCGGGGGAGCCGACAAGTTTGGACCGTAGATATACGGTTTCGAAAGAACCACTCGACGATTTGCAAAGTGAACCACTTATTTGTGTCTTAACAGATGCCGCCACACCGGCGGCGCAGGGTAGGTACTCGCAGGTTTGTTTGCCCTCTGCCCTGCAGATGGTTTCCCAAAGTTTCTTCATGGTTTTTGGAATAGAACACCCTCTGGTGGAGAAGGTAGTTTGCTTTGCTGTTTCCGATGTGGTGCTGTTAGGGATGACGGCAACGGTGGGGATGGTGTGAACTTTTGTAAGACAAAGGACCCTGTCAGTCTCTATTACAAAAGGCGTAGTTTTCATACGCAAATTAGAGAAAGATGAAGTGGGTGCTGAAGATGTGATATAAGTTCAGAGCGGGAGTTTGCGTTGAGATTGTTCGGATTGTGAGTACAGACTAAATTAGGTACTTATACTTTTGAGATACTTTCACCTTTAGGGTGAAGGATTAAGTGGTATTTTTGTGGATAATTTGTTGCCATATGGGTGGGTGTAGGACGTAGGTGACATTTTAAGGAAGCAAATGACACCTATTGGTACTGCTTTTGAAAGCGAATAGAGGCAGTTCCACAATAGTTAAAATACAATTTTTGGGGATAAACCCTTTTTTTACCTAGGTCATCGCTTTTTATCAGAACCCTTGTTTTGTGAGAGTTTACTCTTTGCACTATTGCAGGACCTTCAGATTTATGTCGCACCCTCTAATTTCAATAATTTACTAAATTGGAGGATGCGAGAAGTAGATCAGTGAAAAGCATTTTTTTGTTGCTATGAATTGCAACCAAATTCAGAACTACTGATTGGCTTTGACCTGGTAATGCCTAGTGGTTGTAACTCTGACCACACTTCAATGGTGATTATTTTTACTTCCAAGTGGTAACCATCGGGTACTGGTCTTATCCAACCGGATTCGACCTGCTAAACGACAAGTGCGAGTCAGACCTGCACGGAATACCCAATCTGCTGTCCCAGGCAAATCTAGATAAGCTGCTTCGACATATTCGGACAACAGGTTATCTAGGAATCTCAAGGGTAAGTCAGGCCCCTTGAACAGAGATGATGGCGGATGAACCGAAATGATAACGGCAGCGCTCAATCCCGTAGTGAATACTGATACCTAGGGGTATATAATAAATTGGAATTGGCCCTCCAGGTTGAGGGTTGTGCTTTGGGTTAACCATTGTTAGGAAGCAACCAATAGCCTCGGAAAGGACTGATATTACTGTTGAACGAAAAAAGGACAATGACGTTCGTATCTGCACCTGGAATGTGAGAACATTAAACAGGAGAGGTGCAGGAGAACTACTAGCGGAAGCCCTAAACTACTTCAAAGCAGACTGATTATTGCCATCCAGTAAATACGATGGGATGGGCCGGGCAAAAAGAGGATGAAAAACTGTGACATCTACTATGGACCGTGTTATAGTGAGCAGAAACAGTGACTATTCGGATGCGGATTTGCTATAAGTGCCAGACTTAGGCAAGGAGTATTATGTTTCCAAGACATTAGCGACGCATTGTAACAATCCGCATCAAGTCCGAATGTTGTCGAATTCGGGCTTGATGCGGTATATGCGATGCCTTATATGCGCTCAGCTCCGACGGAAGAAAAAGATGATATAACTAGGGATTGCTTCTACGAGCTACTTGACAAAACCTATGAGTGATTAACGAAGTACGATGTTAAAACTGTGCTGGGAGATTTTAACGCAAGGGAAGGAAGAGAAGACATCTTTAGCAGTATTATCGAAAAATATAGCCTACACGACAACACGTCTGGTAAAGGACTTAGGCTAATTGACTTTGTTAGGGAACGAAATGCCACTATAGCCAGCGCACGGTTTCCTACCCTCGGTATCCTTTAGGGGACATGGCGGTCTCCAGATCAACGAACAGTCAACGAAATTGATCACATTGAGATAGACAAGAGGCACACATCCAGCATACTGGATGTCCGAACATTCCGAGGGGCTAACATCGACTCGGACCACAACCTTGTTGCAGCCAAGGTAAGAATGCGGATATCCACCACGCCACAACAAACCAGAAATACTGTGAAAAAATTTAATGTCGGAAGACTGCAATCGCCAGAGACCGCCAAGACCTTCGCACAACTCGTATCCCTTAACCTGTCGATTAACACCATTCCACCAGCATCGAATGTCGAAGAGCAATGGCAACGATGCCACCAGGCCATTAGATCAGCCGCAACTGATGTGCTAGCTTTCTCGCGCCCACCAGCAAGAAACCCCTGGTTTGATGAGGAATGCCGACAGATGCTCGCAGCCAAGAACGAGGCCTACAAGGCTAAGCTGCAGGTGAAGACGAGAGCTGCCATTGAGCTCTATAGGCAAAGAAGAAGGGAAGAACATCGGCTTTTCAGCAAGAAGAAAAAAGAGCAAGAAAAGCGCGCGATCGAGGATATAGAGGAGTGTCACTCCAGGAACGATGTTCGCAAGTTTTACCAAAGTGTAAAACGTCAAAGCCAAGGATACAAGGCTCGAACAAAATCCTGTCGAGATGAACAAGGAAATATTGTAGTTGAGACACAGTCGATGCTGAGGATATGGAACAACAACTTCTGCAGACTGTTAAACGGCGATGACGAACAACATTCCGCTGTCAGGCAGAACGAACCATTCAATATTGGCAACGACAGCGAAAACTGCCAACCACTCGACCTGAGTGAAGTAAGGATAGCAATATCTAAACTCAAGCTTAATAAGGCTGCCGGAAATGACGGCCTTCCCGCTGAGCTCTATAAGGCCGGCGGAGATAACTTGGTAATTAACATCCACCAACTCATAAGCCAAATCTGGTCGGATGAAAATATGCCTGAAGAATGGAACCTCAGCATCGTTTGCCCGATCCACAAAAAAGGAGACCCTCTGAACTGCGCCAACTACAGAGGCATAAGTCTCCTCAACATCGCCTACAAGATCCTATCTGCCGTAATATGTGAACGCCTGAAGCCGTTTACCAACAACCTGATTGGCCCTTATCAGTGTGGTTTTAGGCCAGGAAAGTCCACAACCGATCAAATTTTCACACTTCGGCAGATCCTGGAAAAAACTCAACCTGTTCATCGATTTCAAAGCCGCATATGACAGCATTTATAGAGACGAACTGTACAGAGCCATGTCTAGTTTTGGTATACCGCCCAAACTCGTCCGTTAGTGTAGGATGACGATAGAGAATTCTCGCTGCTCCATCAGGGTCGGAAACGACCTCACCGACACATTCGATACCAAAACAGGATTTAGGCAAGGCGATGCGCTGTCATGTGACTTCTTTAATCTGATTCTTGAGAGGATTGTGCAAAACTCCAAAGCCAACACCAGAGGCACAATTTTACAAAAGTCGGTGCAACTACCAGCATACGCTGACGAAATTGACATCATTGGTAGGACTCAACGTGATGTCATAGCCACGTTTGCTAGTATAGAGAAGGAAGCGGCGAAAATGGGTTTAGCAGTAAATGAGGGAAAGACTAAGTATATGCTGTCATCACGAAAGGACTCACAACATCGACGAATTGGACAGAACGTCACCATTGACAGATATAACTTTGAGGTAGTACGGGACTTTGTCTACCTCGGCTCCGCTATTAACTCTGACAACAACATCTCGTCAGAAATCAAACGAAGAATTACTCTTGCCAATCGCTGTTTCTTCGGGCTAAGAAGGCAATTTAGTAGTAAAGCCCTCACTCAAACTACTAAGGAGATCCTATATAAGACCCTGATCATCCCAGTCCTGCTCTACGGCGCTGAAGCAGGGACCCCAAATAACCTCTTTCAAATAACCCCAAAGAAAGAAGTCCAACGGTGTAAAATTACATGATCTTGGCGACCAATTGACATCGCCACCACGTGATATAACACGGCCATTGAATTTGTCGAGCAAAAGAGCCATTGTTTCGTTAGCTGTGTGGCAACTGGCACCGTCCTGTTGAAACCACATATCGTCCACATCCATATCTTCCAATACGGGCCATGAAAAGTTCGTTATCATCTCACGATAGCGAACACCATTCATTTTGGATAAATTACGGCCCGATGATGTCGCCAGCCCTTAAACCGCACCAAACCGTCACTCTTTGTGGGTGCATTGGTTTTTCGACAGTCACTTTTGGATTATCATTCGCCCAAATGCGGCAATTCTGCTTATTAACGAATCCATTGAGGTGAAAATGTGCCTCATCAGTGAAGATGATTTTCTTCGAAAATTGATCATCCACAGTTGCCATTTCTTGCCACCATTCAGACCATTTACGACGCTTAAAATGGTCAAGAAGCTTTAGTTCTGAGTCAATTGCACCTTGTAAGCGTGTAAATGCAAGTCTTTATGCATAATGTTCATCAACGACGAGCGTAAGGGGTGCAATTGTTGGGCACGACGCGACGACTAGTTAAGGTGGACTGCTCTTCAGCCACACTATCGCGAACAGCAGCAATATTTTCTGCAGAACGAGCTGTACGAGCATGCACTGGTGTTTTCATATTTCCTACAGACCCGGTTTGCTCAAATTTTTGCACGATTTTTCCGATTGTACGCAATTTTGGACGATTATATTGACCGAAAAGATCACGAAGTGCACGATATGCATTTTGGTTTGAACGCCCATTTTCATAATAAGCCTGAATAACTTTAACACGTTGCTCGATTGTGTATCTTTTCATGGTTCAAATTGAGTTAGTCTGAAATTGATAAATGTCAAATAAAATGCAGAAAACAACTTGACGTTTAGGTGTGGTTCACATTCAACATAGGCCCTTAAAATTTAACCACCCGATATTATACCAAATTTTGTTAATTTCTGAAATACATTCCTATCTCAATCCTCATCCATATAATTCATATTAACCACCAAATATTCAATGCATATTTGCCGAAATCGCTACAATCAGAGCGTAACTGGATTTCAGGACTCTGACTATTTCAATGATCACCAAAGCACACTCAAGCATAGCACACTCGAACATACCTGACGTGAACGTACTCCGGCAAAGCATAGGAATGCCTCTAAACATAATAAATACTTGAACGTATCGCGATTTTAACATCCTCATCAAAGTCGTACATATCCTTGTCCGGCAAACAGTTCACATCCCCATAGCTCTCTATTTCTCCCGAAGCATAAATTGCAAATTAATTAAAATTTCACCGCGCACACACAATATGCATAAATGCCGGAGAGCAGTTCATGCATTGAACTGATGGCAGGATTCGCCTGCTGTATGCCGCGTTGCTCTGTGTATGTGTGTGTAATTGCTTGTGCATTAACTCCTTTTATGGCAGCCATAAATTACCAAAACCATCGACACATGGCACACGGGCTGGATGCGACCAATTAAAAGTAAAATGTCTCATTGCGAAGTTATTGACCGGCGATAAATTGGCCCAAACGGTAATGAATGAGTAAATGGATGTCACCGTAAACACAGATACCCAGCAAGAATACATCTCTCTATGGAAACGTAAAGTACCTCGCCAGTGGTGACACTGTACCATAAGTGGATCGCCACTCTTCCACTAACCTGGAGGTAGGGTTTTTGTTTTACTAAACGCCTTTTTGGAGATCCTCGTTCGCATTAACTTTTAGGGACGTCTACTAATAAAGGTTTATTTATAACTTCGTAGGCAGACGGTATGTTTCATTAGGAGCTGTTGGCTAAATGTTAATGGCATTTTCTGTTTAATTCATTTCGGATTTTGTGGAATTCAATTACAAGTGGACAGATATCAAATTATTGACGATGGCTTAATTGAAGGTTTAGATTGGTCTTAAGTAGACAGGGAATTCAATACACAGGTGACTTGATATAGAGTGCTGCGATGGATTCTATCGGAGGGTAAAATCGATTTGCCTTGAAATGATTTGAATCGGTATTATAGGACTTGCATACTTACTTGGGTCTCCAACGCAGTGTGATTCTTCAGTTAGCTCGGTATTCGTTGGTAAGGTTCTATGGTGGATATTTGATTGTGTAACCGAAACGGGAGTAGTGGATTAATGCCCGGTTTCACAGTGGGAGCTTAAGTCGTAGTTTAGTTAAGTAAAATGCAGAGCTTAAATTTCGGTTTAAGGTTTTCGGATTTCAAAGTTACGTAAAAAGTGTGGTTAATCTAAGCCAAGCATAACATGTAATTGTGAACGGTTTGTCGGTAATTTAGTAGTTACTCGCCTAAGACCATATGCCAAACTTGAGTATTCTGTGTTAACATTGACTCCCCGAAGATAGTTAGGACACCACACATGGAGTAAGTCTATGCTACATCCAACATCCAAAAATATATGCGGAGGAAAAAGTGTCAATAACGAGACGCTGCATGAATTACTCCGTTGCAAGAGAGAAGATATTTATTGAATAAAACAATATGCCTACAAATTAAAAAAAAATATATTTTGCAGTTATCTCCATAACAAAAAGTTACATTAAAAGAAATTTATGTGATAATGATGGTAACATCGAATGATTAATTTTGCTCAAGGCCAACACTTAAGCCACCAAAATCGGAGGCTTAAGTTTTATCAAAACTTAAGTGAGGCTTACCTGTTAAGCCGGCACTGTGAAACACAAACTTATGTTAAACCGGTAATTAAACGTTGGAGATTTTTGATCAGTGACATCAATGTCCGAATCTTTGGGTCTTGTCTGAAAGTCTTTGCAGCCGTTTAAGCGTCAAGAGCAGTGTGCTTTTGTGTCAGTGGAATGCATCGATTATTGTCATCCGATACTTCTCCGTCTGGTCGTCAGAAAAAGCTATCCTAGGGAAAGCTGGATGCATTGACCTTGTGACTTACTTACTTACTTCCTTACTTACTTACTTAAGTGGCGCTACAGTCCGGGATGAACCTGGGCCTCAACCAACATGCCTCTCCAATTAGCCCGGTACTTAGCTAACTGCCTCCAGTTGCGCACTCCAAGTTGGTTGAGGTCGGTTTCTACTTGTGCGCGCCACTTATGGCGAGGTCTTCCTCTACTGCGTCCGACGTCTGGCTGGGAATCGAAGACTCTGCGAGCCGGAGTATTATTTTCCATCCATTCTACATGTCCTAGTCATCTTAAACGTCCAAATGCGGAGTTTTTTTTACCAGGGACATATCGCTGTACAGCTCGTATAGTTCATGGTTGAATCTTCGTCTCCATAGCCCGTCAACGCAAACGGGATCGAAGATTTTACGAAGAATTTTTCGCTCGAATCGACCAAGGATTTCTTCATCCGCTTTTGATACGGTCCATGCTTTAGCGCCGTAGAGCAGGACTGGGATGATCAGGGTCTTATAAAGGATCTCCTCAGTAGTTCGAGTGAGGGCTTTACTACTAAATTGCCTCCTTAGCCCGAAGAAACAGCGATTGGCAAGAGTAATTCTTCGTTTAATTTCTGATGAGATGTTGTTGTCAGAGTTAATAGTGGAGCCGAGGTAGACAAAGTCCCGTACTACCTCAAAGTTATATCTGTCAATGGTGACGTTCTGTCCAATTCGTCGATATAGTGTGTCCTTTCGTGCTGACATCATATACTTAGTCTTACCGCTTAACCCATTTTTGCCGCTTCCTTTTCTATACTAGCAAACGTGGCTATGACATCACTTTGAGTCTTACCAATGATGTCAATATCGTCGCGTCGGCGTATGCTAGCAGTTGCCCCCTTTTTTTTCGAAAATTGTACCTCTGGTGTTGGCTCGGGAGTTTTGCACAATCCTTTCAAGAATCAAATCGAAGAAGTCACATGACAGCGCATCGCCCTGCCTAAATATTTTTTTGGTATTGAATGTGTCGGTTAGGTCGTTTCTGACCTTGATGAAGCAGCGAGAATTCTCCATCGTCATCCTACACAAACGGACGAGTTTGGGCGGTATACCAAAACTAGACTTGTCTCTGTACAGTTCGTCTCTATAAATGCTGTCATATGCGGCTTTGAAATCGATGAATAGGTGGTGGGTATCGATTTTGATCGGGTGTGGACTTTCCTGGCCTAAAACCACACTGATAAGGTCCAATCAGGTTGTTGGTAAACAGTTTCAGGCGTTCACATATTACGGCAGATAGGATATTGTAGGCGATGATGAGTAGACTTATGCCTCTGTAGTTGGCGCAGTACAGAGGGTCTCCTTTTTCGTGGATCGGACAAACGATGCTGAGGTTCCATTCTTCAGGCATACTTTCATCCGACCAGATTTGGCTTATGAGTTGGTGGATTTTCCTTACCAAGTCATATCCACTGGCTTTATAAAGCTCGGCGGGAAGGCCGTCATTTCCTTGTTAATCTTGAGTTTAGATATTGCTATCCTCACTTCACTTAGGTCGGGTGGTTATTAGTTTTCGCAGTAGTTACCAATATTGAATGGTTCGTCCTGGCTGACAGCGGAGTGTTGTTCGTCATCGCCGTTTAACAGTCTGCAAAAGGGGTTCTTCCATCGACTATGTCTCAACTTCGTGCGAGAAACCTAGCATATCAGTTGCGGCAGATCTAATATCGGTCTCTTGCGATTGCAGTCTTTCCACATTCAATTTTTGCACAGTATTTCCGGTGTGTTTTGGCTTGGTGGTCCGAGTCGATGTTAGCCTTTCAGAATGTTCGGACATCCAACCAACATACTGGATGCGTTCCTCTTGTCCATCGCAATGTGATCAATTTGGTTGACTGTTCGTTGATCTGGATACCGCCATGTCCCCTTATGGATATCGAGGTGAGGAAACCGTGTGCTAATTATAGTGGCATTTCGTTCCGTAACAAAGTCAATTAGCCTAACGTCGTTACAAGAGGTGTTGTCGTGTAGACTATGTTTTCCAACAATACTGCGAAAGATGCCTTCTCTTCCTTCCCTTGCGTTTAAATCTTCCAGCACGATTTTACCATCGTACTTCGGTAGTCGCTCATTGGTTTTGTCAAGGAGCTCGTCGAAGCAATCCTTAGTTGTATCACCTTTTTCCTCCGTCGGAGCGTGAGCGCATACTAAGCTTATGTTGGCGAATTTGGCCTTAATGCGAATTGTTGCAATGCGTTCGCTGATGTCTTGGAAACATAAGACTTCTTGCCTAAGTCTGGCACTTATAACAAATCCGCATCCGAATAGTCGCTGTTTTTGCTCACTGCACACGGCCCTTAGTAGATGTCACAGTTTTTTTTTGCCCGGCCCATTTCCTGGATGGCAGTAATGCCTGCCGGTAGGGCTTCCGCTTCTTTTTTTCCATGAGTCGATAGTGAAACCAAAGCACAACCCCCAACTTGGAGGGCCAGTTCAAATTTATTAGATACTCCTATGACACGGGTCCATCAGTATCCACTACTTGATTGAGAGCTGCCATCTCTATTGAAGGGGCCTGACTCGCTCTTGAGATTCCTAAAGTACTTGCTGTCCGAATATGTCAAAGCGGCTTATAACCTGCAACTCACTGAGCTTTTTTCAAAAAAACCTTGCGGACAAAGGCGCTTACGGGCGTAACTTCTGAAACGATTCTCATTGACGATAGGGTAGCAGACTGGATAGGTACGTAGCGTGTAACTTTTGTATTGTGTGCCCAAGTATACAAATTATAGGGTATGTACGTTTTGAAAGTTACGAATGAGTACCCTGCTAATTTAATACTCAAATTTGAATCTTGACACAAAGAAGACTCATCTTAACGGATAATAAGAAACACAAATATGACTTTGACAAGAAATTCAGGGACTGTGTACCTGAAAGACCGGACTGGAATTCACGCAGAACTGTCATCGAAGGTATATCTATCTTCGCAGGTGGTTTGAAAACGGTGAAGGAAACAGGAACTGGAGTCCTCTTAGGGGCACTTGGTTTGCACTAGTAGTCGCTCAGATTTTTTGGAAGATTATGCTTCTGGTGTTGGCGAACTTAGCGGAACAGACAGAATTTACCTTTGTCTCCCAGTCGGAAAAGTTTAGACGGTATATTATAACTAGATATGGACATTGGACACTACCTTCAATGTGAAGTTTTTTGACCAGGTCTGTGTCGATTTACAGCACGTAATCTTTGTTGAATCTTCGTCTCTATAGCCCGCCAACACAAACGGGACTCAAGATTTTCCGAAGAATTGTTCGTTCAAAATTACCAAAGTTTTTTTCATCTGCTTTTGTTACGGCTCATGCTTAGAGCAGGACTGATATAATAAGGGCCTTATATAGAATCACCTGTGTTGTTAGTTAGGCCTTTGTCACTAAATTTCCTTTCCTTCTCAATGGTTAAGTTCCTTCTAATATGTGATGTTGTGTGTGTTTTCGTGGTAACTGCATAAATTCTTCCCCATAATCACTTTTGAAGGCTTCCCCTATACTAGCGAACGTGGCGTTGGCATCTATTAATCTCGACCAATATTTGCGAAGATTGATGCAAGATTCTGACACTGATATTGGCTCTGGAGTCTTGGGAAATTCTGTCAAAAATTATGTAAAAGAATCCACAATTCGTCACCTTGTCTAAATTCTTATTTTGTATCGAATGTTTCAATGAGGTCGACCCTCAGGAAAATTCTTCAATGTTATCCTGCATAGACGCATTTGGGTGGTATACCAGATTTGGTTTGGTTATTGATTTTGTGTTCTAGGATCTGCTAAAGTTTGATGTTTTGATAGCTTGTGGTCATTCTTTATTTTTCTAAAAATAGCACTAATAAGGGCCGATAAGTTTGCGGTGAACACATTCAAGCGTTCACTTATTACAGAGGATTGGATCTTGTTAGTTGTGAAGATGGCTTGTAGTTAGCCTAGTTCACTGGATCTCCTTTTTTGTGGATCCGGCATATGATGCTCCGGTTTCATTCTTCTTGCATCAGACCAAACATTTCTAATATGTTGATGGCCCTTATGTTCTTGTTAAGGTTAAGTTTAGATGCTTTCTTCACTTTGCTTAGGTCAGGGGGTTGGTAATTTTCCAATGCCTGACAGCTGAAGATTGGTTGTAATCGCCGTTTAATAGTCTGCAGAAGGGTGATTCTATATTCTCATCATCGACTGGCACTCAACTACGATTTAACATTGTTTCACCTCGAAAGGATTCTTCTCGAGGATTGTATCCCTGGCTTTGAGGTTTTATACTGTGATAAAACTTATGAGCATCGCATTCGTAGAGTGGACCTATCTATATTTGTGATCGCGTGCTTTTTCTTCTCATTTTCTGAAAAGCGGTATTCTCCTTCTATTGTTATAAAGCTCAATGACAGCACTCGTCTTCACCTTCAGCTTTGCTTTCTAGACCTTATTTTAGCTGCAACCATCTATCGATATTATTTGTTAAAGCAAAGGTTGACTTTCATGGTAAGGAAACCATAAGTTTAAAGACAAACATGTAGGCTAACACTACTCCTGAACATGTCATCTGAATACTGACAAATGCCCTCTCTCTCTCTTCCTTTGCGCTAAAGTCTCCCAACACGATTTGAACATCGTACCTCGGTAGCCGCTTATAAATTTTGTCGTCCTGAGCAATGTCAAATTTTTCCTGCGTCTTATTACTAATCAGAAACCTGATTTCTTATTACAACTCAGGTTTCGAAGTTTCTGATCACTATTACACAGATATTAACAATGTCAGATGTATAAGGCTTTTTTGGCAATTTCTGATCACTATAACACGGACCGAAGTGCGTAGTCCCATCCCATCTTATTTCCTGTATGGCAGTAATGTCTGCTTTGAAGGAGTTTATGGCTCGGCTAGTTGTTTGACTTTCTGTTAAGCGTTCTAAAATCCCAGGTACTGATACGACGGATATTGTCCTTTTTTCTCGTTTCACGTTTTCGTCAAAAAAAAATAATTTAGTCCTCTCTGAGAATCTCGTAATAATAGTTTATGTCCAACATGGTGGGTTAGTTCCAATTTATGATATATCCATATGACACGGAAACTGGCGGTCCACAACGGGATTTATCGCTGCTTTTGGCCTTTCGGACCATCCACCACCGTCCGGGGAAGTGTTTTTTATTTGCAAATGTTGATCCTCGACCAGTTTTTTTTTTTCATCTATTCTGCATATCTTCAGAGCGTTCGTCTATCCGCCACGTTACAACAAATTCCATAGAAGACTCTACAAATAGTTTTTCTAAAATGGTCAAATAATTCACCGAGTCATCTTCAGAAATATTCTACTAGTGGAGGGCGCAAGCTTCACTGCAGAAATGTTGATTAATTTGCAATATTAAGCCCCGTGTACCTCTAGAATAACATGAGCGAACCCGAATGGGATAACTAGTATTATTCCAAAGCTGCTTGCACGTTTTAATAATATTTTTACAACCCATTGACGAAAAGGATTTCATCACAGCTACATAAAATAATTCATTACATGATCCCGCACCAACCTCATATCGGTACTGTAATCTACTTTTAGCTATTGAAACTTGTCCACACATAAAGTAATTGATTTTCATAAATCCGCCCCCATGCGGGAGTGTAATCCTTCAGCCTGTACGTCCAATTTTGCGGATGGTTCAATTCAAATAGCAATTTAGTAATTTAATACCCACATTACCACCCCGACCGACAGTGCGACGGTCGCTTGCACCCTTGTAATAGGAGCACAAATATAGGTTGACTCAAAAGCAGAGGATTAGTAAATTTACAACATGTACATTGTACATATTCCTTCAGGCTAGGACCTCATATATCTTTTACATAACACCACTCTCCCATACACATATGCCGCTGATTGGAGCGGAGCATCAAAGGAAACCCTAAATTTTGAACTTTCAACCATATTTTGCCGGGTTAGTTTGGCACACACAGCGTACATAGAGATCTGAACACACACACACACAGGCAGACAGACAGGATATTGGAGGAAACTAGTACCATAAAATTATGGGCAACAACACACATTTAGCAAGGGCTAAACGGGGTTTATCTGTTCACTTTTGCTGTACGGTGTTCGGAGGGCTACGCAAAAAAAAATACTAAATTCCAACACATACATGAAAACGGAAATAAATATCCTAGAACCATCGTCGTCGTGGTAGTCAACCGACCTCCCTCCAGCATCGTTGAATAGAATCTACTTAAGGCAAAAATCATCCACTTTACAGGATGGATAAATATAGATTTAGGATACATGCATGTATACGAACATTTTTTTTTTTAACAAAACTTACCTCCCAAAATCCATTTCCGGCTGAAGTTGTTACATCGCTATATGCAAGGACAGCAGCCGTCCTGCTACTTCGGAAATCGAATTTAATGTTAAAGTCTTCAGCTTGATATATAGGCCACCAAATGTGAGATGTCGCAAAAGGATATGTTATTGGAATGACATGCACTTCATTCTCCTGGAATTCGGCTTCGAGGACACCTACAGGAATGTAGTAATACAAGTTGTGTGAAAATCGACTTTCAATCCAAAAAGGATGTAGCACATCTACATGCGTATTATATTAAAAGAGAATGAGATTTTCACTGAAGGGTGTATTTAAAAGGAATATCCTTTGAAAATTGTACTTCTATATGCATTTCGAAGGAGCACTGAGGTAGTAGTGTAGGTAGTTAGAAGCTAAGATTTACCGAATCGATATGTTCGATACGTTTTCCTCGTCGATGTCGATGAATTTAATTAAAATTGATCCTCATCTGTCGATTGGTGTACAATAGTACATATATACGTACCTCCTGTAAAGCCTGATTCATTGAAATGGGTATTTAAGGCCTACCGTGAAGAGAAGAGAAAACTTTGTCTTGTTGGGATTTGAAATCAATGCAGACAATGGGTAAAGGATGTTCTCTGCAAGAGAAGCTGTATTTACTTTTTTACAAAATGAAATAGGTACTTAAGGGGCTAGGCTTGTATGAAGCTTGGATTTATATAAACAGTAAATCTAACGAGGATGATGGGTATGCGATTTTGACATCAAGGTCAGTAATTAGAAGTTCGGGGATGGTTCATATAAATGTGCGTCTTAAAGATCAGAATATCAGGGGACACAAAATATGTACTGATGTAACATACAAGGTGGCGCAAAAGTAATCCTCCTATCAGAAAATGCTATAAATTTTGCGATTGGCCCCTAATGTCTGTTCTGTTTTGACATTTGTGTAGTAAACACATGCGAAATACACGTTAATAAACAATGTTACGCTACACTGCTCCAGAACGCGGAATATTGGTGACTATTTATTTGAGCAATAATCGGTCGGTGACTTTGGCACAACGTGAATTTCGTCGCAGATTTCCCAGCCGTCCAACGCCTACTGGTGAAACACTGCGACGTTTAGCCGCTCGCCTCGAAGAGACTGGCCCAACACGAGATGCTGCCAGGCGTGGCAGGCCCCGGAGTAGCCGTTCTGCAGAGAATATTGCTGCTGTAGCCGAAGATGTCATGGAAGCGCCGTCGACATCGACCAGACGACGCTGACGTGCCACGCAAATGGGTATCAGTCGACGGTCTTTACAGCGAATTTTGGTACAAGATTTGAAGATGTTTCCGTACAAAGTCCAGACGGTGCATTAGCTGTTAGCTGCTGACCGCCAATCGCGTCTAACATACGCTCAAGACATCCTTAATCACCACCAAGAGGAAGATGATTTTTCATCAAAAATAATCATGAGTGATGAGGCCCATTTCCATCTTAGCGGGTACGTAAATAAGCAAAATTTACGCTTCCGCGTGTAACCCACGAAGAGCCATTACACCCGCTCAAAGTCACTGTATGGTGTGCTGTTTTCGCTGGAGGAGTCATCGGACCTTTTTTCACGTCGCGGGCCAAACGGTTACTGTGAATGGTGAGCGCTACAGAGCAATGATCAACGAGTTATTTTTGCCGCAACGTGATGAATTGGGATTGGAAAACATGTGGTTCCAACAGGACGGTGCAACGGCACACACTGCACGTGCCACAACCGAAATGCTGAAGGATTCATTTCCCGGGCGCCTAATCTCCCGTTTTGGTGATTTGCACTGGCCAGCAAGATCGCCTGATTTGACCGCTCCAGACTTCTTTTTGTGGGGCTTTTTGAAGTCGCGGGTTTATGTCAACAAGCCTCAGACTCTTGCAGCTCTTAAAGACAATATCCGTCAAGAATGTGAGGACCTATTTCCGGAAGTTTTGGCCAAAGTGATGGAAAATGCCATAAAAAGGGCTCAAATGACAATCAACTGTGGCGGCGGCCATTTACATGACATCATATACTCGACTTGATGTAAAAAAAAATTAAAAGACCAAATAAAAATAATCCACAAGAAGAATCAAAGTTTTTCATTTTTTTTTTAAATTACAGCCAAATATCATCGGAAGGTTATTTTTGCGCCACCTTGTATAAACAAATCGTTGGGATCAATATCATTTACAACGAATTCCGACTATCTCTTAACAAGATGGCAGAGCACTTTACCATTCACCTCTTTTGGGCCCTCGGCTCACAGAGATATCACAGGAAACTGTAACGCGGATGAGATTGCCAAACTGGGCACTACTCTTGATATTCTAACGCAAGCAGAATTATTAGAAATACCCCTCGCTATATGTAAATCATCAATCAAACTAGATGCGATCAAGAAAGCAAACGGCACAAAGTGTACCAGAATCGCTTCATCTGCTTGATAATGCTGAACAGATTAAACATCAGTACCATCATAGTTGTCCTTGCATAACTCTGCCCTTAGGCCTCCTTAACAATGACTGCAGAAGCTGCCTGGACGAGGTAGAGGAGGAGTGCATTCCTCACCTTTTTTGCTCTTGTCCAGCACTCTCCGACATAAAAAAATTCTTTGACAATCTAGGTGACCTGGCTAATATTAATTTCAGACACCTCCTCCGCTTTATAAGTAGCTCGGAATGCTAGACTAAGGAAAAGTTGATAGATCCACGTGGCACCACAATGGACATTTTGATCTACGTGTGTAGCCACTAACCTAACCTAACTTAACCCTACCTGAGGCAAGGAAGCCTTCTTTCAGGTCAGCTGCTTTCTATTATAAACTTCAAGAGTTTTGGCAGTAACAATCGAATCATCCTTTACCACGAAATTAGGAATTTCTTGTCGTCTTAGGGCCAGGATCTCGGATTTGCAGATGCGATATTGCGATATTAACCATAACTACATCTTATAACACCTCATATGGTTATTTGGTAACATCTTCTCCCATATTATAGATGAAGAATTGTTAATGCGGAAGTTTAGACAGATGATGTGGTGCACTATTGGTTGGAAAATTTACAATTTTACCCTAAGCGGTATTTTTAGGGGCGGTTTTCTAAAAAAAAACCGTTGTAGAACGAGGGTGGAATCTTATTGGCTTTAACTGAGCAATGAATAGTGGTTGTATCTCTGACTACACATCGGATGCTGGTCTCATCTAGCCGGATTTGACTTGCCAAACTATAAGTGCGACTGTTGATAACAAGACTAAAAACAGCAAAACTGAAGAAAGCCTGGTCAGGCTGGTACAGAATACCCGGCCTGCTACTACGGACCGTGTTATAGTGAGCAGAAATAGCGTCTATTCGGATGCGGATTTGTTATAAGTGCCAGTCTTAGGCAAGAAGAAATTAGCGAACTTACTGTTACAATTCAAGGCCAAATTAGCCAACTTAGGCCTTATATGCGCTCATGCCCCGACGGAGGAAAAAGATGATATAGCGAAAGATTGCTTCTATGAGCTCCTTGACAAAACCTATGAGTTGTTACGGCAGCCTTGTGACACTGTAGCCAATTTTAAACAAAACTTAATACTATCCATTAATCCTACACCCAATCCACCCCATCCCACTAACACACTAACTACATATACTTATAATACAATCTAAAACATACTAAACACTCACAACACTAACAACACTCACAACTCCTGTTGCACTTCACCACATCCTAGGCGCACTATCCATTTTTCCATCCATTGTCCTAAATCTTATGTCCATCCAGTATCCCACGTAAAAATCTGCAACCATCCACCTTACCCTTATCCATTCAAAATCCATCCGTGTGTACCTGAAAAACAAAATAACATTAACATCCCCAAATAACAATAATCCCACTGGTGATTTCTAATTGGTAAAAACCAATGTTTTTACACAATTGGAAACCTCCAATAAGATGAAAATCTTTCTTACCTGGTCTTGGCAATGTTCTCTCCTAATATTTTTATGTTCCTTTTATTCCTTGTTCCAATTGTCCTTTTCCATTTGTTTTGTTTTTATAATGTTTAATTGATATATTTTTAGACATCTCAAAATAATTTGCAGCACAATGTGCATAGTTGCAAAATTTTGTTTGTTTTGATTGTTTTGACGTTTGTCATGATTTTTTTTCTTTCCTTCGGTCATGTTCGTCAAAAGATCTGTTTCGGCGAATATCACATCCACTTTCCAGGGATGTCCCCGGTAGGTTTTATGAGGGAGTAGTTAGGTTTGTTTATTTAAAGTTTTATTCGTTTTGTGACTTATTTATTCGTTTTTACGTTCAGTTTATGATATTTTATTGATGTTAGTTGTTAATTTATTTATTTATTATTATATTTTCTGTATAGTTATTAATGTTAAGTATTAAGCCTAGTTAAGATTTTATTTTAGACGACGACTAACAGTTTGAGAACGACCGAATTGACCGTATAGGCGAATTGACAAAGTTGACGAATAGTGAGAGAATAGGGGAAACTTAGACAGTTAATTGTCGAAAGAGACAATCTGTCTAAGAAAACGAACAAGAAAGTAGGAACAAAGGAAAAGAGCGAAATAAATATAGGAGAACAAAGAAAATGAATGAAAAAGGTGAAGTCAATCAAGAGAGGGAAATGACGAAAAGGAAAAAGCAAGATAGACCATTATCATGTATTAGATGAGGACAGCTGATTTCAATGATCATTAGCCGGCCGACGGCTAATTTTTTTTTGTCACTTGAAAGTTCACCGTAGGTCAACGCTCACAGCTGTTTCTGGAGAATTTGATTTGATTTTGGATAAACCTACAGTAGAGCGAAAAATAAATTTCACCTTTGTGAAAGTAATTTTTGGGTGAGTTTTTCTAAGGAATTGTTAGAAAGCAAATGGACAATATAGATTTTTTTTACACAGGATATTTTATCATTAGAGACCAGGCGGAGCACTTTTCTTAGAAGTCGTTTTTCAAGAAACTCCATAGGCGACATACAAAAGTAAGGAAATTCGATTTTAAAGTGACCAGAGTTTAATCCCTTTTATTGTAAAATAGGAAAACCAGTGCAGGACTAATCCTAGAGCCCCTAGAGCCATATTTTGTAGTAGAATCCATAGGATACGTTTGGTGACCGTTGCAACGGACGTCGTACCGGTATCCAAAAGGAACCGGCAAAGGTAGGCGGTAGCTAAGGCACCCCTACAAAGACGCGTCGACGGCACGAAATCCGTGGATTTAACAGAAAATCCAAGTGATTAAAGTGATCAAGTGAAATTTTGATTAAGGCTACATATAGCTCAGTGTGTGCTCCGCCACATATCTAAATATACATATAGATAAATTATACTATATATAAATATATAACAAAGAACTTTACAAAGTGAAATTATCCCATTGAAAGTGAAGAAAGAGTTACATATTTCGATATCAATACTTTGAACAATATTCAGTGCAAAGACACTTTTAATGAATTTTAACAATTAATTTAGTGTTAAGTTTAGTATATAAGTAAATTTAGTTTTTTTTCTTTTGAATTCCATTTTTTTTATGATTGTTAATTAAGTAAGAGTTCTGTGTTTCGGTTGTTTTTGTGCGCGATAATCCACCATTGTGGACAAAATTTCAGTTGTATCCTCCTTTGGTGCTGCCGGCAGGACTTCGGTGGAAAACTCTAGAAATCGTGAGTAATAGTTTTAAGATATTTATTTGAATTTTAGTTAGTTTAGTTAGATACGGAGGACAGAACTTTCCTTTTTTTTTGTTTTTTTTTGAATAAATATGAATGTCCGATTTTTCAGTAAATTTATTTGTTGGTGATTTCAATTCAAATATGATTGGGTAAATTCATTTCGTTGGTGGTGTGTGGGCGGTAGGCGGGCCGTCCTTTGGTAATTCGACAATGACAGACGAGAACATATAACGAACGACTACAATACGTGACAATGACAACTTTTTAACTTTTCAGGTATGGTTTGCGGCTGAGGCGTATTAAGGGGCTATCTCTCAAAACCGTGGCCAGAGGGATAGCCAATGGAAGTGTTGCTAACACTGTGGGGTGGGTAGGCCAGACTTTGCCGTTAACATCAGGCACATTTCGGAATCGCGAACGAGCCTCTATGGCTGAAAGATACAGGGATTAGTTTTATCGTGTGTAGGGTGTATTTTAGGCTAGTTTTAAGTTAGTTAAGGTGTATTTTAGGGTTTATTTTCTTCATATTGTAGCTTAAGTTTATTATAGGTTAGTAATTTAGATTCGCGGTTAATTTTCCCTGTCTTTTTCGGTTGTATTGGCATAGGTATTTGATCATTTTCATTTTTCCGCTTTTCTTTTAACTATCTTTTCCGTTTAGAGTCCTTACTTTCCGTCCGATGTTGATATAGAGTAGCTTTCTTCTTCTTTTTTTTCTTTTTTTTTTATTCCTGGCACGAGACAAAAATGTTTGTTGAGCTAGGATGTGTGGAGAGGGGGCAAGAACTACCCCCGTCCGACGAGTTTAGCCGTGCGATCACAAGCGTGCCGCGCCCTTCTCTCCAGCATCGAAGCTGCCTCCGTGGCCTAACTAAGACTCACAACAATGGCGCCCAACGAGTTTTTTTAGATTTTAATATTCTTTAACATTTTACTTTTCTATCTTTCCTATCAGATCAAATACCGTATAGGCTGTTAGTTTCAGATCAAACTGAAGGTGGCTGTCCAATCTGTAAGCATGAAGCGAAGAGATTTAGTGAGGTAGCTGGAAGTTTGTGAAGTAACTAATAGCGGGCGGGAGTGGAGAGTTTCAACTACTAGCTGCTGCCCAAATGATGAGGCCTAGGCCAAATCTTTTGTGAGGCGTGAGTGGTGAGACTCAAAGCCCTTGCCGTGTTGGAGTATAGCCGAAACATCCCTCAGCCAACCTGGGTTTTGGCTCAGCCAGACAACAGTGTGGAGAGGAGATAAAGGAAATGCTCCAACACTCGTGACGATTCCGAAAGTAGCAGTCGCAATCCATTGAAAGTTAGTAAACTAACATGACAAACTACATAAAACATAACAGACGCCATAAATTACCAGAGCGATTGGAAAACCCGTCCAATCGTTCACACACCACTTCGAGCAAATACTTATACATCTACAAAAATCGAAAACACCAACAAATAATTTGAATCCAACAATTTTGAATTATAAACATTCTTACTTTATCTTTTATTTAAAAATTTTTTTTTAAGTTTTATTACGATCAATTTTATTAATTTTTTTCTTTTCTTTGAATTACAAAATTTTTACTTTTTTGAATTTCTTGAGTTTTTATTTTACTTAATTTATATTAGTTTTTGTCAAGTATACGCAACCCGTTTGAATTTTTTTTATTTGATTGTGTATCTTTTTCTACACTTTTGGGAAAATTTTCGTTTCGTTCACTTTTGACGAGTTTTAGTTCGTTTGCGATCTTAATATGGAAGATTCCGAAAAGAATCACGGTGCCACGCCAAAACGCGGAATATCCGCAGCGCCGAATTCTCTTCCAGAACCAAGGGTCTTTAAGACTGGTAGCAGGGGCTCTGAAGGGATTGATCGAAATTGTAGGGAAGTTAGAGAGGGAGCGTATTCGCTCTGGGGAAGTCCCGAGGAGTACGCCCGAAAAACCGACCCGACTAGAAGACGACAGACTAAAACGCCTTTGGACATGACCGACCTTACAATGTACTCGTACGATTTCTTGAGGCTTAACACTAACGAGACATCAAATCACCGAATCGATGACAACGCGACGAAAGCAAAAGCAGCTCCTCCTATGGATATAATTCGTGAAGAATCATCCAGGAGTGAGCAACGAGCTCAGCTTACTGACGACGAGGACTATGGACAGGACAAAAACAAACGAACTTCAACTACTAAAAGAAAGCCCATGGAACGTCAAGACGCTACGAACAGAGAACAGATTGAACATACCATTAACGAACACAAAACGAGAAAACAGGTACGAAACAGACCACAACTGACTTACGATACAGAAGACTATGACGTACGTAAACAGACTCAAATAGAGGACGAACAAATTACATTACGCATACACGATGTAGTCTCTGGAGCTGTACAGGAGAATCAGGCCAAATTGGTGTCTGCATTTGAACTATCCTTACAGGGCCTAATGGTAACTTTTAAGGATAGTTTAAAAGCAGTCAACGACAAAATTAGCCAATTAGAGACCTCCTTTACATCTCAAAAAGACACACCAAATACGACGAATCGACAAGAGACGTTTACTAGGGAACATAGCGATACGTCAACTTTACCACCTATCGACAGAACGAGACGAGTTACTATGGACCTTTACGATACGCCAAATTCACCACTGATAAACAGAACAAGACGAGACACAAGAACAGATACCGAGTTAGGTAGAGATAGGTACAGAAAACCAGAGGTACCGTTATACAAGTGGGGGGTTAAATTTGATGGCACTTCGAAAACGATGTCTGTGGAGAGTTTTCTTTTTAGAGTAGAAACACTTCAGAGAAAAAGTGGGATCTCCGATGGTCAACTCTTCGACCAATTCCACCACCTTTTATCGGGACCTGCCGAAAAGTGGTTTTGGCAATTCCTTGAGGAGAATCAAGGTGACCCCGCCCTAAATTATCACGACCTCAAGGCTGATCTTTCAAGGCAATTTAGGCACAATAAGAGAGATCATGAAATCTTAAGAGCTATTATGGAGAGGAAACAGTTACCCCAAGAGTCATATGACGACTTTTACTCCGACATACGATCTCTGACGCTACAAATGACAACTAGACCTCACGAACTTGACCTTATAGACATAATACGACAAAACGTGAGAGAGAGAATAGCAACGTTGATATTTGGGTGCTCAATCAGAACACTCCAAGACTTAAGAGACCAATGTAGGAGAGCTGAAAAGCATTTACACAGTAGGGAACAAAAATTTAGACGAAACATAAATGAAATAGAGGAACAATTCGACCAAAGAAACTCAAACGAACTACAAGATACAATTGAAGACGATGAAATGGAAATTGCTGCATTCCAGCAGAACCGACCAAACCGACCGAAAAACTACACTAAAACGGACAGAACAAATAGGACCGACAGACCAAATACAAACAGAACGGACATTTATAGAACACCAACGACATCGACAACAACTCCACCGGCATGTCCGTCTCCGTTTCACACTTTAACGTGTTTCAGCTGCGGACAGGGAAATCTAAGTTTCCAATGCACTAAGTGTCAGGAAAACCTGAAAATCGACAGGGCATCCGGGGGCAACCTGTCGATGAGCATGAGTGTCCCTACGAAGCAGGGAAACCCGGAGCATTAACTATTTTAAAAAGAGAACCGACAGTGGAAGATGATTCCACTGCAAAACCAATTCTCCAAAGAAAAAGTCTCCACCAAAGACTACTTGAATACCAAGTTGCTCGCCGAAGAATATTTGGAGAAGAAGTTTCGTGTTCGGTGAAGAAAAGGAGGAACTACCTCAAAATTCAAAAATTAAGAGAAAAATGTGCAATACATAAACGACGCTTAGATAAGATACTTTCTTCTGTGATAACTATAACTGACGACAACAGACCCTACGCGAAAGTAAAAATAGGAGGCGAGGAGATCGTAGGGCTGTTGGATAGTGGGGCTTCAATTAGTTGTTTAGGAAAAGGGGGGTTAGATTTTATGAAACGACATGAATTTACGATGACCCAAATGAGTACTGACATTCGAACAGCAGACGGAAACCAACAACGTATACTAGGACGATTTACGACCAGTGTCTCTTGGGGTAGCCAGTCGCACGAGTTAGAGCTGTATGTTGTCCCATCTTTACAGCAAACATTGTACTTAGGCGTAGATTTTTGGAAGTCGTTTAAGGTCGCTCCTAATATAATCGAAGAATTAGACACCCCTTCGCCTTCGTCGATATCAGTACCCCCAACTCATGAACTCTCACCAACACAAAGCGCGGAGCTGGAAAGAGTAAAGAGGCTTTATCCGTCATTTGCTACATTAGGGTTAGGAAAAACAAGTATCGAACAACACATAATCGAGGTAGAAAATGAAAGTGTTCCGATAAAACAACGGCACTACCCTATCTCTCCGGCGATTCAAAAACTAATGTATGACGAGCTTGATCGAATGCTTTCCCTTGGCGTGATAGAGGAAAGCAATAGCGCTTGGAGCTCGCCTGTTGTGCTGGTGAGAAAACCTGGGAAAAATAGACTGTGCCTGGATTCACGAAAAGTGAATTTAGTCACAAAGAAAGACGCATACCCGCTTCCCCACATTGAAGGCCTCCTGAGCCGTCTTCAGGATACAAAATTTATTTCAGGTATCGACCTGAAAGATGCATTTTGGCAGATTCCTCTGGAGCCCAAATCAAGGGAGAAGACAGCCTTCACAGTCCCTGGACGACCGTTATATCAGTACACGGTAATGCCGTTTGGACTGTGCAACGCCGCCCAGAGAATGTGTCGGCTCATGGACAAAGTCGTTCCCTCTCGTCTGAAAGAGAACGTCTTTGTCTATCTCGATGACCTCTTGGTTTGCTCTCCGGATTTCGAATCACATGCCAAAATGTTAGAGGAAGTTGCGAAATGTTTAAAGGAAGCGGGGCTCACGATCAATGTAGAGAAGAGTAAATTTTGCTATCGTGAGATAAAGTATCTAGGATACATTGTCGGCGATGGGTGTCTGCGAACAGATCCTGATAAAGTATCGGCGGTCGGGGACTTCCCGATTCCCAAGACCCCCAAGCAACTCCGTCGATTCCTAGGTATGACAGGGTGGTATAGACGGTTCATACCGAACTATGCATCTTTGTCAGCTCCGATGACTGACTGCCTTAAGAAAGGACAGACATTTTCGATGACTGACGTCGCGCTACACGCGTTTGAACAGCTTAAGGCGACTTTGGTGTCCGCACCCATTCTCACAAATCCGGACTTCACAAAACGCTTTTATATACAATGCGACGCTTCGACAACAGGTGTTGGTAGTGTGCTTTTCCAGATGGATGAGGAGAAGAACGAACGACCGATAGCATTCATGTCCCAAAAGCTAAACTCCGCTCAGCGGAATTATAGCGTGACGGAACTTGAGTGCTACGCGGCCGTTCTGTCGGTAAAGAAGTTCAGGGCTTATGTGGAGGGTCTACCTTTCACTATAATTACCGATCATGCGAGTCTGAAGTGGCTGATGACACAGAAAGATCTATCTGGTCGACTGGCCAGGTGGAGCTTGAAGCTTCAGTGCTTCGACTTCATGATCGAACATAGGAAAGGTAGCCAAAACATTGTCCCTGATACTCTCTCACGCATCCATATGGAAGAGATAACACCTGAAGCCGAAATATTGCAAGTTGACCTTAATTCCCCACACTTTTCTTCCGAGGAGTATGAGGAATTGAGGAAAACCGTAATCAAGAACCAAGACAGACTACCCGACACTTGCGTTTCGGACGGATTTGTGTACAAAAGAACAGACATACGAACTGGTGACGCAATACAGGACGACCGAGCTTGGAAGCTTTGGGTTCCGAAGGAGTTGCGTGGGGGCCTTGTAGAATCGGCCCACAATCATCCAGCAGCAGGGCATGGTGGAATCCACAAAACTTTGGCTAGACTAAGGCAGATGTACTTCTGGCCTGGTATGGTCGTAGACGTCCAAAGTTGGATAAAGTCATGTGACATTTGCAAATGCTGCAAACCACAAAATATCATTTCTCGGCCGCCGATGGGTCAACAGGTTATAACGGAGCGGCCTTTTCAACGACTATATATCGACTTTTTAGGACCTTACCCACGGACTAAAAACGGAAATACACATATATTTATTGTTTTAGATCATTTTTCGAAATATGTATTTTTAAAACCAATTAAGAAAGCGACGGCAGTAGAGATAGTTAAATATCTCGAAGAAAGTGTGTTTCATATCTTTGGTGTGCCCGAATACATACACTCTGACAATGGCAAACAATTCGTATCCGAGTTGTTTGCCAGCTTCTTAGGAAAGTACGGGGTTAAACATGTTCGCACCGCGTTCTATTCGCCCCAAGCAAATGCTTCAGAAAGGGTCAACCGATCGGTGTTGGCCAAGATAAGGTCGTACATTCAAGAAGACCAAACGAAATGGGACTTGCATGTTAGCGAAGCAGCATTTTCCTTGAGAAGTGTAGTGCACGATGCGACCAAGTTTGAGCCCTACTATGCAGTATTCGGCACCCAAATGATACAACACGCAAACGCATATGAAGTACTACGCAATTTAGATTTAGTAAAAGAGATGAAGACTGATATCTTAGATAAGAATGACAAATTAGGAATTATAAGAAAGAAAATATTTGACAACCTAAGGCTGGCTCATGACACCGCCACGCGAAAATATAATACCAGAAGTAGGGATATAAAGTACACCGTAGGACAAATAGTATATCGACGTAATTTCAAGCAGAGTAGTGGTCCCGAAAACTACAATGCTAAGCTAGGCCCAAAATTCCTAAAATCGGTGATACTTAAGACAAAAGGTAATTCCTTATATGAAGTAGGCAACGTTTCAGGAGAGAAGGTAGGCGTATTTCACGCCAAGGACCTTCATAGTTAGAGAAACCCAACCCACTTGACGCACTCTTACTGTCGTTGCTGGATCTGTGATATCTATGTTATTTATTATTCTGTTCATTAAATTTACTATTTATTCACTAATTTATTAATGTATTTTGTCTATCTATTAACTTATTTAAGTATTTATTTAATTATTTTATCGAATTATTTATTATTTTATTTATTTACGTATTTTTCTGTGATAGAAGCTTAAGGAGGAGACGTGCAATACGATAGGACAAATGTAGATGCTTCTACATCAAAAGTGAAAGGGACACTCTAAACACCCAAGTGATATAATTACTGTGATACTTAGAACTAGGTTATAGGTTATATTAGGATATAGATTAGAAAACGTAATAATTACTAGAATTAAAGTTAACTTAATTGCCCGGTTAGCAAACGATAGGAGCTCAGGGAGTGGGCCCTTGCCACACGTTAGGGAATAAATCACAAAACAAACAAACAATCGTGTCCAAGGACTCCCTTTTTTTTACGAATCCGGAGTTTTCGCGACCACTCATACTCCGTTTTCGAGCCTGTTACGGCAGCCTTGTGACACTGTAGCCAATTTTAAACAAAACTTAATACTATCCATTAATCCTACACCCAATCCACCCCATCCCACTAACACACTAACTACATATACTTATAATACAATCTAAAACATACTAAACACTCACAACACTAACAACACTCACAACTCCTGTTGCACTTCACCACATCCTAGGCGCACTATCCATTTTTCCATCCATTGTCCTAAATCTTATGTCCATCCAGTATCCCACGTAAAAATCTGCAACCATCCACCTTACCCTTATCCATTCAAAATCCATCCGTGTGTACCTGAAAAACAAAATAACATTAACATCCCCAAATAACAATAATCCCACTGGTGATTTCTAATTGGTAAAAACCAATGTTTTTACACAATTGGAAACCTCCAATAAGATGAAAATCTTTCTTACCTGGTCTTGGCAATGTTCTCTCCTAATATTTTTATGTTCCTTTTATTCCTTGTTCCAATTGTCCTTTTCCATTTGTTTTGTTTTTATAATGTTTAATTGATATATTTTTAGACATCTCAAAATAATTTGCAGCACAATGTGCATAGTTGCAAAATTTTGTTTGTTTTGATTGTTTTGACGTTTGTCATGATTTTTTTTCTTTCCTTCGGTCATGTTCGTCAAAAGATCTGTTTCGGCGAATATCACATCCACTTTCCAGGGATGTCCCCGGTAGGTTTTATGAGGGAGTAGTTAGGTTTGTTTATTTAAAGTTTTATTCGTTTTGTGACTTATTTATTCGTTTTTACGTTCAGTTTATGATATTTTATTGATGTTAGTTGTTAATTTATTTATTTATTATTATATTTTCTGTATAGTTATTAATGTTAAGTATTAAGCCTAGTTAAGATTTTATTTTAGACGACGACTAACAGTTTGAGAACGACCGAATTGACCGTATAGGCGAATTGACAAAGTTGACGAATAGTGAGAGAATAGGGGAAACTTAGACAGTTAATTGTCGAAAGAGACAATCTGTCTAAGAAAACGAACAAGAAAGTAGGAACAAAGGAAAAGAGCGAAATAAATATAGGAGAACAAAGAAAATGAATGAAAAAGGTGAAGTCAATCAAGAGAGGGAAATGACGAAAAGGAAAAAGCAAGATAGACCATTATCATGTATTAGATGAGGACAGCTGATTTCAATGATCATTAGCCGGCCGACGGCTAATTTTTTTTTGTCACTTGAAAGTTCACCGTAGGTCAACGCTCACAGCTGTTTCTGGAGAATTTGATTTGATTTTGGATAAACCTACAGTAGAGCGAAAAATAAATTTCACCTTTGTGAAAGTAATTTTTGGGTGAGTTTTTCTAAGGAATTGTTAGAAAGCAAATGGACAATATAGATTTTTTTTACACAGGATATTTTATCATTAGAGACCAGGCGGAGCACTTTTCTTAGAAGTCGTTTTTCAAGAAACTCCATAGGCGACATACAAAAGTAAGGAAATTCGATTTTAAAGTGACCAGAGTTTAATCCCTTTTATTGTAAAATAGGAAAACCAGTGCAGGACTAATCCTAGAGCCCCTAGAGCCATATTTTGTAGTAGAATCCATAGGATACGTTTGGTGACCGTTGCAACGGACGTCGTACCGGTATCCAAAAGGAACCGGCAAAGGTAGGCGGTAGCTAAGGCACCCCTACAAAGACGCGTCGACGGCACGAAATCCGTGGATTTAACAGAAAATCCAAGTGATTAAAGTGATCAAGTGAAATTTTGATTAAGGCTACATATAGCTCAGTGTGTGCTCCGCCACATATCTAAATATACATATAGATAAATTATACTATATATAAATATATAACAAAGAACTTTACAAAGTGAAATTATCCCATTGAAAGTGAAGAAAGAGTTACATATTTCGATATCAATACTTTGAACAATATTCAGTGCAAAGACACTTTTAATGAATTTTAACAATTAATTTAGTGTTAAGTTTAGTATATAAGTAAATTTAGTTTTTTTTCTTTTGAATTCCATTTTTTTTATGATTGTTAATTAAGTAAGAGTTCTGTGTTTCGGTTGTTTTTGTGCGCGATAATCCACCATTGTGGACAAAATTTCAGTTGTATCCTCCTTTGGTGCTGCCGGCAGGACTTCGGTGGAAAACTCTAGAAATCGTGAGTAATAGTTTTAAGATATTTATTTGAATTTTAGTTAGTTTAGTTAGATACGGAGGACAGAACTTTCCTTTTTTTTTGTTTTTTTTTGAATAAATATGAATGTCCGATTTTTCAGTAAATTTATTTGTTGGTGATTTCAATTCAAATATGATTGGGTAAATTCATTTCGTTGGTGGTGTGTGGGCGGTAGGCGGGCCGTCCTTTGGTAATTCGACAATGACAGACGAGAACATATAACGAACGACTACAATACGTGACAATGACAACTTTTTAACTTTTCAGGTATGGTTTGCGGCTGAGGCGTATTAAGGGGCTATCTCTCAAAACCGTGGCCAGAGGGATAGCCAATGGAAGTGTTGCTAACACTGTGGGGTGGGTAGGCCAGACTTTGCCGTTAACATCAGGCACATTTCGGAATCGCGAACGAGCCTCTATGGCTGAAAGATACAGGGATTAGTTTTATCGTGTGTAGGGTGTATTTTAGGCTAGTTTTAAGTTAGTTAAGGTGTATTTTAGGGTTTATTTTCTTCATATTGTAGCTTAAGTTTATTATAGGTTAGTAATTTAGATTCGCGGTTAATTTTCCCTGTCTTTTTCGGTTGTATTGGCATAGGTATTTGATCATTTTCATTTTTCCGCTTTTCTTTTAACTATCTTTTCCGTTTAGAGTCCTTACTTTCCGTCCGATGTTGATATAGAGTAGCTTTCTTCTTCTTTTTTTTCTTTTTTTTTTATTCCTGGCACGAGACAAAAATGTTTGTTGAGCTAGGATGTGTGGAGAGGGGGCAAGAACTACCCCCGTCCGACGAGTTTAGCCGTGCGATCACAAGCGTGCCGCGCCCTTCTCTCCAGCATCGAAGCTGCCTCCGTGGCCTAACTAAGACTCACAACAGAGTGACTACCGAAGTACGATGTTAAAATCATGCTGGGGGATTTTAACGCAAAAGTAGGAAGAGAAGACATCTTTAGCAGTATGGTCGGAAAACACAGCCTACACGACAACACGTCTGGCAACGGACTTAGGCTAATTGACTAAACCTCTTGATGGATACCATACCACCAGCATCGAATGTCGAAGAACTATGTTCGCAAGTTTTACTTAAGTGTAAATCGTCAAAGCCAAGGATACACGGCTCGAACAGAATCCTGTCGAGATGAGCAAGGAATATCGCAGATGAAACACAGTCGATGCTGAGGATATGGAAGAACCACTTCTGCAGATATTTAAACTTCCAAATCGATACCCACCACTTATTTATCGATTTCATACCGCATGCGGCAGCATTTATAGAGACAGTTGAGGTTAGGTTAGAGTGGCTGCCAGCTTTCGGCAGCATACTTAGACCATTTGGTCCGTTGTGATACCACGTGGATCTTGTCCTAGCTCCTTACTGTCCGTGGGAAAACCATTCTGAGCTTTTGATGAAGCGGAGGAGGTTTTCACTCCTGTTTTACTAAAATCACTGAGATTTCGAAAATAGTAAGCTCCAAGATGCAGCTTCCTCTTGTTTGAAAGGGATGTGCAGTTACAAAGGAGATGGAGTATTGTTTCCTCCTCCTCGTCCATGCAGCACCTACAGCGCCCTCCTTTCTGCGTGCCTTCCTATTAAGCAGTGTCACGTGATGACACCTATGGTGGCGCAAATATACGGTCTATCATGCGAAATCAGTCCCTTTGATCTTCTCAAATCTAGTTTTTGTCAAATTCGTTTAGTTGTTTGACACGTCGTGACAAGTTGTGCTAATAAGCTTTTGTATGTAGCGATAGGAATACCTAGTGCACCCGTGTCAGGTACAACTGGTAGTTTGGTTCCATTTCTGGCGAGTTCATCAGTCTTACAGTTCCCTGGTATGTCACTAGGCACTAGGTATGCCAGGCACCCAGCATAGGTGAAGGTTGAAATGCGTTGACATGTTCGGCAGAGATGATCGGCAATCTAGGGTTGTCTTTGAATTTGTTGAGACTGATTCCAGGGATTTGTTATAAGTGCCAGACTTAGGCAAGAAGTCTTATGTTTCCAAGACATTAGCGAACGCATTGTAACAATTCGCATCAAGGCCAAATTCTCCAACATAAGCCTTATATGCGCTCATACTCCGACGGAGGAAAAAGATTATAAAACTCAGCTTCTACGAGCTCCTTGACAAAACCTTTGAGCGACTACCAAAATACGATGTTAAAATCGTGCTGGGAGATTTTAACGCAAAGGTAGGAAGAGAATACATCTTTAGCAGTACTGTCGAAAAATATAGCCTTCACGACAACACGTCTGGTAACGGACTTAGGCTAATTGACTTCGCTACGGAACGAAATGCCACTATAGCCAGCACACGGTTTCCTCACCTCGATATCCATAAGGGGACATGGCGGTCTCCAGATCAACGAACAGTCAACCAAATTGATCACATTGCGATAGACAAGAGGCACGCATCCAGTATTTTGGATGTCCGAACATTCCGAGGGGCTAACATCGACTCGGACCACTACCTTGTTGCAGCCAAGGTAAGACTGCGGGTATCCACCACGCCACAAAAAAACAGAAGTAATGTGAATAAATTTAATGTCGAAAGACTGCAATCGTCAGAGACCGCCATGACCTTCGCGCAACGCGTATCCCTTAAAATCTCGACTCACAACACACCACCAGCATCTTATGTCGAAGAACAATGGCAACGATGCCAACAAGCCATTATATCAGCCGCAACTGATGTGCTAGGTTTCTCGCGGCCACCAGAAAGAAACCCCTGGTTTGATATGGAAAAAGTCCAAATCGATACCCACCACCTATTTATCGATTTCAAAGCCGCATACGACAGCATTTATAGAGACGAACTATACAGAGCCATGTCTAGTTTTGGTATGCCGCCCAAACTCGTCCGTTGGTGTAGGATGACGATGGAGAATTCTCGCTTCATCATCAGGTTCGCAAACGACCTCACCGACACATTCGATACCAAAAAATGATTTCGGCAAGGCGATGCGCTATCAGGTGAGTTCTTTAATTTGATCCTTGAGATGATTGTGCAAAACTCCCAAGACACAATCTTCCAAAAATCGGTGCAACTACTAGCATACGCCGACGATATTGACATCATCGGTATGTGCCATTTTGTGATGTCATAGCCACGTTTGCTAGTATAGAGAAGGAATCGGCAAAAATGGGTTTAGCAGTAAATGAGGGTAAGACTAAGTATATGCTGTCAATACGAAAGGACACACAACATCGACGAATTGGACAGAACGTCACCGTTGACAGATATAACTTTGAGGTAGTACGGGACTTTGTCTACCTCGACTCCGCTATTAACTCTGACAACAACTTCTCGTCAGAAATCAAACGAAGAATAAATTACTCTTGCCAATCGCTGTTTCTTCGGGCTAAGAAGGCAATTTAGTAGTAAAGCCCTCACTCGAACTAGTAAGGAGATCCTATATAAGACCCTGATCATCCCAGTCCTGCTCTACGGCGCTGAAGCATGGACCGTATCAAAAGCGGATGAAGAAATCCTTGGTCGATTCGAGAGAAAAATTCTTCGGAAAATCTTCGGTCCCGATTGCGTTGACGGGCTATGAAGACGAAGATTCAACCACGAACTATACGATCTGTACAGAGACATGCCCCTGGTCAAAAAACTCCGCATTGGACGTTTAAGATGGCTAGGACATGTAGAACGAATGGATACCAATACTCCAGCTCGCAGAGTATTTGATTCCCAGCCAGACGTCGGACGCAGTAGAGGAAGACCTCGCCTTAAGTGGCGCGCACACGTAGAAACCGACCTCAACCAACTTGGAGTGCGCAACTGGATTCAGTTACCTAAGGACCGGGCTAATTGGAGAGGCATGTTGGTTGAGGCCCAGGTTCATCCCGGACTGTAGCGCCACTTAAGAAGAAAGATTCCAGGGATTTTGATCAGGAAGACGGAAAGATAGGCTGAGATTTAGCCTGTCGGGGAAGACACCAGCACCCACTCAATCATTTGTTTTGGAGCCATCGGTATATAAGTGGATCGAGTCGTTTAGCACATGTTCTTTGCTCTCCCATGAAATTCTATCTGGGATTGTGACCCGGGAACTCTTATCAAGTTTAACCTGCTGAGGGTGTAATCGGTGTTTTCAGGAACATTTGTATATTCGTTATGAATTCTAGAGTGGCCGTATTTAGTATTTGACCACTGTTGGATGGCTTTAAGACGTATGGCTGAGTTAGCTGCCGAAAATATCTAGGGGTAGCAGGTGAAAAAGAATGCATAATGCCGCTGAGGGTGTTGTTCAGAGTGCACCACCGATGCACAAACATGCATTTCTCTGCACTTTGGCTAGTTTTTTGCTGTTTAAAGCTACCTCTAGTGCTGTCCACCATACTACAACTCCATAAAGCAGTATCGGTCTTATAACCTATAACGAGCTATACAGTGCTATGTCTAGTTTTGGTATGCCGCCCAATTTCGTCCATATTTGTAGGATGACGATGGAGAATTCTCACTGCTCCATCAGGGTCGGAAACGATTTCACCGATACATTCGATAAAAAAAAAAAGATGAAGGGTTTAACCAACTTGGAGTCCGCAACTGGAGGCAGTTAGCTAAGGACCGGGCTAATTGGAGAGGTAAGTTGGTTGAGGTCCTGTTTCATTTCGGACTGTAGCGCCAATTAACTAAGTAAGTTCCTAAAAAAATATTTGTAAAATCTATATCCCATATAAAACCGTTTTTTTTGTAGGACCATAAGAGATTAAGATGAACTTTCTGAACCAGATTTATATTACCTTTTAATTTTGAGGATTGGATGTTATAGAATGTAGTTTCTACTTTTCCATAGCTCATAATGAACAAGCACCTACTATCCCATCCTGTGAAAAATACTTAAGAACTATCCAGACTATTAAGCTTACCTGATACAATGGATTTGTCATGTCATCCCAAATGGTATCTCGTTTAACCAAAAGTAACCTAACCTAAGAACGCATAAGAATCCACATAAAATTACGTCAATATTTCATCATATTTGAGAGTTTTAGGAAATGCCTGACATATGGTATCTGCAATCCCATTAGAGTTATATAGCTCAATTTATTTGGGAAAACGATTGTACCCGATGAATAATGATTTCTAGTTATTTTACCTTTATTGTCTTCAATTACATGAAATTGAATTGGGAGAAACTTCACCCTACTTTTCGCCCACTTTTCAGATAAACGTTCTTTTTGATCAAACCGTAAGGACTTTTGAAATAGTGTCTGAGCAATATACATAGTTATTTTGACAATGTTTTTTTCGAAAACTGTCACTTGTATACCGTATTTTATACCATATGCGATATCCAAAGGGGTATATTAGTCCGTCCTACAATGCTATGCTAGGCTTATGAACTTTACATATAACCTCTTTCTTCTTGCGAATTTTTAAAAAAAATGTTGACACTTGTACAGGAAAAGTTTCAACATTTTTTTTTAAAATTCGCCCACTCTCACGCCCACTATTGGGGATCTATATATTGAGGATCAGTTGGAATATGGTATTAAACGATTAGTACGGCGGATTGTAGCGTTGCCATGTTATCTAAATCAGCATCGATGGAGCCGTTTAACTTCGAGGAAAGTCTTCAAAATTAAAAACGGTTTACAACAGGGCTCGGTGAACTCCCCGATGTTGTTTAACATTTATACAAGTAATCTTGTAGGTTCTATCAGACACGCTATAGCGTACGTAGGTGATCTAGTGGTGTATAGATCAGGTCCGAAAATCGAGGTCCTCAACATACTTTTTTTCGAATATTCTTTCAAAACTTATAAACTTATTTTTGACAGGCTCGTTAAGCTGTCAATGGTGACGTTCTGTCCAATTCGTCGATGTTGTGAGTCCTTTCGTGATGACACCATATACTTAGTCTTCCTTCTCTATAATAGCAAACGTGGCTATGACATCACGTTGAGTCCTACCAATGATATCCATATTTAATGATATCCATATCGTCAGCGTATGCTAGTAGTTGGCAGTGCTTAAATGGAAGCACTCCTCTGCACCCATGTCAATTCGCCTACCAAAAAGGTAAATCCACGGAAGGAGCACTTCTAAGTTTAACATCACAAATAAAAAGTGCATACGAAAACAAAGAAGTAGCTTTATGTGCCTTCCTAGACATAGAGGGCGCTTTTGACAACACTGGATATGACTCCATATCAAATGCTTTGACTCATAGAAGAATAGATCATCCCACCATCAAATGGATCAAAGCGATGCTTGAAAGTCGGAAAATAACTGCTTCATCAGCACAGACCTCAGTATCAGTAACAGCCGTTAAAGGCTGCCCTCAGGGAGGAGTACTCTCACCCCTACTATGGTCTCTGGTTATCGATAACCTACTTCAAGACCTAAGTAATGCAGGTTTCAATATAATTGGATACGCCGATGACCTAGTCATCATAATAAAGGGCAAAGAACCAAACGAAGTTACAACACGTTTGCAAAACGCCCTTAAGATAGTCATAGACTGGTGTAATAAAGAAAGTCTCTCAATAAACCCCAGCAAGGCTATCATCGTCCCTTTTACAAAAAGGAGGAAATTAAATCTTACCCAAATTTCAATTAATGGTACATACATTGAGTATTCCAACGAAGTAAAATATCTTGGAGTGATCCTCGATAAAACACTAAGCTGGAACTCCCACATCAACAACAAAATTCAAAAAGCAACCAAAGCTTTCTGGGCCTGCCGAAGCATGTATGGCAAAACCTGGGGAATCTCTCCAAAGACCACACACTGGATCTACACGATCATGGTCAGGCCCATTATAACATACGCTTCAATAGTATGGTGGAACAAAGTCACCCAAAAAACAACTATAAATAAATTAAACAAGGTACAACGGCTTGCCTGTCTGGGCATTACCGGAGCTATGCGTACCTGTCCCACGGCGGCTATGGAAGCCATAATAGGACTAACACCTCTCCACATTTATATAAAAAAAAGTGGCAATTCGCAGCTCAGCAAGTTTGACACAAGCGGAAGAATTAAACATTAGTGAACATCTAAAACTAATTGAACTTCTTTCCGAACTTCCAGAACTTGACATGATCTGTGCGGTTACAGACCGCTTACCAAAGACACTATGCTTCGACAAAAGATTCTCAACGGAGATCACAACCAGAGAAGCATGGTGTAGCAACAACCCTCCAAACTGCCTAAACGGCCTAAAGTGGTATACGGATGGTTCTAAAATGGACTCAGGGGTAGGAGCTGGCATACACGGACCAAATAAAAACATCTCAATACCTATGGGAAAAAACCCTAGTGTATTCCAAGCTGAGCTCCATGCCATAAAAGAATGCGCAAACCTAATACACAACTCAGGTATTAAAGGCGCAAACATCCATATATTCACGGACAGTCAAGCAGCTATAAAAGCCCTTAGCTCACACATCATTGACTCCAAATCAGTACTACACTGCTTCAACTCCCTCCAAACACTCAGTTCCAGGAACAAAACCAAACTATGGTGGGTCCCCGGACATAAGGGAGTTGAAGGTAACGAAAAAGCTGATGAACTAGCCAGAAAAGGTTCCGAAACCCCCTTCATTGGACCTGAACCCTTCTGTGCAATCCCCAAATCAGCCATAAATCTAGTCATAAAAAACTGGGAACAAAACAGATGTGTTTCATACTGGGGAAACATCCCAGGCCTAAGACAGGCCAAAAGAGCTATTCAGCCCTTCAAATCAGATGCCGACAAGATACTAAATCTTCGCAGGCACGATATCAAAAACTTAGTAGGCTACCTAACTGGTCATCACGGTCTGCGATATCACCTAAACAAAATGCGTCTAGTCGACTCACCGGAGTGCAGACTATGTCTAGAAGAAGACGAAACAGCCGAGCATATCATATGTGAATGCCCGGCTCTTTACGGTATGAGAAGAGAATCTTTCTTCAGGGAATTCTTAAGTCCCGAAGAATTGAGGAAATCTTCGGCTGAAAGTATTATCAGCTACATTAGGAAAGTAGAAGCGCTACTAACCTAAAAAGCATCTGACGGCAAGCACAATAGATCTTTTAGGTCGATGTGTATATTACTGCTTAGGCAGGTCAGAATTTAAAAAAAAAAAAAAAAAAAAGTGGCGCTGCTTAAGTTTAGCTACAGTCTGAAATGAAACTGGGCCACAAGCAACATGCCTCTCCAATTCGCCCGGTAATTAGCTTACTGTCCTCATTTACTGCTAAACCCGTTTTTAGCTGCTTACTGCTTTATACTAGCAAAAGTATCTATGACATCACGTTGAGTCCTACTAATGATGTCATAATCGTTGGCGTATGCTAGTAGTTGCACCGATTTTTGGAAAAGTATGCCTCTGGTGTTGGCTCGGGAGTTTTGCACAATCCTCCCAAGATTCAAATTGAAGAAGTCACATGACAGCGCATCGCCTGGCCTAAATCCTTTTTTGGGATCGAATGTGTCGGTGAGGTCGTTTCCGACCCTGATGGAGCAGCGAGAATTCTCTATCGTCATCCTACACAAACGGACGAGTTTGGGCGGTATACCAAAACTAGACATGGCTCTGTCGTTGCCAATATTGAATGGTTCGTTCTGCCTGACAGCGGAATATTGTTCGTCATCGCCGTTTAACAGTCTGCAGAAGTGGTTCTTCCATATCCTCAGCATCGACTGTGTCTCAACTACAATATTTCCTTGTTCATCTCGACAGGATTCTGTTCGAGCGTTGTATCCTTGGCTTTGACGTTTTACACTTTGGTAAAACTTGCGAACATTGTTCCTGGGTGGCACCACCTCGATCGCGCGCTTTTCTTGCTCTTTTTTCTTCTTGCTGAAAAGCCGATGTTCTTCCCTTCTTCTTTGCCTATAGAGCTCAATGGTAGCTCTCGTCTTCATCTGCAGCTTAGCCTTGTAATCCTCGTTCTTGGCTGCGAGCATCTGTCGGCATTCCTCATCAAACCAGGGGTTTCTTGCAGGTGGGCGCGAGAAACCTAGCACATCAGTTGCGGCTGATCTAATGGCCTGTTGGCATCGTTGCCATTGCTCTTCGACATTCGATGCTGGTGGTATGGCGTTAATCGAGAGATTAAGGGATACGCGTTGTGCGAAGGTCTTGGCGGTCTCTTGCGATTGCAGTCTTCCGACATTAAATTTTTTCACAGTATTTCTTGATTGTTGTGGCGTGGTGGATATCCGCATTCTTACCTTGGCTGCTACAAGGTAGTGATCCGAGTCGATGTTAGCTCCTCGGAATGTTCGGACATCTTAAATACTGGATGCGTGCCTCTTATCTATCGCAATGTGATCAATTTGGTTGACCGTTCGTTGATCTGGAGACCGCCATGTCCCCTTATGGATATCGAGGTGAGGAAACCGTGTGCTGGCTATAGTGGCATTTCGTTCCTTAGCGAAATCAATTAGCCTAAGTCCGTTACCAGGCGTGTTGTCGTGTAGGCTATGTTTTCCGACAATACTGCTAAAGATGTCTTCTCTTCCTACCTTTGCGTTAAAATCTCCCAGCACGATTTTAACATCGTCCTTCGGTAGTCGCTCATAGGTTTTGTCAAGGAGCTCGTAGAAGCAGTCCTTAGCTATATCATCTTTTTCTTCCGTCGGATGGTGAGCGCATATAAGGCTTATGTTGGCGAATTTGGCCTTGATGCGGATTGTTACTATGCGTTCGCTAATGTCTTGGAAACATAAGACTTCTTGCCTAAGTCTGGCACTTATAACAAATCCGCATCCGAATAGTCGCTGTTTCTGCTCACTATAACACGGTCCGTAGTATATGTCACAGTTTTTCATCCTCTTTTTGCCCGGCCCATCCCATCGTATTTCCTGGATGGCAGTAATGTCTGCTTTGTAGCAGTTTAGGGCTTCCGCTAGTTGTTCCCCTGCACTTCTCCTGTTTAATGTTCTCACATTCCAGGTGCAGATACGAACGTCGTTGTCCTTTTTTCGTTTAGCAGGGTCGTCAACAATAAAATCAGTCCTTTCCGAGGCTATTGGCTGCTTCGTAACAATATTTTTTTCTGTGGGTGGGTAGTAGTTGAAGGGCTCAGTGGCGCGATGGTTAGTGCGATGAACTGCCGCGCAGGAGGTCTGGGTTCGATTCCCAGCCGTAGCAACACCTAAATGATTTTTCACTGGCCCTCCTCTCGTGATGATCTGACAAATCATCCGAGTAGTATCAATTGTCAAGAATAGCTTATCTCAACTTAGCCGTTCGGAGTCGGCATAAAACAGGAGGTCCCGCCATCGTGCAAGAAGTACACACGCACACATGAATGGTTGTGAGAAAGCTAGGCCCTGGGTACTAACGAGCCTGTTGCGCCAAAAATTTGTATTTTTTTTTTTGTGGGTAGTTAACCCAAAGCACAACCCCCAACCTGGAGGGCCAGTTCCAATTTATTAGATACCCCTAGGACACGGGGCCATCAGTATCCACTACGGGATTGAGCGCTGCCGTTGGCCTTTCGGTTCATCCGCCACCATCTCTGTTCAAGGGGCCTGACTAACCCTTGAAATTCCCAGACAACCTGTTGTCCGAATATGTCAGAGCAGCTCATCTAGGTTCGCCTGGGACAGCAGGCCGGGTATTCATCCGTGCCATTCTCACCAGGGTGTTTATAGTGTTGCTGTTTTTCGTCGTGTTATCAACACTCGCACTTATCGTTTAGCAAGTCAAATCCGGTTGGATGAGACCAGTACCCGATGGTTACCACTTGGAGGTAAAAATAAGCACATTTGATGTGTAGTCAGAGTTACAACACTGGGCATTGCCAAGTTAACGCCAATCAGAGTGTACCCTCGTTCTACAACACCCAACCATTTTCTTACCGTTTGGCCAAAAACACCGTTTTTCTGATAAGTGGACGTGGCAGTATGCGGATTTTGAAAATGTTTACACTTGTTCTGCTTCGTTGTACAGAGAGTCTATATTCCAAATTTCATCACTCGAGCTCGAAATTTAAGGCCCAAAAATCGGTGAGACACAGACGGACGGGCGGACAGACAGACATGGCTAGATCGACTCAGCTAGCGATTCTGAATCGATCCATATAGTTACTTTGAGGTATATCTATCGAAATTATTTCTCTATGTTACAAACGTATTGTCAAAACTAATATACCCCTATGCGATAGGGTATAAAAATAATGAAGTCTTAGACGATAGTTAGTTGCTCGATACTTCTATTAAACGGGTCGGTGGACGTCTTTCCCTGGGATCGATATATAAAGTCTGTAGATAGCTGTCAGTAATGATGATCTGAGGTTCCTAATGACGCCGTGGTTATTGTCTTACATATATCTGGATCTGCGTTGAGTAGATTTTAGACATTTTCAATATTTTGATTAATATCTGAAGCATGTGTTGACTCCGCGACAAATTAGATCAACCTGTTAGTAATTAACGGGCTTAGAGGAGCGATGGTTAGTGTGTGATGGATTGCCGCGCAGAAGGTCTGGGTTCAATTCACAGCTTATCGCGTTCATAAAAAAAAAATCATCCGAGTAGTCTCAATGGTCATGAAAAGCTAGTCTCAACTCAGCGTTCAAATTTTGCGTGAACAGGAGGTTTCACCTTCCTACAAAAGTACACATGGACACCTGAATAATTGTGAGAAAAAGCTAGACGCTTGGTACTAACAAGTTTGCTGTTTCATCATAACAGATTGGAATTCTGAACATTAAAATCTCCAAGGATATTGACTTCGGCTGTTCTTGTTCTTTTCGAGTTAGCTTTATGTATAGAAATAGTCTCACCTGGTGATCGTTATTCGGGGAGCGATCAATGATCAATGAACTTGTAAATTCCTTGGAGCACAAGAATGAGTCATAAAACTTCGAAGTTAGCTGGTTCCTTCGATTTATCTCTGCCTGACCATGCTAGGTCAGATCTTTAATTAGTTTTTTTCGCTGATGAACCTTCTGAACTTCTTTAAAGAGGCGAGCATGTCCTTTTCAGTCATGACTGCGAAGAATTATTTGAACCAGAATGTGTGGTCGTCCTCTTTGGAGAGGTTGAAATACACAGTTGACATGGACGTTGGCATATACCAAACATCGAATGCTGCAGAATTCGACTACAAGTTTTTTAATTGATGTTGATGTTGTAAATGTCAAAATAGCTTTTGGTTTTTGTATCTCTTGTATAACCGAATTTGGGGCAAGTTAGCTCTCAATAGTCATTATTCCAGTATGTGTCATATCTTTTGGTATCCATCATTGATAGACAAAAATTTCGAAAAGTGGGGACAACTCAGGGCAGAGGCTTTAGCATGATGTGATGCTTTTAAACCGAGGGCTCAAGAGTGAAATCCATTCTAAAACCTAACCGAACCAAAAATCCTTTGGGAAACGCATTGAAAGTATCTGATTTAGCAAAAAAAAAAAGCCTCATATTACCTATGATCAAACCAACTTCTACTCAGCGATGGTTTTATTAAATATACCGTTTTAAAAATCTGTTCGGTTTAAAAAAAATCACCTCAGAGTGAACCTGAAATAAATCCCTGACTGAACCATTACAAATGAACCCTCAACATTCATATCACCGGCATATTCAGTATCCAAAATCCCATTACGTCAATAATTTAATTCATTTCCTCAAACGATTTAAATTGAAAAAAAAAATCAAAATCCACCTCAGTGCCCTCACATTAAATGCACGAATGCTTTTATACTCGTGTACCCATACCCATCCTTCAATCCATCTCGACTTAATAATTCGCATTATAACGCTACATACTCAAATACTCGCATCAACAGAACTTACCATGATAGTGGACCTTGGGATTTCCCTTCTGCAGTTCGTACAATATGGACACATCATTATAATGGACATACTTCAGGCTGCCAACGAAATTATTATGCGAGGCCAGACCCTTCTTCTTGTGCAGGTCCGGGCCGCCGCCGAAATATATTTCCGGATCGAAGAGTAAATTTGCACTCGCACCGGGTGATATCTCGACGGTTTTTGTCTGCTGGTCCAAGATTATTTTCACAGTTCGTTGCTCATGGTATATTGTCAAATTATGCCAATAACCACGCGTCAGTTCGTCCCTCAATACAATCGACATCACATTATCGCCAAAGCACATTTCGACATGTATCGATTGGTTCTTGAGCGAGGCAGCTATATACTGGTGCTTCAGGGACTCTCCGCTGGCGTAGAACAGTGCTGAGTCATCGAAGTGCGTCCGAAACATCATACTGATTCGTGTTGTGGACGAATGCACACGATCCTTCCAATCGTAGATGCGGTACGAAACGTAGCTAGCGCCGCGTAGAGTCATGATTGTTGCAGCTGTTGGAAGAGAAAGAGAGAACAAATTAAATCAGGCTTAGCTAGAGGGCTGGGTAGGCATGGAGCACTTAAATATACTCGCAAAGCAGTTATGTCTGAAATAATTTGGCATCACGAAATTTTCCAAATGTCGCCATTGAATAGGTTGAGGTGCTGTTCTCGTATGTTTGAGTGGGTTTTGGGAATGCACCCATGGTATGGGTAGGTGGAATATCCACATGCAAATATTTTTAGATAGCTTGATGGCGAACGTCAGGTGATGGAAACGACCGGAAACAGGGCATTGGACATTGAACATGAGACAGATATCCTTATTGCGGCCTACTATAAATAAAATTCCATCCCACGTCACGTATGCCTATAATGGTGTAAAATTGAGTTATAGCAGCCTTTTGTGGGCGGATAACTCTAAGTGTATTGGTTTCACGAGGAATCAGGTCACAATTAACAAATGCAGGAGATATCAGGAATTGGGAATGGGATCATATTGATTATTCATGTGAATGGCGTTTTCATACTTTTGAGTGGATGGGAAATTTAAATGAAATGATGCGGTACAAAGCACTTCGAAATTAACACGCAATCGTGGAATGGAGATATCTATACTTTATTTCCTAAAGTAGCGCAAAGAAAAGTTTGTATATTTGACAAATCATCGTTTTTCGAAAAATTGCACTTTTGAATAAAGTGTATGAATTTTTAGGGTAGTAAACATAGTTAATTGAAGTCAAGGTATAATAGATTTCATCCCAAAGTTTGTAGTTGCTTGGAAAGATATTCGTTTCATGATATCGAAATTTTATTGAAAGCTAAGAATACGATGATAGGGAGTCCCAAGAATGTTGGTCTGTTACACTGTACTGAACAACAGAGCAGAGCTTGACATGGCTTTTACGCAGCCTGTCACGTAAAAACGTACCTATAGAGGAATCATCCTTTATGATTTCATTAATGCGTAGGTATACTGCACTGCAAACACACACATCTATGATTACTTCCTGACTGTTTCAGAATGACGCAATTCAACAATGGGCGATTTCTGGAGATGATTCAATGATCAAGATTTGATTTGACCATTGCTAAGCTTTAGAACGACGAAGGTAAATGATTGATACCACAAATGACTTGATGAGAAATTTATTGAAAATCGCCAGTTTCTTTTTGTTAAATCTGGTAATTAAGACTTCAGACATCAAATTTCGTAGATTTTATACACATGGGTTTGGTCAACGAATTATCCAAGAAGTCTTTACACTATGGGACCTCAATTCTTAAGGTGGAATCAACTGTGGAGTCTACACTACCAGTTAGGATGGACAAAGTGAACAACTTACATGAGCTGCTCCGAGAGATCTCAGAGGTAAATCAGGCTCCCTGAACTGAGATGGTGGAGCAAACATACAAAAGGGAGCACTCAATCCCGTAGTGGATACTAATAGCCCTAGGGGTATCTAATAAATTGGAACTGGCCTAACAGGTTGTACCATCAGGGTAAGTTCTTTACTAATTATGAACGTTAAGTTATGGGAGAGACAGCAGCCAAGGACACGAAATCCCCTCAAATACCAATCAGACACGGAACCGCAATGGGTAGAGATTACCGCATAATCCAGGAAACACGATGGACAGGATCAGTAATATAAAATAGAAAAAAACTTGCGACATTTATTACATATGCAAAGGCACCCGAGGTGAAGTTATTGCCCGTGAAGTTATTTCCCTGCAACGCATATATTAGGTCTGCTCCCGTACTTTTGCAGTAAATTCTCAAATTTCTTGGAGTGGGGGTAAATTATATCAGAAAGAGACAATATTACCAAAAAGTACGTGAACGCGTTTAAGTAAAAAACAGTAAAATAGTTTGTATGCCTTTTAAAGAACAAATGACATAAAACACCTGTCAAAGCGAGTTGTCAGTTTTATGTACCAACAGACAGTTAACTGATTTTTACCCACAGAAATTTCTGCAGTAAATTTTTTTACAGGTTTTTATGGAGGGGTAGTTTTTTTGCTCTCTCGTTAGCTAACTCTTTTACTTATTTTTGCGTACGGGAATAAGTAAAAATCAGTAAGAATCAGTAAATATTATTTTGTACGGGAACAGACCTAATTATGATGCAGATTCGTTGTGATAAGACTGCTCAGGTCAGGTCTATGAACCACAATTAAGCACAGTTTTGCAACATCAACCTTAGATATATATGTACACGCTAACACCGATGAGCTTTAGGATTATATCCAGGAGGAATTTTACGGCTTCCTGGGCGGAGCCATGAAACCTGTCCAAAATACAATGTGAATATCGTACTTCGAAACTTCAATGCGAAAATCGATACGAAATACATCTTCGGTGGGTCAGTTGCAAAGCAAAGCGACTTTGGAGCAGCCTGTAATACCGTGATCAGCAGCACTAAATTTCCTCGACGTGTTATTCGGTTTATGTACGATCATAGGCTTGAGGGTAAACTGATTTGCATTCATAGCGTAACGAGTATTGTTGCAGAATTGTTGAATGGGATGGGCTAAAATAGCGATAAAACAATATGTAAGGCAGGAGATATTTCGACGATGTTCGAGCGAAACTAAAGAGTTCGCTTTTCTAATGTCTCCTATAAATTTGTTAGCACGCGTTTGAATCCTATCTTGGAGGTGCAATGTTGTTTTTGATGCACCCGAACAGACGTGGGCGTTGAGCTCAAGTTTAGGGCGTATTAACGCTTTATATATTGTGGCCAGATCAGAAGGGGTGAAATAATTCTTACATCGATTAAGGAACCCTAGACATTTTGTGTGACTTGAAATTTGTGGTCGTTCCAACGTAAATCGTTACTAACACAAATACCTAACATGAAAAGTTTTTCGGTTTCTTCGATGTAATAATGACTCTAGACTTTGGTTTCGCTTTAACGACAGAAGACAGCATTGTGTTTTGGAAGCCTTGACTTCTACTAAGTTGGATTTACACCTTTTGATGATGCTATCAAGGTCGGAATTCAATGAGCTTAATATATTTTGTCATTTAGAGTCCACTTTCGAAGATGAGGAACATGAACCTGAAAAATGAGAAGCTGAGATCACTGACATCAGCGTAGGAATGAATAGGATTAGAAGTTGCAAATAGGCGATCATTAATAAAAATGAGAAAGGGAGTCGGACACAACACTGAGCCTTGAGGGACAAAAAATACAAATACAATTTTTTATCGAAACAGGCTCGTTAGAACCCAGGGCCTAGCTTTCTCGCAACCATTCATGTTTGCGAGTGTACTTCTTGCACGATGGCGGGACCTCCTGTTTAATGCCGACTCCGAACGCCTATGTTGAGATAAGCTATTCTTGACAATTGATACAAGGTGGCGCAAAAATAACCTTCCGATGTATTTTCTGATCATCACAAAAGGAGGGCCAGTGAAAAATAATTTAGATGTTGCTATGGCTGGAAATCGAACCCAGACCTTCTGCGCGACAGTTCATTGCACTAACCATCGAGCCACTAAGCCCTGAGGGACACCAGCATTTATTTGGTGACTTACAGACTTGAAATCGTCCAAAACAACTTGAATTTAACATTTCGAAAGATAGTTTCTAATCCACGGAAGAAGTTTTTCATTGATTCCAAATGCACGCATTTTAGATGAAAGGGCTTGATGCCAAACCCTGTCAAATGCCTTTGAAATATAAAGTGCAACAATCTTGCTTTCTCTACCATGGAGGATTGTTTGGTTCCACTTTTCGGTGAGATATGTCATCAAATCACCAGTAGATCTGTTGCTGCGAAATCATACTGCCGGTCATTAAGGAGTTTTCGTGTTTCGAGATATTTCATAAGCTGACGATTTATCGGCGTTTCCATACCGTTGGAAAGAAGGGTAGTAAGTGAAATTGGTCGGTAGTTGGAGAGAAGAAGATTCGCCTTTTTTTGGTACAGGCTGGACAAATGATGTTTTCCATCTACTCGGAAAGAGTCCTGATGAGAGTAGGATAGATAGAAAAGCTTACGCAGTGGTTTTACTAGCGAAGAAAAATACCTCTTCAGAATAATGGGGAATATACCATCTGGATCAGCGGAATTCTGAATTCAGGAGGAGGCTGGGCACAATCTGGCAATGTAGAACTGGCTGCGAAATGAGCATCAAGCAGATTGGCTTCGTCTAAAGAGCTGACAGCTGAAATGTCATTGTGAAGGAGCGTCGGAACTGATGATGAGGCTGAATGTTAGGTTATTTACCTCAGCAAATATCTCAACATAGCTTCCTTCGGGCATTGTCTGTCCAGAATATTCAAGCGACGTAGAATTGTGTACATTTAAATCTCACTCAATGACGATTTCAGTGTGAGGATACAGGGATACAAGATGGAGTTAGACAGCGCTTCAAATTCATTAAAAGTTGAATTACTGTCAAGGTTTGGGCTTCTTTATGTGAAACAGTAGTGGATTAGATGCCTACGGACATGGAATTTCAGCCAAATAAAATTAAATTCCGGATTGGAACATTGGCCGTATTGAGTTTGACTTTGGTAGGCTACGTGACTACGTATATACATGACAAAGCCGCAGTGAAAACAGAATAATGGCACCAAATTTTATAAGTCAATCACCTTTGTTTCACTTAGTGCCAAAACAGCTGGTTTATATTTGGAAAAAAAAATCTGACCTTAACCCACGAATATTACACACATCCAGTCTAAATTTTCTTATTACAGACATAAAAGACACAATACCGACGACAAACCAAGCAGAGAAGTGAAGGGAAGATTCGACATAAAAATATCCAATACAACTTGTCATAGGTGTTATGCCCTTACGGCAATTTGAAAATTTGAGAAATTAGCGGTGGGCAAGAGTAATTTCTTCTTATTGGACTTTTGACGAGATGTCGTTGTCAGAGTTAATAGCGAGTCCGAGGTAGACCGATGTAGACAGAGCTAGACGGTAGCTCAAACTATATTGACTGGAAATATGGTATGCAAGTCCATCTCATCAATTGCGATTTATGGGAGTACGTAGAAGGCACCAAAAGCGACTCAAAACAGGAATCCCGAGCACTGGCGGCGATCGTGTCTGGTGTGAAAACGCATATTTTTACAGACATACGTGAACTCAAATCTGGTAAAGACGTTTGGAATCGCCTTCAAAAAGTTTACTAGCCAAAAGGATTTTCAAGAGTGGCTGCATTAATCGAACAACTAGTAATGATTCGCTTTCGCGTTTGTAAGAGTATGTCGGAATACTTAAATAAAAAAGTTATGATTGCTCAACAACTAAAAGCAATCGATAACGAAATTAAAGATGGTGTTCTTGCTGCTTTGATTTTCGTTAGCTTACCAGAATGCTACAAGCCATTAATAATGGCACTGGAGAACTGTGGAGCTGATTTGACAATAGATTTGGTCAAGGAACGTCTGTTAGCCGAATCAACACGCTTTGAAACTGTTGGCAAGGAGACAGCTCTGGCTGTAAGAACGAGTCAACCCAAAAAGGCAAATAAGTTTCGTGGAAAATGCTTTAATTGCGATAATGTTGGCCACCGATCTGCAGATTGCCGTGCTACAAAGAAATTTGTTAAGGACAAATGTGACAGGTTTGATGTCACAGGTTAGTACTACCACTGCACTCGGAGTTGGAAAATTCAACATCGACGATTGGTATGTGGATTCCGGAGCGACGGTCCACCTAACAGGACGAAAGGACTGGTTAACGAACGTTAAACCAATGCATGCTAAAGGAAAAGTGGTAACTGCGTGCGGTGATCATTTCTGGATATAAATGGACAATCTGTTGAAACGCCGAGCCGTGATGTCAGATATGCCGAAGGTTTAAAATTTAATCTTATTTCTTGCAAGCAGCTAGGTAAGAAGGGCATAACGACAACAATTATTGATGACAAAAGATGCGAAATTTCTGTTCGAGGTTCTGGAGTAGTCATTGCTTTGGCAACGTCATCGGGTGATGATTTGTATAACCTCAAACGAGTTGAAGAGCCAATTGTGTGGACTTGTTATTCTTCAATCAGCACGGATTTTGCAACTTGGCATCGTCGACTTGGCCACTTGAGTGTGGGTGGCATGAAGAGATTACGAGATGGTATGGCAAAAGGCATCGTTTTCAAGGACCAGGAGTGCGATGATGTTTGTGTTGGATGTGTGAAAGGGAAGCAGCATCGAAATCCGTTCCCAAAAGGAAAAGCACGTCGTGCTACCAGCAAATCGGAGGTAATCCATACCGACTTATGCGGACCCATGCAGGAGTAGTCGTTTGGTGGCAAACGCTACATACTCACTTTCACGATGACTTCACACGTAAGACTTTTGTTTACTTCTTAACAAACAAGGATGAGACATTAGAAAAATTTAAGGAGTATAAAGTACGTGTTGAGAAGGAGACTGCATGCAAAATTCGAGCGGTACGAAGTGACAATGGCAAAGAATTTGTCAACAATAATTTTAACAAATTTTTGAGCGCTCATGGTATCCAACATCAAACCACAATCCAATACAACCCGGAGCAGAATGGCGTTGCTGAGCGAGTCAATAGAACTCTGGTAGAGAAAGCGAGATCGATGTTATTTGGCGCGAATTTGCCAAGAAAATATTGGGCAGAAGCAGTTAACACAGCTTGCTATTTAAAAAAATCGGAGTCCAAAAGTTGCTGTTAATGAAAAGACACCAGCAGAAGCCTGGACTGGTCAAACTTAAATCATCTGAGAGTTTTCGGTTTCACTGCTTACGTACATATACCTAAGGAAAAACGTAAGAAATGGGATGCCAAACCCAAAGAACATCTCTTTGTTGGCTATTGCACAGACTCAAAGGGCTATAGGATTATCGACATTAAAACAAATGAAATCATCAAATCACGTGACGTTATCTTCGATGAGAACAAAATTATATCATCTTGTGACAGCCGTAAAGTTAGTGCAGATACAAATAGCGAAAATCAGATCAACGAAGCTGACAATATATTAGAGGATGTAATGGATCAACTCGAACTCGAACATGGTGATACGCAAGCAGCTGGAGATGACATATTGGTTCCAACGAATGATGGTGATGTGGAAGCTGTTCAAAACGAATCTTTTGATCCAAGCCCCTATCAAGAAGATGATGTTTTGGATATAGTTAGAGAAAAATCACCTCTTGGACGTGGTCAACGCAGATGTATGTTTCCAACGCAATTTAACGACTACGTTATGTCTGCTGCACTAGACATTGTTTCTGATGGTGATCCCAAAGATGTAGAAGATGCACTTTCTCGAAGTGATGCGGAAATGTGGAAGAAAGCTATGCGTGAAGAATATGACGCACTCATCAAGAAAAATATATGGGAGTTAGTGGAACTGCCAAAAGGCCGAAAAGCAATTTCGTGTAAATGGGTTCTTCGTAAAAAGAAGAACGGAGTTGGCGAAACAGTACGCACGTCTTGTTGTTCGAGGATGCATGCAGGTCTGTGGTATGGACTTCGATGAAACTTCTGCACCAGTAGTCCGCGGTACAACACTTCGTAACTGGATTGCGGTGGCTACACTTAAAGACTGGAACATCGACCAGATGGATGCGGTTGCCGCATTCCTGCAGCCTGAGATAGATAAGGATATCTATATAATGCAACCCAAGTTATTCGATCAAGAAGAAGAATCACAGCCCAGAATGGTTTGCAAATTACGCAAAGCATTATATGGCCTCAAAGAGTCTGGCTATTTGTGGAACGAGAGGTTGGACAAGGAGTTCATCACTGCCTTAGTAAAGAAAAGGTAATTATAATTGCAATTTATGTTGACGATTTTCTGCTCATTACAGATAATGAAAAATCCAAGATTTGGGTAAAGGCGGAGCTTAAGAAAAGATTTGACTTGAAGGACTTAGGCGAAATTCAATATTGCCTTGGAATTCAAGCTATAAGAGACCGAAAGAAAGGTCAAACAACACTGGACCAAACAGCTTACATCGAAGCAGTTCTAAGAAGGTTCAACATGAGTGACGCGAAACCCATCTCTACGCCATTGGAATGTGGGAAGAAGTTAAGCCAGATCATGTCACCAATTAATGATGCAGAAAAGGAAGCCATGCATCATATCCCTTATCAAATGGCAATCGGGAGTCTTTTACACGCAGCACAAACAACACGACCAGACATTTCATTCGCAGTGGGGGTTCTGAGCAAATTCAACTCTAATCCTGGTAAGGAGCATTGGTCTGCGGTTAAACGTGTAATGCGATATTTGAGAGGAACAGCAGGAGCTAAAATAATTTATAAAACTACTGGAAGTAATAGAATATACAGATGCAGACTATGCAGACGATCTTGATGACAGAGTTTCTGTGAGCGGTTATAATTTTAAGTTGGCGGATGCCATTATAAGTTGGTCTAGCAAGAAACAACAAACAGTTGCACCCTGGTTGAACACCGAGGCAGAGTATATGGCTATTGCTCACGCTACGCAAGAGGCTCCGGATGATGACAATAGAATTGCAGCTTTCATCAAATGACACCATGATACAAATCGGATGTGACAACCAAAGTGCTCTTGATCTCTCAAGAAATTCACTTCATCATGCGCGGACGAAGCATATTGATGTGCAGCACCATTTTCTCCGAGACGCAGCAAAGAAAAGATGGGTGGAGTTCTTTAAGGTTACATCAGAAAAAATGATTGCAGATTCATTAACAAGGCCGGTCAATCGTCAAAAGCACAAGTGGTGCAGACCACATATTTGGTCTTGCGCTCATTTACGCTTCCTTCTCTATACCTGAAAATGTGGCATTGACATCTTCTTGAGCCCTATAATGTCAATATCGTCAGCGTTTACTAGTAGTAACACATCGGGAGTTCTCCACAATCCTCTAAAGGATTATGTAAAAGAAGTTACTTGTCTCACCGAAACATGCATACCAAAAAACGATTTATTTTGTTATGCATGTTTCTGATGAAGCAGAAAGAATTCTTTACCTTCACCCTGTGCAGATGGGCTAACTTTGGGAGATTTACCAAAGCTAGGGATGGCTCTGTACGGTCCGTTTCTATAAATGCCGTCTTATACTGCTTTGACAGTAGTGGCAGGAGTGGCATCTCTCTATATCTTCGATTGCGGGCTCTTCCTGGTCTTTTGGCTTCTTTCCTCCTTCTTGCCTATAAAGCTCAATGCGGGCCTCTTTTGAAATTCTTCGTCAAAGCGGGAGTTTTTTACTGTTAAGCGGCTCACTATTTACGGCCGATTTTATCGATTGTTAACATCGTCTCTATTGCTCTTCGACATTAGATGCCATTGTGGTATTCTATTTATTAAAAGGTTAAGGGATACTACTTCCACAAAGGTCTAGGTGGCGTCTTGCGTTTGGATTCTTTCGACATTAAATTTTTTCACAGTATTTCGAACTTGTTGTGTGGTAAATTCATTCATTCCTTGGCTCCAACAAGGTCGAAATATTTTGACACCCAAAATAAAAATAAATCATAACCTCCAAATTACAAAAAAAAATTTGTTAGATTTTCCTTGAAAACCCAGCAAACCCTGTATGTGCCCAAGTGGAATTAATTAGATATCCCGGTGCTGCACATATTGCATACTAAAATCCCTAATCCTAAAAAAAATCAACGAAAAATTTCATAGCAATATCCAAATTCGCCTCATTCGTCAAATGTCACACATCGACTTCTTTATCTCATGCCCCTAGCCAAAATCAAATAATCTCTCAATTCAAACAAATATCGAAATCCAAAAAAAAAAAAAATTAGAAAACTCCACTCTGAAAATCGAATTTTTTAAATTCTAACCTAAAAAAATATCGCGCCAACCCTGCTACTCGTTATTTCTGCGCAAAATTCCATTCCATAGTTTTAGATTGAATACCAGAAGATATATAAAGTTCGTAGTTGAATATATAGACGTAGATAGATACTTACTGTAGATATCACAGTGCTCACCCTCGTAGTGGGTACCAAAACAATCGCACGAAATTCCATAGAAGTGATTAATACATCTGGATCCCACGAAGCACAAATTCTGTCTCGAATGGCATTTATTGGAGCATCCCTCGTTCACGTTTTCATGCTTTGTGGCCACCAAAGGGGTGATTGGTAGCAGATCGGAAGCAGCCTTTCCCGAGCTTAGGACAACATTTCGAATGCAACCAACAAATGATTCGATTATATACTTGACACCATGCAGCTTCTCTTCCGAGGATAATCCTGTGAGTATGGGTGTATATGTGTGCCAGCAGTGGATTGGACGGCAACGATTATGATGATATGGTGTTGTGTAGCGGTGACATGCCATCCAGAACATATTCGTGTGAGATATTTATTTGTTGGTACCCGCCAGCCATACATGTACCGAAAACGAAAAGGAAGAGAACAGAACACGTAACGTAAATTGGGAATTTTCGGACAAAAGCGCATGAAAAATTGAAAAGGATACTCGTGCATCATGGTGTGATGCACCTTTTTTTATAGTGTGTTGCATGAGATTGCCGAACTCGATGAAAATGCCGGACAAGATTAATTGGTTGCCGTTCTCCTTAGATTTGAGTTTAACTGAATCTACAGCTGGAGTGGCGACCAATTAAATGCAATGAGATGAAAAATTTAGCTAAACAGGCTTTTAGCCCCTTAATTGAGTGCTAGACTTATTATAAATGTTACTCGGCACTATACACACAGGTCTTAATCAAACCGAACTCGTCTCGAATAGAGAGGAATGATTAAGAAAAAAAAAAGAAATCCTTAATCAACGGGCAACTTACCTCCGACGAGCACAACTGATGGCAGATTCGTGGAGACACCGTAGTTGGTGTCGTGATTCAGTCCTTTCAGATAGACTTCCTCTTGGCTATTGTCAACGCGAGCTATTAATCTTGCTCCATGCACATCGATGCGGACCTGTGAACAGCATGAATAGAGAAAGCAAAGAAATTGATTTAGTTCGACAGAGATAATGACGACAACGAGGACTCCGTCGATGATGATGACGATGATTGTGATGGTAGCGATAGTGGATGAAAAAATTGCAATGCACTCCTTCTTTGTCCTTGGTAAGATCGAAACAATTGGAAAATTGCAATTTTTCTTCAATTGTTAGGTACTACTGCAAACGGATTTCTTCTCTAGAACGCATCGCGATATACAACACTTACCATGACACTATGCCATTCATCGCGATTCAGTCCCTCGCCCACTGTGACACTTGTCGCATGCTTTCCAAAGACATGCACCACTTTCAGTTGCCCCTTCTCGACAATGACATATAAGGCATACGGATCCAAGTCAATGTAGTCGGGATTTTTTACATTGTGATAAACTAGCAGACCGTGGGGAAGACGTGTTCGAAATTGAAAGGAGATCTCTCTACATAACCTGAAATGACAAAAAAAAAACACGAAACGAGTGAATTTCGAAAAAAGGACGGATTTTGAAAAATAAGGACAGGTTCCTCTTGTATTGTTATCAGTTGAGGAAGGTGAACCATTAATATGGACCGGAAAGAGTCTATAATCGATTTTGGAATATGCATTATTCCATAAGGTGCCAACAAAGGACTTTAGTTTTCTCTAATTATGTATCAGCCAAAGCCTGGTTCAAGTCGGGACACCCCCTTTGCTGTAACGCAGAACATTCTATGCGATAACTTTCGCACTATACTACAGTTGCAAGAGTATTTTCAGATCTTGGCATACTGCTGGCCCAGATATCACCCCATCGTTTTGAGGAGGTGTACATTCCACGCTGAACGGCAGTTCGAAGACTCAGAGTTGTTTGCGGTTGGCTACATTTCGCTGTACAAATTACGGCATCCTACAAAGGGCAAAAAACTCAACTAAAACCATTGTCCAATTCGTCAGGTCGTAAATGCTGGTATCCCTAAAGGCTTCGTTTTGTCTCCAATACTTTTTTTCATTTTTGTCATCCATTGCCTGCAATTTCTAATCCATTTCATTTCATTGCTGTTGTTAGTACTCCCAGCTTTTCATATTCCTTTACAAGTCCACACCACACCCTTCATTTCCGGAAGGAAAATAACAAAAAGAAGTTACTGGCCCTTATGGCAGGGCTGCTAACAGGGGCCTGTCTGGTTGACTTTGAAAAGTCCTTCGACAGAGTATGGTTAGAGGGGCCTTTCTACAAGCTGACCAGACTGGGCATGCCCATGCTATATATGATTTATGAAATGCTTATGGGAACGAAGTTCCATGTCAAATGTGGCAACGTAACATCGAGTAAAGTCTTTAAAATTAAAAACGGTTTACAACAGGGGCGGTGAACTCCCCGATATTGTTTAACATTTATACAAGTGGTATGGTAGGTTCTCTCAGACACGCTATAGCGTACGCAAATGATCTAGTGGCGTACAGATCCGGTCCGAAAATCGAGGTCATCAACATAGTTTTGCAACATGACTTCGATCACATTAAGGGATATTGCGATGATTGGAAATTGAGAATCAATTTTCAAAAAAACCGAAACAATTCTGTTTAGGACCCCATTGCGTAGGGGTTCTGGCGATACCAGAAAAAACTGGAAAAAAATTGTGTATAATTGGGCAGCATGGACGGCCGTTGGCTGTGAGAAGTGAAGTCAAATACCTTGGCATCTGGCTTGACAAGTTTCTGTATTTTAACATGCCTGTCTGGCCAGGGCTAGGGGGGCTTATGCTCTGACAAGAAGACTGTTTCAAAGCAGTCAACTTGATTCAAGGGTGAAAGGCCTTCATAAGGCCGATCATCGCTTACGGATATCCAGTTTGATTCAATGTATCACCAGCCTACATGGAAAGGATACGGCTGTTTGAGAGGCGTTGTCTCCGATCCTGTTTAGGATTGTACCAAACGCCGGACTCCGAGTTCATAAAATATTATCGCAACAAGGTCCTATACAATGGGGCTCAGTTGAATAGAATTAACAATTTCCTAATTGAGGTGATTCGAAGGCACGCTGCAAGGCCGATGGCCAGCGACAACAGCCTGATCTTCGGGGCTTATTACTTACTTACTTACTTAAGTGGCGCTACAGTCCGGAGTGAACCTGGGCCTCAACCAACATGCCTCTCCAATTAGCCCGGTCCTTAGCTAACTGCCTCCAGTTGCGCACTCCAAGTTGGTTGAGGTCGGTTTCCACTTGTGCGAGCCACTTAAGGCGAGGTCTTCCTCTACTGCGTCCGACGTCTGGCTGGGAATCGAAGACTCTGCGAGCCGGAGTATTGGTGTCCATTCGTTCTACATGTCCTAGCCATCTTAAACGTCCCATGCGGAGTTTTTTGACAAGGGGCATGTCGCTGTACAGCTCGTATAGTTCTTGGTTGAATCTTCGTCTCCATAGCCCGTCAACGCAAACGGGACCGAAGATTTTTCGAAGAATTTTCCTCTCGAATCTACCAAGGATTTCTTCATCCGCTTTTGATACGGTCCATGCTTCAGCGCCGTAGAGCAGGACTGGGATGATCAGGGGGTAGTTAGTAGTTCGAGTGAGGGCTTTACTACTAAATTGCCTTCTTAGCCCGAAGAAACAGCGGTTGGCAAGAGTAATTCTTCGTTTAATTTCTGACGAGATGTTGTCAGAGCTAATAGCGGAGCAGTGGTAGACAAAGTCCCGTACTACCTCAAAGTTATATCTGTCAATGGTGACGTTCTGTCCAATTCGTCGATGTTGTGAGTCCTTTCGTGATGACAGCATATACTTAGTCTTACCCTCATTTACTGCTAAACCCATTTTCGCCGCTTCCTTCTCTATACTAGCAAACGTGGCTATGACATCACGTTGAGTCCTACCAATGATGTCAATATCGTCAGCGTATGCTAGTAGTTGCACCGACTTTTGGAAAATTGTGCCTCTGGTGTTGGCTTTAGAGTTTTGCACAATCCTCTCCAAGAATCAGATTAAAGAAGTCACATGACAGCGCATCGCCTTGCCTAAATCCTTTTTTGGTATCGAATGTGTCGGTGAGGTCGTTTCCGACCCTAATGGAGCAGCGAGAATTCTCTATCGTCATCCTACACAAACGGACGAGTTTGGGCGGTATACCAAAACTAGACATGGCTCTGTACAGTTCGTCTCTATAAATGCTATCATATGCGGCTTTGAAATCGATGAATAGGTGCTGGGTATCGATTTGGACTTCTTGAGTTTTTTCCAGGATCTGCCGAAGTGTGAAAATTTGATCGGTTGTGGACTTTCCTGGCCTAAAACCACACTGATAAGGGCCAATCAGGTTGTTGGTAAACGGTTTCAGGCGTTCACATATTACGGCAGATAGGATCTTGTAGGCGATGTTGAGGAGACTTATGCCTCTGTAGTTGGCGCAGTTCAGAGGGTTTCCTTTTTTGTGGATCGTGCAAACGATGCTGAGGTTCCATTCTTCAGGCATATTTTCATCCGACCAGATTTGGCTTATGAGTTGGTGGATGTTACTTACCAAGTCATCTCCGCCGGCCTTATAGAGCTCAGCGGGAAGGCCGTCATTTCCGGCAGCCTTATTAAGCTTGAGTTTAGATATTGCTATCCTCACTTCACTCAGGTCGGGTGGTTGGCAGTTTTCGCTGTCGTTGCCAATATTGAATGGTTCGTTCTGCCTGACAGCGGAATGTTGTTCGTCATCGCCGTTTAACAGTCTGCAGAAGTGGTTCTTCCATATCCTCAGCATCGACTGTGTCTCAACTACAATATTTCCTTGTTCATCTCGACAGGATTCTGTTCGAGCCTTGTATCCTTGGCTTTGACGTTTTACACTTTGGTAAAACTTGCGAACATCGTTCCTGGAGTGGCACCTCTCTATATCCTCGATCGCGCGCTTTTCGTGCTCTTTATTCTTCTTGCTGAAAAGCCGATGTTCTTCCCTTCTTCTTTGCCTATAGAGCTCAATGGCAGCTCTCGTCTTCACCTGCAGCTTAGCCTTGTAGGCCTCGTTCTTGGCTGCGAGCATCTGTCGGCATTCCTCATCAAACCAGGGGTTTCTTGCTGGTGGGCGCGAGAAACCTAGCACATCAGTTGCGGCTGATCTAATGGCCTGTTGGCATCGTTGCCATTGCTCTTCGACATTCGATGCTGGTGGTATGGTGTTAATCGAGAGGTTAAGGGATACGCGTTGTGCGAAGGTCTTGGCGGTCTCTTGCGATTGCAGTCTTCCGACATTAAATTTTTTCACAGTATTTCTGGATTGTTGTGGCGTGGTGGATATCCGCATTCTTACCTTGGCTGCTACAAGGTAGTGATCCGAGTCGATGTTAGCTCCTCGGAATGTTCGGACATCCAAAATTCTGGATGCGTGCCGCTTATCTATCGCAATGTGATCAATTTGGTTGACCGTTCGTTGATCTGGAGACCGCCATGTCCCCTTATGGATATCGAGGTGAGGAAACCGTGTGCTGGCTATAGTGGCATTTCGTTCCGTAGCGAAATCAATTAGCCTAAGTCCGTTACCAGACGTGTTGTCGTGTAGGCTATGTTTTCCGACAATACTTCTAAAGATGTCTTCTCTTCCTACCTTTGCGTTAAAATCTCCCAGCACGATTTTAACATCGTACTTCGGTAGTCGCTCATAGGTTTTGTCGAGGAGCTCGTAGAAGCAATCCTTAGCTATATCATCTTTTTCTTCCGTCGGAGCGTGAGCGCATATAAGGCTTATGTTGGCGAATTTGGCCTTGATGCGGATTGTTACTATGCGTTCGCTAATGTCTTGGAAACATAAGACTTCTTGCCTAAGTCTGGCACTTATAACAAATCCGCATCCGAATAGTCGCTGTTTCTGCTCACTATAACACGGTCCGTAGTATATGTCACAGTTTTTCATCCTCTTTTTGCCCGGCCCATCCCATCGTATTTCCTGGATGGCAGTAATGTCTGCTTTGTAGCAGTTTAGGGCTTCCGCTAGTTGTTCGCCTGCACCTCTCCTGTTTAATGTTCTCACATTCCAGGTGCAGATACGAACGTCGTTGTCCTTTTTTCGTTTAGCAGGGTCGTCAACAATAAAATCCGTCCTTTCCGAGGCTATTGGTTGCTTCGTAACCATGTTTTTTTTCTGTGGGTGGGTAGTTAGCCCAAAGCACAACCCCCAACCTGGAGGGCCAGTTCCAATTTATTAGATACCCCTAGGACACGGGGCCATCAGTATCCACTACGGGATTGAGCGCTGCCGTTGGCCTTTCGGTTCATCCGCCACCATCTCTGTTCAAGGGGCCTGACTAACCCTTGAAATTCCTAGACAACCTGTTGTCCGAATATGTCAGAGCAGCTCATCTAGGTTCGCCTGGGACAGCAGGCCGGGTATTCATCCGTGCCATTCTCACCAGGGTGTTTATAGTGTTGCTGTTTTTCGTCGTGTTATCAACACTCGCACTTATCGTTTAGCAAGTCAAATCCGGTTGGATGAGACCAGTACCCGATGGTTACCACTTGGAGGTAAAAATAAGCACATTTGATGTGTAGTCAGAGTTGCAACACTGGGCATTGCCAAGTTAACGCCAATCAGAGTCTACCCTCGTTCTACAGCACCCAATCATCACAACACATGCGAAATACACGTTAATAAACAATGTTACGCTACACTGCTCCAGAACGCGGAATATTGGTGACTATTTTTTATTTTTCATTATTTTTTTTTAAATTACAGCCAAAAAACATCGGCAGGTTATTTTTGCGCCACCTGTTATTATGCAATTTTCCAATGCTTACTAACCTCACCTACCCATATAAAGCTCTAAATGAAAACATGTAATACGGAGATTCTTTATTAAGGTCATCCCATTCTACGGAAGCATGGTCGATCGAAATTGTTCTATAATTTCGGTTTGAGTTTGGAGGCAGCAAATATTTAGGATGAACCTTACGAGCTGTATAAGGACTTGGTGTAGAAAAACTACAATTGCGCAATTGGCGCCTAAGATGACTAGGACTAGGTCGAATGAATACCAAATGCTCTAGCTTATAGAGTTTTCTTAACAATTATTGACGCAGTAGATGAAGAACTCATAGAAAATGTCTGCAAAATACGAAAACACATAAAAACTAAAAAAAGGCTTTTTAAAAGGCTATTACGCGTTAATAATAAAAGATCCCATGCATACTCTTAATATACATTTATTTTTTAAACTACCAGGACTTTTCTCATTCTTCCTGAAAATAACAAAAAAAAAACATACGCAAACCGTTGTCAACTATTTGACATCATAAAATTGATTTGGAGCAAAGCCCAACCAATATAAAAACGTTATACCTTCATCAGGGCTAAAAATACGTCTAGCCAACTGAAACTTTGGGGTAGCGCTGCTATTTTTGTTGATAATTTTGCATTTACGCTTTCCAATCACTGTCTAGACATTTGCCTTACTAATTTGTGTGCGTGCCCTCGTTAGGCATCAAAATTCAATCAGATAGGCAGCTGTCAAATTACCATGACCTCGAAACCAGCGAGCAACTTAAAGAGCTTTTTACTAATAGCAGTCGTGCATACATTAGCAATCGATTTGTGTAATAAAATTTCAATCTGATTCGATCCATCAGTACCAGGTTGCAGGACCAATTTATTGTCCTAATCTCCTCATCACTCATTATTCCACTCACACTATTGGGGGTAGATAACGGTGATTTTCTTATTGTTCGTTTCACTGAGTTCGCGATTTTTTAGACTAGTCACGTCGCTATGACAGTCACCTCTTCAGAAGCGCACCTTTGCCGTCAGTTGGCCTGTGTCAACAGCCATTTCAGATGACACAGCCAAACGTAATCGCTAACCAATTACTCTCGGGAGCTTTTGTTTAATTTTGTCGCTCTAAACCTACACACATACAACCCAACCAAAAGCAAACGAGATACATACCTTAATTGAAACGTCTGGATGATGTCCCCGTCCATCTGGATGAACGTGTTGTTCTTCGCAAAGACAAATGTCTTCTCGTGGCCCGTCTCGGCGAACGTCAGCTCGGGGCCACGTAACTCGAACGGTACCGGTACATGCGACGGATCATCATAGTGCATCGGTGGAAGGGTGTTCGATTTGGTGGCGATCGCCACCTCAGTGGTGGGGGGCTCCTTCGTTGTGGTCTGCAGCAGATAAGGTGGCAGCGTATCTGTAATTGTAAATCGAGAATGTCAGCGAATGTGGAGGGCTCAATGATTATGACAAATTGATTTCAGCCTTACGTGGTCCTCCAACACAGTGGTATAAGCACTCGGCCTCCGTATTGAAGCGGTTCTGGTTGTTGCCTTCACAGCCGCCCCAAATGAAAGTGGTGCACTCGTTGGTGGTTGGCTCGAAGCGCCATTTGTAGAGGTAGTGTTTACATGGTCCTGGATCACCGGGACCGGTGCATTTCTCATATATTTTCTCCTTAACGAGGGTGCTGGTAGCGGTGTTGTTGCTATTGCTGCTACTACTACTTGTGCTGGGACTATTGTTGCTGCTGTTGTTATTGTTGCTGCTACTGCTACTGCTGCTGCTGCTGCCGCTACTGCTGCTGGGGTTGGTAAGGCTATTTGTGTTGGTGCCGGGATTGGCATTGGTAATAGGATTTGTATTTGTAGCGGCAGGTACTGAGGAGACGAGTAAAAGATTCACTAAAACTAGAAGATTGCATAGCGTCCAGGCTACATGACGCTTCATTGTTGTTGCACAGAAGTTGCGGTCCTTGTTGGAACTGAAATGAGAAGAATAAGAGCGTGGGTTAATTTTTGACATTTACAGATTGGCAGTCAGCTTAACTGTGCTAAGGATACAAAGAAGAGGATATCTTTATATATATATATGCAGGGAGACATCCTTTGCCAGGGACACACATACTGTTTTCATTTCTTCGAAAATGATTTATGGTGTTAGTTTGTTTGCATTTCGCACTGACAACGAATACTAAGAGGATTAAGGATCAACAAGTTGCTATATTTGTGTGGTACACTGAATTTGATTAATGGAGGCAATTCATATCCTCTGGGGCAGAATCTGGTATAATAGGGCATGCCTATGCCAATAACTCTGTTTTGTAATCGTGAATTGATGCAGTCGACTGAGTGTTATTTTAACCAAAGGATGTCAGGTTAATAGTTGTTTTATTGTCCGGGTGGTGCCTGAGGTATTTAGGGATGTTTATCCTAAATCACAAGTGTACTAAATCCAGGCGGCCACTGAAGTGAGGTAACGTATTTAAGATTTAATAGAACTGTTCGATTATAAATTTAAATGTACCATGTACGGCAATTCTGTTAGCATCGAAGTGAGAAGGGTTCAATTACTTATAGCAGAGGATGGATACTCGCCCCCCAATTCAGTGAGTTTCCTTTAGTTTATTAAAGTTTTGGACCAACCTATTTTTGCAGGACATTTTTAAGTAAATATAAACATTTTCAAAATCCGTCACTGTCGCACCCACTTTCAGAAAAATTTTGTTTTTGGTGAAACTACAAAGACTTTTGAAAAAGCGTCTGAACAAGAAATTAAAAAAATCGTACAGCGTTGTTTTTTCGATAGCTATCATGTGTTCATACGTTTAGTTATGGGGATTTAAACGAAGGCACAACCCATTGAATTTAGAAAATCCATAAATAAAATGGGAAGAATTTTGCGGAGATGCTTTAAGTATGCCGTCGAATTTTCGTTCACATTACTGCACCTTTTCGGTGTATACATACTTGCTTAAGTTCGGTTACAGTCCGGAATGAACCTCAGCCTCAACCGACATGCATCTTCAATTACCCGGCCCTTTGCTAACTGCCTCCAGTTGCGCACTTCAAGTTGGTTGAGGTCGCTTTCTACTTGCGCGCACCAATTAAGGCGGGGTCTTCCTCTATTGCGTACGACGTCTGGCTGGGAATCAAAGACTCTGCGAGATGGAGTATTAGTGTCCTTTCGCTCTACATCTCCCAGCCATCTGAAACGTTCTATCCGGAGTTTTTTTTTTTGACTAGGGGTATGTCGATGTACAACTCGTATTATTATTGGTTGAATCTTCGTCTCCATAGTTCGTCAACGCAAACGGAACCGAAGTTTGTTCGAAGAATTTTCCTCTCGAATCGAAAAAGGATTTCTTCATCCGATTTTGATACGGTCCATGCTTCAGCGCCGTAGAGCAGGACTGGGATGATCAGGGTCTTATATAGGATCTCCTTAGTAGTTCGAGTGAAGGCTTTACTACTAAATTGCCTTCTTAGACAGAAGAATCAGCGGTTGGCAAGAGTAATAGCGGAGCCGAGGTAGAACTCCATACTATCGTCGGCGTATGATGGTAGTTGCATCGATTTATGGAAGATTGCGCCTCTATTGATGGTTTGGAAGTTTTGCACAATCCTCTCAAGAATCAGATATAAGAAGCCACATGACAGTGATTAGCCTTGGCCAAATCACCGAATTTATCGGTGAGGTCATTTCCGGCCCTGATGGAGAAGCGAGAATTCTTCATCATCATCCTACACAGACGAACGATTTTCGGCGGTATACCAAAACTAGACAAGGCTCTGTATAGTTCGTCTCTTACATCAATGAATAGGTGGTGGGTATCGATTTCGACTTCATGTGGTTTTTCAAGGATCTGCCGAAGTGCGAAGATTTGATCAGTTTTGGACTTTCCTGGCCTAAAACCACACTGATAGGGGCCGATCAGGTTGTGGTAAACGGTTTCAGGCGTTCACATATTGCGGCAAATAGGATCTTGTAGGCGATATTGAAGTGAACTATGCCCCTGTAGTTGGCGGAGTTCAGAGGGTCTCCTTTTTGTCTGGATGAGGCAAACGATGCTGAGCTTCCTTTCTTCAAGCATACTTTCAGCTGACTAAATTTTGCTAAGCAGTTGGTGAATATAACTACCAAATCATTTCCAATGGCTTTATAAAGCTAGGCATGAAGACCTCCAGCCTTGTTAAGCTTATGTTTCTTGCTCTTTTTTCTTCTTTCTGAAAATCAATTAACTGCAACAATGTAGTGGTCCGAGTAGATGTTAGACCCTCGGAATGTTCGGAAATCCAAAATACTGTATGCGTGCCAATTGTCCATCGCAATGTGATCAATTTGGTTCACCGTTCGTTGATCTGGCGACCGCCATAGTCATATCCCATTATGGATATCGAGGTGAGGTAACCCTGTGCCAGCTATAGTGGCATTTCGTTCCGTAGCGATGTCAATAGTCCGTTGCCAGACGTGTTGTCGTGTAGGCTTTGTTTTCCGACAATACTACTAAAGATGTCTTCTCTTCTTACATTTGCTTTAAAATCTCCCAGCACTTTCATAGTCGCTCATAGGTTTTGTCAAGGAGCTCTTTGGTCCTGCAATGGTGTTTCTCAGGTCGCCTTATGCGGCAATTTTGCTTGTTGGTTAGCATGGGCACGTTGGTCATCAACAATGCCCTGTTAAACCGTATTCCAATCGAGTTGGACGGTCTGTCAGCAATATTATTTCATTTGTTTGTACTTTATAAATAATAGAAATCCAAAACATCCTTCAAAACGTCAGCAAGATGGTTCCACTGACGTAAAAATTTTAAGCGGAATGACGTTACGACACTTGTGGGTTCTCGGCAACACTCTGTCTTAGCGCTTTAAGCAGTTCATTGAAACAATCTCTGGGGTTAATGAACGTCATTTCGACGATCTTAAACTGTCTAGTGTTTAACTTGACACCAAACGAAGAATAGTGTTGTGACGGTGCTTGGGGTCACGATATTTTCGACAATATGCAACACAACTGAAGGACTACAGTGTCACTATTTCAGCCCCTTGTTGCGGTGTGAAGCGATTACTTCTTAAAATTATACTAAATTGACGTTTCAATAACATGGTCACTCGAGTCAATCGGTTGATAAATGTCACTGTTATTCTATATTCACATACCGATATAAAAGATGGCGCAGCTTTCAGATGTGAGTGTTTTGTCTATCGCAATGTGATAAGTTTGATTGACCGCAATGTCTCGTACACATACTGAGGTGGGGGAAATCATCAGCTGGCTATAATATTTTGTACCATAGCAGTGCTAATTATTCTTGGTCCCCAACCATACAATTTCATGTTCAATTTTTTTTTGCCGCTCTGCCGCTCTGTGCGTGACCTTAGCCTAAGGCTAAGGTCGTGAATGGCATTAGCCTTATATGTTTCCCCATTCAATTTAAGGGTTGAAATCACCCAGCTTCCAAATAGCCGCTGGTTGTACTCATTACAATCCGGTCCGTAGTAAATGGCAGGATTTTCCATCCTCGTTTTGCGCATATATCCTGAATGACAGTAATGTCAGAATTTAAATGATTTCGTCCTTTGCTAGTTGTTTGGCTTAACTTTCTCTATTAAGTATTCAAAAATACCACTAGGAAGCTGTCCTTGGTTGTCAACAGTAAAATCTGTCCTATGTGAGGCTTTTGGTTGCTTGGTAATAATTTGTTTTGACTCGATTAACTAGTTAACCTTAAGTTCAACTAACAACGTGTCAGGCCAGTTGCTAGGACACGGGGTCACCATTGATCGCTACTTTGGTCTTTCGACCTATTATATCCCCTTGTGAGAATTTTTGGTAAATAACCTCCTCCGACTTGTCTCCATAAGAGTCGAATAAAGTTTGTTGCAATGCATTTACTTTAGTTTGGCAATAGCCCCTGGGTTGCAGTATCATTAAATGACGTCGAGGTAAAGTAATTTATCGAGGATGAGCTATTTTTACCTTAGGCTGTGTTTTCACTGCTAAAATCTGTATCTCCAATCTCCATTCGACAAATAACGGGTCCGCCATCTAACGTTTTTTTTTCAACTAGTGCTTATTTCGTGAATGGTAACACTTAGCTCATGTCTGATTTGACAGATAATTAGTTTTATCCTTCCGCTGAACGAATATGGTTTTGTAAACGCTGGGAAATATTGCGACATTACTTTGAAAATCATGGTAATGTTGTAGAATGTGTGCGAAAATTGCGTACGAATTTTGGAAGAAGAGAAGCACCGTCAGCTCCGTATGTTCGTTATCTTGTGAAAAAAGTGAAAGAAACTGGCATCCTCATCGATAAACCAAAGCGTGAAAAGCCAAAAACAGTGCGTACACCCGAGAATATTGCTGCTGTGGCTGAAAGTGTGCGTGAAGCGCCATCAACATCAATTCACCGTCGTTCTCAACAATTGAACATTTCGGAGACATCATTGAGACGAATTTTGCATAAAGACCTTGGTATGACGCCATACGAAGTCCAATTGGTTCAGGAGTTGAAGCCAACTGACCATCTAATGCGTTTTCGCTTCGCTAAATGGGCCTGCGATCGACTTAGAGAAGATGCCGATTTTGCCAAAAAAATCATCTTTTCAGATGAAGCTCATTTTGATCTTGGCGGGTATGTAAACAAGCAAAGTTGTCACATTTGGGGCACAGAAAACCAGCACACATACATTGAAAAGCCGATACACCCAAAACGAGTCACTGTTTGGTGCGGATTTTGGTCCAGAGGCATAATTGGCCCAGTTTGCTTCGAAAATGAGCAAGGAGTGGCCGTTACAGTCAATGGCGATCGTTATCGGGCCATGTTGAACGAATTTTTGTTCACAAAAATTTAAGAGGAGGATATTGGCAACATTTGGTTTCAACAGGACGGCGCTACGTGCCACACAGCCGAAGCTACACTCGATGTTTTGCTCCCTGTTTTTGAAGATCGCACTAGCGATGTCGTTTAGCCACCTCGGAGCTGCGATTTGACACCGTTGGACTATTATTTGTGGGGTGCCGTAAAAGATAAGTGTTACGCCGACAAGCCAGAGACAATTGACGCTTTAAAGGACAATATTCGTGAAGCCATTGGTGAAATACAGCTGCACACAATCGATAATGTGCTTAAAAATTGGACCGACCGTGTAGGTTACTGCATGGCCAGCCGAGGCAGCCATTTGAATGAAATTATTTTCTATTATTAACCGGAAGGATTGTACTTTGGAAAATTTAAAAAAGTTATTTGGCGGACCCTTTAGTTTGACCGCAATGACATTTTCTTACCAGTACGATAGTATGCCTCTATTTAACTCAAGGAGTCATGATTCAGCTCATATTTCTCTGCTTCTGGTGATATAGTTCACTGGAAGTGCCGTCAAACCTCAATGCCCTAAAGTCCTCCTTAAACTGCCAATAAGATACTATTACAATTCCCTGCAAAAAATTGTGAAATAGAACTGACGTCCAAATTCAAACGTGTCCCGGCTCCTACTAACATCTAAATTAAATAGAAATATTGGTATACGCAAGCCATGTCGAAAAATACTTGAATTCAACCAAAGCCATTTCAATCTGCTATTGGAAATCGGTTTTTATTACATCCCGGATTCCTATAGTATCGCAATCTGCAATCGATGCGATAAGGCAAATAAATACACGCTCCGATTGTCTACCTACCAGTGAGCCAGAACTGCGAGCAAATAAATCCTTTCACCGCTCACCGCCCGTTCTAAGGGCATTCCAATTTGAAAGCAGGGATTAGGTATCGATCTATGCAAATAGACGACCATAGTGTGGTGCTCTTTCGATTCAATGCATCTCGCAAATGCTGCCATCGTAACTATACACATCTATAAACAAACATTCCTCACAACGTGTGCTCCTATTTGTATGTAAAATCAGATCCTAAATTTGATAGATATTTATAGATACACAGCATCCTAACGATTTATGTTAACTGTGCAATTATTAGTTCCAGCTTCCAGTTTAGCAAGGAACCTGCCCAGCGACTGTGGACCGAGAGCGCAGCCAGACATCGAGTACGTTTTTGACATTCATAATGGACACAATAGGGCCATAAGCGGGACCAGCTATATATCGATGGATGCAGAGGCTGCTGCCTATGCCCGTGTACGTATTTCATCTGGTTATTTATAAACGCAAGTGAAGCGACAAATTATTCGTCCAGTAATTTATATTTCGGCTTAGATATCAAATAATTCAGTTTTTACGACAGATCGAGTTTTTGAATTAAGCACTTTCGGGCTGGACAGACAACAAGCAGGACTTTGTATGCCTATATACTAGGCAGAGTCAGTGTGTATGACTGATGCAGTATAAACAAATAGGACTGTTTGTGTCAATATATAGTCTTGTATATCTTTGACGTATGTCAATACATGTTTGGTAAAATAACATACAAACAGTTGGATTGGTACTCCGACTTGGTTACTATGCTTACTGTGGATTTGGATGGTTGTCAAACAATGTCAAGTGGAGGTGGATTATTTGAATAATCTTTGTGTTGGGTATGATTTTGGAACTGGATACATCCATAGAGATGTAAGGAATTGTGTAGATATTTATGCATATCAAAAGTATGCCAAGGCAATAATGTCACTCGTTATAACGGGTGATTTTTTAGCTGGTTTGGTTTTGGCAACACTGGTTTTGACAGCTGACGTGTGTTTAGTACCTTGTGTCACTGTCAAACAGCTTCAGTTTGGTTTGCTATTTAACCATGGATCGTCTTACAAATGAACAACGCTTGCAAATTATTGAATTTTACTATCAAAATTCGTGCTCGGTTCGAAATGTTCATCGCGCGCTGCTTCCATTTTATGATCGGCATTCTCGACCTTCTGAGCAGTCTATTCGGAAGATTGTGACCAAATTTCGCACCAAATTTACTTTGTTGGACATTAAACCACCAACACGTTTACGTACTGTGCGTAGTGAAGAAAATATTGCGGCCGTATCAGCTAGTGTGACAGAAGACCGCCAAATGTCGATTCGGCGCCGTTCCCAGCAGTTAGGCCTTTGTTACAGCACTACGTGGAAAATTTTGCGGAAGGATTTGGGCGTAAAGCCTTTTAAGATACAGCTGGTGCAAGAACTAAAGCCAGCCGACCTACCACAACGCCGAATTTTTGGTGAATGGGCTCTTGGAAAGCTGGCCGAGGATCCGCTTTTTTATCGAAGAATTGTGTTCAGCGATGAGGCTCATTTTTGGTTGAATGGGTACGTAAATAAGCAAAATTGCCGCATTTGGAGTGAAGATCAGCCAGAAGCATTGCAACAGCTACCAATGCATCCCGAAAAAGCCACTGTTTGGTGCGGTTTATGGGCCGGCGGAATTATTGGGCCATATTTCTTCAAAGATGATGCGAATCGCAGCGTTACTGTCAATGGTGAACGCTACCGAGCGATGATAACAAACTTTTTTTTGCCCGAAATGGAAGTTCTTGACTTGCATGATATGTGGTTTCAACAAGACGGTGCCACATGCCACACAGCACGCGAAACAATGGCGCAATTGCGAGGCGAGTTTGGTGAACAGTTAATTTCACGTTTCGGGCCGGTCAATTGGCCGCCTAGATCGTGCGATTTGACACCATTAGATTATTTTTTGTGGGGGTATGTCAAGGCTAATGTCTATAGGGACAAGCCCGCTTCGATTGACGCACTGGAAGCCAACATCCATGCATTCATTCGTGAGATACTGGCCGATATGTGTGAAAGAGTATGCCAAAATTGGACTCAGCGGATGGGCTACCTGAGACGCAGCCGCGGTCAACATTTGCATGAAATTATCTTTAAACATTAAATTGCAAGGTTCAAACTATCGATTTTTTTTCGAATTTTTTGTGTTTTTTTTTAAAAAAAGTTCTAAACCTCTTAAAAAATCACCCGTTAGAAATCGATGAATTGTTCATTTCTTTGTAAATATCGGTACTAATCAACTAGTACTGCAATACTCGAAATGTGGCATAAAGTTTATTCAATATTTTCAGGTTAACATTTGGAAGTTTTGATCTACGGTAACCCTCCATAAGAGATATTGTTACGAAGCAACCAATAGTTTCAGTAAGGATTATACTTACTGTTGATTATGTCTACAATAGAAAATATCCTTCCCGTAACAATGACTGCTCGACGATTATGCTATCTGCAACTGGAATGTTAAGACCGCTCATAGCAAAGGAGCCGTCGAACAATCTGCTAAAACTCAGACATTACATTCATCCAGAAAATACTATAGGACGGGCCTCAAGTAAAACTAAACGTATATCCGACCGATATAGGTAAGACGTTTTATGCTTAGACTACATCAGCGAACACATTGTGACAATTTGCATCAAGGCAACATTAACAAATACAAATAAATAAATAAATGTACTAGCTATACCTGATGGTTGGGTGTTCTAGAACGATGGTAGACTCTAATTGGTTTTAACTTGACAATGCCCAGTGCTCGCAACTCTGACTACACATCAAATGCGGGTACTGGTCTCATCCAACCGGATTTGACTTTTTAAACGATAAATGTGAGTGTTGATAACAAGACGTAAAACAGAAAGAATACCCGCTCTGATACCCGTTCGCCCAGGCTAACCTAGATAAGATGTTTTTTTTTTATTTTATTTATTTCATCTACTGAGCTTAACTCTAACAGATTACTAACAATATTGTAATAACTTAAGGTATGTGTAATAATTTCAGTATTAAATATTTAAAATTCATTCTATTTAGTGTTAAATCTATTTCATTTGGAATTAGCAAAGGTGATTCATTAAAAAGTTTAATACATCTTGATATGGGTTCGTTGCATCCATAATTATTGTAATGTCTTGGTCGACCAATTAATGAGAAAATAATACACGTGTGGTTTCGGCTAAGGGTTACAATAGAATGCTTTATTACTTAAGAGTTAAAGTACAAAATACGATTGTGCTAGTGATGCCATACTTTCATTATTAATACAATACCTTACACGCCCCCTCTTCAGATGTCTAATTCTTAGTGATGAGAAATTCAATGTATCTTATGTATATATATTTAAGTTTAAATTAGTATTTTAAATTAATTCATATGTAGTAAATTCAATTTTTAATAAGTACAAACTTTTATAAATTTATTCATAATAATTTATTTTAGTTAGGCGAGGTCTCAACTCTCTGTCAGCGACATTTTCAGGTGCTTGATTGGCTAAAACAGAAACATTATCGGAACTATCTCCGGCACAAACTACTTGATCAGTAGCTGTATGCACATCTAATGAATTCGCTTGCACATTGATTTCAGTTTGTTGATTTTGGTTTCGTATTTGGTCTAAGTGTCGTTTGATTTCTCTGTGATTATGAGTAATGATGCAAGAATATGTTCGAGGACCCAGTTGTTTTTTTACGGTAGCTTGAGTCCAGCTTGGTTTATTTTGGTTTCTGTAGTCTCTAATCATAACAGTCTGCCCTGTGGAAAATACGGCATTGCGTTTGCCTTTATGATTCAAAATGTTTGTATTCTGGCTTTCAACTATCTTTTCTCTAGTCATTGGAGGCTTCAACGAGCTAAAGCGTGTTTTCAAAATGCGTCCAAAAAAAAGCTTTGCTGGTGTTTCACCCGTCGCGCAATGTTTAGTGTTTCGGTAATCAACCAAAAATCTGTTTAAAATGGTGTCAATACAATTATTGCTATTACTCTTTAGATTTGCTAGTATTGATTTTTTTTAAGTTTTGACGAAGTTTTCGGCCTGACCATTGGTTGCCGGATGTCCAGGTGCAGTAAAAACATGTTTAATATTATTGTTACTGGTAAATTTCCCAAATTCATCTGACGTAAATTGTCGGCCGTTGTCAGTTACGAGTACGTCAATTAACCCGTAACGACAAAACAATTCTCTCAGTTTGCTTATAGTAAACAATGATGTTATTTCTTTTGTCTTAAATACCTCAACCCATTTGGAATAAGAATCGATTATGATAAAATAATAATGATTCTGTATTGGACCAGCAAAATCTGCATGAATCCTACTCCATACAGAATAGGAAGGGGTCCATGGTATTAATGAACTTTTCTCAGGACTTGGTTGTAGTTCTTGGCAAGGAATACAATTTTGAACTAAGTTCTCAATTTCTGAATCCATTCCTGGCCACCAAACGTAAGAACGAGCCATCATTTTTGTCTTAACTATGCCTAAATGTGAGGCATGAAGATGGTTTAGTATACAAGTTCGTAACTTCTTAGGTACAACCGTTCGATAACCCCACAATATGCAATCGTAGTCTACTGAAAACTCATCCGATTTACTACGAAATGGAGTGAATTCGTCACCTTTAAGACTACGAACCGAACCGTTCTGAATGGCTTCACTGAGCTTCGACAGCACTGGGTCACGTCTTGTCTCACGTGCTATATCTTTAAAATTCAAATTCAAAGTATTTTCTGAAGCAATATAGTTCACATAAGTAGAGTCTTCATAATTATTCGTGGAAAATATTTGCGGCATTCTGGAAAGTCCATCTGCATCATTTAAGCTGCCTTTAATATATTCAACAGAATAATTAAATCCGGACAATGTTAGTGCCCATCTCTGCATGCGTGCAGAAGCCATTAGAGGCAATCCTTTGTTTTCACCGAATATACACAACAATGGCTTATGATCAGTTCGTAAGACAAACGTGTTTCCTAACAGGTATTGTTTCAATTTCGAAACACAGAAAATTATAGAGAGGGCTTCTTTTTCGAGAGTACTGTAATTAGTCTCACTTTTTGTCAATGCTCTCGAAACAAATGCAATTGGCCTGAGGCCATCCTGAAACTTGTGAGAAAGCACTCCAGCTACAGCATTGCTGCTAGCATCTGTCGTTAAAACAATGGGAATTTCTGGATTGAAGTGCACTAGCACTTGGTCTGAAGTGATCTCAGCTTTCATCAATTCATAAGCTCTCTGGCAATCTTGTGACCAAACAAATTTAACATTTTTGCGTAACAGTTCATACAAAGGAAACATTTTAGTTGAGAAGTTATCAATGAATTTAGAATAATAATTCACCATTCCAATAAAAGCTCTGAGTTCATGAACGTTTTTTGGGATAGGTGCTAATGAAACACTTGAAATCCGATCGTTGTTTTTACTCAACCCGTGCTTGTCGATGGAAAATCCTAAATAACAAATTTTAGATTTAAAAAATTCACACTTCCCTGCATTCAATCTAAGTCCGGCTGATCTTAGCTTATTTAAAACTAATTTTAATGTTCTAAGGTGCTGCTGAATATCTTTACCCGTTATCGTAATATCATCTTGATATACCACAACAAATGGAATTCCTCGTAATAACGTTTCCATTGATTTTTGAAAAATTGCGGCTGCGGTCTTAACGCCAAAGGGTAATCGTTTCACTTTAAGTAAGCCAATGTGAGTACTCCAGGTACAAAGAAGTTGCGATTTTTCATCTAATAAAAGCTGATTATATGCATTAGATAAATCAAGTTTTGTAAATAAATCACCTCCATTAAAACATGCAAATATTTCCTCAATGCTCTTAAAAATGTTCGACCAAGCAAAGGAGGACTTTTACTATTAGAGACTACAACAACAATGTTTTTCTTGATACCTTGATACGTTATTGATGCATCATACTCACCCAAGATGTGAATTCGTTCACCACTGTAATCAACATATGGAACATTGCAAGGTCTAATAAACCTCTTCTGCTGAGTTTGTTTATAAATCGAAACTGGAATCAATGTGCAAGCGAATTCATTAGATGTGCATACAGCTACTGATCAAGTAGTTTGTGCCGGAGATAGTTCCGATAATGTTTCTGTTTTAGCCAATCAAGCACCTGAAAATGTCGCTGACAGAGAGTTGAGACCTCGCCTAACTAAAATACCTTACAATTATATTTATGCCTCTGAGCTTTCAAAAAATGACGCTGACGCAAATTCATTTCGGGTACATATATATCAAATAACTCAAGGATATCTGGACATTTCACACGACTCGAGAATACATCATGTACAAACATTATACATTGAACACACCGTCTCATTTCTAAAGTTTCAAGCCCTATAATGGCGCATCTTTCTAAATATGAAGGCATTTTTTCAATATTAGGGCTTAGTTTTCTTATAACAAAACGAGTAAATGATTTTTGAACTTTTTCTATTCGAGTTATAGCATTATAATGGGAGGGGTACCATATAATAGAACTATATTCAAGTAAAGAACGTACCAGAGACATATAAACAGATTTAAGGGCATACATATTGGTGAAATCAGAACAATTACGTTTTACGAAACCAAACATAGAATTAGCTTTTGCTATAATATAGTCCATATGAATGGAAAATGTAAATTTGGTGTCAAAAATTATTCCAAGGTCCTTAACATCATTTTTTCGTTCTAACATTATATCTACTCCAATAAAAATTGTTGGAGTTAAAAGACGGTTTGCAGTAAAGACCTAACACTTATTTGTATTCAATTTCAAACCATTATTTTTACACCAATTGACGACTACATTAAGATCACTTTGAATTTTAGTACAGTCAAAAACGTTTTTCACTCTACAAAATAGCTTTATAACATCTGCATACATTAAACATTTAGTATATTTCAACAAAGACGGGATTTCATTTATGAATATATTAAATAAAAGAGGACCAAGATGGCTACCCTGTGGAACACCCGACGATACATTTATGTACCTTGATAAAATATTGCTAATTTTAACGCATTGTTTCCTACATTTGAGGTAACTTTGGATCCAATTTAAGAGCATCCCATTTATACCAAATGATTCAATTTTGACAATCAATGTGTTATGACAGACAGTATCAAAAGCTTTTATAAAATCTGTGTATATTACATCGACTTGATAGCCGGATTCAAATGCTTCTATGACATATTTCGAAAACAGTATAAGGTTGGTTGTAGTGGATTTACCAGCTACAAACCCATGCTGTTCAATACAAATATGCTCTTTAAAAAAAAAGGTAAGATTATTAGAGACGATCAACTCAAAGAGTTTTGGGATTGCAGATAGCTTTGATAGTTTGATATTCCACGATAATTTTCAATATTACTCTTTGGACCAGCCTTGTGTATTGGTGTTATAAAGGAAAGCTTCCATTCATCCAAGAAAATCCCTGAAGACAATGATAAATTAAAAATTATTTGAAGGGGAATGGCCAAAGCAAATTTACATTGTTTTAAGAAAAATGATGGAATTCCATCGGGGCCAGGATTCATAGAACAATTCAATTTTGTTATACCTTTTATGATCTGGTTTTCAGATATTAAAATAGCGCTTATATTAGTGTGACCAATATTTGAATGTGCAAGGTACGATGGACTAACGACAGAATGATTGATATACACTGACTCGAAAAAGGTTGCGAAAAGTTCACATGTGTTTTCAAGATCAATTGATGATTGCCCATTATACTCCATGCATTCCTGAAGAGAAACCGATTTCCTTTTGCCATTTAGAAATACCCAAAATGCTTTCGGATCATTTGTTATGCGAGACTGTATGTTCAAAATATATTGTTTGTATAAATATTTGTTTAAAAAATCATATTCTCTTCTCAATTGACAAAAACGCTGCCAATCAACATCCAAATTCGATTTTTTATATATTTTATAAACTTTGTTTTTGATATTTTTTAAATTTACAAGTCGTTTGTTATGCCACGGTAATTTAAAGTTACGTTGATTTCTTTTTTTTTTTGGAATAAATTGTGAAAATCCACAATGTAGTACATTCCGGAACTTAATGTATGTATCTTCTAATGAGAGCCCGAAAAGGATTTGATTACAATCAACAGAGTCAATTTAATTATTGAGTGCAACGAAATCACCTTTAGAAAAGTTATATGTTAGACTATTTGAGTAATCAAATGATGTTTTTAAACTATTTTCAAATTTTAACATAGAACATATAGCAATGTGATGGATAGAATTTCTTAACAATGGATAAATTACTTCAGAAACTTTATAAATTACGTGATTGTTTATAAAAATTAAATCAAGAATTCTATTTAAAGAGTTTTCAATGTGGTTAATTTGAACAACATCTAATGAATAGATTTTATCAATAAAACTAAATTCTATTTCTTTCTTCATATTATATGGAATTAGGCATTTTTCATCATTCGAATAAATCCATTTAATGTTACCTAAGTTAAAATCACCAACTATAAATGGGTATTGTTTATCTGACAAATTTTGTGTAACATTTTCGACATTAAAAACGTGGGATTCATAAATACTAATAGGACTATTTGGAGGTATATAACTTACTATAAAGAACATATTCGGACAACAGGTTATCTAGGAATTTCAAGGGTAAGTCAGGCCCCTTGAACAGAGATGGTGGCGGATGAACCCGAAGGTCAACGGCAGCGCTCAATCCCGTAGTGGATACTGATGGCCTCGTGTCCTAGGGGTATCTAATAAATTGGAACTGGCCCCCCCGGTTGGAGATTGTGCTTTGGGTTAACTACCCACCCATGAAAAAAACTATTTTTACGAAGCAACCAATAGCCTCGGAAAGGACTGATATTACTGTTGACGACCCAGCTAAATGAACAAATGACAACGACGTTCGTGTCTGCACCTGGAATGTGAGAACATTAAACAGGAGAGGTACAGGCGAACAACTAGCGGAAGCCCTAAATTGCTACAAAGCAGACATTACTGCCATCCAGGATATACGATGGGATGGGGCCGGGCAAAAAGAGGATGAAAAACTGTGACATCTACTATGGGGCGTATTATAGTGAGCAGAAACAGCGACGGAGGAAAAAGATGATACAACTAAGGATTGCTTCTACGAGCTCCTTGACAAAACCTATGAGCGACTACCAAAGTACGATGTTAAAATCGTGCTGGGAGATTTTAACGCAAAGGTATGAACAGAAGACATCTTAAGCGGACTTAGGCTAATTGACTTCGCTACGGAAGGAAATGCCACTATAGCCAGTACACGGTTTCCTCACCTCGATATCCACAAGGGGACATGGCGGTCTCCAGATCAACGAGCGGTCAACCAAATTGATGACATTGAGATAGACAAGAGGTACGCATCCAGTATTTTGGATGTCCGAACATTCCGAGGGGCTAACATCGACTCGGACCACTACCTTGTTGTAGCTAAGGTAAGGATGCGGATATCCACCACGCCACAAAAAAAAACAGAAATACTGTGAAAAAAATTTAATGTCGAAAGACTGCAATCGCCAGAGACCTTCGCTTAAGGCGTATCCCTTAACCTCTCGACTCACAACATACCACCAGCATCTAATGTCGAAGAACAATGGCAACGATGCCAACAAACCATTAGATCAGCCGCAACTGATGTGCTTGGTTTCTCGCGGCCACCAACAAGAAACCCCTGGTTTGACGAGGAATGCCGACAGATGCTCGCAGCCAAGAACGAGGCCTACAAGGCTAAGCTACAGGTGAAGACGAGAGCTGCCATTGAGCTCTACAGGCAGAGAAGAAGGGAAGAATATCGGCTTTTCAGAAAGAAGAAAAAAGGGCAAGAAAAGCGCTCAATCGAGGGTACAGAGAGGTGCCACTCCAGGAACGATGTTTGCAAGTTTATCCAAAGTTTAAAACATCAAAGCCTAGGATACAAGGCGCGAACAGAATCCTGTCGAGATAAACTAGGAAATATCGTAGCTGAGATACAGTCGATGCTGAGGATGTGGAAGAACCACTTCTGCAGACTGTTAAACAGCGATGACGAACAACATTCCGCTGTCAGGCAGAACGAACCATTTAATATTGGCAACGGCAACGAAAACTACCAACCACCCGATCTAAGTGAAGTGAGGATAGCAACACCTAAACTCAAACCTAATAAGGCCGCCAGAGTTTTCGATTCCCAGCCAGACGTCGGACGCAGTAGAGGAATACGCACGAGTAGAAATCGACCTCAACCAACTTGGAGTGCGCAACTGGAGGCAGTTAGCTAAGGACCGGGCTAATTGGAGAGGCATGTTGATCCCGGACTGTAGCGCCACTTAAGTAAGTAAGTAAGTGATTGTGCAGAAGGATTAAAATCAATCCTTGTTACCCGTTTTCACTTATGTGACTTGGTGTAGTATTTTCTTTGTACTAGTACGAGTTGCAAATGTATGGGGAGCGTCCCTAATCACTGTAAGTATACATACTCTCAGTCATATACTGACCTAGGGGAAGCTGCTGTTTGCATAATTAATTCACAATCTATAAAAAGACGAGCAATTATTTTATTGTATCAGAGAATCACATCCTGAACCATGAAATATAAATCGCAGTCCAAACTGCTACACCTGACAGTCGCTGAGATATATAGCAACTTCTCCTTAATTCGAAGTGTTTAAGGCAACCAAACGAAGAAATCGCATTCTTCATTTGTATGCAGAAAACGTCCACAGGGTATTGTGGGTGTTGAATATTAAAATGATACACGCACGACGCATTTTTTTTTACATACACTTACATAATGTTCATTTTTTTCGCTGTTACCGTTTCAATCTCTCTGCGAACCTGTAAGAAGATGTCAAATGTTGCGAAATCGTCGTAAAATTTAAATGCCTGTCGAGTGTAGCATGTTGTAAGATTAATGACTTTTAGTGGGTCGTAAAAAATGTTTACTACTTTGACGGATTCGAATCCAACATACGCATTCTCCCTCTGGGCATTGAAGCTTCACTTTTGTATTAATAATTGTCAACCGTACTTGTCAGAATGTCCTGATTATGACATTTAATTTCCAGTACACTCATTTCTGGTGCAAAAAAAAAAACTTTCCAATAACTTGTCAATTGCAACACAGCATCACATCACCAGCTATGCCAGGATAGATCCAAAGGACACATAACCTGTGCGTTGACACACAATCATTCGGGGGGGATATTTTTAATGAATTTTCCTTTTACTACATCATGACCATATGAAGATGCCTTCGAGCTACAAGCATGCATGATTAAATAACTTTCGCAGAGCAGTTTTATCGTGCATCGTCAAATGGAATAATTCAATTTTTCTTCAGCATAATCTCTGTTTACTGTATCCCATCGGGTGGGAGCACGTCGAAAATGACTAGTAGTCCTGCCGTTGGATTAAAATCAAATTCTCGTGATTCAGTAATGATCTTGTGGATTACGTTGTACTCGTAGACCTAAGGGTCTTGTTTAACGAGCAATTTTCAATCGTTTAAGCTCTAGAACAATAGATGCTCTGTGTTATCAACGCTGCATACAGGACGACCGATGGGGAAAATATGAGAAATATTGTAGGCAGGACTAGTGTATGAGGATTACTTCGATTTTGCATATCAACCGTAGGCTTTTCCGAGTATAATCGAAATCGATTTATGGAACTACACATCGTAGCTTGGAGATTATAACATTTTGGTCCGGTAATGTAAAGAAGAGTGGGGATGTAATGCTTCTAATGTCTATTGAATGAATGAAAATGAATTAAGATGATCCATTTATAGATTCTACTACGAGAAAATGGGATGATCCTTCAGCCCACTTTGACTTGTAAATACTTTTCTAATCGTTTGAGCCGGAGGGTTCATTTAATTTGTAATATCTAAATGAACGTAGTTCTACTTATGCAATATCATGTTAATTCTACCTTCTGGTCTAGTTAATGTTAATCCAATCGCATGGAGGAGTAGTGATAATCGACGTGTTGCTATCTAGTGAGCCAGAGAGATGACGAATACTTCAAGAGTATTTGAATTGAGTATTCTTTTTGACGATACATATAAGTTAGCAACGGTTTTTAAGCAAGCCTGATGCTGAACGATCTACTCTCGACTTTATAATGTAAATAGAAGGCTTACATCAAAAGCTTTGGTCTTAGGTTAGGTTAGGTTGGTGGGTTGATGAGGCAGACGGTGTGTGTCTTCCCTCATCGCACTCAGGTCAATATAGACCCATTGTGATGCCCGTTGGGGGTCCACTTATGTGGTTGGTTCATTCATTGTCCCGTTACTGTCCATTGGTGTTAGCCTCTTTCAGCCATCCTGATGTTGTTGCAAACCTGGAAAGATTAGGGATAGGGATTTCGGATAGATCCGTGAGGTCATGGAAAAAGTATTTTCCTAAGGTTCTCATTCTTAATTGGCTGAGGCCTGGGCAGTGGCACAGAAAGTGGAGGGTATCCTCGTGTATTTCTTCATCACCGCAGTTGTGGCTTTTTAGTAAGTTGTGTCCAGTAAGAATCCCAACTATAGTAGCGACAGATTTCCTGCTTCTACGAAGTAGTTTATGGGTTCTGGCTTTGTCATACTCAGGCCACATCCTTTTTGAAGTTTCACAGGTGGGAAGGGAGTTCCACCTGTTTTTGGCAGTGATCAGTGTTTTCTGTTCCACCCGAGATTTGAGGTCACATAGTGGTGGTTTGACAGACTGGTCTGCTTGGTCAATGCTGGAGGCAGATCCTTTTCTTGCCAGTTCGTCAGCAATTTCATTGCCCTGTATGCCTCTGTGTCCGGGGACCCAGCAGAGCTTAACATTATGTTGGACGCCAAGAACCTTTAGTTTTTCACGACAACGTTTCACAAGCCGAGATTTTATTTCGACAGCAGAGATAGCTTTTATTGCAGCCTGACTGTCAATCAAGATGTTGATATCATCTGGTGGTATCGCCAGCATTGAGGTCGCTTTGGCTGCCTCTGCGACTGCCAATATTTCGGCTTTGAAGACACTGCTGTGCTCAGGGAGACGAAAGGTGCTGTTTAGCTTAAGTGTTTCTGAAAACACTCCAGCTCCAACGCCTACATCCATTTTTGAACCATCAGTGTAGATGGATATGGTTTCGGGGCCCAATAGGTTCCTCTCCCACTCCTCTCTGCTTGGGAGGAAGCAGGAGAATGGTCATTGAAAGTCATGGTGAGGCAGCATGTAGTCAGAGGATACAGCTGAGCCCAGATATCTGTGTAGAATTTGGGCATGTCCTCCTGAGTTCGATTTCCAGCAGTTGAGCTGGCTGATTCTTAGAGCACTTTTGGCTGCAGATTCTTGCATGTAAAGGTCTAGCGGTAGCAGGTTAAGGATGGTTTCCAGTCCCGCTGTTGGTGTGCTTCTCATTGCGCCAGTAGCGCCCACACATGCTATCCTTTGTACCTTTGTCATATTTTTCAGATGGGTGACTTTATTTGTGGATTGCCACCAGACAAGCCTCCCATATGTTAATATAGGTCTCACAATGGCCGTGTACATCCATAGGATGATCTTGGGGTTCGGACCGTTTTTTCCGAATATTCGGTTACACGTATAGAAAGCGACTGTGGCCTTTTTAATGCGCTCGCGCACATTTAGGTTCCAGTTGAGTATTCTACCCAGATACTTTGCACTATCGGCTAGTTTGAGGGTAGTCCCATCGATAGCCGGTAGGTCGAATATTGGTATCTTCCTCTTATTCGTAAAGAGAACGAGTTCCGTTTTCTGGGGGTTGATGCCAAGCCATCATTGTTTTGTCCACTCGTTGAGAGTTTTCAATGCCTGCTCGAGTAGCTCACTAATAGTGGCCAGTGGGCAGGAATTTCCCTTTAACTAGTATCGCTACATCTTCTGCGTAGGCTATGACTTTTACCCCATTTCGCTGTAGCTTGATGAGTATCTCATTGATGACTATGATCCACAACAACGGTGAGATAACGCCTCCTTGTGGTGTGCCTCTTGATGCTTTTACTTTGAGATGGGTGTCTCCCAGATTCGCAGAAATATAACTGTCATTGAGCATACTTCCAATAATATGTATTAGAGGTTGGTCCACGTTGTTCTTCGCGAGGTTTCTTTCGACTGCGTTTGTGTTCACATTATTGAAGGCTCCTTCAATGTCGAGAAATGCAGCGAGTGTATATTCCTTCTCGTGAAGAGGTTTTTCTATTGTACTAACGATATCATGTAGGGCAGTTTCGACTCCCTTACCTATTACCTTTCGTGTAGGCATGCTGTGCCGAGGATATATGTTGGGGGTCGAGTTTGTCACGAATGTAGATATCCATTCGTTTTTCATAGGTTTTTAGTATGAAGACTTATTGGTCTAAAGTCCTTCGCGGTCGTGTGACTGGGCTTGCCGGCTTTTGGGATAAAGACTACATTTACTTCCCGCCAGCACCTAGGGATGTAACCGCATTGGTCTTTCTAAGAGCCGACAATATGACAGAACTAGGTAAACATTCAAATAAGACTTACAAGTATATTCCCAGAATCTACACCCATCATGAGGTCATATTTCATTTAGCTGACATCAAATGTATCTGAGACATCTGACACATTCAGCAGTGTGGTGATTGGTAAAGAATGGTACATCAAACTAAATTGAAAAAAATCCAAAATAGAGTTGGCAACTAAATTGAAAAAAATCCAAAATAGAGTTGGCAACAATCGATTACAGTGGCAAATTATTCAGAGAAATTTTCTTGTTTATCATAAATATACAGAAATGCACATCATCAGATCTTCACATTAAAAACCAGAAACATCCTCTTCCTCATTCCACGCATGCAGCTTGGTTAACACCGCTTCTCATAGGCTGGGGAATGGGTATAGAAATGTTACACCCTTGAGGGTGTACGAGAAAGCCAAATCCACAGATATCGATTTTCATAGCCTATCGCCGTTTTTGAAGAAAAATGATCGTGATCTCCCACTGTTCCGTGCTTAACCAAATTCGACAACAAACCATGAATATAGTCTTGTCAGACTGGGCTTATTGGCCGTTATATATTCAACGATATGCACGTTAAGTTTGCACAACTGAACGACTATTTTTAGTGTCACTATTTCACGGATATGACGTTTCAAAAGCATGTCAACACAAGTCAATACATACCGTCATAAAAGATGGCGCATTATGTACATCCGTCCAAATTCTTTATACAAGAATTATGTCACTTCTAGCAGCTTTGTAAAGCATGAGTTTAGATATTGCTATCGTCACTTTATTCAGGTCGGATTGATTGTGGTTTTCACTGTTGATTCGCTTAGACTAACAGCGAAAGATTTCTTAGCATGCAGATGTGGTTCTTCTATACTTTCAGCATGGATTGCGACTCAAATATCGATTTGTCCTTGTCCATCACGACAGCATTCTGTTCTGGTCTTGTTGATTCTTAGCCGTTTGGTTAAGTATACAAATAATCGGCCCTTTCGAGGTATCCGACGGAGCGGAAAATTCTCCGATTTTGTACGATTAGGAGGATTTTTGGTTCGAGGTATTCTCCCAAAAAGCTGTTCAGAATATTTCTCCGACATGTTGTAACGCATCTCGGCGAATTGCGTTATAGTGCGTTCAGGTGCATTTTTCGTGCAATTTTTGACAGCTAAGTGGCATTCTTTTTCGAATTTCCTCCGACATAAATTCTCCGCGGAATTTATTTACGAATTGTAGTGATTTGAAGCCGTCGCGTCTGTGTAGTGTTTTTTTTTCGATGACACATACCTCGAATTGAATTTGAACCTCCGACGAAGTATGCGTTGCGGAAAATTGTCCTCTCCGACGGATACCTCGAGAGGGCTGAATATTCCTAGATTGGGGCCATCCTTCCATGTCCTAGATTATGCGATTTCAGATTATTTTTGGAAAGCTTGTCTTCTTCACTATCCCGTTGCCGATAAAGCTGAAGAGCAGCTTTATTAGTAGCTCTCATCTTTGCTTGAGGCATTTCCTTTTGTTGGGCTCATCCTTGGCTGCAACAATTAGTCGAAATGTTTCTTCGTTAAGCCAAGTGCTTCTTGTTGACAGTTGAGGGTAAAATAGCAAATCACTTGCGGTTACTGAAAACGTCACCACTTGTCTTTGACATAAAATGTCGATGGTATAAAATTAGGGGAGAGATTGATTGAGAGACGCGTTCTGGAAAGGTCTAAGCGGTTATTGAATTTTCGCAGAACATTTCTTTTCTATATAGTAACATGGTTGACATCATGGTGTCCCTATTGGATGAGGTTAAGGTTATCTTAAAGTGACTGCCAGTTTTTCGATGGCACATATGATATGATGGGATTTCATGTGAATCCCTTATTTGATCAATCATGTTCTCAAAAAAAGGATACAGGTTCAAACTTCCAAATTTGAGGTTAAGCTTCCCTTTGTTTGAGAAGGATGTGAAAGTTACGAAGATAAGTTAACTATTTGCCCTCTCCCGAAGTTACGAAGTTTGTTACGAAGCAACCAAAAAGAGCCTCGGAAAGGACAGGATTGGAATGTGAGAACATTAAACAATAGAGGTGTATGCGAACTAACGGGTGATCCAAGTAGAGATACTTTTTTCAATAGCCTTTTATGACAGATCACGTGTGAGTCGTGTCATGCTGTCATGTTATTTTTGTTTAGTATTGTTTGGCATTTCATAATGGAAAGACTTACGCGTGAACAACGTTTACAAATTGTTCAACTTTATTATGAAAACTCACGTTCTGTGAGGAATGTGTTTCGTGCACTTCGCTCAACTTATGGTCAATATAATCGGCCTACTGAGCGTACTATTCGCAACACCATCACCCATTTTGAGACCCACCATTCATTATTGGATAATATTCGACCGAATAGACCACGTCCAGCACGCTGTGAAGAAAATATAGCGGCCGTAGCTGAGAGTGTACACGAAGACCGTAGAGAGTCGATTCGGCGCCGTTCGCAGCAACTCGGACTGACGTATGGAACGACTTGGCGCATTTTACGTCAAGATCTTAAATTTAAAGCGTACAAAATATAGCTTGTGCAACAACTGAAGCCGCTCGACCTTCCCAAGCGACATCGCTTCGCTCTATGGGCTCTTGAAAAGTTCCAAGAAGATCCGACGTTTTCGAGGCAAATTTTGTTTAGCGATGAGGCCCATTTCTGTCTCAATGGGTATGTAAACAAACAAAATTGCCGCATTTGGGAGGAAGAGCAACCTGAAGAGATTGAAGAACTGCCACTTCATCCAGAAAAAACAACGGTTTGGTGTGGTTTGTGGGCCGGTGGAATCATCGGTCCATATTTCTTTAAAAATTATACCGGTGCGAATGTAACCGTCAATGGCGACCGTTATAGTGCCATGATAACCGACTATTTGATGCCTGAAATTGAAGCTCGTGATCTCGGCGACATTTGGTTTCAGCAAGACGGCGCCACTTCCCATACATCGCATCAATCAATGGACTTATTGAGAGAAAATTTCGGTGAGCACATAATTTCACGTTTTGGGCCGGTCGATTGGCCACCAAGATCGTGTGATATCACACCGTGAGACTTTTTCCTGTGGGGATATGTAAAGTCAAAAGCTTATGCCGACAAACCCGCTTCGATTCAGGCCTTGGAGGAAAAAATCACGCGTGTCATTCGCCAGTTACCAGTAGAAATGCTCGAACGAGTGATCGAAAATTGGACTCAACGGATGGACCATCTGCGACGTAGCAACGGCCAACATTTGATAGACATAATCTTCAAAAAATAAATGCCAAAGAATTTTCTTTCAAATGATAATAAACATTCTCCATTAAATTTGAATTTTCTGTGTTTTTTTCTTTAAAAAAGTAGGGAACCTCGAAATGGATCACCCTTTACTAGCGGAAGCCCTAAGCTCCTACAAAGCAGACATTTCTGCCATCCAGGAAATTCGATGGAATGTACAATATATATGGATTTGTTATAAATGCCGTAGACTTAGGCAAGAAGTCTTATGTTTTCAAGGAGCGGTTACCGTAGTACGATGCTTAAATCTTGCTGGGAGATTTTAACGCAAAGGTAGGAGAGGAGACATCTTTAGCATTATTGTCGAAAAACTCAGCCTACACGACAAAACGTATGGCAACGGACTTAGGCTAGTTGACTTTGCTGCCGAACGAAATGCACACTATAGCCAGCACATGGTTTTCTCACCTCGATATCCATAAGGGGACATGGTGGTCTCCAGATCAACGAGCGGTCAATCAAATTGATCACATTGTGATACATCAAGTATTTTGGAAGTACATACGAGCATTCCGAGGTTCTTACGTCGACTCGGACCAATACTTTGTTGCAGCCAAGGTAAGGTTATATACGTAATAAGATGTTCACTAACTGTCTACGTGGTATGGAGACGATGATTTAACCAAGAGCTATTTGACCTGTACGGCGAAGCGACATACCCCAAGTCAGAAAACTCCGCATTGGACTCACTATCAACTCCTACTCTCACCTCCACGCTGCTGACTGGTGGGTGCCTAGTACCTCGACTGGAGATGGGGTATTAAACCCCTGTGGAAGGTCTTTGGTGGCAGCCAACGAGAGAGGGGGAGGAGTGCCCTCTCACTAAGGCACTCACTCTCAGGCGGCAGCGGAGGAATTCCCTAGATGGAGTCAACGGTGGCGCCTACTGCTCCAGTTTGATCGAATTGGTACATATTTGAACACCAGGTCTATAGGGATTTCCAATACTGAGCCAGGGTATTGGAAAAGAGTTGGTGGCGGAGGAGCCCTCAATGTGTCAACGGCAGCGCTCATACCCCAAAATGGGCTACTGACATCGGTATTTTTTCCGGCCCGCTGTCCTAGGGTCAAAACAAGGGCCTGGCCTTCCAGGTTGGGGGTTGTGCTTTGGGTTAACTAACCATCCACGGAAATACGATGGGATGGGCCGAGCAAAAAGAGGATGAAAAACTGTGACATCTACTATGGACCGTGTTATAGTGAGCAGAAACAGCGACTATTAGGATGCGGATTTGTTATAAGTGCCAGACTTAGGCAAGAAGTCGTATGTTTTCAAGGCATTAGCGAACGAATTGTAACAATCCGCATCAAGGACAAATTCGCCAACATAAGCCTTATATGCGCTCATGCTCCGACGGAGGAAAAAGATGATACAACTAAGGATTGCTTCTACGAGCTCCTTGACAAAACCTATGAGCGACTACCAAAGTACGATGTTAAAATCGTGGTGGGAGATTTTAACGCATAGGTAGGAAGAGAAGACATCTTTAGCAGTACTGTCGGAAAATATAGCCTACACGACAACACGTCTGGGAACGGACTTAGGCTAATTGATTTCGCTACGGAACGAAATGCCACTGTAGCCAGCACACGGTTTCCTCACCTCGATATCCATAAGGGGACATGACAGTCTCCAGATCAACGAACAGTCAACCAAATTGATCACATTGCGATAGACAAGAGGCACGCATCCAGTATTTTGGATGTCCGAACATTCCGAGGGGCTAACATCGACCACTCGGACCACTACCTTGTTGCAGCCAAGGTAAGGATGCGGATATCCACCACGCCACAAAAAACCAGAAATACTGTGAAAAAATTTAATGTCGAAAGACTGCAATCGCCAGAGACCGCCAAGACCTTCGCGCTACGCGTATCCCTTAACCTCTCGACTCACAACACACCCCCAGCATCTAATGTTGAAGAACAATGGCAACGATGCCAACAAGCCATTAGATCAGCTGCAACTGATGTGTTAGGTTTCTCGCGGCCACCAGCAAGAAACCCCTGGTTTGATGAGGAATGCCGACAGATGCTCGCAGCCAGGCCTACAAGGCTAAGCTGCAGGTGAAGACGAGAGCTGCCATTGAGCTCTATAGGCAAAGAAGAAGGGAAGAACATCGGCTTTTCAGCAAGAAGAAAAAAGAGCAAGAAAAGCGCGCGATCGAGGATATAGAGAGGTGCCACTCCAGGAACGATGTTCGCAAGTTTTACCAAAGTGTAAAACGTCAAAGCCAAGGAAACAAGGCTCGAACAGAATCCTGTCGGGATGAACAAGGAAATATCGTAGTTGAGACACAGTCGATGCTGAGGATATGGAAGAACCACTTCTGCAGACTGTTAAACGGCGATGACGAACAACATTCCGCTGTCAGGCAGAACGAACCATTTGATATTGGCAACGACAGCGAAAACTGCCAACCACCCGACCTAAGTGAAGTGAGGATAGCTATATCTAAACTCAAGCTTAATAAGGCCGCCGGAAATGACGGCCTTCCCGCTGAGCTTTATAAAGCTGGCGGAGATGACTTGGTAAGCAATATCCACCAACTCGTAAGCCAAATCTGGTCGGTTGAAAGCATGCCTAAAGAATGGGACCTCAGCATCGTTTGCCCGATCCACAAAAAAGGAGACCCTCTGAACTGCGCCAACTACAGAGGCGTAAGTCTGCTCAACATCGCCAACAAGATCCTATCTGCCGTAATATGTGAACGCCTGAAACCGTTTACCAACAACCTGATCGGCCCTTATCAGTGTGGTTTTAGGCCAGGAAAGTCCACAATCGATCAAATTTTCACACTTCGGCATATCCTGGAAAAAACCCAAGAAGTCCAAATCGATACACACCACCTATTTATCGATTTCAAAGCCGCATGCGACAGCATTTATAGAGACGAACTATGTCTAGTTTTGGTATACCGTCCAAACTCGTCCGTTTGTGTAGAATGACGATGGAGATACCAAAAAAGGATTTAGGCAAGGCGATGCGCTATCATGTGACTTTTCAATTTGATTCTTGAAAGGATTGTGCAAAACTCCCGAGCCAGCACCAGAGGCACAATTCTCCAAAAATCGGTGCAACTACTAGCATATGCTGACGATATTGACATCATTGGTAGGACTCAACGTGATGTCATAGCCACGTTTGCTAGTATAGAGAAGGAAGCGGCAAAAATGTGTTTAGCAGTAAATGAGGGTAAGAGGGCAATTTAGTAGTAAAGCCCTCACTCGAACTACTAAGGAGATCCTCTATAAGACCCAGATCATCCTAGTCCTGCTCTTCGGCGCTGAAGCATGGACCGTATCAAAAGCGGATGAAGAAATCCTTGCTCGATTTGAAAGAAGAATTCTTCGGAAAATCTTCGGTCCCGTTTGCGTTGACGGGCTATGAAGGCGAAGATTCAACCACGAACTATACGAGCTGTACGGCGACATACCCCTAGTCAAAAAACTCCGCATTGAACGTTTAAGATGGCTAGGACATGTAGAACGAATGGACACCAATACTGCGGCTCGCAGAGTCTTCGGTTCCCAGCCAGACGTCGGACGCAGTAGAGGAAGTCCTCGCCTTAAGTGGCGCGCACAAGTAGAAACCGACCTCAACCAACTTGGAGTGCGCAACTGGAGGCAGTTAGCTAAGGATCGGGCTAATTGGAGGTGCATGTTGGTTGAGGCCCAGGTTCATTCCGGACTGAAGCGCTACTTAAGGAAGTAAGTACCCTTTCTACGTTAACCTGGTATTCTATTTCGACATCTGGTGGCCTTATCATATGGTTTTTCCCACCATCATAACGTGTTGATCTTATATTTGTTATTTTGGCTTTACGTACTCAAATCATGCATTTCTGGTCAAAGTTTGTAGCTTATTACAAATCCGCAACCAGAATAAACTATGAGTCCTGGTGCGTTAATTAGTTAATCCTAGATTAGGAATGATTTGCTAGGAAAACCCAGTGACTATACCATTGTACCGGATTCTTCAAAAAACAGTTGCCCATTGCACTTTCATAGAACGTCTGCCTTTATTTAACGGTAAATTCCTAAATTTTCACATATTACCAGATATTCAATTTTGCCGCCTTTTCACGAAACACCACATATTTCTATTTTAATTCACTTTCAGGTATTTTTCAAAATAATATTAATTTTCGGGAATCTATGTTTTCGCAATACCACACGCGCACATATTCTTATAAAGAATCGACCAGGAGTGGCAATTACGTACTTCGAATAGAAATGCGATAAGTGCACTCGTATTTGTATTCTATCCTTAATTTCGAGTGTGCTTATGCCACTAAATCAGGCAGCGATTTTCAATGGAAGTAGATGCAGTTACATCGAACAATTATCGAGAATATCTATGATGCTTTGCACCTTAACCTCAATAACAATTTACATCAATGAATGCAACCCGGAATGGAGTGGTACCATGCGAATCTTTTTCTCTAATTAGAAGGAAGCTCAACTTATACGAATTTCATTGGAATATAATGCCTACCATTATAGACTGAGAGAGATAAATTTTTGAAATGTGTATTGCATTCTTAAAACTTTTTTAATGTATGTATCTACTACATTCGTCAATATAGCGTAATGCTTCGTGTTTCTAAACGGTTCTATATCTGGCCCGATGGTCAGGTTAGACTACGTAAAGGTAGTCGCACAGCAGGAAGGTGGTGCACCAGAAAGTTGAAAAGGTCTTGTCTTGTAGCGTGTATGCATATGCGACATTGATAACTTTGTCGGCCTAACATCGACTCGGATATCCACCATAACAAATGCGATATACTGTGAAAAAATAAATGTCGAAATCCCGATCGTTGTCTTAGTATCTCGATTAATACCATATCACCACCATCTAAGCAAAATTTTATCGGGTGAAAGCATGTCTGAAGAATGAACTTCAGGATCGATTGGCCCGATTTACAAAAAAAAAGCCCCTCTCCCCAATAACATAGGCATACATCTCGTCAAGATCGCCTAAGATCCTATGTATTTGTCGAATGTCTGTCTTTCCGTCCGTCCGTCTGTCTGTAGATCACCGGTTGTGAGGCTTTAAATCTTGAGCTAAGATAATGAAATTTGGTATATGTGATCCTTGTACGTGCTTTTCGAACAAGTGTCAACATTTTCAAAATTCGCCTACTGCCACGTCCACTTTTTAGAAACCCTTGTTTTTGGTTTAACGGTTAAAAATTTTGAAGAAGTATGGTAAAAGCATATTTAGACAATCTTAATATCTATATTTCGTCCATCTAAAGTTTTTTGCCACGCCCACTTTTTGTAGTAAAAAAACCTTTTTCGGTCAAATTTTCAAGAATTCGAAAAAAACCTGTTGATGCAAAACTTTAATAAAATTAAAATAAACATTTCGTCTTTCGACTATTTTAACCCATGACCACTTTTGGAGGCGTTTTTCTACAAAAACCATTTGTATACCATATCCGAAGGCATATGCAATAGAAAAACGCGGTTTTTTGTCGGACCATACACAATTTCGATAAATTATCTGTGTAATGTAGTGAGAGATTAGAGTTGCACACAACATATATATATATATATCTATTATATAAATTAAGAGAATGTACATCATAAATGTAAGATCAGCAAACACTGGTCTCGACAGTCAGTCTCTTGTCATCCGCCGACGCGATATGTAATTCGCCTATTAATATAAATAAATAACTGGGATATAAAGGAAATGTGTTTCACTAACTAAGCAATACACTACAAGTGGCGACGAGGATGGGATGGGATGGGATATCTTATCAAGTAATCTTACGACCATATCAACAACTAAAGGCCTGTTTAGATACAAGCGATTGGTATACGGCGTAGCATCTGCGCCAGCAATTTTTCAAAGAAACATTGAGGCTTTGTTGCTAGGGATTCCGGGCGTAAAAGTATTCATTGATGATTTGTTGATTTCTGCAGAAAATAGGCAGGAACATATGAAAAGACTTCATACGGTATTTTCGAAGCTAAAGGAAGCCGGTCTAAAAGTTTCAAAAAACAAATGTGAATTTTTGAAACCATCCATAAACTATTTAGGACACATAATAGATAAACACGGTTTGCATAAAGACGAAAGTAAGATGGACACAATTAAAAATTTAGCCCCCCCCAAAAATATTTTGGAGTTGCAATCTTTTTTAGGGGTGGTAAATTATTATCGCCAATTCATGCCAAATTTGGCAACAGATGCTTCATCCTCATATGAACTTTTACCAAACAAATTTGAGTGGGGGGTAAAACAACAAAACGCTTTTAAAAATGTAAAAGAAAAAATGGCAGCAAAAATTTGTTTGGCGCATTTCGATCCCACTTTAAAATTAAAATTAATAGTTGACGCAAGCCCAGTTGGGCTAGGAGCAGCATTAGTACAGGTCTATGAAAACGAGTTAGAAAGACCCATTTCATTCGCTTCAAAAAGATTATCGGCGACTGAAATGAAATATTCTCAAATCGAAAGGGAGGCATTGGCCATTGTTTTTGGGATTAATAAATATCACCAATATCTTTTTGGGAAGAAGTTTGTGCTGGTGACAGACAACAAGCCTTTAGTCGCTATTTTCGGGGAAAAGAAGGGTGTTCCAGCATTGTCCGCAAATCGGCTTCAAAGGTATGCTTTATTTTTACTTGGCTACCAATATGAGGTCAAATACATTAAATCAAAGGAAAATATAGCTGATTACTTTTCAAGGGCAGTTGAGAATGTTTCGAGCGAGGAAATTAGAGATCAGGGTATGGGGAGTGATGAGGTTTTTGTTAACTATTTGCAGGAACACTTAAATTCAGAAATCACTTTTCAAAAAATTAAAGAAGAAACCATAAAAGACAAAACTTTGCACAAGGTAAGAGAGTTCGTTCAAAATGGATGGCCACCTAAAGTAAATGATGTAGATTTGCTTCCATTTTTTAGAAGACGAAATTAACTTTCTTTGGAAGCAGATGCGTTATTTTGGGGATATAGGGTTATTATACCTGAAGCGCTAAGAAAATGTGTTCTAGTAGACTTGCACAAATCACACCTAGGAATTGTCAAGATGAAAGGATTGGCAAGGGCATTTTTGTGGTGGCCATGTTTGGATAAACATTTAGAAGACATGTGTAAGTCTTGTGAGCAATGTTTACCCTTTAAAAGCAGCCCAGCTAAATGTCCTTTGATTAACTGGAAATGGCCAAACAAGCCATGGGAACGGCTTCATCTAGATTTTATGGGTCCAATATTTGGTAATTTTTAACTTTCTCTTACAAAGAGAAAGATATTGTTTTCGTGAAAATTTTCGACCTCGAGATTTTGATTGATTCTAACATTACGATGATAGCGGAGCCTAAAAAAGTGGTTTTTGGAATTCCGTCCGTCGGTCCGTCGGTCCGTCGGTCCGTCGGTCCGTCTGTCCGTGATCGTCTCCCCAGCCTTAACGGCTAGACCGATTTTCTTCAAACTTCGTATACAAGCTAGTTTTAGTCATAATTCTAGGCCATTTTTTTTGTTTGCTTTTAGCCATGTTAATAATGGTACCTGCCATATAAAAATTACACATAACCTCAATTTTCTCGAAAACGGCTCTAACGATTTTGATTAAACTTTATATATACTATAACCATATTAGCTTCAACAAAACTGCATACCCAGTTTTTTCGAGAAAATCCATATAACGGATTTTGTCATTTAGGCCATATAAGGAAAATTGATAATTTCTCGCAAACTATTATGTCAAATTGAATGAAATTCAATATATATACTACTATTACAGCTTGAAGCAATTCCACATAATTATTTTTAGCCCAACTATCACTAAACGGAATTTTCAGTTTTGGCCAATAACGGAAAATCATTATTATTCACATTGACATCGATTTCTTCATATATCGGAGTAAACGTTCGTATAAACTCATTTCGACATTATTTATATCATTAATCAAAATGCGTACTATTTGATCTAACGCCTAACTCGCTGTGAAAGAGAAAGTTGCGTACGACCCAGTCGTGCACCCACCACTCGTTTTTTTAGTAGTAGTCGACGCCCATACGAAATGGTTGGAGTGCATTAATATGAATCAGAGCATTACTAGTACAAAAACAATAGATCAATTAAGATCAATGTTCGCTCGGTTCGGGTTACCGAAGGTAGTAGTAACAGACAATGGTAAATCGTTTGTTTCGGAAGAGTTCCAAACATTCTTAATCAAACATGCTATAGAGCATATAACTTCTCCGGTAGGTCACCCAGCAACAAACGGTCAAGCGGAAAACAGTGTTAAGACTATTAAATTAGGGTTAAAAAAAGCGTTAAATTCAATAGGTGGAAACCGTATAATAAATGAATGTTTGGATGTATTTTTAATGGATTATAGGAACTCTATTCACTGTACCACGGGTTATTCACCAGCTCAAATTATGTTCAAGAGAAATATAAGAACAAGATTTGATTTATTGAATCCTTTTAAAAAAGACGAAGAATTAAATATAAATGAAATGAAAAGTAAGGTAGAAATTAATCAAAGTAATCAAAGAAAAAACTATGTTGGTAAAAAGGAGAGAAAATTGATAGTTCACGATTTTGTGATGGCTAAAGATTATTGTGTTCCTCGAAAAATAAAATGGGTAAAAGGCAAAATATATCGTATTTTAGGTAAAAGATATTATCTTGTTCAAATTCCTAAAAAAAATAATATTTTATGGAAAAGACATATAAATCAATTAAGATTTTGTGAAGAAAAAAAAAATCATATATATGTTCCACAAATTTTAAAGGATATCAGTCTAAAAATAAATGTAAATAATAAAGAAAATCCATCAAATGGTAGAGAAGTTGCAAACAAAATCCGCACAGATGGGGTAACCCAACAAATCAAACATAGATATCCTTTAAGATCTAGAATGAATTCGACCTAATTATTTTTGTTACAAAATATTGTTAAACGTTTAAACTTAACGCCTGAAACCGTTTACCAACAACCTGATTGGCCCTTATCAGTGTGGTTTTAGGCCAGGAAAGTCCACAACCGATCAAATTTTCACACTTCGGCAGATCCTGGAAAAAACTCAAGAAGTCCAAATCGATACCCACCACCTATTCATCGATTTCAAAGCCGCATATGACAGCATTTATAGAGACGAACTGTACAGAGCCATGTCTAGTTTTGGTATACCGCCCAAACTCGTCCGTTTGTGTAGGATGACGATGGAGAATTCTCGCTGCTCCATCAGGGTCGGAAACGACCTCACCGACACATTCGATACCAAAAAAGGATTTAGGCAAGGCGATGTGCTGTCATGTGACTTCTTTAATCTGATTCTTGAGAGAATTGTGCAAAACTCCAAAGCCAACACCAGAGGCACAATTTTCCAAAAGTCGGTGCAACTACTAGCATACGCTGACGATATTGACATCATTGGTAGGACTCAACGTGATGTCATAGCCACGTTTGCTAGTATAGAGAAGGAAGCGGCGAAAATGGGTTTAGCAGTAAATGAGGGTAAGACTAAGTATATGCTGTCATCACGAAAGGACTCACAACATCGACGAATTGGACAGAACGTCACCATTGACAGATATAACTTTGAGGTAGTACGGGACTTTGTCTACCTCGGCTCCGCTATTAGCTCTGACAACAACATCTCGTCAGAAATTAAACGAAGAATTACTCTTGCCAACCGCTGTTTCTTCGGGCTAAGAAGGCAATTTAGTAGTAAAGCCCTCACTCGAACTACTAAGGAGACCCTATATAAGACCCTGATCATCCCAGTCCTGCTCTACGGCGCTGAAGCATGGACCGTATCAAAAGCGGATGAAGAAATCCTTGGTAGATTCGAGAGGAAAATTCTTCGAAAAATCTTCGGTCCCGTTTGCGTTGACGGGCTATGGAGACGAAGATTCAACCAAGAACTATACGAGCTGTACAGCGACATGCCCCTGGTCAAAAAACTCCGCATTGGACGTTTAAGATGGCTAGGACATGTAGAACGAATGGACACCAATACTCCGGCTCGCAGAGTCTTCGATTCCCAGCCAGACGTCGGACGCAGTAGAGGAAGACCTCGCCTTAAGTGGCGCGCACAAGTGGAAACCGACCTCAACCAACTTGGAGTGCGCAACTGGAGGCAGTTAGCTAAGGACCGGGCTAATTGGAGAGGCATGTTGGTTGAGGCCCAGGTTCATTCCGGACTGTAGCGCCACTTAAGTAAGTAAGTAAGTTTAAACTTAAAATATCAGTAACATAATATATGTAAAATAAGCGAATTAGGGGGGAGACTGTAATGTAGTGAGAGATTAGAGTTGCACACAACATATATATATATATCTATTATATAAATTAAGAGAATGTAGGTACATCATAAATGTAAGATCAGCAAACACTGGTCTCGACAGTCAGTCTCTTGTCATCCGCCGACGCGATATGTAATTCGCCTATTAATATAAATAAATAACTGGGATATAAAGGAAATGTGTTTCACTAACTAAGCAATACACTACAATCTGAACAATATGTTCTGACACCATCATTTTGTTTATTTATATATTTTAAGGATGGGATGGGATAGGGTATTCAACGTTTCGTACAGCGGATTTTAGCCTTCACAAATGTTTTTTTCTTGAAATTCAAGACATATATTTGGAGGATATCTGTTTCATGCGGGATGGCGTGTCATGCCTAATAGCCCATGCCATAATCGATCTTTTGCGGAGCAAATTCCCAAACCCGTTTTGCCGATGTCAATTTACCGTCTCGGAGATGCAATTTGACCCCTTTCAACTTTTTTTTTGTGGGGAACCGGGAAGGACCAATGTTATGTAAATAATCCAGAAACGATTCAAGCACTCCGTGACCTATAGCCTGAAACCATCAACAAGGAGCGACAGAATGCGCTACTGCGAAGCCTGCCGAGGCAGCCACTTGAACGACGTTGTGTTCCATAATTAATGGGAATGTTTGCTGTTACTCATAATACATTAATTTTATTTCATTTTTAAAAAGAAACTTGTATTTGACCCACGCGTTAATTTTCACATCGGATCTGAGATAGCTGAAGTAGAAAAGACTTTTGAGAGACATAAACGCCGCTCTTGCCTTTTCTAGCTGGGTATTTATATGTTGATTGTAAAGGGTCCGCCAAATAACTTTTTTTTTTTTTTTTTGAAAATGCTATAAAAAAAAGGACCGAATATTTTATTTTTTTTTATTTGAAAGTACAATCCTTCCGGTTAATAATGGAAAATAATTTCATTCAAATGGCTGCCGCGGCTGGCCATGCAGTAGCCTACACGATCGGTCCAATTTTTAAGCACATTATCGATTGTGTGCAGCTGTATTTCACCATTGGCTTCACGAATATTGTCCTTTAAAGCGTCAATTGTCTCTGGCTTGTCGGCGTAATACTTATCTTTTACGGCACCCCACAAATAATAGTCCAACGGTGTCAAATCGCAGCTCCGAGGTGGCCAAACGACATCAGCTCTGCGGCTGATAAAGCGATCTTAAAAAACAGGGCGCAAAACATCGAGTGTAGCTTCGGCTGTGTGGCACGTAGCGCCGTCCTGTTGAAACCAATATCCTCTTCTTCAATTTTTGTGAACAAAATTTCGTTCAACATGGCCCGACAACGATCGCCATTGACTGTAACGGCCACTCCTTGCTCATTTTCGAACAAAAATGGCCCAATTATGCCTCTGGACCAAAATCCGCACCAAACAGTGACTCGTTTTGGGTGTATCGGCTTTTCAAATGCGACAATTTTGATTGTTTACATACCCGCCAAGATCAAAATGAGCTTTATCTGAAAAGAGGATTTTTTTTGGCAAAATCGGCATCTTCTCTAAGTCGATCGCAGGCCCACTTAGCGAAGCGAAAACGCATTGGATGGTCAGTTGGTTTCAACTCCTGAACCAATAGGACTTTGTATGGCGTCATACCAAACTAACGAGTCTGTTGCTAGCTGACCCGGCAAACGTTGTTTTGCCTTCAAATTTAAAAACATATTTTTGAATGATCATTTGTATGAATATAGGTTTGGGGTACTTGTTATTTGCGTTTGAAACAACATAAATCTTAAGGTGTTTTATTTACATTCTGATTGATAAATCGATATTCAGGTAACCCATCAAGGTACATGGTGGGCCAAAAGAGATTACCCTATTGGAAGATGCTCTTATTTTTGCACATGGCCGCCAATGTCAAATATTTTTTGTGGACTAGACATATGTAGAATACAAGTGAACAAGCCATGAAGCGATACACTCCCCAAGAACGCGGAATAATCGCGTCTATTTTTTTTTTGTAAACAATTCTTCTGTAGTGTTGGCGCAGCACGAATTCCGTCGCCGATTCACCGAGCGTCCGACACCGACTGCGCAAGCACTGCGCCGTTTGGCCACCAACCTTGAAGAGTATGGGACCACACAAGATGTTACCAAGAGTGGCCGGCCCCGGAGCACCCGTTGTGCCGAGAATATCGCGGCTGTTGCAGAGGATGTCGAGCTGTTGCCGGAAACATCGACCAGGCACCGTGCCTCGCAATTAGCCTTCAGCCGGTCGTCCCTAAGGAAACGCGAATTTTGGTCAAAGACGTGCAACATGCGCTCGTACAAAGTCCGGTCGACAGGCAGCAGCTGATGCACATCAGCTGCTGCCTGTCGACCGCGTGTAACCTACGCCCAATCCATCCTCAATCTCGAGGACGAAGTGAACGATTTTTCGACCAAAATCATAATGAGCGGTGAGGCTCATTTCCAACTCAGCGGGTACGTGAACAAGCAAAACTATCGCTTCTGGGGCACCGAAAATCCACGAGTAATGCACGAGGAGCCATTACACCCACTCAAAGATTATGCATGGAGGAGTCATCGGGCCATTTTTTTCGAGAACGCCGCTGGTCAAACGACAACAGTTGACGGTGCACGCTATAGGGCCAGGTTAACCGAGTTTTTTCTGCCGCAATTGGGCGAATTAGGACTGGGGGACATGTGGTTCCAACAGGACGAAGCAACGGCACACACTGCGCGAGCCATTTAGAAAAAATAAGAGCCAAACAACATCGGATGACTTCTTTTGGCCCACCTTGTATATTTTTTTTTCGACTGCCTTGCTGTGATATAATTTCGATCATTGATATGCTTTATGATACACGACATTTTTTGTTTTGTTGTCAGGTGCGAAAACGATCAAAGCGGATGGTTTTCCGACACGGAAACATTCGACATACAGTTTTCCGTGTCAAAAACATTCATTTTCCAAATTCAGGCCACAAACACTCAATGGCCACAAATTGGCGCCTTGCGATTTATTGATTGTCATGGCGAATGCTAGACGAATTGAAAGTTGGATTCCCTTAAACTCGAATGGCACATCGGTTGGGATCATTGCAATTCTCGGAATGAGAACGTCCTCACCTTTGATTTTTCCTGTTAGTACTCTCGCGTGAATCACATTGCTCATGAGTCTTGTGACCGCTAAACGCGTTCTCTTTCTGTAGCATAATTTTGGTGGATTGAGATTGCGAAGTATGTTGACCACTGAACCAACCTTCAAATGTAAATTGTGCGGTGACAAGCCAGGCACATCCAATGAATTCAAAAACTCAGTTGGATAGTTGGTTGCTTCGTCTTCGTTTGTTACATAGTCGATAGATTTGTTCAATTTAATTGATCCACATCCTTGTTCTTTGCCTCTCAAATTGCTCTTTCACTTAACCAATCGTAGTTTGTGGTTAGCAATGATGTTCGGAAACACTTTGTTGGTGATCTCCTCTCTCGTTTTGACGAAATGCAAAAATTCGGCGAGAACGAAATCAATCCATTCGATGTGTCGACAGGTACAAAACCAATACCGATAGTTCAGAGTTGATTGAAGAACACTTAGGCAGATGGATAGTTCAGCTGACGACACTGAGGCACTGATCACATCTGCAGCGGCCGATCGTGGTATTACTGGTAGTGTTTGTCGGAAATCACACGCAGATCTTTCATATTGCTATTCAGAGCTTCTAACGCACGTTTATGCGACATTGTGCATTTACGATTTTGCTTGCTACCGAAAACTTTCTTCAACGGCTTGAAATTTTCGATAGGTAATCTTCACAAAAAATCGGTGCAAAACAATGTATTAAATCAAATTGAATTCCAACAACTGCCTAAAGCCGTTAAAAATTTGATAAAACTTGAAAAAAGCTGATAAATCGCAACGCACCTCTGATCAATTAGAATGAAATAAAAAAAATCGCTACAAAAACAAAATGTGTGGGAATAATTTTTTTCGGGGGTTTTTCGGGAATTTTCTTGGGTATTGTCCTTGTTTGGCCGGAGACCAGATCAAATTGGAGAATCATCGAAATCAGTCCAGGCGTTCTGGAGTTATAAGCGTAGTAACTAACGTCATTCTCTTTTATACAAGGTGGCGCAAAAGTAATCCTCCTATCAGAAAATGCTATAAATTTTGCGATTGGCCCCTAATGTCAGTTCTGTTTTGACATTTGTGTAGTAAACACATGCGAAATACACGTTAATAAACAATGTTACGCTACACTGCTCCAGAACGCGGAATATTGGTGACTATTTATTTGAGCAATAATCGGTCGGTGACTTTGGCACAACGTGAATTTCGTCGCAGATTTCCTAGCCGTCCAACGCCTACTGGTGAAACACTGCGACGCTTAGCCGCTCGCCTCGAAGAGACTGGTACAACACGAGATGCTGCCAGGCGTGGCAGACCCCGGAGTAGCCGTTCTGCAGAGAATATTGCTGCTGTAGCCGAAGATGTCATGGAAGCGCCGTCGACATCGACCAAACGACGTGCCACGCAAATGGGTATCAGTCGACGGTCTTTACAGCGAATTTTGGTACATGATTTGAAGATGTTTCCGTACAAAGTCCAGACGGTGCATAAGCTGTTAGCTGCTGACCGCCAATCGCGTCTAACATACGCTCAAGCCATCCTTAATCACCACCAAGAGGAAGATGATTTTTCATCAAAAATAATCATGAGTGATGAGGCCCATTTCCATCTTAGCGGGTACGTAAATAAGCAAAATTTACGCTTCTGGGGCACTGAAAATCCGCATGTAACCCACGAAGAGCCATTACACCCTCTCAAAGTCACTGTATGGTGTGCTGTTTTCGCTGGAGGAGTCATCGGACCTTTTTTCTTCGAAGACGTCGCGGGCCAAACGGTTACTGTGAATGGTGAGCGCTACAGAGCAATGATCAACGAGTTCTTTTTGCCGCAACTTGATTGGAAAACATGTGGTTCCAACAGGACGGTGCAACGGCACACACTGCACGTGCCACAACCGATATGCTGAAGGATGCATTTCCCGGGCGCCTAATCTCCCGTTTTGGCGATTTGCACTGGCCAGCAAGATCGCCTGATTTGACCGCTTCAGACTTCTTTTTGTGGGGCTTTTTGAAGTCGCGGGTTTATGTCAACAAGCCTCAGACTCTTGCAGCTCTTAAAGACAATATCCGTCAAGAATGTGAGGACCTATCGCCGGAAGTTTTGGCCAAAGTGATGGAAAATGCCATAAAAAGGGCTCAAATGACAATCAACTGTGGCGGCGGCCATTTACATGACATCATATTCTCGACTTGATGTAAAAAAATTTAAAAGACCAAATAAAAATAATCCACAAGAAGAATCGAAGTTTTTCATTTTTTTTTTAAATTACAGCCAAAAAACATCGGAAGGTTATTTTTGCGCCACCTAGTATATATAGAAGATACATATAATCATCCTTGTGAGATGATATGGAAATTCATATCGGATAAAGGATAAAGGCTTTTTTCGCTATCTACAAGGCGGGCAGCCGTACATATTTTACCGTTCAAGTTCCAGTTAATATATCCCTACGATATCAGCTGGTATATGCTTTCGTACAACGTTTGGAATGTTATCCAAAACGATTGTGCTTTTAGTATTCAGCTTTTAAATATTTCTGTCAGTTGTTCAAGAGTCGTACAGTAATTGTTGGTTTGTTCAAACGTCAGTTCGTCAGCTCTTAATTCCTCAGAAGATCTCAGAAAGGCTGAGATTTCGCTATCACTTACTTCAAAAGTTTTGCGGCTAGAGAGTTCTTAAGCGAGAACCGCCTCAAAATGAAAGTCGATAAGCTTAAGGTTGTGTATTCCATCATCCACAACATGTTTGTTGTCGATGACAGGACAGCTTTAGAGAAATATCCCTTCCTGAGAAAGAATTACCTGAGAAGACAGTTTTATATTTAGTTTCGGAATCTGACAACGATGCATGGTTTATATATATTTTTTTTAATTTCGGGAACATATTTCTGTTGTCTGATTTTATTATGCTTTGAGCCCGCTGTTTCCAATAATCATTGACACTACATTCCCAAACTGGTGGCTTAACAAAGTCTTTACTTTTTGTAGTAGAGTCTTCAATTTTCGAAGCTTTAAATTGTGCGTAACGTCCTGGAACTAATGTAATATATTTATCTGAGTAATCAATAAGTTTTTGTGAGTTCGGAAGGTCTTGATGTCATGGTTTAAACAACAATCGATGCTGTTTTTTTTATTACAGTTTCGGAATTGACGAATCCATAGCTTGTTAGACTATTACTAGGAATTCTACTAGATGAAGTGCAAATCCTATATTTTCTGATGGCGCAACGTTGAGATCAGCACCAATAAGTTTATTTAAAAATTCATTTACGAAGTTCGTGCCACGTGGCAAAGCTTAACGCTGATTCATCAAAAACTATTATCGATATCATACGGTAGCAAAAAAAAATTTTATTATTGTAGATCGTTCCAATATGCAGTCAACAACTTATAAGAACTTTCCCATAAACCTACTTACAGTAGCAATTACAATCGGATGACAGCCCGACAATGCCATAAATATGGCTTATTGAAGTTCGGATCTAAAAATGTTTTCTTCGCTCACTTATAGGCATGAGCTGTTTGCATATTTGTGTACAGTGATATGGAAGGATCCACTAGCGTTGGCAGTTAATACGATGAAGCTACATTAAGCTGGACAAGTACCCAGGCATACCTCTTACCAATTTGTTTTTCTATCCGCCTGTTCGTGGTACCTTCGAGTTTCTATACTAACAACAAGACCCGGTTTAATCCGCGACGTATTTGTGTGTGAAAGAGCGATTATAGTATTCATGAATCTTGTAATGTTTATTTTGAATCTTCAACTTGAGTTGTGGGTGGCACCTTCTGGGATGCTCTGATCTATAAATAATGCATGAGATACTAATTTATATGATAATTAGTTCTCGCATCCTGGAGATACAAAGATACGTATCTTTGTCATTGTTTGGGTGATGAATAACCTACACATGAAAGGTCCTTTACGAAAACATTTTGGATTATTTTTCTAGGGGTTATATGAGCGACCTGTGTAGGCGAGAGAAAACAAATGGTTTACCTTTGTGTGACAGCAATTTTGGACGTGATGACCTTGGTTGAAATGTAACGATGATGGATAGCGAACAGATATCATGAGAAATTTCTAGCGCAATTTAAAGAGGACATTTTTTTGTAATTTTATTTTATATAATTTAACTATTTTGGGTATCAGTATTGTAGATAAGCAAGAAGCACACATTTCTAATTATAAGCATCTAGGTAATAAATTCTATCCTTTGAAATGGATATTATATCCACTTTAATAATAGTTAATAATAGTGGTAAAACTAATAGAAAAACGTTTAGTTATTAGATACGACGTGGTGATCCTAGTGTCAGGAAAGTTTCTCCCAGTGATTTGCGAAATCATGGAGTACGCTCTGGTTTCTGTGAGCACGTGGGCTACAAGCTGTGGCCTGGGTGTTAATCCGAGCAAAACGGAAATGATGCTTTTCACCACGAAGACCAAAATACCAGCCTTTAACCTCCCCCGACTTAATGGACAAGCGCTCTCACTCTCATCCAATGCCAAATATCTAGGGACTATCCTAGATACTAAGCTTAATTGGAAAACCAACATAGAACAAAGGGTCAAGAAAGCATGTATAGCTTTCTATGCCTGTAGAAAAACATTCGGCAAAAGATGGGGCCTACAACCAAAGATGACACTTTGGATGTACACTGCTGTTGTTCGGCCGATACTCACCTATGGGGCACTAGTCTGGTGGCCTTCATTGACAAACTGAAGAGGGTACAAAGAACTGCTTGTATCGGCACAACTGGGGCCATGAGATCTTGTCCCACTGATGCCCTAACGGTTCTTCTCCACCTTCTCCCTCTAGATATCCATATCAAAGATATTGCAATGTGTAGTGCAGTCAGGCTCAAAGAATCTGGCTGCTGGTTCAATAAGCCCTATGGGCACAGCAATATCCTAGATTCATTGCCAGCAGGTCTAGCTGACCATCATACCGACTACATGATACCCAAACTGAACTTCCACAATCACTTCACCGCTGGCTTTCCAACTAGAGAGGATTGGAAAAACGCATTGGTTGAAAAAGACACTTATTTACACCGACGGCTCCAAAATGGACTGCGGAGTGGGCGCCGGTGTCTACTCGGACACACTAAAAATAAAAAAATCGTTTCGCCTCCCTGATTCCTCCAGCGTATTCCAAGCGGAATTGTTGGCTATTAGGGAGGCATGTCACGCGATTAAACACGATAGTACTCCCAAGCAAAATATCGCTATTTTTGTCGACAGTCAAGCCGCTATTAAGGCGATTATTTCGGTATCGACGTCATCAAAACTAGTACTTCAATGCCAAAACGAACTGGCCTCCATTGGGAGTCGATACAGTATCACTCTCATATGGGTTCCAGGCCACAGTGACATAGATAGAAATGAGCAGGCTGATGCCCTAGCCAGGTTGGGCTCATCCCTTCCCAGCTCACGTGCAATCGGCATTCTCACTCCTTTAAAAACTATCATGAATAATATCAACACACACTCTCTTAAAACAGCTGAACATAGGTGGCGTAACCTCAGTGGGTGCGCCATTTCAAGAGATATGTGGCCTCGCTACAACAAGACTAAAACACGGGACCTCTTAAGCAGATCCCGTAAGGAAGTCTCCAGGGTGATAGCAATTACCACTGGACACTGGCCCATCGGTGACCATGCTGTTAGAATGGGTATACCCAACAACACCAACTGTCGCAGTTGCAAGGAGGTGGGGGAGAAGGAAACTCTAACTCACTTTCTGTGCAAATGCCCGGCTCTGTCAAGAGCAAGACAACGAACCCTAGGCAAACCTTTCTTTGACAATATCCGCGACCTCTCTGATAAACACATCAAAGAACTGATCGCCTTCCTTAATGCCACTGGTTGGATTTAGTACACGCCAACTAACAACAAGACATAACATTTAACCGCACGAGTTTTTGGCATCAAAACGGCGCACCTCAGCGCTAATTGTGTTTCGTCTTGTACGAACAGCCAATTAAACTAACTAACTAACTAGATACTGGGCTTTTACGAAAGCTACGACTAGACCTGCGATACAAATTGTTCACCCGGATGACTGTTCAAATGACATCGGCATTTGTCTTGAAAAGGATATGCCATATATTTGGCAGTCATCTGAATAGCTTGAAGAGGGGAAAACAAGCTATTAGGATCAGATGATTCAAATTTGCGTACAGTTAACATAATGACACATTTTTTTGCGTTGGTAATAATAGAAAACATATGAGAAGGCTTCAATCCGTTGTACATGCCGTTGAATATCCTACCCCATTCCTTCCTTAAATTAAACTTCGCCAAAAAGTGGGTGTGGCGTTGTCACAATATATTGCTCAGGCAGTTTATTAAAATCGTTTACGGTTCGTTTTCTCCTGGACATGCTATAGTGTAAGTTATACAAATCGTAATCGTAAGTAAACCCCCTAAAAAAAGTGGGCATGGGTAAAAATGATCTAAAGAGGAAATATTCACATTAACATTGCCAATAATTTTGCATAAACAGTTTTTTCGAATTATTTTTAATTTGACCGAAAAATGTTTTTTGTTTGTTTTTTAGTTAAATATCTTGTTCTGACACATTTTCAAAATTGTTAACCGTTTCATCAAAAATAACGTTTTTCTAAAAAGTGGGCGTAGCAGTGGACGGATTTTGAATATCATTACACTTTTTACATTCGAATATACCAAATTTCATTATCATAGCTCAAATTTTAATTAAATATATTAACAAAATTGCTTATAAGGCGAAAATAGATTTGTTCAAACGTTGTATAAATATTTCTGGAGAATTTTGTTTGAGTTATGTCGGACCTTTAATTTTGTAAGTATAGTACAAAATATGCCCGGAATAGTAAAAATTCCGGACCATCGAGAAAAGATAAAATGAAGTGGATACTTGCCTAACTGATTTGCCAGTTTCAATGTTATCAAATATTTTACATTTCTCAGAAAGTGTCAAAGTTCAGTGCTTCGTTTTCTTTGCAGATCCCATAAAAAATATTAAAAAGTGCTAGATATTATCTTTGAGAAAACTTTCAGTGAGCAATTCAAACCTGAATCACAAAAATTACTTCTGATCCTTGAAAGAACTTCAAAATAATAAAAATGGAATGCAACGAGAGGGCTCAGTGGCGCGATGATTAGTGCGATGAAATGCCGCGCTGAAGGTCTGGGTTCGATTCCCAGCCGTAGCAACACCTAAATGATTTTTTACTGGCCCTCCTCTCGTGATGAACTGACAATCATCCGAGTAGTAACAATTGTCAAGCATAGCTTATCTCAACTTAGCCTTTCGGAGCCGGCATAAAACAGGAGATCCCGCCATCGTGCAAGAAGTACACACGCACATATGAATGGTTGTGAGAAAGCTAGGCCCTGGGTACTAACGAGCCTGTTGCGCCAAAAATTTGTATTTGTATTTTGTAATGCAACGTAGAAGGCTCACTATGAAAAACAACATGAAATGCAACCTTTCAATGAGGAAAATCTCAAAGGAACAATGCCTAGACTCAAGAGTCGACTGTAGGGGAAACAATCACTAGGAGAATTCTTATAATACTCTGCCCTAGAAAATTTTCCGCAACGCATACTTCGTCGGAGATTTAAATTTCGTTCGAGGTATGTGTCATCGGAAAGAAATACTACACAAATGCGACGACGAAGCTCGTACTGTTGAGGGGTGGTTTTTTCCTTTGAGCTCGTCCTGGAAACACAAATTCAAACTATTGTTCGAAAATTACTTGAGTAAATAGTTTTATACAATTGCAATATACAACGCAATACAATAGACACGATGAGCACGTTCCCACAGTAGTGTGAAATTTTTACTCACTAAAACCACCACCCTTTTAGTAGTAGTGAGTGAGTTTTAGTGAGTAAACCCTACTGTGTGAACGTGCTCATCGTGTTTATGAAGATTTTCACCAGCCTACCGAAAAAAAAAATTGTTTCAGGTACTAACGGGTGAATTTTTTTAAGAGTTTTTCAGGTTGGCAGCAATGGTTAGTAATGGCGTCCAAACGTCATCTTTCAAATTGAAAAGTTTTCATTATACTCTGCCATATAATCATGGAAAGACTTACAATCGAGCAACAATTGCAAATTATTGAAATTTATTATCAAAATTCGTGCTCTGTAAAAAATGTGCAGTTCCATGAAAACCCGCTGCTTTATCGAAAAATTTTGGTCATGCTCATTTCTGGCTCAACGGATACGTAAATAAGCAAATCTGTCGCATCTGGAGTGATGATCAGCCACCAAAAACGACAGTTTTGGCTGGTGGCATCATCGGTCTATTTTTCTTCAAAGACCGTGGAAGAAACGTTACCGTCAACGGCGAACGATATCGAGCCATATTACATGACTTTTTTTTGCCCCAGAGTGCTGAGTTCCCAACTAACAATTTTGCTTCGATAAAGCAATAGCGAATCTATTTACCCTCCAGCAATATTACTTGTAGGAAGTCTTATGGAAAACCATCTGGCAAACTTTAAGGAAGTTATTTACTTCTATAAGACTTCTCTACATACTTCTAATAAGCCTTAAAGAAAAATCTTAATTTGCTTATAAAAGGCCATACGTTATTATGAATCTAAGAAATTCTATGCAATTAATTATATAAAAACTCCCATCTTATTGGGATTCGAGCTCGGGTTCTCTCGCACGGTAGTCCAACACACTATCCACTAGGCTGTACTCTCGAACATGAAAGACGAGTAATACAACTCATTCTCCGGTAGGTTCCCGATCTTTTCACCTTTTTTCCAATCTTTACACCTTGTCCCGATCTTTTCTTTTAACCTTAGCTTTTTTAATCCTTCTTTCGTAAGCTCTATACGTGCTATGCTTCGGATTAACTTGTGCGAAATTCTACCGAAACATTCTAACTTGTGGTACATGTACAGACATCTCCGGAAGCTTAAAAACAACCTTACAGAAGTTTCGCTATCACAATTTCGGTTATGCTTGTGAATTTTCCTGCATAATGTCTCAAACAAGCTTCTACCCATACAATCGACTGCCAAAATGCTTAACCTCAAGTACTATATAAGGCCTATAGAAATAATTGCTTGTGGTAATTACATTTTTGTGCCTTATAGAAGAATAATTGTTAGTTGGGTTGAACTTGGTGGACATGTGGTTTCATCAAGACGGTGACACATGCCACACAGCTCGTGAAACAATGGAAAGGAAGGATGAATTTGGTAAGCAGCTTATCTCTCGAAATGGCCCTGTGAGTTGGCCGCCAAGAATATGCGATTTAGCGTCGCTTTATTATTTCTTGTGGGGTTATGTAAACTCGTTAGACTATGTGGACAAGCCGAACACGATTGAAGCCTTACAGGATAACACAACACTCGTAATTCGTGAAATACAGACCGAAATGCTCGAAAAAGTGACGCAAAATTGGACCTTCCAAATAGACCATTTGAAACGGAGCCGCGGACAACATTTACATGAAGTTGTCTTTAAAACGTAAATGGCAAAGGCCTATTTATCGATTACAATAAATAAAGGGTGATCCATTTCGAGGTTCCCTACTTTAAAAAAAAAAAACACAGAAAATTCAAATTTAATGGAGAACGTTTATTATCATTTGAAAGAACATTCTTTGGCATTTATTTTTTGAAGATTATGTCTATCAAATGTTGGCCCTTGCTACGTCGCAGATGGTCCATCCGTTGAGTCCAATTTTCGATCACTCGTTCGAGCATTTCTACTGGTAACTGGCGAATGACACGCGTGATTTTTTCCTCCAAGGCCTGAATCGAAGCGGGTTTGTCGGCATAAGCTTTTGACTTTACATATCCCCACAGGAAAAAGTCTAACGGTGTGATATCACACGATCTTGGTGGCCGATCGACCGGCCCAAAACGTGAAATTATGTGCTCACCGAAATGTTCTCTCAATAAGTCCATTGATTGATGCGATGTGTGGGAAGTGGCGCCGTCTTACTGAAACCAAATGTCGCCGAGATCACGAGCTTCAATTTCAGGCATTAAATAGTCGGTTATCATGACACAATTATGGTCGCCATTGACGGTTACGTTCGCACCGGCATAATTTTTAAAGAAATATGGACCGATGATTCCATCGGCCCACAAACCACACCAAACCGTTGTTTTTTCTGGATGAAGTGGCAGTTCTTCAATCTCTTCAGGTTGCTCTTCCTCCCAAATGCGGCAATTTTGTTTGTTTACATACCCATTGAGCCAGAAATGGGCCTCATCGCTAAACAAAATTTGCCTCGAAAACGTCGGATCTTCTTGGAGCTTTTCAAGAGCCCATAGAGCGAAGCGATGTCGCTTGGGAAGGTCGAGCGGCTTCAGTTGTTGCACAAGCTGTATTTTGTACGCTTTCAATTTAAGATCTTGACGTAAAATGCGCCAAGTCGTTCCATACGTCAGTCCGAGTTGCTGCGAACGGCGCCGAATCGACTCTCTACGGTCTTCGTGTACACTCTCAGCTACGGCCGCTATATTTTCTTCACAGCGTGCTGGACGTGGTCTATTCGGTCGAATATTATCCAATAATGAATGCTGGGTCTCAAAATGGGTGATCGTGTTGCGAATAGTACGCTCAGTAGGCCGGTTATGTTGACCATAAGTTGAGCGAAGTGCACGAAACACATTCCTCACAGAACGTGAATTTTCATAATAAAGTTGAAAAATTTGTAAACGTTGTTCACGCGTAAGTCTTTCCATTATGAAATGCCAAACAATACTAAACAAAAATAACATGACAGCATGACACGACTCACACGTGATCTGTCAAAAAAGGCTATTGAAGAAAGTATCTCTACTTGGATCACCCGTTATATGTGGACAAGCCGAACACGACTGAAGCCTTACAGGATAACACAACACTCGTAATTCGTGAAATACAGACCGACATGCTCGAAAAAGTGACGCAAAATTGGACCTTCCAAATAGACCATTTGAAACGGAGCCTCGGACAACATTTACATGAAGTTGTCTTTAAAACGCAAATGACAAAGGCCTATTTATCGATTACACTAAAAATTTTGAATATTTAATGCAAATTTGAGTGTTTTATTGGATTTTTGAAAAAAAAACTACGCTTAAAAAATCACCTGTTATAATGGCAGAAGTTCAGAGATGCTTAGAGAAATCTTCCCTAGAATTGAAACAGAATCCATTTCACAACGATAAAAACAAAGAAATACAAAAGGTATGGACTATCAAAAGATGTATTTTGACCAACATACAATCTACAAATATTCAATAGGTGAGTTAAAAAACATCTGTAATTAACATCTTAGGGCGATCTTCAAGCGTTAAAGGTTCGCCTCAGCGGAGAATAGGTTTTTTTGTTTTTAAATAATAGATAATATTTGTAGTACCAAAAAAAAACAATCTTCTTAGAAACGATTGATTTGAGTAGTTAATTTAACTTTTAAAACAATCTGTATACAATTATTCAATGCAGTTAAAAAATGGGTATGATTGTATTTTGAATGTCAAATTATTCATAGAAACAACAAGTATAATGGTTAAATGTAGTATTTTTTTTTTGTAAATATATTCATTTTTGTTTTTCATTATTTTTATTCAAGGGAACTTTTTAGAAAATCACACCTTGTTGTGTCATGCTAGTGTTAAACTAAAGAATAACCGTAAATAAGTACAATTAATTCAGCAAATCTATAATTTTGCTTAACTGGCGCCCAACAAATAATCAGCCCTATCGAGGCATCCGTTGGAGCGGAATATTCTCCGATTTTGTACAATTCGGAGAATGTTTGCTTCGAGGTATTCTCCCCAAAAGCTGATCGGAATATTTCTCCGACATTTTGTAACGCATCCCGGCGAATTGCGTTGAAGTGCGTTCAGGAGCATTTTTCGTTTAATTTTTGACAGTTAAGTCAAAGTGAAATGAAGCGGTCGCATTTGTGTAGTATTTTTTCGTTGACACATACATCGAATGGAATTTAAACCGTCTCGACGAAGTATGCGTTGCGGAAAATTATTCTCTCCGACGGATACCTCGATAGGGCTGAATATAATTTTCGTTATTAAATTAAAAAAAAAATAAAATCAAACTCATAACTTACAGCGGAAAAAAAGTATAATCCAATAACTAAGATCCAATCCAATACATGTGTCCGTATTTATTTATCTGTTATGCGATCACTTTCTTCAATATCAAACAATCTTAATTCAGTGCCAACTATTCACACACACACACACGCTAAACTGAGACAATCCGAACCGGACCGGAAATTTATTTAAATCTTTTTCATTGCTTTTGTTTATTATCCACTTTATAATGAAAATGAAATCAGCGCACAATCACCCGGCGGCCGGCATTAATAATTCCGTTCCATAAGACCCGCGATGTCAAACACTAAACCGACACAAACACACATACACACAGTCATCCAATGATATGGGGATTGGGGATCAAGTAGTTCCTCTCTTTGATTCAATTCACTTAAATGAGCCGCTGTAACTATAGTTTTAACTCATGACATAGGGGTGCGCACTAATACACACACGTCACATAATACTCTCTAGAACCGAGTCCAAAGATTAATAGTAATAACGGTAAATTGCAACGGTTAGTTCACTAATAAATAAATGTCTTATGAGGAATCCAATTATGATGACAGAGCGACCCGCACCAGACCCAAGAACAAGGACTATTAAGACGTAGACGATGAACTATGTGTTGTCGGTTGGTCTGATTGAATGAAATTACTCATAACTGCACACACATACATATAATTGTGATATGTCACTGGTCAAGGAATTGTCATAATAAAACAATCGCGGTAGTATTTCGTTGAAGACAAAAAAAAATTATATTTGCTTCCTCATGTCATGGGGGTGTGAGGAGGGGGTAAGTGGAAATTTAATTAACCACCCGACCGACCGAACCGAGTGTGGGTGAAACCATTCATCGCCACTGAAAACCGATTTGCACCACGTCCAACGCGAATAGATACGTATACAGATACTTTCTATCTAATTGTGCCACCTACGACATTCGCGAGGTTTTTTTTTTTTTCTTTTTTCTTACTCGTATTTTGAACTACTCAACATCAGGTGATAACGGATTATTATGTATCTACACTTGTGTGTTGCATGAGGTAACATTATTTTGGCAACAGTATCACGTATCGATTGCAAGCAGGTAAGGCGGAAGTATGCGCCAGGAAAAATCGAAATTCATGTCGTGACTCGTGACTCGTGACTCGAGTTAAGGAACACACTTCAAGGTCTCTCGCTAGGTGGCGTATGCGAAAATGAGGGCAAGGCTTTGTTTTGTTTCGCGTTGATGGACTCAACAGGATTCCAGTTGCACGCAAAATATACGTAAGTTATGATTTACTGCGGACTATGATATGAAAGCATGCAAAGTAAAGCCGATACGGTGTAGCAACGGTATTATAAGTATTCAAGTCCTATGAAGGATTATCCAAAAAGTTGCTGTGAAAATAAATGCTGTCCCGACGGCAGCGGGCGTGTAGTGTGTGTCACTACCGCGGATTGACTGAGCACACAACAGGAGCGTTGAAACATTTTATGAGCTATGGTCGGAGTCAATGTAAGCTGTACTAGAACTGTTTAACTAATTTACAGATGTATGTGCTATGTTTGTTAGTATGGGTGCGATTTTGTTTTTGCAAATTAAATGATGACAGGGAAATGTTTTTAATGTTGGTTTGTCTATTCTGAAGGGAATTGGATAAATGTGTATGAGAATTTATTGCAACACAACAGACTATATCTACAATAACGGTTTATTATGACATTACAACTAACAAACTGTGTTCATTATATGATGATAGCTATATAAAATATTTATTCGCATCACATGTATATATATGACATCAACACTCCAACTGAAGACAGACATTTTTCCAGTTGTAATCAGAGGTAGTACATTTTTAAGTTTTGTATCTTTGACATCCTGGCCCTTCGGATTGGGAGGTTTGCGTTGACCTAACTACCCACTCACCGAAAAAAATCGTTTTTACAAAGCAACAAATAGCCTCTATAAGGCAGGCATAACTGGTCCGTGCAAAAGAAGGATGGGAATTCTACATCTACAATTTGGATGCAGTTATAAGTGTCAGAATTTGGCAAGAAGTCTTATGCTTTGAAGGTATTAGCAAACGCATTGTTACAATCCCTATTAAGGCAGCCATGGGGATATCCACCAGCCACAACAAATGCGAAATACTCTGAAAAAAACTTAATGCCGAAAGACTGCAATCGCCAGAGATCACCAAGCCCTTTGCAGAACGTGTATCTCTAAACGTCTCATTACCACCATACCACCTGCACCCATTGTCGAAGAATAATGACAACGATGTCAACAAGTCATTAGATTAACCGCAACGGATGTGCTAGGTTTCTCATGCCAATACCAGCAAGAACGTTTTACCAAAGTGTAAAATGTCCGAGCCCAGGATACAAGGACCGAACAGAAATATAAAAGCTTTGAAATAGTCGATGCTGAGGATATGGAAGAACCACTACTACAGACTGTTAACGTGGATTACGAACAATCTTACGCTGTCAGGCAGAACGAACCATTCAATATTAGCGACAAAAGCGAAAATTGCAAACCAGACGAACTTAATGAAGTAAGGATAGCGATATCTAAACTTAAGCTTAATACGCCCGCCGCAAATGACGGACTTCCTATCGAGCTGGTGGAGATGACTTGGTGAGATACATCAACATAAGCAAAATTTGGTCGGATGAAAATATGCCTGGAGGATGGAATCACAGCTTGAATTGCCGGGTCCACAAAAATGGCGACCTCCTGAACTTCACAAAGGCATATATTGACTAAATATCACCTTCAGAATCCTTCGTCGCCGTCTTTATCGCAAAAGTCGAAGACGCAAGTCGAAGAATGCTATGATCTATGCTCAGACCTCTTAGCAGTCACTCTGAAAATGGATGGAAGTCTAGCAAAAAAAAGAACCACCGCCTAGGTAAAGTAATAACAAAACCAACTGGGACATTTGCAGGAAAGACTGCAATGAAAATATTGCTTCAAATGTGCCACTTAAGACACCGCTCGGAATAAATATAAAGACGAAATTGACGATCTCGTGGAAGCCATTCAGAACGCAGCTTGGAAAACCACTTCCTCCCGGAAGACAGCAACACGCAATAATAAAGTCAAATACCAGTCTGAAATCGAAGACCTCATACGAGAAAAGAGGAGAGAGCGTAAGAGATGTCAACAATTCCGCGCACCCCCTGATAAAACTTATCTGAACCATCTTTGCAACAAACTCAAGAATGAGTTACAGGATTTAAGAAATCGCGAGACTTCTACACACCTCGAAGGCTTGACTGCTGAGAAGAACCCAAACTATTCACTATGAAATGCATTGAAGTCCATAAGAAGACCTAAAATACACTCGCCACCAAAAAGAAAAGCTAACGGCGAATGGGCAAAAGGAGACAAAGAGAACGCGGAATTATTTGCGGATCATCTAGAAGAAACATTCAAGCCGTTCGATTGCCAACCTCTAAACGAGGAACCGAATGGTAATACAGCCCCGACAACTATAAAGTAAAAGCTGTATCCCTGTCCGAGCTTCGAATGATAATAAGAAAGTTGAAAAATATCAAAGCTCCAGGATATGATCTAATCACTGGAGAAATTCTGTAAGAACTCCCGAAAAAAGCTTTAGTTAAGTTGCTCTACATTATAAATGCTTCTCTGAGACTTTTATATGTTCCAAGCCAATGGAAAGTCGCCGAAGTCATTATGGTTCTGAAAGCATTTAGACCCATTTCGCTCCTGCCGACAATATCTAAGGTTTTCGAGAAAATTGTGCAAAAACGATTACAGGCAGTAATTGAAGAAAAACGCTTGACCCAGATCATCAATTTGGCTTTCGGGTCAAACATTCAACAATCGATCAGGTGTATCGAATAACGAATGAAATTGAAAAAGCTTTAGAATGTAAAGAGATTTGCTCTAGCGCTTTTCTCGACGTATCACAAGCTTTCGACAAGGTATGGCTCCTTCCGAAACAATTATACTGGAATCCTACCTTGAAAACAGAATCCTACCTTCAGTCAGACATGAGACTGAATACTCAGAACTCAAAGAAATACACGCCGGCGTTCCGCAAGGAAGCGTTCTCGGCCCAATATTATTCCTGCTCTACACACGAGATACACCACAAGATGAAGAGACCATCGTAGCAACATTTGCAGACGATACGGCTACCCTCGCAATGGATGAGTCACTCGAATCATCAACGGGAAAAATCCAAACGGCTCTAAACAAAGTATGCGAGTGAACAAAGACCTGGCGAATCGGTCTTAACTAGACCAAGTTAACTGTGGGAAACGCGGAAAAAAAATGTTATTTTACTTCTGAAGTTAATGATATCTTGTTATATTTTTTATGTCTGTTCTACCCTAAATCTATCCATTTAACCTTGAACAACTCCTTAAGTGAATATTCCTATGTACCTACACTCCCCTGCAAGGAAAAGCTATCACGACATAAAAATATGAACCGAATAAATTTGCGTGCAAGAACCTAGCATGGGAGAAATCGGCTAGACGTCCGATTTTTTTCTCGCAGAGAGGAAAAATGGAGGAAAAGAGATACATGCTTTCCAATGGAAAGAGACAGAAGTAGTTCGGCCGCTCACAATTACAGCGAACAAAGGAAAAATTACGGTACCGCGTAATGTGATGCGGTCGAACAAAGGAATTGTGGGAGTACCACTCATTGAAGAGCGAGAGGTCTGATATAAGAAGGGACAAAAACCGTAGTCTCCGTGATAGAAAATCGGTCAAAAACGGACAATACGACAGTTGATTTTCGAAGAGCTACGAAACACGACGTCGTTTCAAAAACGCGGACATAAAACGTTCTTTCCAAAAATAAAAATACGAAGACGTTCGGTCTCAAAATACGTGAAAGTGTAAGCAAAAATAAAAAAAAAGAACGTGTGTTCAAAAGCGAAAAAAAAAATAAAAAGTGAGAGGAAGAAGTGAAAAATCCTCAATAAAGAGCCCCGACGATTCACCCCCACCGAAACACCAAGGGAACTGCACCAAGCGCTCAAGGAACGTGCTCCGACACCCAAAGAAAGTGCTCCAACACCCAAAGAACGTGCCCCGACCGACACTCAAAGAAAGTGCTCCGACTCACAAAGAAAGTGCTCCGACTCACAAAGAAAGGCTCCCAAAACACCAGGGAAAAGAAACTCCTCACTGAAGACATCGAATACCCCAAGAAAGACACAAGACACCCAAGGAATATACCCTATACCACCAAGAAGACACCCAAGGAAGATCCCCTTCACCACCAAGAAGACACCCACGAAAGTGCATCGAATACCGGAATCAAAACCCTTAAACCTTCCCAATCCCACCCTTAATCCACCAAATTTAAAAATACTGGGAACTCAAAAAGACAAAATTAGAAAAACACAAAAAAAGCTAAGTAAAGGGTTTTTCAACAGGGACGCTACAAAATTAGAGGGAGAGGGACAGCAAACGACGCCATATTTCTTGCCGCTCTATTGACATTTCTCTTCAGTAAGGTTTGCCATTTCATTTCATGATGGAAAGATGTACGAGCCAACAACGAGTCGAAATTATTAAAATTTACTACCGAAATCCGGAGTCAGTGGCCTCAACGTTAAGAGCGTCCAATTTATGGTCGTCATAATCGTCCTAGCAGATCAACAATTGAGCGTATAGTGGACAAATTTGAATCCACAGGCACAGTACAAAATGTTCCCTTGCCAGTGAGACAAAGAAGTGCCCGTAGTGTCGAGAATATTGCTGCCGCTGAGGCTTCAGTTGAAGAAAGCCCAAATGTGTCTCTCACACGTCGTTCTCAAGCGTTGGGCATTTCTGTGACGTCGTTGTGGCGAATTTTGGCCTACATCCTTAAAAGATTAAATTGACGCAAGAACTGAAGCCGCTTGACCACCAGAAGCGTCGTATGTTCGTGAATCGGGCTGAGCAACAATTTGAAAATTATTCGGATTTTCATCGAAAAATCATCTTCAGCGATGAGGCTCATTTCTGGCTGAATGGCTTCGTCAATAAACAAAATATGCGGTATTGGTCAGGCAGCAATCCACACGTACTCCATGAGTCATCGTTGCATCCCGAAAAAATTACGGTTTGGTGTGGTTTATGGGCCGGCGGGCGGCGTCATTGGGCCGTACTTCTTCCGTGATGATCAAGACCGCCACGTTACTGTGAATGGGAATCGCAATAGTTCAATGATAACTGAATACTTTTGGCCCCAATTGGATGATATGGACTTGGAGGACATGTGGTTCCAACAGGACGGCGCCACAAGCCATACAGCGAATGTCACAATCAATTTATTGGAAACCAAGTTGGAGAACGTGTTATCTCACGAAATGGTCCAGTCGCTTGGCCGACTCGGTCGTGCGATTTGAAGCCGTTAGACTATTTCCTGTGGGGCTACGTCAAGTCTATGGTCTATGCCAACAAGCCAGCGACGATTGATGAACTTCGTACGGATATCGAACGTGAAATTGCAGCAGTATCGGCCGATTTATGCTTGAAAACCGTCGAAAATTGGGTTCAGCGTCTGGACTTCTGCAAGCGTGCCCGTGGTGGCCATTCAAAAGAAATCGAGTTCCATACATAATAACACTAGTTACTGACACGAGGAGAGAACGTCACCATCTAGTTCTTTCCAACTGCCAATAGCAATCCTTGTAAATTCTCTTCCCTTTTTTTTTTGTTTGAATGTAGATACGTGTTAGGGATGAAATTTCCTTTTTTTCTGAATCTCGATTACCACCTGAGAGAAGGCATCGAAGCATGGTAACACAGTTCACTAATAGGAAGCAACAGCGTTGCCGAAAGTACTCCCATAGGAGTATTGTACTACTTTCAACACCTCCGTACTCCCGTACTCCTCCTTTCACAATCGTACTCCTATTTTTTAAAGACCTAAAATATGATACACTTTCAGCACTGTCAACCAAAATAATTTAATTCACTCAAAATTTAAAACTGTCATCAAATAGTAATGACTTAAAAATCACGCCCGCTTTTCAGTAAAACGTTGTTTTTGGCCAAACGGTAAAGAACTTTCAAAAATTTTTTGTAAAACATATTTGGAAAATCTCAAAACCTATAATGCATACATATAAATCTTTTTCGGTCGTTTTAGTAAACAACGGTTTTAGGTACAATTTAAAAAAGGTTCGTTAGTAATTCTATGAACATTTCGTCCATACATCATTTTAACCCACTATATTTGGGGCCGTTTTCGTAAACTATTTGTAAAAACGATTCCATAGATAAAGGCCTTTTTTGTCGAACCAAGAAATAAGATAAACTTTCTTAATCAGATGTGGCATTTTCTATATTTCTTCTCCATTCAGTTTTAGACATATTTACACTTTTGGGGTCATTTATTTTATGGATGGTTGAACAGACAATTTATATAAATCTTTTATGGTTCGAAAAAATAAATATTTTTCTATGGCATATGCTATGGGGTGGGGCAGCGATGCCAGATTTTTTTTCGGGCAAAGCGGGATTTTAATACCTTTTGGTAAAAGCGGGATTCTTACGTCCAAAGCGGGACATAAAGAGCATAAGAAGTCAGTATGTTTTTCTAATACTTATCTTTTTAGTTGAACCGAAGTTTACATTTGCATTGTCAGCTTCATATGAAGTTACTTGAGATAGTTTTAAGCTATGTTTATCCAATGTTTCACTAAGTACCTTTGTTGTTTGGTAAATTGATTCATGATTACTCTCTAACAAATCCAATAATTTGTTTTGTATGCCTTTCTCGAAACTAAAATATCTCAGACATATTGCTGGCATCCATAGAAATCAAATAGAATGAATATTCTTTAAAATATTGTATTGCATCCTTCAAAATTATTTTGTCAATACTTCAGAAACTTTTGCTTCACTCTTTGTCCTACCGCAATTAACATTCATAGTTGCCATGATTGCTATGATATTTGAAAGATAGGAATGAACATGTCTTGAAAGCGGGACTATGCCTGTCCCGAGCGGAAATTTAATTTTGGGCTAAAAATCGGGACGTCCCACCAAATCGGGACGTCCCACCAAATCGGGACGTCTGGCAACGCTGGGTAGGCTATACAAATGGTTTTTGTAGGAAAACCACCCCCAAAAATTGAATCAAAATGATATATGGTAACAAAATGTTTTTTTTTTTTTGCGGAAATCTCATTTTTTAATAAAACTCCGGCAAAAATTGGTAAAAAACTATATATGAAGGAAATATAGATAGTGACATATTCTAAATTTCTTGTTCAGTCACTTTTATTTTAAATTTCTTATGATTTGGTCAGAAAAGACGTTTATTCTGCTTCATTGGAAAGAGAGTCTATACATTAAATTTCAACACTCTATCTCAAAATTCAGATATGCAAGGCCAAAAATCGGTGATACACAAACGAACGGACGGAAAGACAGAGAGACATAGATCGACTAAGAATGGCTAGCTGATATAGGTACTTTAAGGTATATAATGTTAAAAACTTAACTTAAAAACAAGACTAATATACCCTATGACTAATATATACTATGGGATAGAGTATACAAAGATGTTGTGCACATACTTATTTTTAAAGACTAAAAATTGTCTGTACTCCTATTTTTTTTTTTTGTTTTCAAAATAATCCCCATGTTTGGTTGCAGTACTCCCTTATAACATATCTCTCCGGCAACACTGGGTAGCAAGATCCCCCCCATTCCGACGAGCTGAGGACGGAGCTTCACTAGCATGCCTACCGCTGCTAATTGGTCGAACGCCCTCCCACTTTGCCCGGACTGGCCTCTTGCGACGCCTGTGATTAAGAGGTCATATGGGTGACAGACGGTGGGAGATTTATCTATCTTTGTTACCGCGAGACTATTTGAATAGCAACTTCGCAATAACAAATATGACGTTACACAACGCAAGTCAATTTCACGTATAAAAAGATAAACAACTTACCAGTTTTCATTAACTCAGGACAAATACCATACGCAAACGAGGCAAAATATCTAGGAATGACCCTAGACGCCAAGCTTAAGTGGAAGCCACATATTAAAAAAAAGCGCGACGAGCTCGAATTCAGACTTAAGGTGCCTTCACACCATGCAAGGAAAGTGCTTGCAGCAAGCGGCTTTTTGCTTGCTCGCAAACACTTACTGAGCAAACTCTCTGCAAGCACTTTTCGGGTCGTTACAACATGCAAGTGCAAACACTTGATGCAAGCGCTTGCCGCAAGTGATACTTCATCGATTGCTGTGATTTGTGGACGGGTTTTGATTTGCCATTTTCAGTTCGGGTTCATTTCTTATTTTCCCGAAAATTGATGCAAAATGGAAAGTGGGGAGGTTGGTGAAGATTTTTGTGGTGATCATATTGTGTTTGAAGAAGTAGCACACAAATGTTCTAAAGACATAAAAAAACATATGAGAAGCTTACAATCCACTGTCAATCGTTGAATACCCTATCCCATTTCATCCTTAAATTAATCATCCCCAAAAGGTGGGCGTGTCACCACATCTTGTTCAGAAAGATTATTTTAATCTCTTATGATTCTACAAAAAAGGACATTTTCTATGGGATATGTTTTACAAAGAGGTTTTTCCAAAAATTGGGCGTGGGTTAAAATGATATACGGCGAAATATTGATGGTATTATTCTCGAAATATTTTCCTCAAACGTTTTTTCAACTTTTCAAACATTCCATCTATTTTTCACGGCAAAGCAGCGCGACCGTCGAACTGTCAAATAACTATAAACACACACAAGACTTTTCTGCAGAAGGATAGTTACAATAATGTTTTAAGTATTCTTGAAATATTGTTAACATTTTTTTTCGTTTTAATAAGATACATTATTTATTTTTCTTCTGTTTTTTTTTTTTCTTTATTTTTCATTAAGGGCAGTTTAATAGGTGCTTTTTAAAAAGTTTCTTTCTCAGTCCATCGGAAGGTATGTTAAGCAGTTCTCTCGGCATCTTGTTGAAGACCTGAGGGATAGTAACGGATAGTTGTTGTTTTCCATATGCGTTTTTAAACCGAGTTGTTTGCAGGAATCCTTGTGCTCTCCTTCTCGTGTTGAAATGATGGTCTATTTGCTGCTTATATTGCTGATCGTTGTAGTATTCTACAAGGATGTTCAGTTCGAACAGCTGTTTTATGTTCAAAATTTAAAGGGTTTTGTATGTGTTTTCTTGAATTGCATTGAATTCTCTATTTCTTCTGTTTTTTGTTTGCATTAATATTTTTTGTAATGCGATTTTGAATTTTTTGTAGTTCCATTAAGTAACTTTGTGTGGTGTTTCCCCACGCCAATATCCCGTACCTTCATGATGACTCCACTAATGAAAAGTAAACCTGCCTTAAGACATTGTAATTGCTGTGGATACTCAAATGATGTAATGCATAAACTGCTTTTCTTAATTTTTTTCCAATTTGAGCAATGTGTATATCCCATTTAAAGTAGCAGTCAAGTTCTACCCCCAGGTACTTAAAATGTTGTACATTTTCAATGAAGTCGTTGCAGTTATCATCGCAGTTAAGTTTTTCTTGGTACGCGTTTTGATGAAGACATTTTGTTTCATGTATTTTAATGTTTATTTTTGTTTTTAATATGTGGGAAGATCTTATGTGCATTAGTTTGTTTTTTTTTTATATTAATTATGAGTCCAAAGTCATGACACCATCTCACCACAGAATCGAACTCCTCTTGCATTGTACTATTTGCTGTTGCTAGATCCCTATGACTGACTACGATTGCTGTGTCATCTGCAAAAGCAAAACCTGTGCTGTTTTTTAAAACAGAAAGTATTTGGTTTGCATATATTATATAAAGTAACGGCCCCAAAATTGATCCTTGTGGAACTCCGTCTTGCAGACTACTTTCTTGGCTTATTGAGTTAGATATCTTCACTTTTATTTTTCTATGTGTGATATTGTTTTTAAACCATTCCAGATTTATACCTCGAATCCCTATTTTTTCCAGCATTTCTATGAGTTTTTCATGTCGTAATGTGTCAAAGGCTTTTTTAAAATCTATGAAAACTACAAGATTGTGATAATTTTTATTAAGGTTAATATTAATTAAATTTGCAAATTCAGCGAGAAGCTTACTAGTGTTTTTGTTTTTAGTGAAACCATATTGATTTTTGTTGATTATTTTATATTTGTCAATATATTTTTGAAGTCGGAGCGCCATTACTTATTCCAATATTTTGTCCATTATGGGAAGAATGGATATGGGTCTATAATTAAGGACGTCGGTTTTTGTACCCATTTTGTATATCGGCCGTACTATAGCAACTTTAAGTTCTTTTGGAACATGTGATTGTTACAAACTCAAGTTTATTATGCATTCCATTATTAGGGTAAGAATTTGTGCATTTATTTGAATGTCTTTTGCTCGTATTCCACCTGCTCCTGGAGATTTATTTATATTTAATTTCATTAAGATCTCTAATATTTCTTCCCTTGTGACTGGTGTTATGAAAATTGATTGTCTCGAGCTAGTTATGCCAGTGTGGTTTGTTTTTATTTTGCAGTTGTGTACAACAGTTTCAACTTCATTTATAAAACTTGAAGCAAATTTATTCGCAAGCTCCTTTGAACTGATTTCACTACCAAAATTGCTTGCGATTACTCCATCTAAGTTCATTTTTCGCCTCCCGAGTATTTCGTTTATCAAACTCCAAGTCTTTTTTTGGATCTAGTCGATACTCTGAGAACTTTTGGCGATAATAAGACATTTGAGTTTTATTCTATTTTTTTATTGACAAAGTTTCTGTAACTCTTATATTCAGTTTCGTACCGATTGCATCTCCTATTGTTCTTCCACCTTTTATATAATACGTCCTTCTGCTTACATAGCTGTTGGATTTCGGGGTTTACCCATATATTTGATGCACTTCGCCTTTTTATTATTGTTTTCTGTGTTGAGTTTTTGTATATCGCTCCAAAAATTTTACTGAATTTTTCATACAGATCTTTCGCAGTGTTAAAAGATCGAATAATATTGGTCCAGTTTGTATTTCTAATCTAAGAGTTTACCATATTTTGATTGACATACAAGTTTTCTATTCTGGTTTCCTTTTTTTGCCGTAGCACTAGTTGAAGTTCCACAAAATAGGGCATAGTGGTCTGATACATCCGCTTCAATGACAGAGGCATAAATATTTTTATTTTTCATCCGAACTAGGCAATGGTCTATCCTTGTCTTACTTCCTTTTTTAAGATCTACTCTTGTATATTCTTTAATAACATTGGATATTCCCTTTGAAGCGTACATACTGCAGTAGTTCTTGAATATATTATTGTTCCGTTTGTTTAAATCTATAAACATGTCTCCTATTATAATAAGGTTGTCTCTTTTGTCAATTGTTTCTTTTTGTTCCTCTAGTTCTTCTATAAAATTCGGTACGCTAAATCCCGGTGGACGATAAAGCGCGATTATTGTAATTTTCTCTTCGTTAATTTTAATGTCTATATGTATATTTTCATAGAAACTTGTTTTCACATTATGTCTTTCTATTGAGCAATCGTTTTTAGTGAATGTTGCAATTCCACCTCATCTTTTTGATGGTCTATTTAAGCACTCTGCTTGAAATCCATTTATTTGATATAAAAAATGTTCGTACTCTTGTATATTTATTTCTACCAGTATAGTTAATTTAATATTGTTGATTATCTTTTGTATATGCGATATAAATAAGTTCCAATTTTTCCTTAAAGATCTGATATCAAGGTATAAGCACGAGAACTTTAAGTTTTTTTAATAATTCATAATTATTTAATTCATTTATATTACTTATCACCCTGTGCTCTACATTCAGTAAGTGATCTAGTACATTGTAGCAAGCGCTTGCATGCAAGGACTTTTCGGGTCGTCACACCATGCAAGTTGTGCTTGGAGCAAGCACTTTCCTTGCATGGTGTGACGGCACCTTTAGAGAAATGAATTGGCTACTCGGAAGATACCCGAAGCTAAGCATAAACAACAAACTGCTCCTATATAAGCAAGTTCTAAAACTTCTTCGACATAAGGTATACATCTTTGGGGTTGTACCAAACCAAGTAATGTTGCTATGTTTCAAACGTTCCAAAACAAAACGCTAAGAGCAATCATGAATGCTCCATTGAATATAAGGAATAGTGATATTTACAAAGATCTAGGAATCGATACCGTGAGTAACGAAGTAACAAACTTTGCTCGTAAACTTCGTACACGTATTCATGTTCATTACAATAATGAAATAATGCGTACTCTGGACGTGACAAACCTTAAGCGCCGACTACAAAGAACAAGATCGTTCAACCTAGCATATAATGATGGTAATACTAGGTATGTTCGCTGGAAAGCTAATGCGATAACTCTACAGAAGCGTAAACTACTTGTTTAGATAACTTAGTCGTAGTCACCACAAAAAAGAAAAGAAAGAGAGGAATGCATTTTATACTACTATACTAAGAGCGCTCGCGGCCGCCGGCCAGTTCTCATAGTGCCTCTCTGAGGGGTGAGGGTTAGCACGTATGCATATTGACCGATACTAATGATATTGCCAGGTCAGAAAATATATGAATCGGGCATAACCAATGGTACGGGCCATTGGTATCGTTTGAAGATTCCTCACCTCAAGGCGCAACCGAAAAAAACAAATTGAAGAGGAATTAAAGTACGAAAACGCTCACTCTCTTTGGCTCGCCAACATGATTTAAGGGCTTGGCTACACGTTTATTGAAATAAAGTTCATGTCGAACAAAGCAGGTAGGTATATTTTATGTGTACAAAAAAGTGAAAAGATTGCTAATTGCGTGCTAAACCTACAAACAATGAAAAACTCATTAAATATTTACAGCGAGGTGAATTGAAAAAAATATTACAATTGGAAAGTCAATACGCATACCCCAGAGCAAGAGTTTTTGAAAACTTAGAAGTACTGCTATTGAATTCGGAAATTAAACGCACATGTGTTGTCCTATTGGTATTATTGAGCCAGCTGATTGGTACAAGGAAATAAACCTCAAAACTGACTCTTTGAATAATTTGCCAACAAAACAAGGATGTTGAACTTTAATCGATTTATTTGAAACCGGCTACATATTTCAAGCAGCAAAATAAGGGTTAATTTTATGAAACTTTATATGAACGTAATAAAGACAATGGGGTATCGATATATCTTATTCAATTACTACATACGTATGTATGGGTGAATTCCTAAACGCATATCTTGCACAAAATATGCAATGCAAACAGTCCCAAAATGCAAACACAAATATCCCTGCTAAGCAGACGATCCAAAACGTAGTAGATTCTTTTTGTGCAGATGCAAACGAATTTGTGCAGTTGCAAAATTCATGTTGCGCACTTCATTTGCTTTTCGATTTCCTTGAAGATAGGTTCGTCTGTGGTTTTTTAAAACTTTTTATATATTTTTTGAAGAACAATGGTCGAAAAAAATGAAAAGTGAGTAAAATTAATTATATTATTAATAATATATAAGTTTACTTTTATTACCAATTATAGAAACTTAAAAAACTGGACTCATCAGGAGGTGAAGTTATTTTTAACAGTTCGGTTGGCTCATGAAGAGGATTTATGCTCTGGAAAAAGAAAGAAATCGATCATCTGGGCTGTAGTAATTAAAGAAATCTTAGAAAACTGTCCCCAATTTTCTTTTAAAAAAGAAGAAATGCTACGCAATTGGAACAATCTTCTTTTGACTTATAAAAGAATAAAGCAAAGGAATGGAAAATCTGGACGAGATGCAACCAGGTGGGAGATTTCGATTTTTTTCATGAGGTATATGGGACAAAGCATTTCATCGAGCCGCCAAAAAGCAATTTGATGTCGAGCCTCACACTCAATGAATACATATCCGAGAATCTGAAGCTGATTATGAAGAAGCTTCAATTGCAACTTGTTCAAAAAAACCGTCTCCGAAAAAGCAAAAACGTAAAACAATACAACATGAACTTTTTGATTTTTTGAAGAAGGAAGCTGAAGAAGAGCAAAAACGACACAAGCAGCAGATGGACATTGAATTGCAATGATTGGAAATCATGAAAGGCATTAAAGAAGTGCTAGACGATATGAGTTAAGAAGTTGAAAACTCACTCATTAGATTTAAAAAAAATGAATTCTTGTTTTGTTTTAAGAAAACTCGTTCGATTTAAGAATGAATTTTTGTTTTGTTTTTAAAAAAAAGTTTATTTTTGTTAATGTTATTTTAAGAAAATTGAACTGTTAATTTTACAATAAAAAAAAGTGTTCTTATTTTAAAGCATTTAAATAGATAAACGTTTATGCTGATAACAATGTCATCATTGAGTTTCTTTTATCTTTTGCTTCTGTGCTGGCTCTGTTATTGACGCTTGTTCCTTGTGGATCTGTTGAAGTAAGTCCTCCAGGTCTTAAAAATGTTTCAGATGGATAATTATCATTGTCTGCAGCATTGCTATTTTCAGGAAGCCCTTCGCAATTTGTAATAAAGTTGTGCAATGCTACACATGTAACAATAAAATGCTTCGCGTTTTTAATGTTGTACACTTCAAGATACTTGAGAATTCGGAACCTGGCCTTCAAAATGCCAAAAGCTTGTTAAATACAAACTCTCGTGGAACTCAAGCAGACATTATACCTTGTTTGATGATGATTAAGGTGACCATTATCCCGAAATGGAACCATCAAATACATCGACAAGGGGTATGCAGAGTCTCCTAAAATATGTGTTCCCGTGGGAAGTTGAATTGATCCGTTCAGTAGTCCTTTCCCTAAAGGACTATTTCGCCACACTGCAGCGTCATGGGTTCTTCCTGGCTATCCAAAACATATATCCGTAAAAATGCAGTTAGCGTCACAAACTGCCTAAGTATATACAAAATATAGAAGCGTTATTTTACAGATGCACCTTACTTGGAGTATCATAGAATAAGTTCCGTGTCTGTTATAGTAGCTTTCTCTATTCGAAGAAGGGGATGGAATTTCGATATGAGTTCCATCAACACAACCAATGACATGGGAAAATGGGTACTTCCTAAGATTATGGAACTGATCGGTAATCCGGTTATATTCCACTTGCGTTGAAGGCCACTTAATGAAGAGCTGTTGATGTTTACCGATGAACTGAATCATTTTCAAAACGGATCTATGAACAGCACCACGTCCCACGCAAAATCTGTCTGAGAGGTCTCTATAAGAGCAGCCATTTGCTAGTTTCCAAATAGTTAAAAGCAGCGATTGGCTCATACTTAATACAGGTCGCCCAGTTCTCTTTGTTATCCAAAAAGGTCTTAGTTTTTGGGATAGCTGCTGCAATTTCATGGAATTTAAAATCGAATTTTATACACATGCCTAGTATCAATTATTTTGTTACCAGAAATGTAGCTCTACTCATCCTGAAGTGACTTTTGAAAACATCGTCTGGATGTCTTTTGATCAAATTAAAAAATCCCATAATCTTGGGAATTTGACGTTTTTTGAACAGATATTCACAAATTAGTTTTCTTTTTATGTTCGAGTTCTTCTTTTTGTGAAAACTTGGTGTTGTACAACAATTAAGCAAGGTCTTTAACAACATTATAGCGGTTTCTGAATTCATTATTAATATTCAAGCAACGAGCAACAAAAAAATAAATAAAGCAAATGTTCGTTCCGAAACGTCGTTTGAATGCAATGCAAGCATGTGCTTTTGACATTTCAATTGGGTTCTTGCCTTTGCTTTACATTTGCTTTGCATGTATTTTGCTTTGCAAATCTTGCGTTTAGGAATTCACCCTATATGTCAACTATTTTAAGGCCCTCAATTTCGAAGTAGGATGATGAAATTTGGTATATGAAATATTTGTACATGAATTTAGTACAGATGATAAATATTCTCCAAAACAGACCACTTTTTAAAAACCATCGTTTTCGGTCAAACCTTGCCATTGTCTACATTTCGTTATATACTACAAGAAATGTCTATCTTATGAATAGTCATCGAGTTGTCGCCGAATGACATATCATGCGAGAGGGTGATAGATAATCACACGCTCAATATCATAACATTTATTCTATAGACCATGCTGTTGTACCGTAATATAATTTGTGTCCAATTGGGTAAACCTCGCAAAATATCCAATGGTAAAGTTGTAACAGGAAAACGAAAACATGTCAAAAATTCATCGTCGGAAAATTCGAGAGCTAAACGCTCAAATGGTTGGGTGTTTCAGAACGAGGATAGACTCAGATTGGCTTTAACCTGGCAATGCCTAGTGGTTATAAATCTGACTGCACATCAAATGTGCTTGTTTTCACCTCCAAGTGTTATCCATCGGGTAATGGTCTCATCAAACCGGATTTGACTTGCCAAATGATAAGTGTAAGTGTTGATAACTAGACGTAAAACAGCAACATTATAATCACCCTGGTCAGAACGGCGCGGAATGAATAGCCGGTCTGCTGTCCCACGCGAACCTAGATAAGCTGCTTCGACATATTCGGACAACAGGTTTTTCTTTGGGTTAAATACCCACCCATGGAAAAAACCATTGTAACGAAGCAACCAATAGCCTCGGAAAGGGCTGATCTTATTGTTGACGACATTGCTAAATGAAAAAAGGACAACGACGTTCGTGTCTGCACCTGGAATGAGAGAACATTAAACAAGAGAGGTGCAGGTGAACAACTAGCGTAAGCCCCCTAAACTGCTACAAATCAGACATTACTGCCATCTAGGAAATACGATGGAATAGGCCGGCAAAAAGAGGATGAAAAACTGTGACATCTACTATGGACAGAAACAGCAACTATTCGGATGCGGATTTCTTATAAGTGCCAGACTTAGGCAAGAAGTCTTCTGTTTCTAAGACATTAGCGAACGCATTTTAACAATCCGCATGAGAAATACTGTGAAAAAATTTAATGTGGAAAGACTGCAATCACCAGAGACCGTCAAGGCCTTCGCGCAACGCGTATCCCATAACCTCTTGATTCACGCCATAGCACCAGCATCGAATGTCGAAGAACAATGGCAACGATGCCAACATGTGAGAGGTTTCACGCGCACGACAGCTAAGAAACCCCTGGTTGGATAAGGAATGCCGACAGATTCGCTGTCAGGCAGAACGAACCATTTATAATATTGGCAAAGGCAGCAAAAACTGCCAACCAGCCGACCTAAGTGAAGTGAGGAAAGCAATTTCTAAATTCAAGCTTAAATGGGCCGCCGGAAATGACGACCTTCCCGCTGAGCTTTATAAAGCTGGCGGAAATGACTTGGTAAGTAACATTTTCCAACTCATAAGCCAAATCTGGTCGGATGGAAGTATGCCTGAAGAATGGAACCTCAGCAATGTTTGCCCGATCCACAAAAAAGGAGACCTTCTGAACTGCGCCAACCACAGAGGCATAAGTCTCCTCAACATCGCCTACAAGATCCTATTTGCTGTAATATCTGAACGCCTGAAACCGTTTACCACACCATGATCGGCCCCTATCATTGTGGTTTTAGGCCAGGAAAGTCCACAACTGATCAAATTTTCACACTTCGGCAGATACTGAAAAAGACCGAAGAACTCCAAAAGGATTTGAGCAAGGCGATGCGCTGTCATGTGACTTCTTCAATTAAATTCTTGAGAGGATTGTTCAATACTCCCCAGCCAACACTAGAGGCACAATCTTCCAAAAATCGGTGCAACTACTAGCATTCGCCGACGATATTGACAACATCTGTAGGACTCAACGTGATTTCATAGCAACGTTTGCTAATATAGAGAAGGAAGCGGCAAAAATGGGTTTAGCTGTAAATGAGGGTAAGACTAAGTATATGCTGTAAACGTCTCAATACCTATGGAAAAATAACCCGAGTGTATTTCAAGCAGATCTCCATGCAATCAAAGAATGCACAAACCTAATACCTACACAATTTAGGTATTAAAGGCGCCAACATCCATATATTCACGGACAGTCAAGCAACTCACACATTATTGACTCTAAATCAGAACTATACTGCTTCAATTCCGTCCATACACTAAGTTCCAGAAACAAAACCAGATTATGGTGCAATCCCAAAATCAGCCATAAATCTGGTTATTAAAAGCTGGGTACAAAAGAAATGTAGTTCATACTGGGAGAACATCCCAGGATTAAGACAGGCCAAAAGAGCTATTCAGTCCTTTAAAGCAGATGCCAACAAGATACTAAATCGTCGCAGGCACGATATCAAAAACATAGTAGGCTACCTAACTGCTCATCACGGTCTGCGATATCACCTAAATAAAATGCATCTAGTCGACTCACCGGAGTGCAGACTATGTCTAGAAATCAGAATTTTAAAAAAAAAGTATATGCCGTCAACACTTTGTCTACCTCAGCTCCGCTATTAACTCTGACAACTACATCTTGTCAGAAATTAAACGAAGGAATACTCTTGGCAACCGCTGTTTCTTCGGGCTAAGAAGGTAATTTAGTAATAAAGTCCTTACTCGAACTACTAAGGAGATCCTAAAAAAATAACCCTGATCATCACAGTCCTGCGCTTCGGCGCTATAGCATGGACAGTGTCAAAAGTGGATGAAGAAATTCTTGGCCGATTTGAGAGAAAAATTCTTCGAAAAATCTTCGGTCCTGTTTGCGTTGACGGGCTGTGGGACGAAAATTCATCCAAGAACTATATGCTGGGACATGTAGAACGAATGGACACCAATACTCCGGCTCGCAGAGTCTTCAATTCTCACACAGAGATCGGACACAGTAGAGGAAGACCTCGCCTTAAGTGGCGCACAAAAGTAGAAACCGACCTCAACCAACTTCGAGTGCGCAACTGGAGGCAGTTAGCTAAGGATCGGGATAACTGGAGAGGCATGTTGGTTGAGGCCCAGGTTCATTCCGTACTGTAGCTCCACTTAAGTAAGTAGGTTAACTGTAATTTCATCGTTTACTGATTTTGTTAGGGATGTCAAACTTAATAACTTCTATGTTCTGTTATGTCCAGAAGAAATCAACCGTGACGTCCTCAGTAAAGTGATGCCAAACCACTTGTTGAACGAATTATCTGGTTTAAAGTTTTCCGGTCATAGGCCACTAAGAGCAGGATTAACTAATCAATATAAACTTAGGGTTCCAACTAAAAGTCTCGCTTAAGCGATGTGTGTTTCCTTGTCCAAATATTAGGCTTAAAAAAATCTCAATAAAATTGTTTACAGCAAACATCAAAACACACTCGCACATGCTATTCGAATGGCAACATTCTCAATTTCCTTGGAATTATCTCAACGACTTAAACCGCCCCAATCATAAACAACTCGCGGTATCCATATGATTCGACTTATATGCTCGTAATTTGACCTTTAACCAGTCTACTCAACTCGCCCCATCTAGCTGATTGTGTGTGTGCGGAATTCGATGAACCCAATATGTGTATGGCAAGACAACCCTTACAACATGTCTTGCCACAAATCGCCGACCAACGAGGACGTGTTTTGTTTTATTGAATCAACGAACTCTCAATTGGAAAATTTGCCAGAATTCAGTAAGTGGATTGTCATGTGTTTACTTAATATCCTTGTGTGTCTGCAGCGGAGTTATAACATCACTTGCACAACACAAAGACCGAGAATGATGAATATCTCTGGCACTTGAGTGCGGTTTCACAGACAAAGAGTAGTTCACTCTGAAGCTAGCCATAGCGTTTGCTGTTGGGATGACAAATGTCCCGACTCGAATGGACTTTTGCGCTCCAATGGATTCTAAGAAACGAGAAAGGATTTTCCAAGAGAGATTCAATGATATGCATCAGAAATAAATGGACATTAGATTGCACTTAAAGGACCTCCAGGGATAATGCCACAATGAAAAGTGCAAGTGCCCCTTTCGTATGAGTGCTCTCACTTTTTTCAAGATACAAATGTGTATGCTTGTGTACAAATGTATATAACGTGAACATAGTTAAGGATCGAGTTTATAAAGTGTTCTTAACCTTTGAGCTCGTGAATGCTGTTGAGAATTTAATTTGGAGAAGATACTTATTTAATGAATCACGCGATGCAAGACACTCAGATTATGTCTCATCACAGCGATCTCAAGTCCAATTAATAATGACTTAAGAGAACTGGAATTGGTCTTTAAAGTTTTAAGGGGTTTTATTATCTTTCAATTGGGAGATCTTGCATATGTAGATGGTTATTAATTGATTTGTAAGATATGAATTCTTCAAGATATGAATTCTTCAATTAAAATTTATTTTAGTTTTTCATAGTGAAGAAAGGATGGGATATGTTACATCGATCTTGCAACAATAAACACACGAGGTGAGTCCTTGTTTCAATACATTGTAGACAGCAATTTGTTAGTGGCGAACAGTGGTAATGACCCCACCATTGTCACTAAAAATAGAGAAGAGGTTCTTGACATTACCCTCTTCAATAATTCTGATAGATTCGCTGTGCGCCACTGGAAAGTTTCATCAGGAACTTCATACTCTGACCACAGAATAATAGAATTTGAAATAGAGGACGACACTAAACTCCAACTTCAAGATCGAAACCCCAAGAAAGCCAACTGGGACAAGTTCGTTGTGGAAGTAGGGAGACACAGTAGCGCCCTTCCACTGCATCTGATGTAAACTCCGTTTGAAATCGATGCTGCAGCGGAACTAATAGGCAATATTTTAGTCAAAGCCTATGAAAGGATCTGCCCTCTAAATACTATAAAACCACAGAGATCACCGACATGGTGGACGAAAGAGCTTCAAAGCATTAGAAGGGAAACCAGGAAAACCTATAACGCAGCAAGAAGCTCAAATTCGGAAACCGACTGGGATCTTTATAAGAATAATCAGCGCAAATTCAAAAGTGCGGTCAACAGTGCTAAACGCACCTCCTGGCGTAACTTCTGTTGCGGTGTAGAAAGCACTACTGAATCAGCTAGACTTAGAAAAATAATCGCCAAAGAACCGGCTGTGCCAGGTTACCTCAAGCTCCCCAATGGGGACTGGACACAGTCCACTTATGAATCTTTAACACATCTACTGGAAACCCACTTTCCAGGATGTGATTCATACTCCGGTAGGACCCCAGACACAACCGTCTATAACTGCAACCCCATAACAGCAGCAATGGAGGATATGGTTAGTGTAGAAAGAATCAATTGGGCAATTGACTCCTTCTCCCCCTATAAATCCCCAGGAGTCGATGGTATTATCCCGATTATGCTACAAAAATCGAAACACCTCGTAACAGCATTCCTACACAAACTGTTTGTTAGTAGTCTCAATGCGGTTACATCGCTAGGTGCTGGCGGGAAGTAAAGGTAGTCTTTATCCCAAAAGCCGGCAAGCCCAGTCACACGACCGCGAAGGACTTTAGACCAATAAGTCTTACATCCTTCATACTAAAAACCTATGAAAAACTAATGGATATATACATTCGTGACAAACTCGACCCCCAATACATATCCTCGGCACAGCATGTCGAAACTGCCCTACATGATATCGTTAGTACAATAGAAAAACCTCTTCACGAGAAGGAATATACACTCGCTGCATGTCTCGACATTGAAGGAGCCTTCAATAATGTGAACACAAACGCAGTCGAAAGAAACCTCGCGAAGTACAACGTGGACCAACCTCTAATACATATATTATTGGAAGTATGCTCAATGACAGTTATATTTCTGCGAATCTGGGAGACACCCATCTCAAAGTAATAGCATCAAGAGGCACACCACAAGGAGGCGTTATCTCACCTCTGTTGTGGATCATAGTCATCAATGAGATACTCATCAAGCTACAGCTAAATGGGGTAAAAGTCATAGCCTACGCAGAAGATGTAGCGATACTAGTTAAAGGGAAATTCCTGTCCACTGGCCACTATTAGTGAGCTACTCGAGCAGGCATTGAAAACTCTCAACGAGTGGACAAAACAATGTGGGCTTGGCATCAACCCCCAGAAAACGGAACTCGTTCTCTTTACGAATAAGAGGAAGATACCAATATTCGACCTACCGGCTATCGATGGGACTACCCTCAAACTAGCCGATAGTGCAAAGTATCTGATAGAAAACTCAACTGGAACCTAAATGTGCGCGAGCGCATTAAAAAGGCCACAGTCGCTTTCTATACGTGTAACCGAATATTCGGAAAAAACTGGGGTCCGAACCCCAAGATCATCCTATGGATGTACACGGCCATTGTGAGACCTATATTAACATATGGGGGGCTTGTGTGGTGGCAATCCACAAATAAAGGATAGCATGTGTGGGCGCTACTGGCGCAATGAGAACCACACCAACAGCGGGACTGGAAACCATCCTTAACCTGCTACCGCTAGACCTTTACATGCAAGAATCTGCAGCCAAAAGTGCTCCTAGAATCAGCCAGCTCAACTGCTGGAAATCGAACTCAGGAGGACATGCCCAAATTCTACACAGATATCTGGGCTCAGCTGTATCCTCTGACTACATGCTGCCTCACCATGACTTTCAAAGACCATTCTCCTGCATCCTCCCAAGTAGAGAGGAGCGGGAGAGGAACGAATTGGGCCCCGAAACCATATCCATCTACACTGATGGTTCAAAAATGGATGTAGGCGTTAGAGCTGGAGTGTTTTCAGAAACACTTAAGCTAAACAGCACCTTTCGTCTCCCTGAGCACAGCAGTGTCTTCCAAGCCGAAATATTGGCAGTAGCAGAGGCAGCCAAAGCGACCTCAATGCTGGCGATATCACCATCTTTATTGACAGTCAGGCTGCAATAAAAGCTATCTCTGCTGTCGAAATAAAATCTCGGCTTGTGAAGCATTGTCGTGAAGAGCTAAAGGTTCTTGGCGTCCAACATAATGTTAAACTCTGCTGGGTCCCCGGACACAGAGGCATACAGGGCAATGAAATTGCTGACGAACTGGCAAGAAAAGGATCTGCCTCCAGCATTGACCAAGCAGACCAGTCTGTCAAACCACCACTATGTGACCTCAAATCTCGGGTGGAACAGAAAACACTGATCACTGCCAAAAACAGGTGGAACTCCCTTCCCAGCTGTGAAACTTCCAAAAGGATGTGGCCTGAGTATGACAAAGCCAGAACCCATAAACTTCTTCGTAGAAGCAGGAAATCTGTCTCTACTATAGTTGGGATTCTTACTGGACACAACTTACTCAAAAGCCACAACTGCGGTGATGAAGAAATACACGAGGATACCCTCCACTTTCTGTGCCACTGCCCAGGCCTCAGCCAATTAAGAATGAGAACCTTAGGAAAATACTTTTGCCATGACCTCACGGATCTATCCGAAATCCCTCTCCCTAATCTTTTCAGGTTTGCAACAACATCTGGATGGCTGGAAAGAGGCAACAATGGACAGTAACGGGACAATGAATGAACCAACCACACAAGTGGACCCGCAACGGGCATCACAATGGGTCTATATTGACCTGAGTGCGATGAGGGAAGACACACAAAGTCTGCCTCATCAACCCACCAACCTTACCTAACCTACATCGAACTTGAACAGGAGATTATAGCGATTGTTGCTTCTCTTGAATTAGGCATTCCAATAGCTCCACACAGAACTTACTGGGCAAATTTAAAGATATTTCAGGCACAAACGACATTATCGGTACTCTTCTTAAAAATGACGAGAATATCCTAGATTATGAAAGATGGGTTGACTGTCCTGGTAAGAGGATGCAAGCAATAGCGGCAAAAGAAACTTTATATAGACGTAATATGAGAATGTCTAAGCCTTATGGATTGACCAAAAACAACTTTTTTCTGAAAAGTAAGCGTCGCAGTGGGCGAATTTTGAGGATGTTTACACTTTTTCTGCTTCGTCTATATACATAATGATATCGACACTGGGATGAATAATTGCTTTCGTACAGCTTCAGGAGCACTATAGTCAACTAAAATCGAGTCTCCTAGACTCGAAACCGGGTATAACTCTTTTCAAAACTTCGGCAAAAAAAGATGTATTAACTTAGCCCGCAAGGCCCTTGCCGATCCAACACACCTCATCTTTAGTACTGCAAATGAAATTATCAGATCAAAAAAAAATCTGAAAAACTCTATACCTACACTTGTAAGAATATTTAGCTGGGCAACTGTTCAACCGAACTTCCTGTCTGAAACTTTTTCAATAGCAGAGAGTAAACCTCCATGGAAAAGAAATTCGCTGGAAATACGAACTGTTCCAAATGTTACACCAAGAGATGATCGAAAACGTCAACCCTGACCATATCTTCTGCCGGTGTTTAAGGGTAGTGATGCGATTACATGAGAACACAAGCATTCTCACTCTAGCCTCTCACTATCAACTCCTACTCTCACCACGCTGGTGACTGGTGGGTGCCTAGTACCTCGACTGGAGATGGAGTAACAAACTCCTGTGGAAGGCCGTGGTGGCAACAAACGAGAGAGGGGGAGGAGTGTTCTCTCACTAAGGCACTCACTCTCAGGAGGCAGCGGAGGCATTCCCTAGATGGAGTCAACGGTGGCGCCGACAGATCCAGCTAGATCGAACTGGTAGTGTAATCCCTATATGAGCTGCTTCGACATATTTGAACACCAGGTCTATAGGGATTTCCAATACTGAACCAGGGTGTTGGAAAAGAGTTGGTGACGGAGGACCCCTCAATGGGTTAACGGCAGCGCTGATATCCCAAAATGGGCTCCGGCCCACTGTCCTAGGGTCAAAAACAAGGGCCTGGCCCTCCAGGTTGAGGGTTGTGTCGTCGGGGTAACTTCCCGACCATGGAAAAAACCATTAGTTATGAGAGAGACACAACCAGCCACGGATAATGAAACTCCTCATATGGCAACAAGATCCGCAACTTCAATGGACTATGATATGAGAGTATGCACCTGGAATGTACGAACACTCTACACCCCGGGTGCTACTCAAAAACTTGAATCTGTCCTCACGCGGTACAAGGCAGATATAAGCGCAATCCAAGATATAAGAAGGATAGGATCAGGTATAATGAAGAGAACAAATTGCGACATTTATTACAGCTGCAACAAAAGATTGCATGTATTAGGATGCGGATTCGTTGTGGAAAATCGGCTTAGGACAAAAGTCATTGACTTCAAGGCGATATGTGATCGCCTTTCTGTGACCCGCATCAAAAGCTACGTTCCTACCGACGAGGCTGAAGATCCCATCAAGGAGGAGTTTTATGACCTCCTGGATGAAGCCTACTTAGCCTGTCCGGAGTATGATGTAAAAGTTGTACTCGGGGATTTCAATGCTAAAATCGGAAAGGATAACATCTTTGGCGGTTAAGTTGGTAAGCACCGAATCCACGAAACGACAACAGAAAACGGCTACCGATTAATCGATTTTGCAGCAGCTCGTAATACGGTGATAAGTAGCACTAGGTTCCCAAGGCTAAGGATCCACACAGCAACCTGGCGCTCTCCAGACGGTCGAACCGCCAACCAAATCGACCATGTGCTAGTCGATGCGAGGCACGCATCCAACATCCTCGACATTCCGAGGGCAAACGTCGACTCTGACCATATTCTTGTCGGGGATAAATTCAGAGCTCGACTGTCCAACGGGAAGAAGCTGCGAACTGCCCAGAAGAAATTCGACGTTGAACGCCTTAGCACACCTGGAGTAACCAGAGCCTACAGTGAGCGCCTGTGCATGAAACTCTCCTCTGTGCACTTACCTACCAGAGACGCCAACAATCAGTGGTGCCAGTATCGCGACATCATCAAGGAGGTAGCCGAAACCACTGTAGGGTTCCAGCCACCCCCGAGAAAGAGCTCGTGGTATGATGATGAATGCATGTACAAGAAAAAGGTGACAGAAGATGCACACAAAAAAGCGCTGCAGCTCAAAACAAGGGAATCGAGCCATTAGATGGGAGGAAAAGAAGACCCTGCGTAGAAAGAAGAGAGCCTACGCAGCCTCCCAGCTCAAGGGGTTTTATAAAAAAGCCAAGCTGCTTGCTACAAAACCGGAACGCAGGCTCTTCGAGACAGCAAAAGAAACCTAGTCACTGAAGCGCAGGGAATAGTAGATGTGTTTAAGCAGCATTTCCAACAGCTGCTATATGGGCATCATGTAGAGAGAGTGATAGGGCAAGAAGAGAACCCACGTCCAGTCAATGAAGAACTAGTTCCACTACCTAGTATACAAGAAGTTGGCCTAGCTAAAAAAAAGCTTAATGACAACAAGGCCGCAGGTTCTGATGTCTGGTATGCCAGCTTTTTAAAACCGGTGCGGTGATGTTTTGGTAGGGAACATGCACCGAATCATCAAACAAGTATGGTTGATGGCCTATAAAAAAGGCGATCCTATGTCTGGCAAGAACTATAGGGATATTCCTGCTTAACGTCGCATACAAGATCCTATCCAACGAACTGTGTGAACGTCTAAAACCGTTCTGCAACACACTAATCGGCACGTACCACTGTGGCTTCCGGCCCGGCAGATCGACTATAGACCAAATTTTCACGCTGAGGCAAATCCTGGAAAATACCAACGAATTTCAAGTCGAAACTCACCACCTATTCATCGACTTCAAAGCCGCGTATGATAGCATACATCGTCAGGAGCTCTATATGGCGATGGCCGAATTCGGAATACCAGCAAAACTGATTCAGCTGTGTCGCGTGACGCTGGAATACAAGCGATGCAACATGCAGTTTGGAGGTAGCTCCTCCCAACTATTCCAAACATGCACCGGATCTCGGCAAGGAGACGCGCTATCATGTGACTTCTTCAATTTCGTACTGGAGCAGATAGTGCGCAGGGCAGGTGTTAACACGGAAGGCACAATTTTCAACAGGTCCGTCTAGCTGCTGGGCTATGCGGACGATAATGACATCATCGGTCGCTCCCAACATGCCAGCATTAAAGCGTTCACGGAGATTGAAGAACAGGTGAAATCCGTTGGCCTTGAAGTAAATGAGGACAAGACTAAGTACATGCTTTCAACAAACAAACAAGCATCTGTTCACCGCCTAGAACAAAACGTCATTATTGACAGCAGCAATTTCGAGGTAGTTAAGGAGTTCACTTACCTCGGAGTTAACATTAACTCCACGAATGACACCCTAGTGGAGATCCGTCGAAGAATTACCCTAGGAAACCGTTGCTACTTCGGTTTGGCGAAACAACTGGGTTCAAAACTCCTAACTCGAAGGACGAAATGTGTGCTCTACAAAACCCTTATCCTGCCAGTTCTGCTTTATGTGCTGGACGATAAGCAAGAAGGGAGAGCTTATACTGGGCTCCTTCGAAAGAAAAATACTTCGGCGGATTTTTGGTCCTGTGCACGAGGAGGGCGAATGGAGGGGAAGATACAACCGCGAATTCTATGACCTGTATCAAGATGTGAATCTGGTCCAAAAAGCAAAAACACGTCGACTACATTGGCTCGGCCACATCGAGCGAATGGACAATAATGCTTCAGCTTAGAGGATCTTCGAATCCCAGCCCCAGGTTCGAGAAGGCAAGGAAGACCGAATCTCCGTTTCAAAGACAAAGCCATGGCGGATACCAGAGCGCTTGGTCTAGACAGCTGGAAGCAGCGAGCCAGGGATCGTAGAGGATGGAAGACTGCAGTGTATCAGGCAGAGTAAGTAAGCACTAGGTGGGCGAATGGAGGTGAAAATACAACCGCGAACTCTATGAGCTGTACCAAGAAACCCTTATCCTGCCAGTTCTGCTTATGGTGCCGAGTGCGAGACGATAAGCATGAAGGGAGAGCTGATACTGGGGCCCTTCGAAAGAAAAATACTTCGGTGGATTTTAGGTCCTGTCCACGAGGAGGCCGAATGGAGGAGTAGATACAACAGCGAACTCTATGAGCTGTATCAAGATGTGGATGTAGTCCAAAAAGCCAAAACACATCGACTACATTGGCTCGGCCACATCGAGCGAATGGACAATAATGCTTCAGCTAAGAGGATCTTCGAATCCCAGCCCCCAGGTTCGAGAAGGCAAGGAAGACCGAATCTCCGTTTCAAAGACCAAGCCATAGCGGATACCAGGGCGCTTGGTCTACACAACTGGAAGCAGCGAGCCAGGGATCGTAGAGGATGGAAGACTGCAGAGTATCAGGCAGAGTAAGTAAGCACTAGGAGGACGAATGGAGGTGAAAATACAACCGCAAACTCTATGAGCTGTACCAAGATGTGGATCTAGTCCAAAAAAAAAAAACAAGGTGTGCCTTTACAGTGCAGTAAATTCGTTCAGTACTTTCATAGCTGAGTTATATAATGCTTTTTCGTTGTAGCCCAAGATCTAGAATAGTTCGACACTACTTTATACATGAAGTACTTCGCGAAATTGTTTAAAAACTTTCAAATGCTTTAAGTTGACAGCAGGTCTTGTTGTGAAACTAACTAAAGAATGGGTAGACCAAAGGTATATTGTAACTACCAGATTGGTCTCTATATTTGTTTTGTGTTGATACTTAATGAATATTGGGAGTTTGTCCCACTCCTTTAAAACTATTCTCAGCTTCAAATAAACCTAAGATGGCTTAAATGTTGAGAAAAGAGATTTTGAAATCACTAGCAACAGTGAAGCAATATTTTAGAAGATGTCGAGTTGTCTCTTTTTCCCAGCCAACCAAGTCTTATTGCATGCTTCCCTATTAGACAATGTTGAGTGATGAAGCCTATAATGGCGCAACTGTGCCATCGATCAAGTAAAGTCAATTTCTAAGATCATTTCAGATCCTGCTTTGGCCAAATATATTTGCTTCCCTGGGCCGCGAACTTGCTGTTCAATCTAAGCTGTGACCTTCTGATAGTAGCTCTACACTTGGCGAGCAATGATTGGTTTGATGAACTAATAAGTATCTGACAAGTATTTGTATCCCTTAAACGCAGCGCAAACATCCCAAGCAGCGAATCTAGTTGAGTAATAAACGTGTTTGCATGCCTAAGCCAGACTGTACACCTTGACTTTGATTTGCCTGCGACATGGCACAGCACTGCATCTACACGTATGAAGAAAAAAACTTGGTTATATCAGAATTATCTGTAATTGAACTTAAGTGAGATTAAATTCGCCAGTATTTGCGATGCAATCAAAATTGTTCATGATCTTTTCGTCTCCCTGCGCGACTTGCATTTTGTAACAAACCTTGGGTCTGGTGCGAATCCATTTGCTCATGCTTTGTGAAGTCTGTCTATTGTTATTAAAATAACAGTGGGAGGTAAATTTCCGTTACTTAATCAAAAGGTGTCCAGTTATATCATGATAAATTTTCCTTAAACATTTACCTAGGTTAAGTGAAAAAATTCATATAATTGGCTGCCATGATGAATGGAGTGCTCATCGAGCAGGGACCGCCATGCTGGTGTGGTAAGTGAATGAAAATGAGAAGGTCGGTATCTATGTGTGTTCTTTGAAAATCATCATTTCATTTCTCGTCAATCGCTATCAAATGCTAACAATCCATGTTTGGTTGACACATGGGTGCTGCTGCTTGTCAAATGTTTGTACTGCAGCAAGTCACAATGGATTTCAGAGCATTAATCGGAATCTGTGTACGGATGCGACGTTTTGTCTAGAAACTAATACTTTGCGAGTAAATAAGAGCGTTGTTTATACGTCGACTATGAGAAATCTGACACCAATATTAGGCAGATAAGGATAACCGACATGGTTATTGCATCTACAGACAATATCTAAGGGCGTTCTTTAAGCGGTTTAGGCTCGCCTCACCTAAGAAAAGTTTATAAAATTTGTTTGTATTTATGATGTTAAAATATATTTGTAATGGATACTTCAGGAAGGTGAGCAGCAAATAAAAACGTTACACTTTGTCAATGTTATGCATCCCATCTGTTCTATATGTCAAGAGACCAACAAAAGAACGAACGAATGAATGGGGAGCAAGAAAAATCGTCACACCTAGAAAGTGCTCGAAATTTTTGTTTATATCTGGTTTGTCATAACAATTTTTGACAGAACAATTTTATATTTTATTGCAAACGTCAATATCAAAATGTGAGTGAAAATTTACAGTTTTTGCATGGCAAAGTTCATGAACTAGCAAAGTTTGGAAAATATCCAAAATTAATACCGAAAATCTCTGTCGTTTGTCACGACTTTAAGTGCGCTTACTCCAATGTTCGGTCGTAATAATTGTCCCACTAAATAGGCCATGCGTGCTACAGAATATAGAGGATAGACTCGGTTTAATGTCAAAGTACCAAGAAAATTCGCAGCCGTAAATGCTTCAGAACGAGTGTTTATAACAAGACGTAAAACAGCAACAATGGCGCGGAATGAACACCCCCTCTGCCGTCCCATGCGAACCTAGATAAGCTGCTTCGACATATTCGGACAACAGGTTATCCCTTGAACAGAGATGGTGGCGGATGAACTGATGGCCCCGTGTCCTAGGGATATTTAATAAATTGGAACTCGGCATCCAGGTTGGGAAGCAATATCCTCGGAAAGGACTGATATTACTGTTGACCCTGCTAAACGAAAAAAGGACAACGACGTTCGTATCTGCACCTGGAATGTGAGAACATTAAACAGGAGAGGTGCAGGCGAACAAATAGCGGAAGCCCTAAACTGCTACAAAGCAGACAATTCTGCCATCCAGGAAATACGATGGGATGGGCCGGGCAAAAAGAGGATGAAAAACTCTGACATCTAATATGGACCGTGTTGTAGTGAGCAGAAACAGCGACTATTCGAATGCGGATTTGCTATAAGTGCCAGACTTAGGCAAGTCTTATGTTTCCAAGACATCAGCGAACGCATTGTAACAATCCACATCAAGGCCAAATTCGCCAACATAAGCCTTATATGCCTTCATGCTCCGAAGGAGTAAAAAGATGATATAACTAAGGATTGCTTTTGCAAGCTCCTTGACAAAACCTATGAGCGACTATCGAAGTACGAAGTTAAAATCGTGCTTGACGATTTTAACGCAAAGGTAGGAAGAGAAGACATCTTAAGCAGTATTTTCGGAAAATATAGACAAGAGGCACGCTTCCAGTATTTTGGATGTCCGAATATTCCGAGGGGCTAACATCGACTCGGTCCACTACCTTGTTGCAGCCAAGATAAGGATGCGGATATCCACCACGCCACGACAAGTCAGATATACTGTGAATAAATTTAATGTCAAAAGACTTGAATCGCAAGAGACCGCCAAGGCCTTCATGCAACGCGTATCCCTTAACCTCTCGATTTACACCATACCAGTACCTAATGTCGAAGACCAATGGCAACGCGGTTTGATGAGGAATGCCGACAGATGTTCGCAGCCAAGAACGAGGCCAACAAGGCTGAGCTGCAGGTGAAACCAGAGTTGCCATTGAGCTCTACAGTCAGATAGGAAGGGAAGAACACCGGCTATTCAGAAAGAAGAAAAAAGAGCAAGATCGAGGATACAGAGAGGTGCCACTCCAGGAACGATGTTCCAAGTTTTACTAAAATGTAAAACGTCAAAGCCAAGGATACAAGGCTCGAACAGAATACTGTCGAGATGAACAAGGAAATATTGTAGTTGAGACACACTCAATACTGATGATATGGAAGAACCACTTCTGCAGACTGTTCAACGGCGATGACGAACAACATTCCGCTGTCAGGCAGAACGAACCATTTAATATTGGCAACGGCAAACTGCCAATCACCCGACCTAAGTGAAGTGAGGATAGCAATATCTAAACTCAAGCTTAATAAGGCCGCAAGTGACGGCCTTCCCGCAGAGCTTTATACATCCACCATCATAAGCCAAATCTACTCGGATGAAAGTATGCCTTAAGAATGGAACCTCAGCATCGTTGCCCGATCCACAAAAAAGGAGACCCTCTGAACTGCGCCAACAACAGAAGCATAAGTCTCCTCAACAGCGCCTACAAAAATCTATCTGCCGTAATATGTGAACGCCTTAAACCGTTTACCAACAACCTGATCGGCCCTTATCAGTGTGGTTTTAGGCCAGGAAAGTCCACAACCGATCAAATTTTCACACTTCGGCAGATCCTGCAAAAAAACCAATAAGTCCAAATCGATACCCACCACCTATTTATTGATTTCAAAGCCGCATACGACAACGTTTATAGAGACGAACTATACAGAGCCATGTCCAGTTTTGGCCCAAACTCGTCCGTTTGTGTAGGGTGACGATGGAGAATTCTCGCTGCTCTATCAGGGTCGGAAATGACCTCACCGACACATTCGATACCAAAAAAGGATTTAGGCAAGGCAATGCGAAGTCATGTGACTTCTTCAATTTAATTCTTGAGATGATTGTTCAATACTCCCGAGCCAACACCAGAGGCACAATTTTTCAAAAATCGATGCAACTACTAGCATTCGCCGACGATATTGACGTCATTCGTAGGACTCAACGTGACTGGCTATGACCCACGTTTGCTAGTATAGAGAAGGAAGCCGCAAAAATTATTTCAGCAGTAAATGAGGGTAAGATTAAGTATATGCTGTCAACACGAAAGGACACACAACTTCGACGAATTGGACAGACCGTCACCATTGACAGATATAACTTTGATATAGTACTGGGCTTTGTCTACCTTGCCTCCGCTATTAACTCTGACAACAACATCTCGTCAGAAATCAAACGAAGAATTACTCTTGCCAGCCGCTGTTTCTTTCGGCTAAGGAGGCAATTTAGTGGTAAAGCCTTCACTCGACCTACTAAGGAGATCCTATATAAGACCCTGATCATCCCAGTCCTGCCTTACGGCGCTGAAACATGGACCGTATCAAAAGGGGATGAAGAAATCCTTAATCTTCGGTCCCATTTGCGTTGACGGGCTATGGAGACGAAGATTCAACCAAGAACTATACGAGCTGTACAGCGACAAACCCCTGGTAAAAAAAACTAGGACATGTCGAACCAATGGAAACCAATACTCAGGCTTGCAGAGTTTTCGATTCTCACACAGACGTCGGACACAGAAGACCTCGCCTTAAGTGGCGCACAAAAGTAGAAACCGACCTCAACCAACTTGGAGTGCGCAACTGGAGGCAGTTAGCTAAGGACCGGGCTGATTGGAGAGGCATGTTGGTTGAGGCCCAGGTTCATCCCGGAGTGTAGCGCCACTTAAGTAAGTAAGTATCAGACCGCTGAGCACGCTTTCCTCTCTCGGATTTTCTTTTAATTATTTTCTGTTATTCGATAAATCTGTTAAATTTTGAGTAAGTGAATAACTTTCAAAAGAGGGTTTTAAAATTTCCCTCTTAATACTGATGCCGATGTTTGTCAGTACGGTTTCTGAATCATAATAAACTGTATAACTTTCTTTTGATTAAGAGAAGAGCATACATTTGTTGAAGCAAAGTAACAATTACGTTATTAATTTTTTTTTTAAATTTTTTAAAATTTGTCTGAACATTAAATCATATCCTAGTGATTGGAGATCCGCTGTAACAGGAGACTCGGCTTTAAAGCGGACCATTTTTAAATATAGTATCGAAAATAAGTGCATGTTTTGGACCTAATCAGGACGTTCTATCAATTTCATGATTGAATGTGGATTTTTTTGAAATTCACACCCTTACACAAGAGTGTATCTTGTATTTCATAACATAATACTCAAACTCAATTACCAATCAACTAATTTATTAGCCATAAGCGGGAGTTGTCTAAAACTCGCACCTCAATATAGCACCTAATTTGATCCATTTCAACCTACAATACAATTTCAACAAACAGAGTTATGCAATTTGTATCTCAACCTCAGGGCAACGCATCGGAGGCAGCCGGCCGGCCGGCGGGTGTCAGTATTTTACGGCCTTGTCGAAGAAAGCGACTGCTTATCGTTTTATTGACGTGTGGTATTACCTCCAGTGGCACATATTGCAACTGTGAGTGATTCTGCTTGCACACTCTCTATATCAAATAATTTTTGTTTTGCTGTTTATAAAAAAAAAATCTTGATAAGAAGTGTAAATGTTTACAAACATTTTGAAGTGGCACACATAAATGATTTGTAAATGTTTAACTAAGACAAGTTTTGGAATGAATGTAAAAGATAAGTCGGGCGATGAAAACAGTAGGCCTTCCTGTAGCAAAAATTGAGTGTTCGGGTTTAATTGGATCCAATTTAAATGTATAAGCAGTGGTTTAGTTGTTAGTGTTCGGCTACTAATCACAGGGTCAATGGTTCAAATCATTTAAGTACCAACACTCAGGGTTTTTTTACGCCCCACCCCCTGTGAAAAAATTTAATGTCGGAAGACTGCAATCGCAAGAGACCGCCAAGACCTTTGCACAACGCGTATCCCTTAACCTCTCGATTTACACCATACCACCAGCATCGAATGTCGAAGAGCAATGGCAACGATGCCAACAGGCCATTAGATCAGCCGCAACTGATGTGCTAGGTTTCTCGCGCCCACCAGCAAGAAACCCCTGGTTTGATGAGGAATTCCGACAGATGCTCGCAGCCAAGAATGAGGATTACAAGGCTAAGCTGCAGGTGAAGACGAGAGCTGCCATTGAGCTCTATAGGCAAAGAAGAAGGGAAGAACATCGGCTTTTCAGCAAGAAGAAAAAAGAGTAAGAAAAGCGCGTGGTCGAGGATATAGAGAGGTGCCACTCCAGGAACGATGTTCGCAAGTTTTACCAAAGTGTAAAACGTCAAAGCCAAGAATGCAAGGCTCGAACAGAATCCTGTCGAGATGAACAAGGAAATATTGTAGTTGAGACACAGTCGATGCTGAGGATATGGAGGAACCACTTCTGCAGACTGTTAAACGGCGATGACGAACAACATTCCGCTGTCAGGCGGCAACGACAGCGAAAACTGCCAACCACCCGACCTGAGTGAAGTGAGGATAGCAATATCTAAACTCAAGCTTAATAAGGCTACCGGAAATGACGGCCTTCCCGCTGAGCTCTATAAGGCCGGCGGAGATGACTTGGTAAGTAACATCCACCAACTCATAAGCCAAATCTGGTCGGATGAAAATATGCCTGAAGAATGGAACCTCAGCATCGTTTGCCCGATCCACAAAAAAGGAGACCCTCTGAACTGCGCCAACTACAGAGGCATAAGTCTACTCAACATCGCCTACAAGATCCTATCTGCCGTAATATGTGAACGCCTGAAACCGTTTACCAACAACCTGATTGGCCCTTATCAGTGTGGTTTTAGGCCAGGTAAGTCCACAACCGATCAAATTTTCACACTTCGGCAGATCCTGGAAAAAAACTCAAGAAGTCCAAATCGATACCCACCACCTATTCATCGATTTCAAAGCCGCATATGACAGCATTTATAGAGACGAACTGTACATAGCAATGTCTAGTTTTGGTATACCGCCCAAACTCGTCCGTTTGTGTAGGATGACGATAGAGAATTCTCGCTGCTCCATCAGGGTCGGAAACGACCTCACCGACACATTCATTACCAAAAAAGAATTTAGGCAAGGCGATGCGCTGCCATGTGACTTCTTTAATCTGATTCTTGAGAGAATTGTGCAAAACTCCAAAGCCAACACCAGAGGCACAATTTTCCAAAAGTCGGTGCAAATACTAGCATACGCTGACGATATTGACATCATTGGTAGGACTCAACTTGATGTCATAGCCACGTTTGCTAGTATAGAGAAGGAAGTGGCGAAAATGGGTTTAGCAGTAAATGAGGGTAAGACTAAGTATATGCTGTCATCACGAAAGGACTCACAACATCGACGAATTGGACAGAACGTCACCATTGACAGATATAACTTTGAGGTAGTACGGGACTTTGTCTACCTCGGCTCCGCTATTAGCTCTGACAACAACATCTCGTCAGAAATTAAACGAAGAATTACTCTTGCCAACCGCTGTTTCTTCGGGCTAAGAAGGCAATTTAGTAGTAAAGCCCTCACTCGAACTACTAAGGAGACCCTATATAAGACCCTGATCATCCCAGTCCTGCTCTACGGCGCTGAAGCATGGACCGTATCAAAAGCGGATGAAGAAATCCTTGGTAGATTCGAGAGGAAAATTCTTCGAAAAATCTTCGGTCCCGTTTGCGTTGACGGGCTATGGAGACGAAGATTCAACCAAGATCTATACGAGCTGTACAGCGACATGCCCCTGGTCAAAAAACTCCGCATTGGACGTTTAAGATGGCTAGGACATGTAGAACGAATGGACACCAATACTCCGGCTCGCAGAGTCTTCGATTCCCAGCCAGACGTCGGACGCAGTAGAGGAAGACCTCGCCTTAAGTGGCGCCCACAAGTGGAAACCGACCTCAACCAACTTGGAGTGCGCAACTGGAGGCAGTTAGCTAAGGACCGGGCTAATTGGAGACTTGGAGAGGCATGTTGGTTGAGGCCCAGGTTCATTCCGGACTGTAGCGCCACTTAAGTATGTAAGTAAGTACCCCTTGCGAATCTTTAACAAACATCGAAGGGTATTAAAACTTTAAGAGGAGCTTCGGAAATGTTTGTCTGGCAGTAAGCGGAGGCGCTCTATCTTGCTGAAACCAGCTGTGTGACGAGTAAGATGGATATGCTCTCAAATTTGTTAAGAAAAAAATAGGTGATCATGCGTCCATAATATTCACCATTCACATTTATAGCTTATCTCCGGAATAAAAAAAATAGGGCCCAATTTTTTTTCTTTTTATTTTCTTATTATGAATGGTGCAGTGCGGAATTAATTCCTGTGGGGTAAAATTCCCGAAATAATGGAAATAGCCCCCATGTTGATTATTTCTTTTTGGAAATGGAAATAAGCCCTGCAACAAAAAAGCATTAAAACCTGCGGCTGTTATTGCCATTCGAGATTGGCATTGTATTGAAAACTCTCAAAGAAAGCTAATTATAAACCCAAAAAGTTTGGGAAAAAAGAGCATACAAAGAAATTTAGAATACACCCAATCTCGCACGCAACCCAAGTCCAACATTGAGCCAAAACAGGGGAGTTGCAACGGGCAGCATGCCTCCCCGCGCCCCACTCTTTATTCAAATTGTTCATGCATCCAATTTCTTACATTTCCCAAATCAAACAGTTGGACCAAACAGGGACTCATACTTTGCATACATCCGAGTGTGAGTTTGGGTGAATTTCCTTTTAGAAATGGAAATTAGCCCGGCGGTTGTTAATGCCTTTTGCATGAATCCGACTCGAACGCAACCAAAATCCAACAATTGCTGTCCCCTGCAATTAACAACCGCCGGGCAAATTTCCATTTCTAAAAGGAAATAAGCCCCGCGGTGAATGTTTCGTTTTATGTTTGGGTATTTAGCCCCATGGGGCTTAATTCCGCTGGGGTTATTCCATTGCACCGTTATGAATAGCCTTAAAATGTTTTGTCAAAGTACAAACGTTAGAAAAGGAAAAGAAAGGAAATATTTTGGATGTAGCGGAGACTTACTACATGGGTGGTGTCCGAACTAACTTCAGAGAGTAACTGTTTTTTGTATTCGTTATATAAGCAGAACTTTCAAGTTGGTGTATACTTTTAGGAGTAACTGCCGAACTTTTTTTTTTTGATTTCTTTGCATTAAATTTAATCGGATTTTGGCCGGGATTGAACGCGCATACGTTTACTCAACAGGCGAACACGTTACTACTACACCGCGGCCACCCGATGACTCTGAACTCTTGTGCGATGTAGGGGTCGTTGGTGTTTCAGTCTCGGATAACTTGTTCCTGGAGTTAAGTAGGAACATTTTTGCTTATTTACGTGGTCATTCAGGTGGAAGTGAGCCTCATCCCCTTGTGTCAAACTGGTCGTTCATCAGTTCCGCAATGACAGACGTGGGTTTTCATGCAAACTTCGTTCCACCGCCTGAATGTTTTCGGTGGTCCTTTATGTTCTAAGGACCTTGACTGCGAAGTGCTCAGAGCTAAAGAAGTTTCGCGGAAACTGTGCACCAACGACAAATATTGTAAGTGAACAAAATTGTCGGGCCGCACTCACGCAATAATCAAATACAAATACAAATTTTTGGCGCAACATGCTCGTTAGTACCCAGGACCTAGCTTTCTCAAAACCATTCATGTGTGCGTGTGTTCTTCTTGCACGATGGCGGGACCTCCTGTTTTATGCCGACTCCGAACGGCTCATTTGAGATAAGCTATTCTTGACAATTGATACAAAATACAAAAAAAACAAATACAAATTTTTGGCGCAACAGGCTCGTTAGTACCCAGGGCCTAGCTTTCTCACAACCATTCATGTGTGCGTGTGTACTTCTTGCACGATGGCGGGACCTCCTGTTTTATGCCGACTCCGAACGGCTAAGTTGAGATAAGCTATTCTTGACAATTGATACTACTCGGATGATTTGTCAGATCATCACGAGAGGAGGGCCAGTGAAAAATCATTTAGGTGTTGCTACGGCTGGGAATCGAACCCAGACCTCCTGCGCGGCAGTTCATCGCACTAACCATCGCGCCACTGAGCCCCTCTGACAATTGATACTACTCGGATGATTTGTCAGATCATCACGAGAGGATGACCAGTGAAAAATCATTTAGGTGTTGCTACGGCTGGGAATTGAACCCAGAACTTCTGCACGGCAGTTCATCGCACTAACCATCGCGCCACTGAGCCCTCACGTAAGAATCGCTACTTTAAAAAAACGCCTCCATAGCGATTACACGATGCTCTCCCCACTGTCTTACCCATACTCTACGCTATTCAAATGTCACCACCCTTCACCTAACTATTTTCAACTTTTTGAAAACATAAATCCGCCACCGGACACCCTGTTTTGTTGCTCTTATGGTTGGATGATGTATAACCAGGGCGAATACTAAGTCATTGTATCTTTGACTCTTTGACTGCACACCAGTTTAGCTTATTTTAGCTTCCAGTGGTTAGCATCGGTTACTGGGCTCATTCCACCGCATTTGACATTCGTCTGAATGACTGCCATGATACAAGGTGGCGCAATAATAACCGTCCGATGTTTTTTGGCTGTAATTTAAAAAGAAATGAAAAACTTAAATAGTCACCAATATTCCGCGTTCTGGAGCAGTGTAGCCTAACATTGTTTATTAACGTGTATTTCGCATGTGTTTACTACACAAATGTCAAAACAGAACTGACATTAGGGGCCAATCGCAAAATTTATAGCATTTTCTGATAGGAGGATTACTTTTGCGCCACCTTGTATATACTGGGTTCTAATCGCAGGTGAGCACATGGACCTCGGGGTTGTTCTTTAGATTAAGTACCCACTCACGGCAAAAGAACATTTTTACGAAGTAAACAAGATCTTCACAAGGACTGACCATGTTAAACGAATACATATGAGAAGGCTTCATTCCGCTGTGCGAATCGTTGAATACCCTCTCCTATTCCATCCTCAAATAAAACATCCCCAAAAAGTGGGCGTGGCATTATAGAAAAAATATTGCTCGGACTGTTTATCTACTCGGACACACTAAAAATAAAAAAATCGTTTCGCCTCCCTGATTCCTCCAGCGTATTCCAAGCGGAATTGTTGGCTATTAGGGAGGCATGTCACGCGATTAAACACGATAGTACTCCCAAGCAAAAAATCGCTATTTTTGTCGACAGTCAAGCCGCTATTAAGGCGATTATTTCGGTATCGACGTCATCAAAACTAGTACTTCAATGCCAAAACGAACTGGCCTCCATTGGGAGTCGATACAGTATCACTCTCATATGGGTTCCAGGCCACAGTGACATAGATGGAAATGAACAGGCTGATGCCCTAGCCAGGTTGGGATCGTCCCTTCCCAGCTCACGTGCAATCGGCATTCTCACTCCTTTACAAACTATCATGAATAATATCAACACACACTCTCTTAAAACAGCAGAACATAGGTGGCGAAACCTCAGTGGGTGCGCCATTTCAAGAGATATGTGACCTCGCTACAACAAGACTAAAACACGGGACCTCTTAAGCAGATCCCGTAAGGAAGTCTCCAGGGTGATAGCAATTACCACTGGACACTGGCCCATCGGTGACCATGCTGTTAGAATGGGTATACCCCACAACACCAACTGTCGCAGTTGCAAGGAGGTGGGGTGAAGGAAACTTTAACTCACTTTCTGTGCAAACGCCCGGCTCTGTCAAGAGCAAGACAACGAACCCTAGGCAAACATTTCTTTGACAATATCCGCGACCTCTCTGATAAACACATCAAAGAATTGATCGCCTTCCTTAATGCCACTGGTTGGATTTAGTACACGCCAACTAACAACAAGACATAACATTTAACCGCACGAGTTTTTGGCATCAAAACGGCGCACCTCAGCGCTAATTGTGTTTCGTCTTGTACGAACAGCCAATCTAACTAACTCTCCTGCATATGCTATGATATAGGGTATACAAATGGTTTTTAACCTAAACCGCCCACAAAAAGTGTCCAATAGCCGAAATATTTTTGCACCAAAAGTTTTTTTTTTATTAAATTTCCTTAAAATTTTACCAAAAACCGTTTTTTTTATATAAAACACCCACAAAACCACAAAAAGCGGTCATGGCAAAAAAAACTTTATATGGACGAAATAAAGATATTTAGATGATCTAACTATGTGATTCAGACACCTTTTCGAAATTCCAAACCGTTTAAAATGACTTGGCTGTGGGCGGATTTTAGAAATTCATCATCCTAGCTGAAAATGTAAAGCCTAAAAATCGGTGACATACAGACAGATGGACGGAGGGAAGGACAGAAATTATAAAAAATTAATATACCCCTATGGGATAGGGATAAACAAATCTACAACTAACCCTAAGCTGCGCCAAAGCAAACATTACTGCCATCCAGGATATTCGATGGGATGGGTCGGCAAAATGAGGATAAAAAACTGTCAAACCTACGAAATCCCGGGTAATACTGAGCACAAACAGCGAATATTCGGATGTTGATCTGCTATAAGCGATGATTTTGTTTTAAGGCCGTTAACCTATTAATTTGTGTCATTTGGGTGCGATCGTTATGTATTTTTAAACTATTACATACTCGTTAATCGTTTGTCATGCTTTTACCACAGACAATCTTCAGAATATGACAGATGATGGCCAAATAAATCTCCAAAAGTTCTCAGTTGCCACCACACTGACCCCAGACCCAGCGTTACTAGATTTAGCAGTTTCCTGCGATTTTAGCAGTTTTTGATCATGAAAATGACCTGCAGCAGTTTTTTTAGCATTTTCCTAAATTTTAGCAGTTTTCAAACAATAAAAATTTATACATGTTTTTAATTGTTTGGGCGACAGTAAACACGAATACACACGATCATCTTCAAGAAAAATGATCCCAAAGAAGAAATGCAAATACGCAGAGTTAGGGTCAGAAAGCAAACACAGCTGTTCATGGATAGTGTCGGTGTGGTGAATACTTATTGATGTAACTGCGTAGCATTTCCAAAAGAAAGGGTGCAGATAGTTATTCACCCCTATCAGGAATTCCGAAGGAAATATTTCTCCCACGAATATTATTTGTTCCCAGGAACTAAATCTACCTATCGTGAATTTCCATCGAAATCATTTTCCCTTGTAATCAGTCTTACCACAGTAAAAATGTCAAAAAATATTTTCGAAATTGTCTTCGAATGTTTTGACAGCCACATATGCTTGACTAAAAACGAGAATTTAAGTGAAATAATTGCAATTTTTATTAAAAAAAACGGAAGTAAATATTCAATAATATATTATAATTATGATGAGAAGTGCAGCTTTTGTGTTAGTGGATGAAGAAAACGAGGAAAATGAGAGGATTCAGCAAAGAATCATCAGGAGAAATCTGAGGGATAAATCGAACCCTTTGGAACTACCTGAATCATTGTAAGAAACAAGAAAATAATTTTTTACTATTTTTTCTAAATTGTTTGAACTGTTCTTATAGATTCTATCAATATTACCGAATGAACAAGTCAATGTTTACATACTTGTTGAATGTGCTCACGGATTCTTTGCCGCAAACGAAAAAAAACATTCGCTGTTCCCCCTATAATTAAGCTTAGCGCCTGCTTGCGCTTCTTTGCAGAAGGTGGTTATCAGACGGGGGTGGGAAAGGATCATGAAGTTGGACTTGCCCAGTCTACATTTTCTGAGGCCCTATCAAGTGTTTTTTGAAGCAAACCTCTGTCCTAATTGGATTAATACGCAGAGGTCAGAGGAAGAAAAAAGAAACACCATATTAAATTTTTTTTTAAAATACAACGTACCAGGTGTAGTAGGATGCATTGATGGTACCCACGTTCGAATCATCGCTCCACCAGAAAAGAAGCACTTGTACTACAATAGAAAGGGATTCTATAGTTTGAATGTATTACTTGTAAATTGTTTTTTGATTTTAATTTACTTGGACTTGATTCAAATTTGATCTTTCAGGTTTGCGATGACCAGATGCGTATAAGTTACGTAGATGTCACTCATCCAGGAGCTTGCCATGATTCTCTTGTGTGGAAGGTGAGTGAACTAAGGTCTTGGTTTGAACAAAAACACTTGAATGGTAAAAGGAATTCGTGGTTGTTAGGTATTAGTTTTATATTTTAATTTAATTTATACTCCATTTTTTAACTTGCAAATAGGAGACGCTGGGTATCCTTTAGAACCATGGCTCTTGACTCCCTATAGGATAACTGTAGAAAGAACGGCTGAAAGAAATTTTAATGAAGCACATATTCGTTGCCGCAATATAATCGAAAGAACTAACGGCGTGCTTAAAAATAAATGGAAGTGCTTGATTGGAGCTAGAGAGCTGCATTATTTGCCGGAAAAAGCAATACAAATCACAAATGTTTGCTGCGCATTGCATAACATTTGCATCCATTATAAGACTGATAGTACAGCAAATGTTCCAACAGACATAATTCGCGAAGAAGAAGAAGATACCAACACAAACGGACTTGAAATTTTCACCACGACAAACTCAGAATATATTGCAGAAGCGCAACTCATAAGAAGACAAATAGCAAATTCACTTTAAAAAGTAAAAGTAAAAGTAAAAAGTAAATAAAAGTAAACAAAAATATTCTGAGTAAATGGAGTTTATTTGAAAATTATTGTTTTTTATTGTGATGTGTTTGATGGTGGAGGCAATCTCGACGCACGCGACGAACGCGACGCAGACGGTTTCGCATTGAAGTGTCAAAAATGGTGAGGATTTGAGTGGTGGTGGCAATCTCGACGCTCACGACGCGACGCGATGCGATGTCACTTGATTGACAGTTCACCATTAGCCGTCGAAGATTTTGTTTGTTTTTCAATTCTCACAGAAGAAAATATAATTAGTTGTTAGTCACACAACACAGTTATTAATTCAGTACTTTTAATTTATTTTGTTTATTTATAACCTATGAAAGTAATCTCAAGATTCTCACAAACATACCATCTGACAGCTTTCAAACTGACATTCCAATGCGTCGATGCGCAAGAAAGTTGAAGTTGAATCAACTTTTCTGTGTAGCTAACGTCCATTGCGTCGCGTCGGCGTTCAGATTGCCCACTTATACATGTTCCCATAAGCTCGATGAGTTTTTGACATTTCAACGCGAAACCGTCTGCGTCGATACCGTCCGTTGCGTCGAGATTGCCTTGGGGGTGAAGCTTTTCTTCTTCTATATCCAAAAGACGCTGCTTAATTTTTAATTTTGTCTCTATTTCTCGTTCTTTGAAGTTTTCCATCTGCATATTGTGCCGCTCAGCTTCCTGTATTTCATGTCTCTTAAGGTTTTCCATTTCATCGTTGTGTCGTTTTTTTTTGCTGTACAAGCATCTTTTGTTGATCGCTTAATCGATCAATGGATCGATATACTTTCTTGACGCTAATCTCCATTTCCGTATGGTGTTTTTCAAATTTTGAAATAGCTTCACCAAGTTTGTCACACAATTCACGTTGTAGAAGAAGCTCTTTTTCCAAAAGATTTGCCGTGGATTTGATTTTTTTCTGACCTTTTGATAATGATTTTCTAGCCGAATTATTTGCGATGTCATCTAAATCCTCATTGCTATCATTCGGCTGTTCGTGCTCATCATTTGAGTCCAACAAGTCCATCAGGGCAGATTCATCTAGTTCTTTGTATTTTTGATGATCTTGTGGCTGTCGTTGAGAAGTTTGCCTTGACACCGATGCTACGTTTTCTTGTGACTGTCGTTGAGCATTCTGTAATGACACTGTTGCTATGTTTTCCTTTTCTGCATCATCAAAACTATCCACTTTTCGTTTCTTTCCACAAGAAGGCAAGCCAAATCGATTGGCATTAGAACAACCTTCAACCGATTCGCTCAACGCACAGATAGTTCTGATTGCTTCTTCAGAAGTAGAAAACGTGTACTCCTTGCATGGGCCTCCTCCAGTTGCATTTTTGAACTTAAGATTTTCGGCCATCTTTTTTCTAACGTATTTTTTTTTGTCAATCCAAACCTAAAAGAGGTAAATAGTGCAGTTTGCACACATAAATAACAGTAAAACGCACACGCAAATAATAGTAATCTTGCCTTCTTCCATTCATACACAGATTTAACTGGTGGACCAAAACTATTGACTTTTTTCTCTATTCCTTTCCAAATTGATTTCACTTCTTCCTTCTTCCTTTTGGCAAATCCAGTTGCAATGTCTGGATATTTTTCCATTTCAGTAATTATTACTTCCAGTTGTTTTGTATTTGTTGTGTTTGACCTTAATTAAAAGTAATAATCTGTTTATGTTAACTAAATAAATGAAAGAAAATAAAAACATTACATGGTTACATCAAAATTACAACAAATTCCCCAGAAAAATGACAACGGAATAATTCTGGGGAATTCACCGTCAAATTTCCCTCGGAATCATATTCACAATAGCTATTATTTCCCAGGGATTTTTTTCCCTTTTTCGAATGTTGTCTACGATACCTAGATTTCGAAAATGGAAAAAATTCCCAGGAAAAAATAATTCCCGATAGGGGTGATTATATTATTTACATAGGCATTGTTTGGACAACGACACTCAATTGGAATTGTGTATTTATTAAATGCGTATGTCACTCGGTTGTTCTAGCTGTCAGTCATGACAGTAAGAAATTGCCAAGATCCATTGAGCAATTGGTCAAAGATGTCTAATCATACTTTTCTCAAAGTAGTAAAAGACAACGAGAATTTTTAGAATTTCAAGAAAAGAAATAGGATTTTGCGCCACTAAGACATTAGATGGCTATCGCTACATGCCTGCGTCAATCAAATTATAGAACAATGGAGTACATTAAAACTGTATTTCCAAGTTGAATATTTAACAACAAATTCTATCCCAAACGAATTTATTTTTAATAGTTTCAATGATAGTATAATAATACTTTTTATGCTATGGATTACATCTTACCTATGGTAAACAAATTATTCATGCAACGTCGGAAAGTCGTCGTAAACGTTGTAAACGTGATAAAATTATGACGTGATAAATGAACTGTCAAAATTTGTATGGGAAATCTTTTCCAACATTATCGGAATTTTCTCACAGGAATTGGGTGCGTAAACTGAGATGGTAAACGTTGTAAACTTTTGGAATGCTCTTTTGACATTTAATCAGTCACTTTCACATATCAAACGTAAACGATAAACTGAAAACAATTATCGAGAACGGAAAGAGAACAATAGGAACAAAATTCTAACAATAAATAAATTACTAAAATGATATTGAATTCATTGGGTTACCGCATTATTTAGTCGTGCAGTTTTAGGGTCGTTCATGAAAAGTCGTCGTAAAATTATAATCTTTCTCACGTAGTAAAATTACGACGTTGCAAGAATACCCTTACTATATTTCAAAGCGACTATGCCAATATTCACTATTTTGATAAAAAAAAATTAAAGGAAATGTCAGTAAACAACAATAAGTATCCAACAATAACTAAATTTGCAATATTTATGCTTACCGACATCTAATACTGCTTGTGAAACAATATTTTCGCAGGTAAATTCGTTAAAAACTAAAAACCGTAATCGCTTCAGTAACGAAAATGTTGCTTTGCAAGTAAAACCGAGGGTTTCTTAAGGTGAAGACTGTTATAACTTTGTTCCAACAAATAAAATGGTAACTTCAATAAATTCAAAGATTCTCTATAAAGATTCCGAACGTTATAATTTAATAACTTTGTACATTTTTAAATTTAAAAATTATCATCTTCTATATATATAAAAATGGATCTTGGTTTGTTCGGATGCTTAAAACTCGAAAACGACTGGACCAAATTGGATACTTCCTTCTGCGGATTTGTTCATAATTGCTCCGCGAAGGTTTAGGAAAAAAGAAAAATTGAAAAATTCTCAACAGGTGGCGCTGTAGGCGGTCATTCCATTTGATAATGGCAAAACAACGTTTGACGGGCCAGCTTGTCTTTTATAAATTATCATCTCATATAACAAATGTAACTGTTTATGTATTTTTTGAACTAAAAAAAAACGTATTTCTCAAGGATAAATCGATCGCAGGTTTTTTTAGCATTTTTTTACACTTCTGTCTAGCAGGTTTTGCAGTTTTTCGTCCTACCTTTAGCAGGTTTCAATAAATTTATCTGGTAACGCTGCCCAGACCCGTCGTTAATCTATTTTTAAGCATCAGCGCACCTCCTAAGTATTCCCCACCAAAGTTCGTTGGCCGCGATCGTAATCCAATAAAGGGCCTGAAACCTATATTTAGAACACGACTTCAAACTGCAAATCAAGTCAATTCCCCGCTAATTAGTAACAACAACATTTTGTTTTAAAATATGTATCAGGCTTACCGTGTAAATAACACCGATGTCGAATACGTAGATACTATACTCGTATTAAATGCTTGACAAAACAACACAAGGAATATAATATTTACCTGACGGATTATCATCGGGAGGGTAAATATTTTATAACTCGGTATAGATACGTACGTAGGTGAACATAGATACTATATATATGATTAATATTCCGAGTATTTTCACGTGATCTCTAATCGATCTCAAGATGAATTTTGTACGACATGATATTGCATAGACTATGAGACATGTGACTTGCAAAGCAAACACAGACGCTACAGCAAATTTGACCGCAAGATGAATTAATGTGTGTACTCGTAATTAATTTAATTAAATATCTTTGTAAGTTGCCGGTTTCTTTTGGGGGGTTGTACTTTTGAAATACCTTGTGGTTGTCGTCATTCAAAAGTACCTCCACATTTTGTGGTGACTTTGTTAAGAGTACCCTCTTAGGATATAAACATGAAATGATATTGATGACATGCGTGACAAAGTTGCTGAGTATGGAAGTATTTCCATATGCGGTATTTCCGCAAAAATTATTGATTTAAAAATGGAAATTCAGATCCATCATTGTTATATTTAAATTTGTAAAAGTAAGTTAACGTAAAGAAACAAAAAAAACCTTGGAAAGGCATGCTGACGACCATGCTAAACGAAAACATATGAAAAGGCTACAATCCGCTGTGCGGATCGTTTAATACCCTATCCCATCCCATCCTTAAAATTAATATCCCAAAAATGTGGTCTTTATGGTCATAATGTATTGAAAATTGCGTTGTCACAACATATTGTTCAGAAGGTTTATCAAATTATTTTATGGTTCGACAAAAAACAACGTTTTTCTATTGCATATGCCTTGGGGTAGGGCATACAAATGTTTTTTTTGTAAGAAAACGCCCCCAAAAAGTGGGCGTGGGTTAAAATGGTCTATAGACGAAATGTTCATATTAATACCACCAATGATTGTGCATCAAATTTTTTTTTGAAAATTTTAAAATTTGACCAGAAAATGTTTTTTATAAAAAAAACGCTCCCAAAAAGTGGGCGTGGCAAAAAACTTTATATTGACGAAATATAGATATTACGATCCTCTCAATATGCTGCTTAGACACTTTTTTTTAAATTCCATACGCTTTGGCCAAAAAATACGTTTTCCTAAAAAGGGGGCGTGGCAGTGGGCGGATTTCAAAAATGTTTACACTTGTTCTGGTGGCACGGACGAGGACGAGGACGAGAATTTCATTATCCTAGCTCAAAATTTAAGGCCCAAAAATCGGTGACGAACAGACTGACGGACGGACAGACATGGCTAGTTCGACTCAGCTAGCGATTCTGAGTCGATCCATATACTTTGAGGTATATGTAGCTAAATTATTTCTCTATGTTACAAACTAAGTATCAAAACTAATATACCCCTATGGGATAGGGTATAAAAAGGACAACGGCGTTCGTATATGCATCTGGAAAGTGCGAACATTAAATAAAATATGTGCAGTCGAATAACTAGTGAAAGCATCAAACTGGTACAGAGAAGACATTACTGCCATTCAGAAAATATGATGGAATGGAGCAGGAAAAATGAGGGTGAAAAACTGTGACATATTTTACGGCTCAAGTTAAAGTGAGCAGAAAGAGCGACTTTCTGAATTTGGATTTGTTATATGTGCCAAAATTAGGTAAGAAGTCATTTACTCTGAAGAGTTTCTATGAGTTACTGGATAAAACTTATGAGCGACTACCGAGGTCCGATGATAAAATCTTTCGCAATATTGTCGAAAAGGACAGCCTATACCAAAACATGTCTGACAACGGACTTGGGTTGTGGAATGAAATTCCAGCACACGGCTTCTTCACCTTGATATTCATAAAGGAATTTGGCGGTCTCCAGATCAACCAATAGTCCGTCAACTTGATCACATTGTGACAGAAAAGAGATACGCATTCAGTATTTTTGGATGCCCGAACATTCGGAGGAGAACCACTCCAGAAACGATGTTTGTAAGTTTTATCAAATTGGAAAACGTCAAAGCCGGACATGAAGGCCCCAAAAATAATTCTGTTGAGAGGAACAAGGAAACCACGTTGTTCAGACCCAACGACAAAATTTAGAATGAACCATTCACTATTGGCAATGACAACAAACCTACCACCAACACGATCTAAATGAAGTGAGGATAGCAATAACTTCAGGCTGCTGCTCCTGCAAACTATTAAGGGTGATTCAATTGAGTTTCCTGAATTATTTTTAAAATAAAACAATCAAATCAATGTATTGGCGAAAAACTGTAATTGAGGGGTTAGTTTGGTTCATGCCAGTTAATGTTTAAAGATAATTTCCTTCAAATATTGCCCACGACTAACTCTTAAATTATGGAATCTGTGGGTCCGATTTTTGATCACTCTTTCAAGCATATCGGTCGGTATTCCATGTTGTTGGCTTTAATCGTTTCGGATTTATCGAACCAAACAAGAGATTTCACATATCCCCATAGAAAGTAGTCCAATGGTGTCAAATCATCTTGGTGGCGAATTGACAGGACCATTTCTTGAGATGATGTTTTCATCGACATTTCCCTCCATAAAGTGATTGATTTGTTAGCTGTATGGAATGTAGCGCCATCCTGTTGAAAACACAAGTCAGCTACACCAATATCATGAATTTTTCGGCAACAAAAATTTATTCAATGATCATTACTCTGTAGCGATCTTCATTGATAGCATTTTTAAACAAATACGGTTCGATTATGCCGCCTGCACATAAACAGCTCCAAGCAACGCATTTTTGGGGTTGCGTTGGTAGATATTGGATTGCCTCTGGCTGTTCATAGGCCCAAATACGGCAATTAAACTTATAAACGTAGCCGTTTAACTAAAAATGAGCTTTGTCGCCAAAAACAATTTTTGCATTAACAAAGGAAGGACCACAAACGGAAATTCAAAGGTAAACCAAAGTCTGTCTGCTTCAGTTCTTGAACGGACTGTATTTTATACGCTTTTAAACCAAGATCACGCTTGAAAATATGCCACAACGTTCCATACAGATGCCCATACCTTAAGAACGCGACCAACTGATTGATCACGAACTTCATGAATACTGTCTGGTACTGGAACATATTTTCCTTCTTATTATATATTTCCTTATTGGTTTAGAATTTGTTGATGGTTTTATGAATAGTGCGTTCAGTTAGACGATTATGACCAAATGTGGTCGAAGAACGCTGTAAGAATTTATAACTGAGCACAGATTTTGCCTGGTCAGAATGGCGCATGGTCTGCCGTCCCAGGCGAACCTAGATAAGCTGCTTCGACATATTCGGACAACAGGTTATCTAGGAATTTCAAGGATAAGTCAGTCCCCTTGAACAGAAATAGTGGCGGATGAACCGAAAGGTCAACGGCAGCGCTCAATCCTGTGGATACTGATGGCCCCGTGTCCTAGGAGTATCTAATAAATTAGAACTAGCCCTCCAGGTTGGGGGTTGTGCTTTGGGTTAACTACCCAGGGGATGAAAAACTGTGACATCTACTATCGACCGTGTAATAGTGAGCAGTAACAGCGACTATTCGGATGCGGATTTGTTATAAGTGCCAGACTTAGGCAAGAAGTCTTATGTTTCCAAGACACTAGCGAACGCATTGGCCAAATTCGCCAACATAAGCCTTTTATGCGCTCGCGCTCCGACAGAGGAAAAAGATGATATAACTATGGATTGCTTGTACGAGCTCCTTGACAAAACCTATGAGCGACTACCAAAGTATGATGTTAAAATCGTGCTGGGAGATTTTAATGCAAAGCTAGGAAGAGAAGACATCTGCAGCAATATTGTCGGAAAATATAGCCTACACGACAACACGTCTGGTAACCGACTTAAGCTAATTGACTTCACTACTTCCGAGGGGCTAACATCGACTCGGACCACTACCTTCTTGCAGCCAAGGTAAGGATGTGGATATCTACCACGCCACAACAAACCAGAAATACTGTGAAAAATTTGAATTGAATTGAATTGAATTGACCGCCAAGACCTTCGCGCAACGCGTATCCCTTAACCTCTCGATACACACCATCCCACCAGCATCTAATGTCGAAGAACAATGGCAACGATGCCAACAAGCCATTAGATCAGCCGCAACTGATGTGCTAGATTTCTCTCGCCCAAAAGCCAAGAAACCCCTGGTTTTATGAGGAATGACGACAGATGCTCGCAGCCAAGAAAGAGAACTACAAGGCTAAGCTGCAGGTGAAACCAGAGCTGCCATTGAGCTCTATAGGCAGAGAAGAAGGGAAGAACATCGGCTTTTCAGAATCTTCGCAAGTTTTACCAAAGTGTAAAACGTCAAAACCAAGGATACAAGGCTCGAACAGAATCCTGAATCCAGAATCGATGCTGAGGATATGGAAGAACCACTTCTCCAGAATGTTAAACGGTGATGACGAACAACATTCCGCTTTCAGGCAGAACGAACCATTTAATATTGGCAACGACAGCAAAAAGTGCCAACCATCCGACCTAAGTGAAGTGAGGATAGCAATATCTAAACTCAAGCTTAATAAGACTGCCGGAAATGACGGCCTTCCCGCTGAGTTTTATAGAGCTGGCGGAGATGACTTGGTATAAGTAAAATCCACCAACTTATAAGCCAAATCTGGTCGGATGAAAGTATGCCTGAAGAATGGAACCTCAGCATCGTTTGACCGATTCACAAAAAAGGAGACTCTCTGCGACAACTACAGAGGCATAAGTCTCATCAACATCGCCTACAAGATCCTATCTGCCGTAATATGTGAACGCCTGAAACCATTTACCAACAACCTGATCGGCCCTTATCAGTGTGGTTTTAGGCCAGGAAAGTCCACAACCGATAAAATTTTCACACTTCGGCAGATCCAGCAAAAAACCCAATAAGTCCAAATCGATACCCACCACCTATTTATCGATTTCAAAGCCGCATACGACAACGTTTATAGAGACGAACTATACAGAGCCATGTCTAGTTTTGGTATACCGCCCAAACTCGTCCGTTTGTGTAGGAAGACGATGGAGAATTCTCGCTGCTCCATCAGGGTCGGAAACGACCTCACCGATACATTCGATACCAAAAAAGGATTTAGGCAAGGCGATGTGCTGTCATGTGACTTCTTCAATTTAATTCTTGAGAGGATTGTGCAAAACTCCCGAGCCAACACCAGAGGCACAATTTTCCAAAAATCTACTAGCATACGCCGACGATATTGACATCATTGGTAGGGCTCAACGTGATGTCATAGCCACGTTTGCTAGTATAGAGAAGGAAGCGGTAAAAATGGGTTTAGCAGTCAATGTGGGTAAGACAAAGTATATGCTGTCAACACGAAAGGACACACAACATCGACGAATTGGACAGAACGTCACCATTGACAGATATAACATTGAGGTAGTACGGGACTTTGTCTACCTCGGCTCCGCTATTAACTCTGACAACAACATCTCGTCAGAAATCAAACGAAGAATTACTCTTGCCAGCCGCTGTTTCTTTGGGCTAAGGAGGCAATTTAGTGGTAAAGCCCTCACTCGACCTACTAAGGAGATCATATATAAGACCTTGATCATCCCAGTCCTGCTCTACGGTGCTGAAGCATGGACCGTATCAAAAGCGGATGAAGAAATCCTTGGTCGATTCGAGCGAAAAATTCTTCGAAAAATCTTCGGTCCCGTTTGCGTTGACGGGCTATGGAGACGAAGATTCAACCACGAACTATACGAGCTGTACAGCAACATCCCCTGGGCAAAAAACTCCGCATTGGACGTTTAAGATGGCTAGGACATGTAGAACGAATGGACACCAATACTCCGGCTCGCACAGTCTTCGATTCCCAGCCAGACGTCGGACGCAATTGAAAAATGTATGATTTACTAAGTAACATACACTGATCCACAGGTTTGATAAAAGTATGCCTTAATAATGGAACCTCTAAGCTGCGCCAACTACAGAGGCATAAGTCTCTCTATTTCCTCTACGAAATCCGACCTGCGGTAATAATATGTGAACGCTAGAATCCGTTGACCAACAAGCTGATCGGTCTATATCAGTGTGGCTCTGGGCCAGCAGAGCCTACATCTTGGAAGAACCCCAAGAAGTTCAAATCAATTTCAAATCCGCAGTTGACAGCATCACGATCATGACCGCCATTGAATTCACCGAAACATTCAAAAAACTTCTGAAAAACTGTTCATACAGCATCACGATTACAATCTTCCACTAATCTGTGGAATTTTACTTTTTTTTATAAAATATTCTCAGGTGAGAGAAAAAGCTTATCAAAGCTGATGCTTGAATATACTTATTGACCCTACAATTGAATTGTTGTAAATTGTATATTGGAAGTTCGGTCCATTGTTTGGTGGTTCTGTAAGAGTTTTCGTATTACGTTGTTCGTATTAATTCAGAATTACAACAAAATAAAGAAATAAATATTTAGTTTGTAAACAGGAAAAATGCAAATAATAACAAATTAATAATTGACATCGTAATACCTGTATTCTGGTTCGAATTAAGGTAGGGTAGCAGCTTGGTAGACGGTACACGTTAATTACAGTTTAATGTGTAGTGAAACTGTTGGGGGATTTTCTGTAAATTTGTGTACTTTTTGATATAATATATCGAAACATCGCATTTAGAGACGTGTTTACTTATTTTTATTTACATGCCACTATATGTCGTGATTTGCAGAATGAAACAAATTAAGTGCCCAACTGAGTAATACGATGCCTGTACCTCAAAAACAAAAAATATTTGTTCAGCTTACTGCATGAACGTATAGAACGGTCATACTTTACCGGTTATTAAACAGGTATGAACATTAGCTCTCAGCTTCTTTATCTGGTCTTAAGCCCATAACATGATCGTAGTTTCCTAGGCTATTTGCCATAATCTGTTTACTATTAAACATATGGTGGCTAGCTAGATCGATTATTAAAGTACTAGATCGATCCATTGTTTACTATATCGATCCATTAAAGTCATGTGGGCTAGTTTTACATTTATCTCAGAGCCATGCCTAGCACATTCGTCAGCTTGTTCGTTAACCATTACAGCTTTTGATCTTTGTAATACAAAAGTAATACTTAGAAAAACAATTAATCCTTGCATTTGGAAACATAACAAAATCCAATTCAATCCGATAAACTGGGATAATCTGAGAGATTTTAGTTTGTTCATTTCGTATCATTGGCTCTGGCAAACAAATAAAAATGTTTGCGCAAGAGCAGTATGTAGCTATTCGTCGACCACTACACTAAAAAAAAAAGCAGCATCCAGCGAGATGTATTCGAAAAACGTGGCTTAACGCCAGCATTCTCGACTCGGAACTCTTAAATCACGAGTTCTCCGTATATAGGAATGACCGCAATGAAAATCATTTAAAGGCGCATTCCCCCATATCAATTTTGCACTCTGTATTCTGAGCTATCAAAGGCTTTAGAACTCATCTTGACATATCTTGTTGTGAGAGTACTGTTTTGTTGCTGGGCAATTTCAACTTGCCACACAAAAATTGGATTTCTTTGGAGGGAAAACCTTATTTTATAACGGGTGATCCAAGTAGAGATACTTTTTTCAATAGCCTTTTTTGACAGATCACGTGTGAGTCGTGTCATGCTGTCATGTTATTTTTGTTTAGTATTGTTTGGCATTTCATAATGGAAAGACTTACGCGTGAACAACGTTTACAAATTGTTCAACTTTATTATGAAAATTCACGTTCTGTGAGGAATGTGTTTCGTGCACTTCGCTCAACTTATGGTCAACATAATCGGCCTACTGAGTGTACTATTCGCAACACCATCACCCATTTTGAGACCCAGCATTCATTATTGGATAATATTCGACCGAATAGACCACGTCCAGCACGCTGTGAAGAAAATATAGCGGCCGTAGCTCAGAGTGTACACGAAGACCGTAGAGAGTCGATTCGGAGCCGTTCGTGCCATGATAACCGACTATTTGATGCCTGCAATTGAAGCTCGTGATCTCGGCGAGATTTGGTTTCAGCAAGACGGCGCCACTTCCCACACATCGCATCAATCAACGGACTTATTGAGAGAACATTTTGGTGAGCACATAATTTCACGTTTTGGGCCGGTCGATTGGCCACCAAGATCGTGTGATATCACACCGTTAGACTTTTTCCTGTGGGGATATGTAAAGTCAAAAGCTTATGCCGACAAACCCGCTTCGATTCAGGCCTTGGAGGAAAACATCACGCGTGTCATTCGCCAGTTACCAGTCGAAATGCTCGAACGAGTGATCGAAAATTGGACTCAACGGATGGACCATCTGCGACGTAGCAACGGCCAACATGTTCTTTCAAATGATAATAAACATTCTCCATTAAATTTGAATTTTCTGTGTTTTTTTCTTTAAAAAAAGTAGGGAACCTCGAAATGGATCACCCTTTACCATCAGAAATTTTTGCACCACAAGAGCTATCATTACTTGATAATATTTTATCATTTGACTTACAGCAAACCTACTTACTTACTTAAGTGGCGTTACAGTCCGGGATGAACCTTGGCCTCAACAAACATGCCTCTCCATCTCCAATTAGCCCGGTCCTTAGCTAACTGCCTCCAGTTGCGCACTCCAAGTTGGTTGAGGTCGGTTTCTACTTGTGCGCGCCACTTAAGGCGAGGTCTTCCTCTGCTGCGTCCGACGTCTGACTGGGAATCGAAGACTCTGCGAGTCTGAGTATTGGTGTCCATTCGTCCAATGCGTCCAATGCGGGTATGTCGCTGTACAGCTCGTATAGTTCGTGGTTGAATCTTCGTCTCCATAGCCCGTCAACGCAAACTGGACCGAAGATTTTCCGAAGAATTTTTCTCTCGAATCGACCAAAGATTTCTTCATCCGCTTTTGATACGGTCCATGCTTCAGCGCCGTAGAGCAGGACTGGGATGATCTGGGTCTTATATAGGATCTCCTTAGTGGTTCGAGTGAGGGCTTTACTACTAAATTGCCTTCTTAGCCTGAAGAAACAGCGATTGGCAAGAGTAATTCTTCGTTTCTGACGAGATGTTGCTGTCAGAGTTAATAGCGGAGCCGAGGTATACAAAGTCCAGTACTACCTCAAAGTCATATCTGTCAATGGTGACGTTCTGTCCAATTCGTCGATGTTGTGTTTCCTTTCGTGTTGACAGCATATACTTAGCCTTAACCTCATTTACTACTAAAACCATCTTTGCCGCTTCCTTCTCTATACTTAGCAAACGTGACTATGACATATGTACGTTGAGTCCTACCAATAATGTCAATATCGTCGGCGTATGCTAGTAGTTGCATCGATGTTTTGGAAAATTGTGCCTCTGGTATTGGCTCGGGAGTTTTGCAAAATCCTCTAATGAATCAAATTAAAGAAATCACATGACAGCGCATCGCCTTGCCTAAACCCTTTTTTGGTAACGAATGTGTTGTTGAGGTCGTTTCCGACCCTAATGTAGCAGCGAGAATTCTCCATCGTCATCCTACACAAACGGACGAGTTTGGGCGGTATACCAAAACTAGACATGGCTCTGTACAGTTCGTCTCTATAAATGCTGTCATATGCGGCTTTGAAATCGATGAATAGGTGGTGGGTATCGATTTGGACTTCTTGAGTTTTTTCCAGGATCTGCCGAAGTGTGAAAATTTGATCGCTTGTGGACTTTCCTGGCCTAAAACCACACTGATAAGGGCCAATCAGGTTATTGGTAAACGGTTTCAGGCGTTCACATATTACGGCAGATAGGATCTTGTAGGCGATGTTGAGGAGACTTATGCCTCAGTAGTTGGCGCAGTTTAGAGGGTCTCCTTTTTTGTGGATCGGGCAAACAATGCTGAGGTTCCATTCTTCAGGCATACTTTCATTCGACCAGATTTGACTTATGAGTTGGCGGATATTACTTATACCAAGTCATCTCCGCCAGCTCTATAAAACTCAGCGGGAAGGCCGTCATTTCCGGCAGCCTTATTAAGCTTGAGTTTAGATATTGCTATCCTCACTTCACTTAGGTCGGATGGTTGGCACTTTTCGCTGTCGTTGCCAATATTAAATCGTTCGTTCTGCCTGACAGCGGAATGTTGTTCGTCATCACCGTTTAAGTGGTTCTTCCATATCCTCAGCATCGACTGTGTCTCAACTACGATTTTTCCTTGTTCATCTCGGCAGGATTCTGCTCGAGCCTTGTATCCTTGGCATTGACGTTTTACACTTTAGTAAAACTTGCGAACATCGTTCCTGGAGTGGAACCTCTCTATATCCTCGATCGCACGCTTTTCTTGCTCTTTTTTCTTCTTTCCGAAAAGCCGATGTTCTTCCCTTCTTCTTTGCCTATAGAGCTCAATGGCAGCTCTCGTCTTCTCCTGCAGCTTAGCCTTGTAGGCCTCGTTCTTGGCTGCGAGCATCTGTCGGCATTCATCATCAAACCAGGGGTTTCTTGCTGGTGGCCGCTAGAAACCTAGAATATCAGTTGCGGCATCGTTGCCATTGTTCTTTGACATTAGATGCTGGTGGTATGGTGTGAATCGAGAGGTTAAGGGATACGGGTTGCGCGAAGGCCTTGGCGGTCTCTTGCATCCTAACCGTGGCTGCAACAAAGTAGTGGTCCGAGTTAGCCCCTCGGAATTTTCGGACATCCAAAATACTGGATGCGTGACTCTTGTCTATATTTTCCGACAATACTACTACAGATGTCTTCTCTTCCTACCTATGCGTTAAAATTTCCCATCAATATTTTAACATCGTACTTTCGTAGTAGCTCATAGGTTTTGTTAAGGAGCTCGTAGAAGCAATCCTGAGTTGTTTCATCTTTTTCCTCCGTCAGAGCATGAGCGCATATTAGGCTTATGTTGGCGAATTTGGCCTTGATGCGGATTGTTACAATGCTTTCGCAAATGTCTTGGAAACATAAGACTTCTTGCCTAAGCCTGGCACTTATAACAAATCCGCATCCGAATAGTCGGTGTTTCTGCTCACTATAACACGGTCGATAGTAGATGTCACAGTTTTTCATCCTCTTTTTGCCCTTCCCATCCCATCGTATTTCCTGGATGGCAGTAATGTCTGCTTTGTAGCAGTTTAGAGTTTCCGCTAGTTATTAAAAGTTATTATTGTTTAATAAGTGAGTTAATGTGGGTTCGAACTATTTTCTCAATGAGTCTGCTATTTGATTGGATCTCTGTGCAGTATAGCACAATCCTGTCTCAAACAAACTTTTTGGACATTTTTCAAAAAGAAAATTTACTCTTAATAACGTTCAGGATTCACTGTAAAATGTTTTTTTCGTTACCTTCCAAAAATGGCGAATATAGTCCAGGAATCTAAAATCGAATCTTCTGATATTAATAAATGACGTTCGTTGGGAATCACATCACTTGAGAATGGCGGCACCGATTTGATTTATCTAAATCGGAGAACGGTTGGACCGATTTGTCTAACATTGGCCTAGTGGTTAGTGCGCTATTGTATTGAAAAATTTCATATTTAAACAGTTTGCAAAAATATTAATTTTTATATGCACTCTCCACGATAACTGATAATAATATATTTTGTTAATTCTTTTTTGTTTTGTTCGTTATACTCTCAGGATGTAAACAACTGATTTGTCATTACTTTTGTATTGTTTCGCGGTTTGACAAAAAATTTACATTCCAATTAATTTTGTCACATGTTGACAGTTGAGTGATTTATTATTTGATAAGTTGTTTTATAATTAAGATTCCATTGTAAGTACATTGCAATCGTTGAATGAATTGAAATACAAGTTACATCTTTTTATCTCAAACAAATTTATAGACTAACCTGCTTTTGAAATTGTAATCGGTTAAAAGATAAGAACAAAGTGAATTGAATAAGTTCTGAGCATTTTATAGATATATTATTATTATTATCATTATTATATTCTTCTTTATTTCATTAACAATTACATATTTTTTTTTTAGTAGAAATACGGACTTGACAATTATGCCGTCTGCCGGTTATGACATTTCATATGGATAAAATGGTTTAAATAGAAGATGTAACAAAAATATATATACATACAAAAAAAAGAAATTACGAACAATCGAAAGATACGAAATATTAATGTTTGAAATGAGAATAAATAAAATGAGCTTGCGAGAGGTCAATGTGCAATTTTAATGATTTGAAACATAAAAGCTTGTAATTTGAAATGATTTAAAACATAAAAAGTTTAAATGCTTTCAAACAAATAAAATTATGTTAAAAAGCAGTTACTGAAAATAGACGAGTGGTTAGTAATAACTTATCAGAAGCTATTCCGATAAGTAAGGGCATGATTACAAAATTTATACAAAACGAGCCAACCTCGTGCCCCATTTAATACTTCGTAAAGACTACTTAATGACAAAAAACTTTCTTAAAAGTGTAAATGTCGGATTTCTTGTAGGATCGGACAAACCACAAAAAAATGGTAGATGTTTTCGGGTTCTCTCCTGTTGCATAGATTACAAGTTTGTTGAAGATCGGCTCTATGTGGAATGAAATTTAACTTTAGTAGTTCAACTCTGGCTCTGAAAATGGTGCTAATAATTTCCGACGAATATTTGATGATGAAATAGCTTTCTTGGGAGAGGATTTGATGGTTTAAATTTTTGTACAATAATCTGGACGCCGAAGAAGATGCTCTAGTTCAATGTTGGTCCTATATTTTTTCATCGACCTTAGCGATGATCATTGCAAATATATTCTGCCATTCAGTAATGTTGCTCTCTGTAAGAGAAATATTGAGGTCGTGCGATAACGCCAGTTGGTTCCAATCTCTGAAAGGTGAAGCATTTGTTTGCAATAATCTAATTAATATTGACCTATGAAGACTGTTTTCACTTCTCTTCATCAATCTAGTTAGATAATCTGAATGAGCTTTTAGGTTTTGCAAGTAAATGGGTGGTAAGCCCGATTCCACGTGGATAGCGTAGTTTGGTGTCACGTTCGGTAGTCGAAATAGACGCTTAAAGAAAAATCTTTGAACGGCTTCAAATTCTTCAAAGGGGCTCACACCAAAGGCCTGCACACCGTAACAAATGAAGGTGTTAACTGTAGCATTGAATTCTTGATATTTAGAGGACAGATCAATGTTTTGGTTTGCGAAGAATTTCGGCCACATCATGTTTAGTGGCAGTTTTATCTCGCTGCTTTTTTCTTTCGCATGATTGTGGAAGTTTAAGTTGTTTGTTAATAGCACACCGAGGTACTTAAATTCATACACCACATCAATCCTCTCGTTGTTGAGGCGCCAGGATTCTTCACGACGTCTTGCTCTCTGTCGGTTCTCAAAGATCATGACCTTTGTTTTCGTGACGTTGATTTGGAGATCCCAGGTTTCACAAAACGACTGAAGTCTATTTATTTGCAGTTGGAGCGCAAATGGATTATCCGCCAGCAACACCAAGTCCTCTGCATAAAGGAGTACTTTTATGTGATTGCCCGCAAAGCTTACGCCTCCAGGAAGAAAATCTGATATGGCATCAATGTACAAGGCGAACAGAACTGGGCTTAAAATGCAACCCTGTGGAACACCTGCAGACGTGTCAAACCATTCAGATAACTTAGATCCATCCCACACAGCTGCACTTGATGACGACAAAAAATCTTCATATACTAAAAGGAACTTTCTTGTTACTCCAAGCGATGCCAGTCTGTAGATTAAAGCTTGTCTGTTGACGGTGTCAAACGCTGCTTTAAAGTCTACAAAGCGACCATACAGCTTCTTGTTCCTTTCAATATATTTTCTAGCGATACTAGTCAATGCAAAAATGTGGTCAATAGCAGAAAAGCCTGCACGGAATCCAGCTTGATACTTGCTCAGACGATTGTTGTCTTCAATCCAAATGGACAGTCTTGAATACAGGATCGTAGCAAGAATCTTTCTGAGAGAATTGAGAATGGAGATTCCTCTATAATTCTTTGCCATACTCGCGTTCCTTTTTTTAAAAATAGGAAACACAAGCGCTTTGGTAAAACAAAAAGGGACACAAGCATTGTTATATATTAAGTTGAAAAACTCCACTATGTAGTTTTTCAGTTGGTCTGTTGCATTTTTAAAGAATTCAATAGGGATACCGTCACTTCCTGGAGCTTTGTTGTTCTTCATGGTTACCAGAGATGATTCAAGTTCTCTTAAAGAAATTGGACGATCAAGCACAGGTAAAGTTTCGTTCTGTAATGCATAGCTAAAAGTATGAAGATTCTCCTCCGCTAACAGTAGTGTTTTAAAATGAGCAGCTAAAGTTTCCGCTTCGAGAGCAATCTTCGTACTTCGGCTACACCCACCCAGCTCACGAACGTTAGACCAGAATTCTTTGGAGTTTTTGGCGTGCTGTAACCTGATTGCAAGGCTTTTAAGGTAGAGCATTCGTTTCTGGGTGCATAGTTGCTTAAAATCTTTGTTGGCACGTAGGTACATAGTTTTGAATGCTACAGAGTTTGTCGATCTGAACAATTTCAAGAGCTTAAAAGAGAGTTTGCGAAGGTTGTAGCAATCCCTGTCGAACCACTTACTTTTGGATGTGAACGTGTTGTTATTAATCTTAGGTAAAGCGGAGGCGTAAATCACTCTTGTGATGCTGTTCTCAATTTGTTCAACATCGCTCGCAGATTGAAGTGGAAGAAGATTACAGTGTTGATTTAAAAGTGTTTTGTATCGAGGAGCTGTATTCTCCACCCACCTCAGTTTTCGAAGGCTATCTGGATTACTATGATCAACATTCTCATTAAAATTAGCTTTGACTTTTAACGGCATATGAGCTGAAAAACTAGCCATAAGTACCTGAAAGTCCTCTACCACATTAAACCATTCTCCAGAAATCGCACAATAGTCGATGACCGATTGTCCTTGGCCACTAATACAGGTTAGTTCACCACTCGAGTCACCATTTGCTACTCCCTTCAGAACGAATAATCCAAAGTCATCAAACAATTCCGATAAAAGTCTGCCATTACTATTCAGCAACCCATCTTTCGAGTTTCTATTTTCTTCAAAAAACGTTTGGGCTTGTAAAACATGAACAGGAGAATTCTGATAATCTCCAATACGGGCATTGAGATCCCCGATAATCATTATATTTTCCAAGGAAGAATTGTTAAGAAAACTACGTAGATTGTTAAAGTCATTTAGACAGTTATTGCAATTCAAATACACTGGTAAAATAAATAATTTAAAATTATTTTTTTAAAATTTGAACAACAAGCCTATTTTCAATAAATTTGCATTGAACGAAATGGTGAAATTGTGTTTTAATTGCGCACATAATACCTCCACTCGCTCTCCCATGTACATTTGATCTTATTGCTGGAACAAAAGTTATATATATATACAAGGTGGCGCAAAAATAACCTTCCGATCTTTTTTTGCTGTAATTTAAAAAAAAAAATGAAAAACTTTGATTCTTCTTGTGGATTATTTTTATTTGGTCTTTTAATTGTTCATTGTTTATTAACGTGTTTTTCGCATGTGTTTACTACACAAATGTCAAAACAGAACTGACAATAGGGGCCAATCGCAAAATTTATAGCATTTTTGATAGGAGGATTACTTTTGCGCCACCTTGTAGATTGGTTACCTGAATATCGATTTATCAATGACAATGTAAATAAAACATCTTAAGATTCATTGGAATTGCAAATAAAACACCCCAAATCTATATAAATACAAATGATCATTCAAAAATACGTTTTGAAGGCAAAAACAACGTTTTCGAGTTAGCTAGTATCTAATATAAAATTTAACAGCAATTTAAAATAAATGTTTTCAAATTGGCATATGTCTGTCAGGATTTAATATAATTTAATGGTGAAAAATTGTAGAGGGTGGTCCAACTATAATGCAGTCAGTGTTTGACAAATTCAACCATGGAGAGGTACACAATTGAGCAGAGCTTTAAGATTGTTGAAGCCTTTTACGAAAATGGGCTTTCAAATCAAAATGCATTTCGTACACTTTGGTTTGGTTTGGTTTTTTTGGTCAGCATAATCAAACAACTGTGTTCACAATCGGGAGAATTGTGCGCAAATTTCAGCATACCGGTTCTGTAGGAAATGTGAAAACACCTGTGCATGCTCGCCCAGTTCGTTCTGCGGAAAACATTGCTGTTTTTCGCTATAGTGTAGCAGAAGAGCCGTCAACCTCGAATCGTCGTCGTGCCCAACAATTGAACATCTCACGAACATCACTGATGCGAATTTTAAATAAAGATTTGAATTTTCACGCTAACAAAAACAAGGTTCAATTAACTCAAGAGCTGAAGCCTACTGACCATTTCAAGCGTCTTCAATACGCCGAGTGGTTGGTTGAACAGACAGAAGTGAATATTGACTTTACAAAGAAAATCATCTTCAGCGACTAGGCACCTCAGTGCATTCGTTAACAAGCGGTGTTGCCGCATTTGAGTAAATGAGAATCGACGATTGATTGTTGAAAAGCCGATGAAATCGAGGATATGGACCTGGACGAGATGTGTTTTCAACACTTGCCACACAGCCAACGTAACAATTCAATGGCCGTATTATCTCACGTCGTGGAGATGTTAATTGGCCGTTACGATCATGTGATTTGACACCATTGCACTTCTTTCTTTGGGGATATTTTGAAGAAAAAGCGTACGTCAATAAGCCAACATTAACGACATTGATGGTTGGGTGTTGTAGAAAGAGGGTAGACTCTGATTGGCTTTAACTTGGCAATGCCCAGTGCTCGCAACTCTAGCTACACATCAAATGCGCTTATTTTTTACCTCCAAGTGGTTACCATCGGGTACTGGTCTCATCCAACCGGATTTGACTTTCTAAACGAGTGTTGATAACAAGACGTAGAACAGCTACACTATAATCAACCTGGTCAGAATGGCGCGGAACGAATACCCGGTCTGCCGTCCCATGCGAACCTAGATAAGCTGCTTCGACATATTTGGACAACAAGTTGTCTAGGAATCTCAAGGGTAAGTCAGGCCCCTTGAACAGAGATGGTGGCGGATGACCTGATGGCCCCGTGGCCTAGGGGTATTTAATAAATTGGAACTGGCCCTCCAGGTTGGGGGTTGTGCTTTGGGTTTACTATCCACCCATGAAAAAAAAAAACATTGTTACGAAGCAACCAATAGCCTCGGAAAGGACTGATATTACTGTTGACGACGCTGCTAAACGAAAAAGGACAAAGACGTATCTGCAACTGGAATGTGAGAAGATTAAACAGGAAGCCCTAAACTGCTACAAAACAGACATTACTGATATCCAGGAAATACGATGAGATGTGCCGGGAAAAAAGAGGATGAAAAACTGTGACATCTACTATGGACCGTGTTATTGTGAGCAGAAACAGCGACTATTCGGATGCGGATTTGTTATAAGTGCCAGACTTAGGCAAGAAGTCTTATGTTTCCAAGACATAAGCGAACGCATTGTAACAATCCGCATTAAGGCCAGATTCGCCAGCATAAGCCTTATATGCGCTCACGCTCCGTCGGACGAAAAAGATGATATAACTAAGGATTGCTTCTACGAGCTCATTGACAAAACCTATGAGCGACTACCAAAGCACGATGTTAATATCGTGCTGGGAGATTTTAACGCAAAGGTAGGAAGAGAAGACATCTTTAGAAGTATTGTCGGAAAACATAGCCTACACGACAACACGTCTGGTAATGCACTTAGGCTAATTGATTTCGCTACGGAACGAAATGCCACTATAGCCAGCACACGGTTTCCTCACCTCGATATCCATAAGGGGACATGGCGGTCTCCAGATCAACGAACGGTCAACCAAATTGATCACATTGCGATAGATAAGAGGCACGCATCCAGTAGTTTGGATGTCCGAACATTCGGAGGAGCTAACATCGACTCGGATCACTACCTTGTAGCAGCCAAGGTAAGAATGCGGATATCCACCACGCCAAAACAATCCAGAAATACTGTGAAGAAATTTAATGTCGGAAGACTGCAATCGCAAGAGACCGCCAAGACCTTCGCACAACGCGTATCCCTTAACCTCTCGATTAACACCATACCACCAGCATCGAATGTCGAAGAGCAATGGCAACGATGCAAACAGGCCATTACATCAGCCGCAACTGATGTGCTAGGTTTCTCGCGCCCACCAGCAAGAAACCCCTGGTTTGATGAGGAATGCCGACAGATGCTCGCAGCCAAGAACGAGGCCTACAAGGCTAAGCTGCAGGTGAAGACGAGAGCTGCCATTGAGCTCTATAGGCAAAGAAGAAGGGAAGAACATCGGCTTTTCAGCAAGAAGAAAAAAGAGCAAGAAAAGCGCGCGATCGAGGATATAGAGAGGTGCCACTCCAGGAACGATGTTCGCAAGTTTTATCAAAGTGTAAAACGTCAAAGCCAAGGCTACAAGGCTCGAACAGAATCCTTTCGAGATGAACAAGGAAATATTGTAGTTGAGACACAGTCGATGCTGAGGATATGGAAGAACCACTTCTGCAGACTGTTAAACGGCGATGACGAACAATATTCCGCTGTCAGGCAGAACGAACCATCCAATATTGGCAACGACAGCGAAGACTGCCAACCACCCGACCTGAGTGAAGTGAGGATAGCAATATCTAAACTCAAGCTTAATAAGGCTGCCGGAAATGACGGCCTTCCCGCTGAGCTCTATAAGGCCGGCGGAGATGACTTGGTAAGTAACATCCACCAACTCATAAGCCAAATCTGGTCGGATGAAAATATGCCTGAAGAATGGAACCTCAGCATCGTTTGCCCGATCCACAAAAAAGGAGACCCTCTGAACTGCGCCAACTACAGAGGCACAAGTCTACTCAACATCGCCTACAAGATCCTATCTGCCGTAATATGTGAACGCCTGAAACCGTTTACCAACAACCTGATTGGCCCTTATCAGTGTGGTTTTAGGCCAGGAAAGTCCACAACCGATCAAATTTTCACACTTCGGCAGATCCTGGAAAAAACTCAAGAAGTCCAAATCGATACCCACCACCTATTCATCGATTTCAAAGCCGCATATGACAGCATTTATAGAGACGAACTGTACAGAGCCATGTCTAGTTTTGGTATACCGCCCAAACTCGTCCGTTTGTGTAGGATGACGATGGAGAATTCTCGCTGCTCCATCAGGGTCGGAAACGACCTCACCGACACATTCGATACCAAAAAAGGATTTAGGCAAGGCGATGCGCTGTCATGTGACTTCTTTAATCTGATTCTTGAGAGAATTGTGCAAAACTCCAAATCCAACACCAGAGGCACAATTTTCCAAAAGTCGGTGCAAATACTAGCATACGCTGACGATATTGACATCATTGGTAGGACTCAACTTGATGTCATAGCCACGTTTGCTAGTATAGAGAAGGAAGCGGCGAAAATGGGTTTAGCAGTAAATGAGGGTAAGACTAAGTATATGCTGTCAACACGAAAGGACACACAACATCGACGAATTGGACCAAACGTCACCATTGACAGATATAATTTTGAGGTAGTACGGGACTTTGTCTACCTCGGCTCCGCTATTAGCTCTGACAACAACATCTCGTCAGAAATTAAACGAAGAATTACTCTTGCCAACCGCTGTTTCTTCGGGCTAAGAAGGCAATTTAGTAGTAAAGCCCTCACTCGAACTACTAAGGAGACCCTATATAAGACCCTGATCATCCCAGTCCTGCTCTACGGCGCTGAAGCATCGACCGTATCAAAAGCGGATGAAGAAATCCTTGGTAGATTCGAGAGGAAAATTCTTCGAAAAATCTTCGGTCCAGTTTGCGTTGACGGGCTATGGAGACGAAGATTCAACCAAGAACTATACGAGCTGTACAGCGACATGCCCCTGGTCAAAAAACTCCGCATTGGACGTTTAAGATGGCTAGGACATGTAGAACGAATGGACACCAATACTCCGGCTCGCAGAGTCTTCGATTCCCAGCCAGACGTCGGACGCAGTAGAGGAAGACCTCGCCTTAAGTGGCGCGCACAAGTGGAAACCGACCTCAACCAACTTGGAGTGCGCAACTGGAGGCAGTTAGCTAAGGACCGGGCTAATTGGAGAGGCATGTTGGTTGAGGCCCAGGTTCATTCCGGACTGTAGCGCCACTTAAGTAAGTAAGTAAGTAAGTGGTTATCATCGGGTACTGGTCTCATCCAACCGGATTTGGCTTTCTAAACGATAAGTGCGAGTGATGATAACAAGACGTCAAACAGCTACACTATAATCAACCTCGTAAGAATGGCGCGGAACGAATACCCGGTCTGCCGTCCCATGCGAACCTATATAATCTGCTTCGACATATTCGGACAACAAGTTGTCTAGGAATCTCAAGGGTAAGTCAGGCCCCTTGAACAGAGATGGTGGCGGATGACCTGATGGCCCTGTGGCCTAGGGGTATTTAATAAATTGGAACTGGCCCTCCTGATTGGGGGTTGTGCTTTGGGTTTACTATCCACCCATGAAAAAAAAAACCATTGTTACGAAGCAACCAATAGCCTCGGAAAGGACTGATATTACGGTTGACGACGCTGCTAAACGAAAAAAGGACAAAGGCGTATCTGCAACTGGAATGTGAGAACATTATACAGGAAACCCTAAACTGCTACAAAACAGACATTACTGATATCCAGGAAATACGATGAGATGTGCCGGGCAAAAAGAGGATGAAAAACTGTGACATCTACTATGGACCGTGTTATTGTGAGCAGAAACAGCGACTATTCGGATGCGGATTTGTTATAAGTGCCAGACTTAGGCAAGAAGTCTTATGTTTCCAAGACATAAGCGAACGCATTGTAACAATCCGCATCAAGGCCAAATTCGCCAGCATAAGCCTTATATGCGCTCACGCTCCGTCGGACGAAAAAGATGATATAACTAAGGATTGCTTCTACGAGCTCATTGACAAAACCTATGAGCGACTAGCAAAGTACGATGTTAAAATCGTGCTGGGAGATTTTAACGCAAATGTAGGAAGAGAAGACATCATTAGCAGTATTGTCGGAAAATATAGCCTACACAACAACACGTCTGATAACGGACTTAGGCTAATTGACTTTGCTGCGGAACGAAATGCCATACTATAGCCAGCTAACGGTATCCATAAGGGGACATGGCGGTCTCCAGATCAACGAACAGTCAACCAAATTGATCACATTGCGATAGACAAGAGGCACGCATCCAGTATATTGGATGTCCGAAAATTCCGAGGGGCTAACATCGATTCGGACCACTACCTTGTTGCAGCCAAGGTAAGGATGCGGATATCCACAACGCCACAACAAACCAGAAATACTGTGAAAAAATTGAATGTCGAAAGACTGCAATCGCCACAGTCCGCCAAGACCTTCGCGCACCACGTATCCCTTAAACTCTCGATTTACACAACACCACCACAACACGAGGCCTACAAGGCAAAGCTGAAAGTGAAGACGAGGGCTGCCAATGAGCTCTATAGGCAAAGAAGAAGGGAAGAACACCAGCTTTTCAGAAAGAAGAAAAAAGAGCAAGAAAAGCGCGCGATCGAGGATATAGAGAGGTGCCACTCCAGGAACGATGTTCGCAAGTTTTACCAAAGTGTAAAACTTAAAAGCCAAGGCTACAAGGCTCGAACAGAATCCTGTCGAGATGAACAAGGAAATATCGTAGTTGAGACACAGTCGATGCTGAGGATATGAAGAACCACTTCTGCAGACTGTTAAACGGCGATGACGAACAACATTCCGCTGTCAGGCAGAACGAACCATTTAATATTGGCAACGACAGCGAAAACTGCCAACCACCCGACTCAAGCTTAATAATGCCGCCGGAAATGACGGCCTTCCCGCTGAGCATACGCCCACGATATTGACATCATTGGTAGGACTCAACGTGATGTCATATCCACGTTTGCTAGTATAGGGAAGGAAGCGGCAAAAATACGTTTAGCAGTAAATGAGGGTAAGACTAAGTATATGCTGTCAACACGAAAGGACAGACAACATCGACGATGTGGATAGAACGTCACCTGCTCTACGGCGCTGAAGCATGGACCGTATCAAAAGCGGATGAAGAAATCATTGGTCGATTCTAGAGGAAAATTGTTTGAAAAATCTGCTGTCCCGCTTGCGGGTTATGGAGGCGAAAATTCAACCAAGAACTATACGAGCTGTACAGTGACATACCCCTGGTCCAAAAACTCCGCTTTTGACGTTTAAGATGGCTAGGACATGTAGAACGAATGTACACCAATACTCCGGCTCGCAGAGTCTTCGATTCCCAGCCAGACGTCGGACGCAGTAGAGGAAGACCTCAACCAACTTGGAGTGCGCAACTGGGCTTATTGGACCGGGCTAATTGGAGAGGCATGTTGGTTGAGGCCTAGGTTCATCACGGACTGTAGCGCCACTTAAGTAAGTAGGTAACGACATCGAACCTCAATTATGTCTCAGAGTCATTGAAAATATGGACCATCGGATAGAGGTATGCCACCGAAACCGATATTTTGTTTCACACATTATTGTCATAGATCCTTCTATCATAATAAAAAAAATTAAGATAATTCTCTAAACACTTTTTGTTTTATTTACAATTAATATCGTGCATTTACGTTCGACCAGCCTTTACCATCTGACGTACTTCACTATTTTCCCCAAATAGGAACAACAAGAACAAAAACCAATTCTTTGCTATATATTTATGACTTGACATCTGTCATAAAAATCAGCCATAATGAAATCAATTAATGTCATTTCATGACAACTAAAATCTACGCTGTGTGTTAGCTTATCCGTTATTAAAATAATTTAATTCGTTCATAATGTTCATAATGTATAATTTCTTAACCCTGACATCATTCGCATGGATATGTAAAATGCTTAATACCGTTAAATTGCAAATAACTAATAATTGATATCTAATTTGCTTAATTTTTTATTTATGCCATTTTCGACGTTGAAAGTTTACTTCTTCTGTAGATTCCATGTATTCGGCTCCAATCCTCGCAATTGCCTCTGTCAGCTATATACAAACAACGAAAAATAATCACCGATTTAAATGCTAAAAATAGTCAAAGTCTGCTTCCCATTCTTCGAACAAGTACCTTATTTATACTTGGATTCAGTTGAAGTTGAAATTCATTAACGTCGGATATTGTGTCGCTTCAGGCTAAACATAATTATCTGACAAGGTATACCTATAATCAAAATCCAACCTTGACTCAATATACCTTTTATCACATCTAAGCATATCTTAAAGTGCGGCTCATATCAATACGTGGTCATATAAAATAATTTTGATCACGTTTTGGTGCCCGCTGTTCAACTCACGCGACCAGATAATGCGCTCTGTTTAACTAAAAAGACTAACAATTCAAAACATTCCACAAAAGACGCTTTGTCTAATTAAAATATTCGATGAATAAACAATATTGTCAATTAGTGTAGTGACAAAGTATCAGTATGCATCGATGTGTCATGAAGTCATAAAATAAGCCTTTTGAATTAAATAGGTGGTGGAATTGGTTTTTTTCTGTCTTCTGGCTATCCGAATATTTAAATTATGTTTATTTTAGTAGCTATGCTACAAATTAAATCACATAAAAATATTTAACTGGCTAACTGGTGCAACAAAGCACTGTCAAAATGGGCATTTGCAATGGTTTTACAAATTCTGACTTAATCAGGCCTATCGCGAATGAATTTTCCGTGAATTTTTCCTTTTTTTTTAAACTTTTATTTACTCACAATTTCTTTAATAATAATTAATAGCCTAAATAAACTTAAAGACTAGACATTTTTAACTTTTGCCAAAGTAAAAGACCATTATGGTTCGCATTACATGATATACAGGGTGGCGCACGAATCGTGCTACAAAAATAAAACGTAATAACTTTTTTTCTGTGTGAGTAATCGGCTTATTTTTTTTTGTATTTTGTAGGTTACTATTTAGATTTATAAAAATGGATGCTTGGGATACGGAGAAAAGAATTTGCATAGTGCAACGGTACCATGCTTTGCAGTCCGTCATTTCCGTCCAAAGGGAATTTAGGCGGGAGTTTGGCGGTAATCCCCCGAGTAGATGGACCATTATGAGGTTTGTAAACATGTTTGCCGAATCTGGAAGCATCGCACGAAGGCCGTACCATCGAGATGCCAATGTTCGGGTTCAGGATACAATCGCAGCAGTAGCATCTGCAATACAGGCCAATCCGAGCGTTTCGACCCGAAACTTATCGGGGCAAATTGGAGTTAGTAGACGGTCATTACAACGGATACTTCATGACGATTTAAACTTGTTTCCGTAAAAAGTCCAAATTACTAGCAAGTTAAACCCTCAGGATTTGCCTGTTCGCCTGGAATTTTGCCAAAAAATGATATCAATGGCCGAAGAAGACAACACATTGATCAATTGTTTGTTCATGTCTGATGAGGCCCATTTTGATCTTAACGGCAATTTAAACAAGCAAAATTGCCGTATATGGAAAGAGTCTAATCCAGAAATGCTCCATGAGACGGAACTGCACCCAGAACGAGTCACTGTGTGGTGCGCAGTTTCATCAAGGTGTATTGTCGGGCCGTACTTCTTTGAAGAAAACGGTGTAACCGTTACTGTCGATGGGGACCGTTATTTAAAGATGTTGAAGGAGTTTTTTTTACCCAGAACTGCGCCGAAGACGTATACCATTCAAAAGCGTTTGGTTTCAGCAAGATGGAGCAACTGCACATATAGCCAGACCAGTTATGGCGGAGCTAAACAAAAAATTCGCAAACAAATTAATTTCTAGGAACTCCACTCTTCGCTGGCCCCCAAGGTCACCTGACCTGACTGCACCAGACTTCTTTTTATGGGGTTATGTCAAGCCAGAGGTGTATAAAACGAAGCCCAGGAATTTAACTGAATTAAAGCAGTCCATAACGACAGTAATTGAGGCGATCCCAACTTCAACTCTTCAGGCCGCAATGAATAATTTTTTGATCAGGTGCCGCATATGCGTGTGAGAGCGTGGAGGTCATTTGCGATCTATAATGTTTAAAAACAACTAACTATTTAAAATAAAATTTAATTTTCTAACCAATAAAAGAAAAATAAATGAAATACATCGATTAAAAAAAAAGTTATTTGAATTTCTTATTGTAGCACAATTGGTGCGCCACCCTGTATAATTTGTTTGTTTAATTCAATTTTTATATTTTTTTGTGAATTTTTGTATTATAGTTATGTACTATTTTTTTTTTTTTGACAATAGGAAAATGTGAATCAAAACCTATTAGAAGACAGTTTTTTTTTTATATAAAACTAAAACCTACAAGACTAACTTAACCTATCTAGGCCATGTCATGTGATCTCTATTCCATCGAGATCATCGTTAGATCAGAGATCACATGTCAGGGCCTAGTTTTACTTAACCTAAGTATCGGCTACAGCCCAGTCTAGCCAACAGTACCGCTCTCTATTTAACTTGTTAGTGTTACTTTTGTCGCTTTCAGGTATGCTAATGCAGTATCTAATTTGATCAGTATTCCCGTCCCCCGACTCAAAAGGCTCATAAAGGATCCTTTTATCTGTTACTCTCCTTGCAGCATGATATATTATTGGAACGTTCGTTGAATCCGATAAGTAGCCATATGCATCCAGAAACAGAAATGTTTCTGGCGGAATGTATCCACTTTCCAAGGCATTTCTGAAATACCCAGGATTCGGATAGAATAATCCGGAGATTAATTCGTTTTCGCTAACACTTGCCGAACGAACAAAGTGATACCTTACAAGATCTAGAATGACATTGTCAATAATTCTGGACACACCGGAAGCATCCAGAAGTCTTTTGTATGAGACGTAATGCCTATAATCGGAATATGCACTCCTATACATCTGTGTGCAGGCTCTAAGACATTTGCGCTCGAACACTCGAAGTTTTTCCATATACGATGGGTTAATGTTCCACCACACTGGACTCGCATAAGTCAGAATTGGACGAACGAATGCTTGGTATAGCACGTCCCAAAGTACCTGAAAATATCTTGCGCAGGTCTCTTCACATCAGGGATTTTATTCTCTTAGAGAAAGCATAACTACTTTTCCAACAAAAACTACAGCTAAAAAAAATGTGTGCGCATTTCATAAGGCAAGCATACCCCTGCTTGCGAAAACATCTCTCTCGATCGACGATCGAGGAATGACTGATTGTCCACACAGAACCGTCGTTGGCGCATGCAATAGATACACTTTACCCACCCCAAAGAAAAGGGAAATTTGCTGGGTGTTGCACTTCTCAAATATGTATTGATAAAAGCCAGAGCTTTGAGTAACAACTATTAAAAAGGGTTAAAATGGAATTTCCTTTATACTTTGTGAATGGGCACGAATGCAGGTAGACAGGTCAATTTTTAGGTTAATTGAGAAAAGATGGGTTTTTTTACTCACTTAAAATACACCCGTCTTGCCGGATACAACTTTGGAAAACCCATGTTTTCAAGTGAATAAAAGGTATATTTTTACGCGTTTTTGCATGATTTTATAATTTTTTTCTTTTCTTTTATGACTTGTTTGACCTTTACCACACTATACCTATTATTACTTAAAAAAAAACCTCATATTAAATTTTACAAATGCCAGGAAACATGCAAAAATTATAATTTTTTTATTTTCTTCTACGACTCGCATGATCTTTACCACACTATACCTAGTTTAACTTAAAAAAAAAACGTCATAGGTATGAAAGTTTTCGAATGCCAGGAAACATGCCAAACTTATATAAAAAGGCAAGTATTAGCTTTTTTAGCAGGCATTCATTTTTTGTCAGTAAACCAAAATACATCTTAAAACACCATTATGGATTCTATTGGCAGAGGAAAATCAATAAGCAAGCAAACACGAGCGGTTATCATCAACGTTATAAAACATGAGATGGAGAAGGCCGAAACACATTTGAGAGTTCAGAGCTGGAAATTTATTGATGAAGCATCCAAAATAACAGGAGTATCCAGAAGCTCAATATGGAGGATTTTTAAAGAGTATGAAAGAAGCGGTACAGTCAGAAGTCCGAAAAAAAAGGACCTCACAACCATTATGTCACCGGACTGGACAACTTTGACATCAGCGTAATGAAAAGAATAATTCAAAATTTTCATATAGAAGAAAAAAAGGTAATTACACTAAATGCACTGAATCAACGAATAGCTTCGGATTTGCAGATCAACATGAGCCGATCATCTTTACACAGGGTTTTACAATACAATGGATACAGATTTAAAAAAACAGAGAACAACCGAAGAATTTTATACGAACGAACGGATATAAAAGTTAAACGCTACGAGTATATTGCCCAAGTACGAGAATTCCGAGAGAAAGGCTACGCAATTATTTATATAGATGAAAGTTATATTCATAGCACACATACTCGACCCAATACTTGGACAGATGGCAGCTTGGACGGCTTAAAGTCAAATATTTCCAAAGGATCACGGTTGATTATAGCTCATGCTGGTGGAAAAGGAGGATTTGTTAGAAATGGACTACTGCTTTTTAAATCTGGAAGCAAGACTGGTGACTACCATAATGAGATGAACTACGAAAACTTTTCAAAATGGTTAAGGGAACAAGTTCTTTGTAACTTAGAAGAACCGTCAGTTATTGTTATGGACAATGCAACATATCACAATTAAATTGATGGTACTGTCCCCAACTCGTCATCATTAAAGGCTGATATGATTAAATGGCTATCCGAAAACAAAATACCTCACCAACCAGCTAGCTGCAAAGTACGGCTATATGGATTAATAAAACAAAACAAGTCCTCCCGAAAGCTTTAAATTGATGACATCATTAGGGGTGCAGGCCATGAAGTCTTACGATTACCCCCTTATCATCCGGACCTAAATCCTATAGAAAATATATGGGGAATAGTAAAAAGCAGAGTAGCAGCAAGAAATACAACTTTTAAACTGGACGATGTCAAAAATATTGCGGAAGAAGAATTCAACAAAATAACTCCGGAAAATTGGAACTCTGTTTGTGAAAAAGCAATACGCACAGAAGATGAATATCATCGCGCAGAAATTGCATGGGATAGAATAACTGAAAGAATTGTTATACACCCAGCAGATGATTCATCTGATGGAGATGATTTTGAAACCGACACAACGGATTCCGATTAATATTATCCACTATTTATAAAACAAATAACTTTTTATGAAAAAAAAAAACACTATTTATAACTCTAAATAAAATCTCAACTATTTATTTTTTCAAACAATATCTTTTTTGATACGTATTCATTTTCTTTGCTTTACATTATTTTATGTCAATTTTGATATTTTTTATTATTTCTTTATTTTCTTGAATGTAATGTTCTACTTCGTGCATGAAACTTTTTTCATGAGTTACTACAATAATTTATTGGTGAAACTCAATGACAGTTAAAACACGTATCAATAATAAAACAATTACGTTTTCCAATATCGCTGCAAAAAAGATAAAGTACAGAAAAGCATTAACAATTTCATGCGATCAAAAATACCTTAAAAGAGAAAATTTCCCTTAAATGGGATCTTTCTTCTTTTATGGGACGGACTATAACAAATGATCTTCACATCGGATCTAAGATAGTTGGAATAAAACAGGCTTTTTAGCGACATGAATGCCGCTCTTGCCTTGTCTAATTGAATATTTATGTGCTCATTGTAATACAGAAACTTGTCCAAATGAACACCTAAATATTTTACCACGGTCCTCGACTCGATCCGAAGCCCATTTGAACTCGTTATTTTGAGATTTCTCCAGTTGCGTCTCAAATCTGAATTATTGCTTCTTATTGCGGTGCGGAACAGTATGGTTTCACATTTCGTATAGTTTATTTTAAGCTTCCATTCGGAGCAGAAAGCTTGAAACCTATCAAACTTGCTTTGAAGTTGGATTTGAATGTCTTCAATTATTGAGCCGCTTGCATACAGTGTAGCGTCGTCGGCAAATGCCAATGAATTATCGAGTTCCCTAAGTATATCAGAAATGTAGATATTGAAGAGCTGTGGAGCAGTTACTGTGCCTTGAAGTAGACCGTTATGGACATTAAAAACTTCACTTGTCGAGTATTCTCTATCTGTTACAACAAATTTCTTTCCGTATAGCATGGATGCTATCATCTTTGTAAGATGAGATGGAAATTCATATCGAATAAGTTTGTAAATTAACCCGTCAATCCAAACCGTGTCAAAGGCTTTTGCGATATCCACTAGGCAGGCAGCTGTACATCTTTTGGCGTTGAGATTCCAATTAACATCCGAAATCAATTTTGTAATAGCATGCACTGCCGAGTGATTTCTTTTGAACCCAAATTGATTCCGCGGTATAATCTCCTTTTCATTACAAACGAACAAAATAGATTTATTAATAACTACCTCAAAAATCTTCCCGATATTTGGCAGGAGACTTATAGGCCTAAAGTTAGAAGGATCAGAAGGATCCTTCTTTTTCTTAATTATTGGAAACACCTTTGATATTTTCCAGCAACTAGGGAAGTAGTAGTTATTTAGGAGATTGTTAAAGATAACGCAGTATTGCCGTATGATATCAATTGGTATATGCTTAAGCACGATGTTTGGGATGTTATCCAAACCACTTGACCTTTTAGTGTTTAGTTTCCTAAATATGTCAGTCAAGTCGTCGAGGTTCGTGAAGTAATTGTAAGTCTATTCATCTGTCAGTTCGTCAGCTTTTAACCACTCAGAAAATGTCAATAAAGTAGGGATCTCGCTATTGTGAAATCTCCATAGTTCATCTGTTACTTCGACCGATTTGGAGCTGGGAAGTTCCCTGGCGTGAACCGCCTCAAAATGAGAGCCAATTACTTTGAGCTTGTCTGTTCCACTATCTATAATATAGTGGTTATTGATGATGGGATTACCTGATATATTAATCCCTAACTGGGATAGAAGCATCTGAGAAGACAGTGGTATCTTCAGTTTAGGAATTTTGACACCGTTACGTGGTTTAAACATTTTATTTATTTTTGGAAACATGTTCCTGCCGTCTGATTATAATATGCTTTCAGCACGTTTTTTCCAGTAATCCTTGACACTATTCATAAACTGCTGGCTTAACAGAGACTTCACATTCCTCAGAAGGAATTTTAATCTTTGTAGCTCCGCATTGTGCGATTGATTTAGAAATTGACGTTGTATTCGATTTATCTGAGTGACCAAAAAGCTTTTGTGTGTCTGTAGGGTCTTAATGTCACGGTTTAGATAACATTCAATGCTATTTTTCGATTAAATTTTCGGAATTGAAGACTCCATAGCTTGTAATACCACCGTGTTTATGTTCCCGATACACTCCTCGTTGGAAAGATTCCTATTGCTAGGAATACTAGAAGAGGAAGGGCAATTCCTATATTTTCTGGTGGCGCAACGCTGAAATCGGCACCAATCAGTTTGCCTAAAATTTAATTTAGGGACATCGTGCCACGTAGCGAAGCTAAACGCAGAGTTGTCAACAAACTTCATCTGTATTACTATTGCATTATGGTTGCTATCATACGGCAATAAAGAAATTTTATTATTTTGGACCGTTTCAATTTGCAATCGAGCGTCCGCAATGCAAATCAGATTGATGAATAGGAATAGTTTCCCGGGAAAATTTATTCGCGATAGGCCTGAATAAAACTCCAATAGATGGCGCTAATATTTTAAAAATACACCCCCTTATAAATAAAAGCTGATTAGCTAATCAGTGACTAACTTTTGACATTTGCGCGAGTATTTCTTATGGGGAAAACTGTCAAGTTGGCCATTGGTTAGCTAATTAGCGTTTATTAATACGGGGGATAGTATTTGCTTAGAAAATATACCGTTCTGCATTATTCAACAAACTTGACAACTAGTTAATGGCATGTGACTTCTTTCTGTCAGCTAGAGTGTTAGCTTCATTATAGCATATCCCAAACAGTTTGTAATATAGGGATATAATAATGATGGCCTTAATTGCTAAGTACAGGGTGGGGGAAAATATGCCACCCGATGTTATTTGGGATTAATTTGTTTCCGCAAAATAATGGACGCAATTATTTGTGGTACGTTACTTTGTCCTTCACTAAGAGGTTGGCGGCAGATCAATTATAAAGCATGCGAGAATTCGACGATTTTCATAATTTGAGCCAATTATAAAGGGTCCGCCAAATAACTTTTTTTTTGAAAATGCTATAAAAAAAACTACTGAATATTTTCTCAAATTTCTTTTTTTATTTGAAAATACAATCCTTCAGGTTAAAAGTGGAAAATAATTTCATTCAAATGGCTGCCTCGGCTGGCCATACAGTAGCCTACACGATCGGTCCAATTTTTAAGCACATTATCGATTGTGTGCAGCTGTATTTCACCAATGGCTTCACAAATATTGTCCTTTAAAGCGTCAATTATTGTCTCTGGCTTATCGGCGTAACACTTATCTTTTACGGCACCCCACAAATAATAGTCCAACGGTGTCAAATCGCAGCTCCGAGGTGGCCAAACGACATCAGCTCTGCGGCTGATAATGCGATCTTCAAAAACAGAGGGCAAAACATCGAGTGTAGCTTCGGCTGTGTGGTACGGAGCTGAAGGTGCTTCTCTTCTTCCAAAATCCGTACGCAATTTTCGCACACATTCTGCCACATTACCATGATTTTCAAAGTAATGCGTTGTTCAATCGTATACACAGCCATATTCGTTCAGCGGAAGGATAAAACTAATTATCTGTCAAATCAGACATGAGCTAAGTGTTACCATTCACGAAATAAGCACTAGTTGAAAAAAATAGCGATAGATGGCGGACCCGTTACAAAATTTTAAAAAAAAACACATTGAGAAACTAACGGGTGTTTTTTAGAGGTTAGTTTTTCGAATAGAGATAAAACTGACATTTTGTGGTCAAATCGGGCAACTCTAATGTCATTTATGTTCAGTTTGGTTTGCCATTACATCATAAACAGGTTGACAAATGAACAACCCATGTAAATCGTGCACATTTATTTCGAAAATAATGGTTCAGTTCGCAAATTTTACCGCAAGCTCCGTCCATTTTATGGTCGACATAATCGTCCATCAGACCGATTAATTCGATTAACCATGGATCGTTTTCACACTACGTTTACTCTATGAACGCGCACCGAAGAAACGATTGCCGCTGTAGAGCAAAGTGTTGAAGAGGACCCGAATGAATCGATTCGCCACCGTGCACAGCAATTGGAGCTTTGTCCATCAGGTTTATGGAAGATTTTAGCAAAGATTTTGGCTTACGACCTTACAAGATCCAGCTTGTGCAAGAATTTAAGCAGCGAGACCATGCAATGCGTCGTGATTTTGGTGTATCTGCCGAAAATGAGATTGATCTCGATGCTGATTTTCATCGCAAAATTTTGTTCAGTGATGAGGCTCATTTTTGGTTGTCAACAAGCAAAATTGCCACATTTGGAGTGAAGAGAATCCACATGAGACCCTTGAGACGCCATTACATCCACAAAAACTGACTGTTTGGTGTGCTCTATGGGCTGGTGGAGTTCAACAAATTAGAGGTAGAGGATGCAAACTGCCAATTAAGAGCATTACAATCAGCATTTTGAAAGCGGCTCGACTTTGGCTTAGCGATGCCAATGCTACGAAGATTACTCCACACTTTACGGCAGCCAAGAGAGGGATTGAGTTGGTTCAAAAATACTTGGGGCTTTGAATTTCTAATTTCCATTACGACTTGGTTTCGAAGAGAACAGTAAGTTTCTCTCAACTCATCAAGGCGGAATCGCTTCCAACGGCTATAAGCCTGATCTCGCAGGTTAATGAGTTGGCGAATATGTGCAGTGAACCATGGCTGTTCTTTAGGTTGTACGGTTTTAGTTATCAAAGGAACGTGATGATTGAAAAGTTGTTTGATGTTTTCGTTGAGAAATTCAACCTGTTCGTTAGGTGATGTTAAGTAATAAACAGAGTCTCAGCGTATGGCTCTTGCATGTTCTTCTTGTAAAGGGTAGTTAATATTACGAAAATTTCGAAATGTAAATGTGTTAACGATCGTAACTGCAAAGTCGTAGGTTAAGTAAATTAAGTCATGCTTCGAGAACGCATATCATAAAAAAATCATAAAAAAAAAGCTTTTTGTCACTCACCCAAAACACATCTAAAAGGGTGGGTATAGCACGGGTAACGCCCAACGTGTCCTTTGCCCAAATGGCAGCTGGATCGGGTAAGCCCCAGACATCAAATATGCCTAAGGTTGCTGAAAAAGCACCTGAAGCTGATTTGGACATGAAGAGATTCTGGCTATCATTGGAGAGCAAGATCGATCGGTTCCAAAAACAATTGAACGAGCAAGCAGCCAGAATAGATCATATCTATTCGATGTTTGCCAAGTCTAGCGCGCCATGAACATGATGGCTACGCTCGACGAGGTAAACCTTAGGATCCTAGCTTTGAATGTTAATTCGCTAGTCAGGGTCGAGAGAAGAACCGTCCTTTCCAATCTGTTGAAAAACTAACTTCCTGATGTACTTTTGGTCAGCGAAACTAAGCTAAACCAGAAACACAAATTGGGATACAGTAACTATCATGTAGTGAGAAGAGACCGACCCCACTCCTCCCAAGGGGGTGGGGTCGCTGTCTTATTACGCAAAGGCTTACGCCACAGAGTCATATATAGCGGGGAAGTAAGTAGGTTCCGGGTGCTGGAAGCATGCATTGTATGCATTCCTCTCCACAGTGGGAGGAGAATGTATGTGGTGTCGCTTTATGCGCCTGAAGCAACTCAACAAACTCTATTTATAACAGAGCTCGAGACACTTTTTCGTTGCGTACAGCTTCATTTGGCTGAAAATTATTACTTTTTGGCCGGAGATCTTAACGCTAAGCACGCTGCTTGGGGAAATGCAATCTCGAACACTAGAGGTCGACTTCTTCAAAATTGGAGGGATCAAAGTATGATTGAGTACAAACTTAGTTTGTACGCGACGGATATCCCGTCTTTCCCGAGAGGAAACTCTTTCTTGGACTTAGCGCTTATGGACAACAGACTAGAACTGACAAATAACGAACACGCGCGGAACTGTGTGCGAGCATTCGATTACGATAGTGACCACCTCGGAATCGATGCCGTATTCAGGATCCCAAACGAGCAAACTCAACTGAAGGAGTTCGACCAAGTGCGTTCTTTCGACTATCGAAGGACGAACTGGCCGCGCTTCGCCAGAGTTGTAAAGCGAGAATTACGTTTGAGCGAAATCAACCCTCCGACAAACCGAAACCTTACAAACGACGAAATCGACCAAAATTTATTAAAAATGAATGAGGTCATTAAAAGGTCAATGGATCGAGTTATTCCCAAGGTAACTAGTTCTGACGACCAGACGGAGAAGTATCGAACGCCAACAATCGATGCACTCCATAAACACAAAAGTAGACTGGTCTCAAGGCTTAAACGGCTGCGTAGACAATTTACTGACAGACAAGACCCGGAGGTTCGGACATTGAAGTCGTTGATCAAAAACCTCAAACAGCTTATCACAGAGAATTACAGACAATCTGTAAGTTTGTACTGGGGCAAGAAAATTCGGGCTATAAAAACCAGTAGCCCGAATATGTTCCCGCAAATAAATAAAATTTTCAGGCGAAAGGATCATAACGACATTCCATGTGTCCGAATTTCCCAAACGACAGAGAACAGACAGACACTGACGGCGGTTGGTATATGTCCGGAAAGTGTTGATTCGAACGACGGTTTTTTCACGATCGAAGATCCTCAGGAGAAGGCGAATGCGATAGGCGCTGTCTTCGAGACCGTGTATACGAGCGGGAGAGGACGGGGTCCCAAACGTCGTGTTGAGACACCTGCCAATAGAGGCAGTCGATATTTTCACCACGCTGTTTAACAATGCACTGAATAATGCACATTATCCGGTGCACTGGAAAACGGCGGTGGTACATCCTATCCCCAAAAAGGACAAGGACAGAACAAACCCTGCAAATCTTCGGTCAATAAGCCTTCTGCCGAATGTAAGCAAGGTATTCGAGAAGATAGTCAATAGGGCTCTGCTTGAGTGGGTCGAGGAAAATAAAATTATCCCGGAAAATCAGTTTGGTTTTCGAGCGAGGCATGACACTATTCATGCCGCGTCGAAACTAGTCTCCGACATTAAATGGAATAAATCCAAAGGACAATGCACAGGGGTCTGTCTGGTTGACTTTGAGAAGGCCTTCGACACCGTATGGTTAGAAGGGCTTTTCTACAAGCTAACCAGACTTGGCATGCGTAAAGCCATGCTATATATGATTTATGAAATGCTTATGGGAAAGAAGTTCGTCGCCAACTGTGGCAACGTAACATCGAGTAAAGTCTTTGAAATTAAAAACGGTTTACAACAGGGGGCGGTGAACTCCCCGATATTGTTTAACATTTATACAAGTGATCTTGTAGGTTCCCTTAGTCACGCTATAGCGTATGCAGATGATCTGGTGGCGTACAGATCAGGTCCGAAAATCGGACTCATCAACATACTTTTGCAACGTGACTTCGATCACATCAAGGGATATTGCGACGATTGGAAATTGAAGATCAATTTCCAAAAAACCGAAACAATTCTGTTCAGGACCCAAGTGCAGAGGGCATCTTACGATACCAGAAAGAACTGGAAAAAATTGTGCATCATTGGACAGCATGGACGGCCGTTGGCGCTGAGAACTGAAGCCAAATAACTTGGCATCTGGCTTGACAAGTTTCTGTATTTTAATAAAAATGTGGATGCTTGTCTGGCTAGGGCTAGGTGGGCTTATGCTCTGACAAGAAGATTGTTTCAAAGCAGTCAACTTGATTCAAGGGTGAAAGTCATTTGCTACATGGCCCTCATAAGGCCGATCATCGCCTACGGTTGTCCTGCGTGGTTCAACGTTTCACCAAGCTACATGGAAAAGATAAGGCTGTTTGAGAGGCGTTGTCTCCGATCCTTCTTACGATTGTACCGAACGCCGGACTCCGAGTACATAAAATATTATCGCAACGAGGTTCTTTACAATTGGGGCCCAGCTGAACAGAATCGACAATTTCCTTATTAAGGTGACTCGAAGGCACGCTGCAAGGGCGATGGCTAGCGACAACAGCCTGATCTTCGGGGCTTATTACCCCAATGAAACATACATGGACACGAGCGTACGTGTCAGGCTTTATTCCGCCAGAGGCATTTATTTATATCGATTCGTTAGGGTTGGTACAGGACAGGAACGGTATCCCGGTTTTATACCGGTGTAGGTGTTAGGTGTAAGTAGTTTTAAGTAGTATTAAGTAGTATGAAGTAGTCTTAAGTTAGTTTTAACCTAGATTAAGCTTTTTATATAAAACCAAAATGTCGTTTATCAAAGTTTTTTGAATTTTCTTTGAAAATTAAAATATATAGATCACAAATAAACAAAAGATAAATTTAAGCCGAAAGGCAAAATTAAAAACTAGTAAATATTAGCTTAGAGCGCCCGCTTAGGGCCGATAGGTTAATTTAAGAAAAAAAATTGTTAATTATAAGTTAGATTTAATAATTTTTGTCTAGTTTTAAGTTAGTATTTTAAGTGAATAAAAAAATTAATTTAAAAGTAGGGTGGGTATAGCACCTCCGAAATGAGTTGGTGATGTAACATTAACAGCCCGCAAATTAAACATGCTCATACTTTCAATGAGGCTTTTGTCTAACAGAAGATTGCAGTTAAAGTCACCACAAATGATAATATTAGAACAAGTACAAGCAATTTCTTCCATCAGAGATATGAAGGGACGAATGTCCACGTTACTATTAGGCCGATACACTGTACCCAACATAAGTTTACCTTCATCACCGAGTAGCTCAATAAACACGTATTCAATGCTACTGTAAAATGCCGATCGAACATTAATGGCTAAACCACAATCACACTTTGAAGCTTCGCTTTGCCGACGTGCTTTACGCATGCTTTGACATATTTACTTGTACTCCACAACCCTTTCAGAGAAAATCCCAGAAAACAGCAACAATTTTTTGACAATTCACACTTTTTCCAACCTTCACTTTGACCCACGGCGCTTTGCAGCAACTTTACGTTAAGATTTTACGTATTTCATTTTGTGGTTGAAGCTCAACGCCAGGCAAAGATACATTGTGATAGATAAAATTGATTTCATATGGTTGAACTAGGTGCGTCAGCCAAACGCAACGCACCAAAGCGTGATTGTGTTCTAGCCATAAGTTTGCAATCCAACAGCTTCCAATGCCACTCTAAAAATGCAATGTTAGGTACAGTTTATGGGCAGACTGCATTATCGAACCGTATTTCTTTAAAAATGCGAAAGGATCGCGTGTTAATGTCAATGATCAAAGAATTTTTGTTGGCGAAAAAAATCGAGATGCTGCACTTGTGGGTGGTTTCAAACGGGATCACTTCGATGGTCCTGTCAATTGTCACCATTGGTCTGGATATAATATTAAGACAATCTCAATATCTATATTTCACCTATTTAAAGTTTTTCTTCACGCCCACTTTTTGGGGCGTTATTATTAAAAAATCGATTGTGAGTTTACACGCGGTAAGAGTGAAACTGTATTTTGGTTGGAATATACAAGGTGGCGCAAAAGTAATCCTCCTATCAGAAAATGCTATAAATTTTGCGATTGACCCCTAATGTCAGTTCTGTTTTGACATTTGTGTAGTAAACACATGCGAAATACACGTTAATAAACAATGTTACGCTACACTGATGATTTTTCATCAAAAATAATCATGAGTGATGAGGCCCATTTCCATCTTAGCGGGTACGTAAATAAGCAAAATTTACGCTTCTGGGGCACTGAAAATCCGCGTGTAACCCACGAAGAGACATTACACCCGCTCAAAGTCACTGTATGGTGTGCTGTTTTCGCTGGAGGAGTCATCGGACCCTTTTTCTTCGAAGACGTCGCGGGCCAAACGGTTACTGTGAATGGTGAGCGCTACAGAGCAATGATCAACGAGTTCTTTTTGCCGCAACTTGATGAATTGGGATTGGAAAACATGTGGTTCGGACGGTGCAACGGCACACACTGCACGTGCCACAACCGATATGCTGAAGGATGCATTTCCTGGTCGCCTAATCTCCCGTTTTGGCGATTTGCACTGGCCAGCAAGATCGCCTGATTTGACCGCTCCAGACTTCTTTTTGTGGGGCTTTTTGAAGTCGCGGGTTTATGTCAACAAGCATCAGACTCTCGCAGCTCTTAAAGACAATATCCGTCAAGAATGTGAGGACCTATCGCCGGAAGTTTTGGCCAAAGTGATGGAAAATGCCATAAAAAGGGCTCAAATGACAATCAACTGTGGCGGCGGCCATTTACATGACATCATATTCTCGACTTGATGTAAAAAAAATTAAAAGACCAAATAAAAATAATCCACAAGAAGAATCAAAGTTTTTCATTTTTTTTAAATTACAGCCAAAAAACATCGGAAGGTTATTTTTGCGCCACCTTGTACTATGAAGGTGGTAAAGAGAGAGGAGAGTGCGACTGCTCGACAATTTTTTATTGATTGAAGTAGAAAAAAACGAAAAAGAAAGAGAGAGAGAAATTGTATCACTTAAAGTAATATTTTAGTAAAAATAAAAATTGTTCGATTCAATAAAATTTGGATCCGCAAGATAACTGTTTATAACTGACTTACTTCTTCCTTGAAATTTCTCGGCCTTAGAGTCCAAACTCTTTGAAATCTATTTTTTCTCTTTTTGTCGCTGCCAAGGTCTTTCCGGAACCCTATTTTTGTTTGTAAACTACATAAGTACAGTTATTTTAAAGGAGTTTTTTTTTTAATATTCTTAACAAAACTTTTTAAAAAATCGCTGATGTAAACTCCTGCAGCGAAATGTTCGCAATGGCCTCATTCTAGTGACGCATCTTTATATACGCTTTTCAAGTAGTCCATTGTCCTGTTGTTACCGGTTGGAAACACCGGTGTGTTTTGCATCACGACGTTTTTTTCGTTTCATTAAATCCACACCATCCCAAAAGAAGTTTCACTTCAAAAACAATTTTCGGTCAAATTTTAAGGAAATTCAAATCCATATATTATTTTAACACACCCCCACTTTTTGGGGGCGTTTTCTTAAATATTATATCCCATAGAAAAACATCGTTTTTTGTCGAACCATAAAAGATTATAAAAAGTTGGTTTTAGATTAAAACAAGAGGTTGTGACAATGTCATTTTATTTCATCACCATTCAGTTTTTAGTCAGTTTTTTAACTTAAGAATGGAATGAGATAGGGATTTCAACGACTCGAACAGCAGAGTGTAGACTTACTTACTTACTTAAGTGGCGCTACAGTCCGGAATGGACCTGGGCCTCAACCAACATGCCTCTCCAATTAGCCCGGTCCTTAGCTAACTGCCTCCAGTTGCGCACTCCAAGTTGGTTGAGGTCGGTTTCTACTTGTGCGCGCCACTTAAGGCGAGGTCTTCCTCTACTGCGTCCGACGTCTGGCTGGGAATCGAAGACTCTGCGAGCCGGAGTATTGGTGTCCATTCGTTCTACATGTCCTAGCCATCTTAAACGTCCAATGCGGAGTTTTTTGACGAATTTTCGAAGAATTTTCCTCTCGAATCTACCAAGGATTTCTTCATCCGCTTTTGATACGGTCCATGCTTCAGCGCCGTAGAGCAGGACTGGGATGATCAGGGTCTTATATAGGATCTCCTTAGTAGTTCGAGTGAGGGCTTTACTACTAAATTGCCTTCTTAGCCCGAAGAAACAGCGGTTGGCAAGAGTAATTCTTCGTTTAATTTCTGACGAGATGTTGTTGTCAGAGCTAATAGCGTAGCCGAGGTAGACAAAGTCCCGTACTACCTCAAAGTTATATCTGTCAATGGTGATGTTCTGTCCAATTCGTCGATGTTGTGAGTCCTTTCGTGATGACAGCATATACTTAGTCTTACCCTCATTTACTGCTAAGCCCATTTTCGCCGCTTCCTTCTCTAAACTAGCAAACGTGGCTATGACATCACGTTGAGTCCTACCAATGATGTCAATATCGTCAGCGTATGCTAGTAGTTGCACCGACTTTTGGAAAATTGTGCCTCTGGTGTTGGCTTTGGAATTTTGCACAATTCTCTCAAGAATCAGATTAAAGAAGTCACATGACAGCGCATCGCCTTGCCTAAATCCTTTGTTGGTATCGCATGTGTCGGTGAGGTCGTTTCCGACCCTGATGGTGCAGCGAGAATTCTCTATCGTCATCCTACACAAACGGACGAGTTTGGGCGGTATACCAAAACGACGGTGAGGTCGTTTCCGACCTTGATGGAGCAGCGAGAATTCTCTATCGTCATCCTACACAAACGGACGAGTTTGGGCGGTATACCAAAACTAGACATGGCTCTATACAATTCGTCTCTATAAATGCTGTCATATGCGGCTTTGAAATCGATGAATAGGTGGTGGGTATCGATTTGGACTTCTTGAGTTTTTTCCAGGATCTGCCGAGGTGTGAAAATTTGATCGGTTGTGGACTTTCCTGGCCTAAAACCACACTGATAAGGGCCAATCAGGTTGTTAAACGGTTTCAGGCGTTCACATATTACGGCAGATAGGATCTTGTAGGCGATGTTGAGGAGACTTATGCCTCTGTAGTTGGCGCAGTTCAGAGGGTCTCCTTTTTTTGTGGATCGGGCAAACGATGCTGAGGTTCCATTCTTCAGGCATGCTTTCAACCGACCAGATTTGGCTTATGAGTTGGTGGATGTTACTTACCAAGTCATCTCCGCCGGCCTTATAGAGCTAAGCGGGAAGGCCGTCATTTCCGGCAGCCTTATTAAGCTTGAGTTTAGATATTGCTATCCTCACTTCACGTAGGTCGGATGGTTGGCACTTTTTGCTGTCGTTGCCAATATTAAATGGTTCGTTCTGCCTGACAGCGCAATGTTGTTCGTCATCGCCGTTTAACAGTCTGCAGAAGTGGTTCTTCCATATCCTCAGCATCGACTGTGTCTCAACTACAATATTTCCTTGTTCATCTCGAAAGGATTCTGTTCGAGCCTTGTAGCCTTGGCTTTGACGTTTTACACTTTGGTAAAACTTGCGAACATCGTTCCTGGAGTGGCACCTCTCTATATCCTCGATCGCGCGCTTTTCTTGCTCTTTTTTCTTCTTGCTGAAAAGCCGATGTTCTTCCCTTCTTCTTTGCCTATAGAGCTCAATGGCAGCTCTCGTCTTCACCTGCAGCTTAGCCTTGTAGGCCTCGTTCTTGGCTGCGAGCATCTGTCGGCATTCCTCATCAAACCAGGGGTTTCTTGCTGGTGGGCGCGAGAAACCTAGCACATCAGTTGCGGCTGATGTAATGGCCTGTTTGCATCGTTGCCATTGCTCTTCGACATTCGATGCTGGTGGTATGGTGTTAATCGAGAGGTTAAGGGATACGCGTTGTGCGAAGGTCTTGGCGGTCTCTTGCGATTGCAGTCTTCCGACATTAAATTTTTTCACAGTATTTCTGGATTGTTGTGGCGTGGTGGATATCCGCATTCTTACCTTGGCTGCTACAAGGTAGTGATCCGAGTCGATGTTAGCTCCTCGGAATGTTCGGACATCCAAAATACTGGATGCGTGCCTTTTATCTATCGCAATGTGATCAATTTGGTTGACCGTTCGTTGATCTGGAGACCGCCATGTCCCCTTATGGATATCGAGGTGAGGAAACCGTGTGCTGGCTATAGTGGCATTTCGTTCCGTAGCGAAATCAATTAGCCTAAGTCCGTTACCAGACGTGTTGTCGTGTAGGCTTTGTTTTCCGACAATACTTCTAAAGATGTCTTCTCTTCCTACCTTTGCGTTAAAATCTCCCAGCACGATTTTAACATCGTACTTCGGTAGTCGCTCATAGGTTTTGTCGAGGAGCTCGTAGAAGCAATCCTTAGCTATATCATCTTTTTCTTCCGTCGGAGCGTGAGCGCATATAAGGCTTATGTTGGCGAATTTGGCCTTGATGCGGATTGTTACTATGCTTTCGCTAATGTCTTGGAAACATAAGACTTCTTGCCTAAGTCTGGCACTTATAACAAATCCGCATCCGAATAGTCGCTGTTTCTGCTCACTATAACACGGTCCGTAGTATATGTCACAGTTTTTCATCCTCTTTTTGCCCGGCCCATCCCATCGTATTTCCTGGATGGCAGTAATGTCTGCTTTGTAGCAGTTTAGGGCTTCCGCTAGTTGTTCGCCTGCACCTCTCCTGTTTAATTTTCTCACATTCCAGGTGCAGATACGAACGTCGTTGTCCTTTTTTCGTTTAGCAGGGTCGTCAACAATAAAATCAGTCCTTTCCGAGGCTATTGGTTGCTTCGTAACCATGATTTTTTTCTGTGGGTGGGTAGTTAACCCAAAGCACAACCCCCAACCTGGAGGTCAGTTCCAATTTATTAGATACCCCTAGGACACGGGGCCATCAGTATCCACTACGGGATTGAGCGCTGCCGTTGGCCTTTCGATTCATCCGCCACCATCTCTGTTCAAGGGGCCTGACTAACCCTTGAAATTCCTAGACTTGTTATACGTTTTTTTACGTCAGTGGGTATTTAGCCCAATGCACAACGTCCAACGTGGAGGGCCAGGCCCATATATTCAATCCCCTACTACACGGGCAATATTCCTCGCTGTTGTTGAACTTTTGACCATCAAATTGAAATGACACAGGTGAAACATTTTTTTTTAGAGATGATGCGACGTACTCTTCGAAGCATTGCTTAGCTGCAGGATAACGCTGAAGTATGGTTGATAACTCGAATGAATTTTTGAAAAATCAACTAAAAATTTGTTTGTTTGTTGATCCAATGACCCAATTTTTGGGTAGAGGTTTGTTATCAATTTTTATTAACGAATGATAGTTTTTATCCTTTATACTACATAGACTCAAGCCTTTTATCCTTCCCACTACACTGTTTAAAAAAAAAATTCGTCGCTTAGCTCTTTCGGAAAATTTTGGTTTCAAACGTTTGACTTTGATTAATAGTGATAATTGGTAATGATTTCAAAAACCAAAATATTTGATATAATTAGAGTATTTTATAGATAAACAAAATATATATATATATATATAAAAAATTGCGCAATCCATTTATAGATTTATTTTAGTTGTTAATTAATATTTTTTATAAGCAAAACCGATACCTTTACCTAAGTCGTAAATCATTTTGTGTAAATGATATACTGCCACATATTTTTATTTTCTATGTTCTTTTAATTTATTGGTTTTAGTATCAAATGATTTAATCGTAAATTTCAATTCTTATTTGCGTCATAAATCAAAAAAAAAGAAGTTATTGGCTACCTTAAATGCATTAATCTTTCACAGGATGCTAATCATTTTTATTAATCCTCACGTTACAAGAGCATGTGAGAATTAAATGTGTGTTGGTTATAACGAAATATTTTTGCCATTATTTTGAATAAATATTTATTTCAAAAATAAATAGTTATGCAATTCTTATGACATAAATAAATCATTTTGAGCCGATTTTATCTGTCCACTATAATTCAGGCTGAGAGCCGACATGACACTTATCAATAAATTCTCGTAAAACTGTCCAGCTGTCTTATCAACAGCATGACACAATCGAATGAATTAACCCACCTTAAAATATATGAGACATAGTATAGCTACTCAAGCTACTACAAAATTCTGGGAATGTTCTGATAGGCGAGAGCTGTTACTTAATTTTTATTTAAGAGAATGAAACCCTCCCATTTTAAGAGAATCTGGCTGTCGAAAATTAATTTAGCCAACTTTTTGCTTTTGAAAATGTTTTTTTTTTTAGTAGATAGATAGTTTATCTGCTAGAACATAGCAATGAGATAGGTTTACCTATCTAATTATGATAAGCTTATTCGAGTGTATATTTAATTGAGCTACCTTGCGGTAGTGATAAATGTCACATGGCAGATTGAGGCTGTTACCTACTTTTAAGTGGAGGCTAAATACGTAAACTGATAACGTGGTTAATATTTTACCACTTAGGGAATTATTTATGAACCTACTTGCATATTGAGTGGCGCTACATCTGACATGAATTTGGGCCGAAACCAATAGGGGACTCCATTTTGCTCTGTCTTTGCAGAGCATTCTTAAAAAAGCGATTCCCAAGTTGTTAAAGGTTGAGGTCATGTTTTTATTCGGCTATGATCTGGTTGGGAATGAATGACGGATCAACTTAAATTTCCAATGCGTAGGCTTATGTGTCTTTCCAGTAGTATAGTTCTTGGCTGAATATTCGGCCTTTGAGCTTGGCAACGCAAACAAGGCGAAGGGTTTTTCATTCTTTGTACGATCTTTGATGAGGTATCATTATCAAAATAACTAAGATAGCCAAAATTTATGTACTAGGTAGTAAATTGCATCATAGTTGTAATTGACGATTAAAATTGGTACCATACCTTGGTGACAGGGTAATATGGCCTTGCTCTCGATAAAACCCATTTAAGCATTTAGCTTCTAACTTCTAACACTTCTTGCAAACGTATCTGTGATTAAGGTACTAATCAATGCATCATCTTGTCATCTTTATCACCAAAGATGGGCAGTATGCCAAAACTAGAGATAAGTGCTGTCTTGTCATCTTTATCACCAAAGATGGGCAGTATGCCAAAACTAGAGATAAGTGCTATCGTATGTGGCCTTGAAATCGATGTAAATATGGTGAGGATCAATTCGGATCTCAAAGCTATTCTACAGGATCTGCCGATGTGTACTTTTTGTACGGTGAAGTGAAATAAGGCCAATGAAATAAAGCCAAATTTAAAAAAAAAAACTTGGCATTATTTCAATATAAGTACAAATATGTATTTAAATATGCCCAAGCAGGAGATTGCAGGGGTTTCATCATGCCCCTATATTCAAAATTAGCATACATACAAATCCAACAGCCCATGCTAGAAGGTTCACACTTTGCATAAATTCGTATACCAAGTTTGACTATGAATAAGAGTGCGGGCCATGCTGCCCCCTCATAGGACCCTGGTCTTGCTCACTGTTGGATTTGGGTTGCGTGCTAGGTATATCTGACGGCTATGGAAGCCTTAATAGGACTAACACCTCTCCACATTTATATAAAAAAAGTGGCAATTCGCAGCTCAGCAAGTTTGACACAAGCGGAAGAATTAAACATTAGTGAACATCTAAAACTAATTGAACTTCCATCCGAACTTCCAGAACTTGACATGATCTGTGCGGTTACAGACCGCTTACCAAAGACACTATGCTTCGACAAAAGATTCTCAACGGAGATCACAACCAGAGAAGCATGTTGTAGCAACAACCCACCAAACTGCCTAAACGGCCTAAAGTGGTATACGGATGGTTCTAAAATGGACTCAGGGGTAGGAGCTGGCATACATGGACCAAATAAAAACATCTCTATACCTATGGGAAAAAACCCTAGTGTATTCCAAGCTGAGCTCCATGCCATAAAAGAATGCGCAAACCTAATACACAACTCAGGCATTAAAGGCGCAAACATCCATATATCCACGGACAGTCAAGCAGCTATAAAAGCCCTTAGCTCACACATCATTGACTCCAAATCAGTACTACACTGCTTCAACTCCCTCCAAACACTCAGTTCCAGGAACAAAACCAAACTATGGTTGGTCCCCGGACATAAGGGAGTTGAAGGTAACGAAAAAGCTGATGAACTAGCCAGAAAAGGTTCGGAAACCCCCTTCATTGGACCTGAACCCTTCTGTGCAATCCCCAAATCAGCCATAAATCTAGTCATAAAAAACTGGGAACAAAACAAATGTTTTTCATACTGGGGAAACATCCCAGGCCTAAGACAGGCCAAAAGAGCTATTCAGCCCTTCAAATCAGATGCCAACAAGATACTAAATCTTCGCAGGCACGATATCAAAAACTTAGTAGGCTACCTAACTGGTCATCACGGTCTGCGATATCACCTAAGCAAAATGCGTCTAGTCGACTCACCGGAGTGCAGACTATGTCTAAAAGAAGACGAAACAGCCGAGCATATCATATGTGAATGCCCGGCCCTTTACGGTATGAGAAGAGAATCTTTCTTCAGGGAATTCTTAAGTCCCGAAGAATTGAGGAAATCTTCGGCTGAAACTATTATCAGCTACATTAGGAAAGTAGAAGCGCTACTAACCTAAAAAGCATCTGACGGCAAGCACAATAGATCTTTTAGGTCGATGTGTATATTACTGCTTTGGCAGGTCAGAATTTAAAAAAAAAAAAAAATATCTGACAGTTCGAACAGGTGTAAACATTTTCAAAATCCGCCCACTGCCATGTCTTCTTTTTTGAAAAACGTTTTTTTTTTTGGTCAAACTGTTTAGGATTATGAAAAAAGTATCTGAACAAGTTATTTAGACTATCTTAATAGCTAAATTCAGCCCATATTAAGTTGTTTGCCACTCCCACTTTTTTAGGGACGTTTTTTCGGTACAATTTGTTCAAAAAATCGAAAAAAAAACTATTATGGACATATTTTGAAAACATTTTGTTTTCAATTTTTGGGGGCGTTTTCCTACAAAAAAATATAAAACATCCTCTAGAAAAACGGTCTTATTTTGTCGGACCATATAAAATTAAAATAAAAATTCTGAACAAGTTGTGGTGACATTGTAATTTTTTATATTCCATCCCCATTCAGTTTGGGGTACGCCCACTTTTTGGGGAGGTATAATTTAAGTATGAAATGAGATATTGTATTCAACGTATTGTTTCGTTTTGAAAATAATTCAAAATAAAGCCAAAATTGGAATTTGGTCATATTTCGTTTGACCTTATTTCACGTCACCCTCCTTGTATTCCACTGGCCTAATACTGATAGCCGATTAGGTAGGTGGGTAGAAGTGGCGGTACGACATGAACCCAAGTAGCACTTATGTGCCTTTTTATTACCACAACTCGTGTGACCTTTATTATGATTGTTGTTGTTGATGTGATACAGACGGTCTCTAGATCCAGCCTGTGAGTTTTAGGAACCTGATAAGATCTTGTATCCTTTTACCTGAAATGTCGCTAAGGTTGTCGAAAAATGGTTGGTCTCGCACGCAGTCTGGCTCTTGCTGGTGCCGGACATTTGCAGATGAAATGGGAGAGGGTTTCTCACTCATTTGTGTTCCCGCAACTGCGGCATTGAGGGTTGTATGGGATCTCATGCACTGGCATGGTCTCCAATTGGCCAGTGCCCCGTGACTATCGCCGTAATTCTTGCGATATCTGGGCGGGTTCTATTGAGTAGATCGTTTGTTCTGTTTATGTCGTTGAAGCGCCTTATCGTCCTCGATATGACGCAACTTGTTAACCTTCTCCATTTGGAGTCGGCCTTTTTTGGGAAGTATGAGTGTATTTGTCCCTTTAGTGTTTCAAATAACGGACACTTTATTTAATTTCTTTTATTTACGAACACTTTATTTCAATATAATTAATCTTAAATTAGGGATGCTTACCGGCGAAGTGCTTGTGCTAAACTAAAACTATTTTGTTCTACTGGACCGAATATCACATAACATTTGTTTTATACATAACGCGTATAATATTTTTCATATGTTATGTATGTGTTGGTATGCTAAGTCCGTCAGTCGTCGCTACAGCACCCCCTCCTCAGTGAAACCTTACGATGATTCAAGATATCTCGCAGATGTTCTTATTACCCTTCCTGACCTCGATGTTTTGGGTAAGGATTTTGTCACAACGCAGGGTTCGAAAGAAACCTTTAAGTTTGGTTTCCTTTGACGGATTCTAGGAACATTATCAGGTGTGTTTGCACTTTCTTCTTTCCCGTCGTGTGTGGTTTCTACGAATGATGGTTTGAGTCTGTCTATGCTGATATTAACCGCAGTCGATTTTATTAGTATTGAAAAATACTTTTTTTACGTTCTAGAACTTTGAACCGGGGCCTTTATATGGTGGTTGCAAAGGTGCTCGGAATGTGTCGTCCCTGACGAATACGTAGTCGCATACATTCAAAGCTTTAAAAACAAATGGTTTTTCTGAAGCGTGATTTGAAGGAGGTGCTGGTCTGATGTTTTCGAAATGATTCGGTTTGATGGGTAGATTTGCTAGATTGAAAAAAATCACTGGGTAATCGGAGATTTTGTCCGTATATTGATTCAGCCGAGGAAGTACTCAACTCTTCTCGTAGGGCAGTGCGTAGTCCAAGTAAAACGTACGGCAATGATTTGGACCACTGCGAATCTTGCCAACACATTATAGCAGATTTAAGGGTTCGATGCCGTCGCTCGATCATTCAATTAGCTTGTATATTATAAGCAGTGGTGCGATTTCGTTGAAATCCTAGGAAGGTACCGAGCTCTTTAAACAATAGGGATTCAAACTGCTTACCTTGATCTGTAACTATAGTGCGTGGAACACCGAATCGTGGTACCCACTCGCGACATATTTCCTCCGCTACAGTTTCTGCTGTAAAAAGGATTTAGTCAAGGCGATGCGCTGTCATGTGACTTCTTTAATCTGATTCTTGAGAGGATTGTGCAAAACTCCAAAGCCAACACCAGAGGCACAATTTTCCAAAAGTCGGTGCAACTACTAGCATACGCCGACGATATTGACATCATTGGTAGGACTCAACGTGATGTCATAGCCACGTTTGCTAGTATAGAGAAGGAAGCGGCGAAAATGGGTTTAGCAGTAAATGAGGCTAAGACTAAGTATATGCTGTCATCACGAAAGGACTCACAACATCGACGAATTGGACAGAACGTCACCATTGACAGATATAACTTTGAGGTAGTACGAGACTTTGTCTACCTCGGCACCGCTATTAACTCTGACAACAATATCTCGTCAGAAATCAAGCGAAGAATTACTCTTGCCAATCGCTGTTTCTTCGGGCTAAGAAGGCAATTTAGTAGTAAAGCCCTCACTCGAACTACTAAGGAGGATCCTATATAAGACCCTGATCATCCCAGTCCTGCTCTACGGCGCTGAAGCATGGACCGTATCAAAAGCGGATGAAGAAATCCTTGGTCGATTGGAGAGAAAAATTCTTCGGAAAATCTTCGGTCCCGTTTGCGTTGACGGGCTATGGAGACGTAGATTCAACCACGAACTATACGAGCTGTACAGCGACATACCCCTAGTCAAAAAACTCCGCATTGGACGTTTAAGATGGCTAGGACATGTAGAACGAATGGACACTAATACTCCGGCTCGATGAGTCTTCGATTCCCAGCCAGACGTCGGACGCAGTAGAGGAAGACCTCGCCTTAAGTGGCGCGCACAATTAGAAACCGACCTCAACCAACTTGGAGAGCGCAACTGTAGGCAGTTAGCTAAGGACCGGGCTAATTGGAGAGGCATGTTGGTTGAGGCCCAGGTTCATCCCGGACTGTAGCACCACTTAAGGAAGGAAGGACTCGCTGGGAGTGTTCAAAATAACCAACTCATAGGCCGAATTATTAACACAAATATTGGCATCTCATCCACACGCAGATCCGTTAGCTGTGGCACCTCACAAGGTGGCTTCATGTCCCCTCTTCTCTGGAATCTAGTGGTCAAGAAGCTACTAGTAAATCTAAAAAGCGAGGTATACAAGGTAATTGCCTACGCGGATGACATGTCAATAACTGTATCAGGGAAATACCTTAATAACCTTAGAGATCTATTACAAAATGGTCTCTTTGTATTCTCTAATTGGGCCACCATATGTGTGTGTGTCAAGTTCGCAGATTCAGCCAAATACCTGGGTCTGGTTTTGGATAGTAAGTGAACTGGAAAGCCAACATCCAAGAACGCGTTCACAAAGCCACCGTAGACTTATACTCTTGTAAAAAAAAGCAATCGGATAGAAATGGGGTATGCAACCACATATCTCTGGCTTTACGTGTCTATCATTAGATTCATACTTCTGCATGGTGTCTTACTCTGGTGCATATGCATTAGCGGAGCTCTTAGAACAACCCCCTCCCCAGCACCTGATGCTATCCTACATCTAGTGCTCCTTGATATATACGGCAAACAGCATGCAGCTTGTGCAGCTGTAAGACTGAGACATTCGTCACAATGGACTCCCAATCAAGGTGAACCCACAATGATTCTGAATCACCTTAACATTACAGAAAACACCGACCACACCACTACCCAACTCAGTTTTGAGCATATCTTCTGGACAACTATTCCCAATCGCCTTGGATGGGAGTCGGATTCGATCGAAACCAATAATGGGTCTAAAGCAGAATCCAGAGTGGGTGGCATATCCTTTCGCATTCCCGATAATTGTAGCGATTTCCAGACGGAAATCATGGCAATTAAGGAAGCCTTGTCCTGGTTGAAAAGAAATATTGTATCCACGATGTATATTAACATCTTCAGCGGCAATAGCATCCATGACGTACAGAGCGAAATCAGCCCACGAATGCCTCTTAATGCGATGGCAGAGCATTTAACCATTCACCTCTTTTGGGTGCCGGGGCACAGAGACATGGAAAGAAATTGCAAGGCGGATGAGCTTGCCAGAGAGGGCACTACCCTTTATACCCTACTGCCAGTAGATATGTAAAGTATGCCTCGCTCTACAATTTCATTTCAGAAACCATCAAGAAAGCAAACCGCAGCTGGATAAACGGCACAACGTGTCAAATATCCAGGCAACTCCAAACCAAACTATAACTAGAAGCTCTCCATCTAATTAACAATGCTTAACAGATCAAACATCAGCACCATAACCGGTGTTCTTACAGGACACTGTCCTATAGGCCTACACGCAAAAAGATTAGGCCTTTTCAGCAATGAATTCTGTAGAAGCTACTTGAACGAGGAAGAGGAGGAAAGTATTACTCACCTTCTATGCTTTTGTCCAGCTCTCAGAATAATGGAAACTTCATCTGGGATACAACTTTTTCGATAATCTAGGTGAGCTGGCTAGTATCAGTGTCAGAAACCTCCTACTCTACATAGTTAGCTCTGAATGGTTGAATTAGACGAACGAATATAGGGAAGTCGACGGATCCACCTGGCAACACAATGGACCTTTAGGGTAGATCCAACTGAAGAGCAAAGATTAGTTTCCATTAACCAGTGAAACAAAGCTAACCAAGAAGCCATAAAGAATGCCAACAGCGAGAGGTTAACTAACAAACTTCGGGCATATTATAGGCTCACAGTCATTTTTGGCAAAAGTAGTCACTAATCATTTTACTCACTCTTCATTCCGTCCCTTGCTCAGAACTGATGGATCGAGCTACAACACAAAAAGAAACGGGTGACTTTCTTCCTAACATTTTTCCAGGTCCCACCAACGATAGATCACGTACCCTCAAGGATGGTTGAAATAAAATTTCGAAAAATAAGTCGCATCCTGAACAATTTGGACCTGACGGAATTCCACCTATTGTACTTAAAAAAAAAAAATATGCACCCGAACTTGTTCCCGTACTTTGCATATATTTGTTTATGTGATATGAACAAATGGTTTTCTCCAATTAGTGGAAAAAGGCTCGAATCTAACTGAGTTAAAAGAAAAGGAAAATGCATGCCTGAAAGCTACAGACGATTGCCTAGAAAGGAATAGTTTAAGAAGAGACCGAAAGAAACGCTCAACTGAAGACCTGCTAAATTATGTTGCATCTGCGATGGAAAATCATAAAAAACCGAGAGCTGTCGCCCTGGATATTTCCAAGGTTTTCAATAGAGTTTGTCACTGGGCCTTGCTAGACAAGGTGATATCATACGTTTTTCCTCAAATACTGTACGACTGGATGGGAAACTTTTTTAAAGACAGTTATTTCCAGGTATTGGATGGCGTTTCCTCATATAGATTCTCTAAAGCGGTGGGGTTCCTCAAGAATCAATTCCCTCCCCACTCGAATTCTGCTGCACATTAATGACCTTATGAGGACAACTAATAATTGGATTATTTTTATTTCGCAGATGATAGTACTCGACGGGAATTAACACAAACGACAACCGGGAAAACTGAACTCTTAAAAAATCACCCGTTAGGGCCCAGTTATAGCTATCATTGGAAAACATCATTGGAAATTTTCTTTTACTTCTTGCGGTTTTTTATAAAATCAATCATTGGCGAGGTGGTGTCAAAAGAAAGCTTATGAATTTTAGAACAATTTCATCATGTTTTCCAATGAAGTTGTTCAATGATAGCTATAACTGAGCACTTACAATGGGGAATGAAATGAGTGGTATTACACGGCTGGGTCGTACGTGAGGTAGGCATTACATAAAATACCAACTATGCGAGAATTGACGATTTACATAGTTTGACCCAAAACACACAAAAACATTCATTTTGGTTATTGATGTTAAAAATTTATAAATAATTTGGAACTGTATAAGAACTATAAGAATTCTTATTTCGAAATTAAAGAAAATTAGTGTCCATGTGATTTACAATGATTTTCCGTTATTGACTAAAACTGAAAAACACGTTAAGAACTATTTGGACTGAAACTAATTATGTGGAATTGTTACAAAGAATAACAGTAACGCAGATGTTCAAATTTATTCAATTTGACAAAAAAAAATCCGAGAGACTGACAATTTTCCTTATATGGCCTAAATCTAAAATTCCGTCAGTTTTATAAAAAAAAAACTGAGTATGCAGTTTTGTTGTAACAAATTTTTAGTATATGTTAAGTTCAATCAAAATAGTTAGGTCCGTTTTCGACAAAATGTGTACTTTTTATCACAACTAAACAATTTCGCTTCGATAAAGCACTATCGAAGCTATTTAAGCAATATTACTTGTAGGAAGTCTTATGGAAAAACATTTGGCGCATTTTTAGGAAGCTATTTACTTTTATAAGACTTTTTTTAAATACTTCTAATAAGCCTTACAGAAAAAACTTTGTTTGCTTATAAAAGGCTTTACAGAAACAAATTATAGGCTTCACAAAAAGTCTTTCCGAAAATATTTGCAAGCCTACTCGAAGTAGATAAATAAGAATTTTTTTATAGGCTTCACAAAAAGTCTTTCCGAAAATATTTGCAAGCCTTCTCGAAGTAGATAAATAAGAATTTTTATCATTTTTTTTTATTTTCTTATATTATTTAATTTTATTTATATCAATCTCTTATAATTATTAAAACCCAATTCGTTATTATGAAAGTATGAAATTCAATGCAATTAATTGTATAAAAACTGGGATTCGAACTCGCGTTCTCTCGCACAGTAGTCCAACATGCTATCCACTAGGCTGTACTCTGGAACATGAAAGACGAGTAAGTACAACGAAGTAGGTACTTGAATCGTGTGGACTCATTCTCCGGTAGGTTCCCGATCTCTTCACCTTTTTTCCGATCTTTTCACCTTGTCCCGATCTTTTCACCTTTTTCCCGATCTTTTAACCATAACTTTTTTAAGCCTTCATTCGTAAGCTCTATACATGCTATGCTTCGGATTAACTTCGTGCGAAGTTCTACCGAAAAATCTTAACGTATGGTAGGTACATGTACACACATCTCCGGAAGCTTAACAACAACCTTACAGAAGTTACGCCATCATAATTTTTATTATGCTTGTGAATTTGCCTGCATAATGTCTTAAACAAGCTTCTACACAAACAATCGACTGTCGAAATACTCAAACTCCGCTCAGTTACTTGTTACTTGTAGAAATTAATTTGTTGTGCCTTATGGAAGAATAATTATGGTCCATCTGACTCTACATCTGGTATAGAGTCAAATGGACCGACGCACGGATGGTATTCCAAAAAGCACTTTTTTGGGTTCCTCTATCACCGAAATATTAAAATCAGTCACAATGTCCAGGTCGAAAATGTTCACGAAAATAATATTTTTATCGTTGCAAGAGAGAGTTAAAAACTCATTTCAATTCAAGTCAAAGAAAACGCAGTATACAACATTTACAAGGAAGAAGAAATCCACAGTTCCGCGAATAGAAAATGAGAATATGGTGCTGAAATCAAGAGAACTCATGCATATGCTGGGCGTCACAATTGTGTCCAGATATAACATATAACCTCTATAACTACATCATCAGCGTCCAAACTTAGTACCTACCTTTTCAGAACTAGGAACACTTTTAGGTGAACCCAGCTTCTTCTGATGTATAAAGTGCAGTTATGACCAGGTCTTGATTACGATTCTTATCTTTGGACATGTAATCCGCTTTATAGACAATTTCTCCCTTACTTCAAATCTGCAACATTTGGCACAGTGAAGACTTGTAGGTGATCTGGATCTTTATTACAAATATTAAAACGACAGATATTCGGAGGAACTTAGAGAAATAATCCCCAGACTCTTTGCATTTCAACGACCTACAATAGGTACACGCAGCTGCAACTCGCAGACACACTATCGTCCATTTAATGACAAGAACACGAACACGAACAACTTATTACCAAAATTCGTTTTGCTACAGAACAAGCAAACAATGGAACGAACTTTCAGAAGACGTATTACATCCAATATACAATGAACAGCTTCGTGGAATTTCAAGTAAATGTTTCACAACAAATGCACTCAAAGTGTTCGTAAAGACGAATTACGCTTTTATCACATGTAAAGAAATTAGCAAATAAAACCCGATTATCCTCACAAATAAAGAAAAGAAACACTCCTATTTACCCACTTGTAGATACATTAAATAGTAAACAAAAGAAAATTATGATCTCTGATTACATACCCACAACTTCAGCTAATGACAGGAACAAAAAAAACGTCGAAATTCAAATCCAACACAACGAATCCAATATCCCTCCAAAAATTCACTGATGCACAAACTTTGTCACTTTTATTCTATTTTATCTCCAACCACATAGATCTAATAAAAAAAAATGATTTAATACATTAATTACAGCTGGTTTCGTAACAGCAAAGCAATGCACATTGACAACAAGAAACGACCGCCGAACGAAATATAAAACTCACACAGGGGAACTTCTAACTGAAACAATGACCGAATATCACGATTAATTAACACTTCCTCCACGGAGGAGAACGTCGACGATCTTCCACTTGAATTCACTGAATGGATGACACAAGTGATATGAGCACTTTCCCAACACGCTGCGCCGCCGCAGATACTCCAATAAGAAATTTCACTTGGAAAATGCAGTAGAACGCTGGGAAATCACTTGGAATATTAATTTTCTCACAAATCACAAAGCTTATGATTTAATATGAGCGAAAGATTCACCTCGCAGATGGCTGAATTAAAACAAAACAAACCACAAAGATCGGGTTCAGTTTAAACCTCACCAGAACGATACGATCAATACGGGCTGATCACAACTCGACGACACGACTGATAAGACTGCGGTTAGCTGACGATCGGAGAGTACAAAACTCGACTAAAAGAGCGCCAGTCTCAGTCATTCGTTCTCTTGTATTTCGTTTTTGTTCGAATCGAGGTGATAATTGTATTTGAACCGTTTGGACGAATGATTATATGAATGCGAGGGAGAGCTATAGTCAAAGATACAATACAACAACTCGAACTCACCGGCCAGCGATGAACTGAGAAACCAACTTGACTATGGGACTGTAGTATCTGAATGAGTGGTGATAAACATAGGTGACGGATACATACGGGTATATGTGCGAAAGATAGTGGATGATAAAACACTACTTGTGATTGCACTCTGTGACGTGTGTAGTAGACAACAGTGAGGTCGGGCGGTTGGAATTAGGAATCTAAAATTATCTGTTAATGGATGATTGTTGTCAATGGATTGTAGTTTACGTCCGTTAGATCCATGACTCAGCACATTACGACATATGGATATTGGCAGAATCATTGATTCAATACGTTTTTGCTTTTGAAACTACTCCAATCGAAAACTACTCGACGGTTTTACATCGGACACCTATAAGGTTTTGTTTGGCGTTTCAAAAACAAAAATTACTAAAATCTCTCCTTCGTTCCTATAGGATTTTATTTTTATAACGGACATATAAGAGAGACAACAGCATCGAATAACCCGGAACGACCACGGGCAACGGCTTACGAGTATGCACCTGCGCCGTAGTACTACCAAAAATTATGAATTCTATACAGATGACGCACTCCATATAAGAAAAATTGTTCTATGGCGGGTCGTGCTGCACACCGCCCGCCCGTACCGTGAAGCTACTGAGCAAAAGTTTCTGTTTTTTGTTCTCAATGCATCATCTGTATAGAATTCATAATCTTGGTACTACTTACAAACTTGAAACTGCCCTCATGGGGCATTACCGCAATTCAGGAAATACGTTGGACAAGAACAGGAATTCAAAAACGGAAAATATGCGGCATTTATTAAAATTGGCACCCAAGGCTAGACATCTTAGGATGAGGATTTGTTGTGAGGAGCCGACTGAGGTCAAGATCCGCATCAGAACAACGTTTTACGTTTTACACCCCTATCAATTAGATTGAGGACCCAATCAAGGAGAAATTTTACGATCTGCTAGATGGAGCCGGATACAACAGATAATGGCTTCCGACTAACAGACTTCGCGGCTGCATGAAATACAGCTATTAGCAACACTAGCTACCCACGACTTCGAACCACAAGGCAACCCCTCGATCTCCAGATTATTATAGAACCGCCATCCAAATCGATTATGTATTCATAAATGTACACACATTCAGAGGGACAAAAGTCCACTATGAAGATTTCATCCAGCCAAATTCAAAGTTCTGCTGTCGGACGAGGAAAAGCTAGGAATGATGCAAAAAAGACTTCAAGCTGAACGCCTTTATATACCGGAGACTGCTAGAGTCTACAAACAACAGCTAATTGAAAGACTCCCCGCCGTGCACTCATCCTGCACCAATATCAAGACCCAGTAGGTACAGTATAGCAATATCATCAAATACAAAACCAAAACCTCAAGATGTCCGTGGTATGATAATATTTTACATCATTTCTGATTTGGTGTGGCGTGGTGGATATCCACATTCATACCTTGGCTGCAACAAGATATGGTCCGAAGGATGTTAGTCCCTCGGAGTGTTTGGACATCCATAATCAATGTGTGCCTTTTATCATTCGCAACGTGATCAGTTTGATTGACCGTTCGTTGGTCTGGACACCGTCATCTTATGGATGTCCGTGGTATGATAATATTTGCAAGTACCAACAGGAGATGACAGGAGAAGCACATATCAAGGCGCTACAACGGAAGAAGGGAAGAAAAATAAATCCTATGTTGGAAGAAAAGAGTACACACAGCCTCCCAGCTCAGAGAAATCGAATAGTCTCGCGACAAAAAGAACATCCGTCAACTCTAGAAAATAACCAAACAGGGCTGTTGGCTTTAAACTAGGAACGCGGGGAAATAACGTCGAGAGATAATATCGGCAAGGCGATGCGCTGTCATGTGACTTCTTTAATCTGATTCTTGAGAGGATTGTACAAAACTCCAAAGCCAACACCAGAGGCCCAATTTTCCAAAAGTCGGTGCAACTACTAGCATACGCCGACGATATTGACATCATTGGTAGGACTCAACGTGATGTCATAGCCACGTTTGTTAGTATAGAGAAGGAAGCGGCGAAAATGGGTTTAGCAGTAAATAAGAGTAAGACTAAGATTGTGCTGTCATCACGAAAGGACTCACAACATCGACGAATTGGACAGAACGTCACCATTGACAGATATAACTTTGAGGTAGTACGGGACTTTGTCTACCTCGGCTCCGCTATTAGCTCTGACAACAACATCTCGTCAGAAATTAAACGAGGAATTACTCTTGCCAACCGCTGTTTCTTCGGGCTAAGAAGGCAATTTAGTAGTAAAGCCCTCACTCGAACTACTAAGGAGACCCTATATAAGACCCTGATCATCCCAGTCCTGCTCTACGGCGCTGAAGCATGAACCGCATCAAAAGCGGATGAAGAAATCCTTGGTAGATTCGAGAGGAAAATTCTTCGAAAAATCTTCGGTCCCGTTTGCGTTGACGGGCTATGGAGACGAAGATTCAACCAAGAACTGTACGAGCTGTACAGCGACATGCCCCTGGTCAAAAAACTCCGCATTGGACGTTGAAGATGGCTAGGACATGTAGAACGAATGGACACCAATACTCCGGCTCGCAGAGTCTTAGATTCCCAGCCAGACGTCGGACGCAGTAGAGGAAGACCTCGCCTTAAGTGGCGCGCACAAGTGGAAACCGACCTCAACCAACTTGGAGTGCGCAACTGGAGGCAGTTAGCTAAGGACCGGGCTAATTGGAGAGGCATGTTGGTTGAGGCCAAGCTTCATTCCGGACTGTAGCGCCACTTAAGTAAGTAAGTAAGTACGTGATCAGTTTGATTGACCGTTCGTTGACCTGCCATTTTATGGATGACATTTTTTTCCGCAGCAGGATCAATTATCTAATCCCTTTGCCAAACGTATTGTCGTGTAGGCCGTGTTTTCCGATATTATTGCTAAAGATGCCTTCTCTTCCTACCTTTGCGCTAAAATCTGCCAGCACGATTTTAACATCGTACTTCGGTAGTCTCCCTTAGGTTTTGTCAAGGAGCTCCTAGAAGCAATCAATAGTTTTATCATCGTTTTCCTCCATCTGAGCTTGAGCGTAATTAAGGCTTATGTTGGTGAATTTTGCCTTGATGCGTATTGACTGCGTTCGCTAATGTCTTGGAAACATAAGACTTCCTGCCAAAGTCTGGCATTTCTAACAAATGAGCATCCGAGTAGTCGTTGTTTCTTCTATATATAACACGGTCCGCAGTAGATGTCACAGTTGTTTGTAACCTTACCCATAGGGTTATATTAGTTTTGATACATAGTTTGTAACATAGCTAACTAGTTTAGCTAGATATACCTCAAAGTATATGAATCGACTCAGAATCGCTAGCTGAGTCGATTGAACCATATCTGTCTGTCCGCCCGTCTATCTGTCTGTTTGTTACCGATAGGCCTTAAATTTTGAGCTAGGATAATGAAATTTGGTGTATATGATCCTTGTCCGAGAGAACAAAGCAAGTGTAAAAATCCACCTACTACCACGCCCACTTTTAGGAAAAATGTTCTTTTTGGTTAAACGGTTAAGTATTTTAAGAAACTTAAAAAGATATTTAGGCAATCTGAATATCTATATTTCGTTCATATAAATTTTTTTGGCACGTCCACTTTTTGGGGCGTTTTAAAAAAAAAACGCTTTTTGTCCAAATTTTAAAAAGTTCGAAAAAAAAACTTTTGATGCTAATACTTCCGTAATGGTAATCTTAACATTTTGTCCATAGATCATGTTAACCCACGCCCACTTTTTGGGCCGTTTTCCTACAAAAACTTTTTGTATACCCTACCCCAAGGCATATGCAATAAAAAACGTAGTATTTTGTCGAACCATAAAAGATTTCGATAAACCGTCTGAGCAATATATTTTTCTGTATTTCATCGCCATAAAGCCCACATTTTGAGGATATTAATTTTAAGGATGGGATGGGATAGTTTATTCAACGGATTGTAGCCTTCTCATATGTTTTTTATTTAATTTCATATACATCGTATATTTTAAGGGATTTAGCGATGCGGTTGTTCTTGCAGCTTATCCGCTACCATCACTATTCAAGGGTCCTGACTAACCCTTGAGGTTTCTAGATGAGATGAAGTCCGAATATGTCGGATAAGTAAATAACGAATATTGACAACCAAATGCAATACTACCAAACTTGAAAAAAAAGGCTCTTTCCCAAATTAAAATCTCATCTTTGTAGATATTTATTTCAAGAACATGGCTTTTCCATATAAATAAATGTCAATCATACCCTAATGCGATACGGCTTACCTTTTCTTCATATGACAGGCTTAATGTCCAAAATATATACGCTTGCCTTTCTAAAAATGGACGAATCACAAAAAGGTCCAATTGACGAAAAAACCACCGTCTAGATAGATAATTTCTTTGTCAGTGACAATATTGTCCCGTTGACAGATGTTTTAACAAATCTGTGTACCGACAATGGCTCTAAGTTGATTAGTGTGGTAATGTGACAGTGATTGGTGTAATTGCTGTTTGCGATGGCCAGAGATAACAGATGTGTTAGGAGGGTACATTAGTGTGACGGTTCTTCACCACTTCATGGTTTGTTAGGTATGCGTTCCACATCGATCCATCCGCCACTAATAACCAATTGAAATCGCTAATTTACGAGTGGTTTTTATGGAATAAAAGGCTTTTAAGGCTATTTTTGCATTTTTTTCTCGTTTCGCTTTGTATCTGCGCTGTTTAGGATTTGCATAAAAATTTGCATGTATCTGTATCTGCAAACAGCCATGTTTATCTATGCTAGCGTTTGTAATCTGTTTGAAATGAATATGATTAGCTTCATTTGCATAAGGCACGCGTTTCGTAATTAGTGGCAATTAGTTGAGCTTTTGCGTTTAAAATACTGAATGATATGATGGAAGGTTTATAATAGGGCAGCAGGATCGATTTCATTTTAATTAAATGAAAATAATTATTGTCTGCCAACACAGGGTATCAGTGTACATTTCTCTTTTGAAATTAAACTTTTTCCAATTTAAAATTTAAAAGTTGAGGCTTAACGCAAAGGTAAGAAAAGAGGTCATCTTAAGCACTTATATTAGAAAACACAGTCTACATGACACTACGTCTTACAACGGACTTATGCAAATTTACTTTAATGCGCAACGCGATCCCAATTTAGGCAGCACATCAAATGCGAACTACTTAAAAGAATTAATTCGAGAGACTGCTGGCCGCTTAGTCCTTTACAGAGCTTGTATCCCTTAACTTTTCGATGAACACCTTACCACCAGCATCTAATGTCGAAGAATAATGGCGAGGGAGTCAACAAGCTATTGGATCAGCCCCAACTGATGTTCTAGATATATTGCGCCCATCACCTAAAATCCCCTGGTTAGCTAAAGAATACAGACAGATGCTAGCAGCAAAAATCGTTTGCCCGATCCACAAAAAAGAAGACTCTCTGAACTGCGCAGAGGCATAAGTCTCCTCAAAATCGCCTACAAGATCCTATCTTTCGTAATATGTGAACGCCTGAAACAGTTTACCAACAACCTGATCGGCCTTATCGGTGTGGTTTTAGGCCTTTAAGTCTACAACCGATCAAATTTTCACACTTCGGCAGATCCTGGATCCCAAGAAGCCTAAATCGATATCCACCACCTATTTATCGATTTCAAAGCCGCATACGAAAACATTTATAGACACGAACTATACAGAGCCATGTCTAGTTTTGGTATACCGCCCAAACTCGTCCGTTTGTGTAGGATGACGATGAAGAATTCTCGCTGCTCCATCATTGTCGGAAACGACCTCACCAACACATTCTTTACCAAAAAAGGATTTAGGCAAGGCGATGTGCTGTCATGTGAATTCTTCAATTTGATTCTTGATAGGATTGTGCAAAACTCCAGAGCCAACACCAGATGCACAATTTTCCAAAAATCGGTGCAACTACTAGCATACGCCGACGATATTGACATCATTGGTAGGACTCAACGTACATATGTCATAGTCACGTTTGCTTAGTATAGAGAAGGAAGCGGCAACAATGGGTTGAGTAGTAAATGAGGGTAAGACTAAGTATATGCTGTCAACACGAAAGGAAACACAACATCGACGAATTGGACAGAACGTCACCATTGACCATTGACAGATATCCCATTCCTGCTTTACATCGCTGACGCATGGACCATATCAAAAGCGGATGAAGAAATCCTTGGTCGATTCGAGAGAAAAACTCTTCGAAAAATCTTCGGTCCCTTTTGCGTTGACGGGCTATGAAGGCGAAGATTCAACCAAGAACTATACGAGCTGACAAGCGACATACCCCTGGTCAAAAAAAAGATGGCTAGGACATGTAGAACAATTGGACACCAATACTTCGGCTCGCAGAGTCTTCGATTCCCAGCCAGACGTCGGACGCAGTAGAGGAAGACCTCACCTTAAGTGGCGCGCACAAGTAGAAACCGACCTCAACCAACTTGGAGTGCGCAACTGGAGGCAGTTACCTAAGGACCGGGCTAATTGGAGAGGCATGTAGGTTGAGGCCCAGGTTCATCCCGGACTGTAGCGCCACTTAAGTAAGTAAGTAATTGAACCATTCAGAGCTAACTATGCAGCGAAGGAAGTTTCTGACACTGATATTAGCCAGATCACCTAGATTATCGAAGAAGTAGTTTCCCAGATGAAGTTTCCTTTTTACTGAGAGAGCCGGACAAGAGCAAAGAAGGTGAGTAATACTCTCCTGCTCTTCCTCGTCTAGGCTGTTTCTACTGAAGTCAATGCTGAAAAGGCCTAATCTTTTTGCATGTAGGCCTATAGGATAGTGTCCTGTTAGGGCACCGATTATTGTGTTGATGTATGATCTGTTCAGCATTATTAAGCAGATGGAGCGCTTCTGGTTAAAGCTAGGCCAGAGTTGCTTGAATATTTGGCCCGTTGTGCCATTTATCCATCTGCGGTTTGCTTTCTTGATCGCATCTTCCATCTTGCTCGATCAGTAATTTACATGAAGCAAGGGGCATACCTAACATATCCACTGGTGGTAGAATGTCAAGGGTAGTGCCCTGTCTTGCAAGCTCATCTGCCATTTATCCATCTGCGGTTTGCTTTCGTGATCGCATCTTCCATCTTGCTCGATCAGTAATTTACATGTAGCAAGGGGCATACCTAACATACCCACTGGTGGTACAATGACAAGGGCAGTGCTCTGTCTGGGAAGCTCATCTGCCTTGTAATTCCCTGGTATGTCTCTGCGGCCCGGAACCCGAATTTAGAATAGCATCAAGGGCTGCGGAGGGGGTAAGACACCATACAGAAGTATGGGTCCAATGATAGACACGTAAAGCCAGATATATGTGGTTGCATTGGGAGGGTCAATGTGCTGGACTTTGTATTTTCTGCTGAACCCTCGGTTTTTTGAAGGTTCGCGCCGTGTCCACATTTGGCGGCCCAATTATAGAGTACAGAGAGGCCATTTTATAATAGATCTCTAAGAGTATTAAGGTATTTATCTAAAACAGCTTTTGCTAAGGTTATAAGCAGAAAAGAAGATAGACTGATCGGACGGAGATCCTCCGGATTTATATGAGAACTCTTTCCTGCTTTGGGGATGAATACAACTCCATGTCTTGGTTATATGTACTAACCGTAGACAGCTGTTCATAATGGTTAGTAGCCGTGGTAGCAGGATTTCAAGGTTCTATTGTAGTTCCGCAGGTATGATACCATCTAGTCCAGGGGATTTAAATGGTTTGAAGCTCTTAAAAGTCCAAAGTAGTTTTTCTTTGGTGATGATAATGTTAGTATGTGGAATGGATGTACCGATAAGTTTTGGTTCGTAAGTAAATGGTTTCCATGCTAAAGGATGTCCATTGACCATCTGGTTTTAGTAGGTAGCTAGATGTAGGTGGATTGGTGGAGAGGATTTAGCGGAGTCTAGAAGTCTCTGAGGTTTCTTCTATGTTGCCATAGAAGGCAAGCCAGGATGATCTTTTTTCCTTCCTCAACCCGCTTTTGTAAGTTTTGAGAGACAACTTGTATAGGTCTCAATCTAGCGTCTCTTTGGAACTCTTGGCTTTTTGCATTTTTCCTAAGGGTGCAATGGTTTGAGTTCCACCATGGAGGCTTGGTCTTCCCACGAGGCCTAGGGAGGGTATCCACAAGGCTGTCCAATTCTGAAATGTTACTCGGTTGTACCAAGGAGTTGGCTAAAATGTATCCAGTGACCAGTTGGTTTTTTTTTTATATGGGTTCCTAAAAACCTGTGAGTCCGGGGGAGTATCATCTAGGGTGAATTGGATGTATCTATGATCTGAAAAATAGTGCTTGTTAGAGACTCTACAGTTTCTAATCAAGTCGATGTTTTGGGAGGCTAGAGTGATGTCTAGCACTTCTTGTCTAAAATATTCAATGAGTAACTCACCTCGTTCATTGATGTTGTAGCTGATGATGAGCATTAGCAGTTTTGCGCCTCTCTGCTTCCGCAATCAGATTCCTTAGGTTGCCTCGAGGTATTGGTCTCAGATGGTCATGAGCCAGGTATGCCGAGACCAGCCAATAGTTGTTGTCTTTTGTTACCTTGAAATCTATTGAAAGCCAAATCTCTGCAGTTAGTCAAACACAAAAGGGAAAAGTCCTCTCCGTTTTATTCGCAGTTCTATATGGTGTCTTGTGAACGCAAATATGTATAATCCTGGCCACACTAACCTTACATAACCAAACTTTTGCGCTTATATTGTGCAAATAAAAAAAAATACAATGTATCTATAACATAATGACAATGTAACGAAATATGTATTATTCCACAACTGCCAATAATAAATGTTGTAGAACATATCCACAAACTAGTAGGGAAATCGCATGAAAAATCGGCTTCAGAGAACATAAAAATGCAATTAGCACACGCCGGCAGTAACATCAGTCAGCATGCAATACTTTTCACGGATACTAGTATCCGAGCGTATATGAGTTCAATAAATTGGTCAAAGGGAGTCATTAATTATTATTATTCGTCGAGGATGTGTTGCATGACGAATGTGCGAACAAAAGGCGTATGTAGTGCGATTGGGGGCATTCAAATATAATTGGCCGCCAATTTGTTGATATTCATGCTCGAGCTGATGCCGATGGGGTAATTTACATTTTGAAAGGATTTTAATTGATTTTTATGTGTGTGTGTGGATGGATAAGTTTCATTGAAATAATTGGTTTTTCTATCCAAGAGGGATGCACAACAAAAGCGCTGCTAAACGTTACGTTCGCTACACGGTTAATAAAGCTTCTCGTATATAAATGGCGCGATTGAAACGCAATTTTTTGTGTGATGTTCAACAATTTGTTGACACCGATATACCATGAATAGATTAGAATTTTAATGTATCCCTGAAATGCAATACACGAAACACAAAAATAAGTACAAACAGCTAGGAAATTACATTAAAATTGGATAATGTATGGCGGGCGGGTTGTGTGAATAATTTTATTCAAATTTGCCTTTGGGTTCTTCTTAAATAGTGATGCGAGTGGGATCGTGCATGCAGCACGTGATGCTTTATCTAGATCTTTTTCAATTGCTTGCTTTATATGGAGAGATACGATATCAGTGTCTGAAGATGTGTATTTTACTCAATTAAGACCGACAAGACGTTCAAAGTTCAATGGTTCAGGGAAGATGACTGAAACCCTCGCACACAATAAATGCAAGCGCACATGACTATGACTAAGATGGAACACGCGTTTTCGTTTTTATTTGGAAAGAAGAATGATCTAAGGAAAGTTCTTGGAGGCAAGAATAATTACTGTTGCGTGACTTTTTTTTTTTTTTACTTTTAGTGGGACTTTAATTTGTTTGAAGATATTCTTACAAACTGTATTTACGCAGTGATCAACTCGGGAGTAGAGAAAAAAGTTGTCAAGCCAATTCATACAAGCTTGGTCATGCTTACTTTGCTACCACTTTGGGTAAGTTTTTGCGAGGTGGATTATATGTCTTCTAAAATATTTATGAGCGATTGCATAACTTGCAGGAGGGTAGATAGAGTAGTTAGGCTCACGATGAGTAGTAAAATCAGTTTCAAAACAAAATAAAATATTTAAAACCTGAAACGCGCGTTTTCAAATTGTTTGACACGTCTATTTTCTTTCAGATTTTATCACGCGCTCTCTAAATGGATTTATATAGGGTGCACCATCTAGGTATGTAAATATTGAATAATTTTCATATTTTTCAACCGATTGATCTGACATGTATTTGAAACATCTTTTCAGTACATTTTTTACCATCGCTCTATCGTCGAAAATGCCGCCTGAGAACACTATTCGTCGTTGGTGTCGCATTTTGTTGAGCACGTCGACATGCCGTTCATCAACGTCCATGAGGTTTCAATGACTTGGTTGAAGCGGTAACAGAGATTATTGCCGATAACCCACATTTGTTGTATCATCACGGCGGCACACCTCCATCCGATGGTGCAAATTTTCGATGACGCTGAGGAATAGTTGAGGTTCCATGCCGTTAATGTGCCGAATTATCTCATCCTTTAGCTCTTGAATTGTTGCCGGCTTATCGACGTACGCATTTCCACTTAAAAAAAACCCCAAAGAAAGAAGTCCAACGGTGTCAAATCACATGATCTTGGGGGCCAATTGACATCGCCATCACGTGAGATAACACGGCCATTGAATTTATCGCGCAAAAGAGCCATTGTTTCGTTAGCTGTGTGGCAAGTGGCACCGTCCTGTTGAAACCACATATCGTCCACATCCATATCATTCAATTCGGGCCATAAAAAGTTCGTTATCATCTCACAATAGCGAACACCATTCACAGTAACTGCCTGACCGGCATCATTTTGAAAAAAATACGGCCCGATGATGCCGCCAGTCCATAAACCGCACCAAACAGTCACACTTTGTGGGTGCATTGGTTTTTCGATAATCACTCTTGGATTTTCATTTGCCCAAATATGGCAATTCTGCTTATTGACGAATCCACTGAGGTGAAAATGTGCCTCATCACTGAAGAAGATTTTCTTCGAAAATTGATCATCTATAGTCGCCATTTCTTGCCATCATTCTGACCATTGACGGCGCTTGAAATGGTCAAGAGGCAGTTCTTGAGTCAATTGAACCTTGTAATCGTCTTTATGCAGAATGTTCTTCAACGACGATCGTGAGAGGTGCAATTGTTGGGCACGATGACGAGTTGAGGTGGACGGCTCTTCAGACACACTATCGCGAACAGCAGCAATATTTTCTGCAGAACGAGTGTTTTCATATTTCCTACAGACCCGGTTTGGTCAATTTTTTGCACGATTTTTTTCGATTATACGCACATTTGGACGATTAAATTGACCGAAAAAATCACGAAGTGCGCGATATGCATTTTGAACGCCCATTTTCATAATAAGCCTGAATAACTTTAACGCGTTGCCCGATTGTGTATCTTTCCATGGTTCAAATTGAATTAGTCTGAAATTGAGAAATGTCAAATGAAATGCAGAAAAAAACTTGACGTTTAGGTGTGGTTCACATTCAACATCGGTCCTTAAAATTTAACCACCGGTTACAAGCACTTGGTTGTATAATAGCAGCTTGTTATCAAAGCTATGCTTCGAATATTTTCCGAGCAACTAGTACAGTTCTCTGTATGTATTTATTTTTAAGGTCTTCGCATTTCTTTTTCTACATGAATCGATTTACTCTCGTTAAGTACATCCACCAGGATTTTGTCCATTCATTAACCTCGTTGAGAGCGTTTTCTAATTTCGTATTTGTTTCCTCTATTGTTGTGCTAACTGTAGCAGTATCGTCAGCAAACGTGGCAACTATTGTGTCATATGTTTGTGGTATATCACGAGTGAATAGGAGGTACAAGAGTGGTCCAAGGACGCTTCCTTGTGGTACGCCTGCTTTTATTTATTTTTACTCTGAATATTCGTTTCCAAGTTTTACACAGAAGAGTATATGCTCAAGATACGACAACAGGATTTTATATAATTTGTATTGGAGGCCTCTACGCCAAACCTTGTCAAAAGCTTGCGACACATCAAGAAATACGGCTGAGTAAATTTTCTTTTCTTTGAAAGCTTTCTCAATTACCCCCTCCGGGTTAGGGGTCAGAATATACCCGAGGTAAGGCATGCCTGTCGTGGAAGGCGACTAAAATCTACTCCCCGTATACCGAGTGTAAAGCGTATATATACAACAAAAATGCAATGAGTACCACGAAAAGATTTAATACCCCAGGTGGCAATTCAGTTTCACTGGAAAATCCACCCTCTACGGAGGTCGGCTCTACGGATTTTGGGGAGAGCCAATTATTGCAAATGTGTAACCCTTTCGGGAAAAGTTCAAGGGTAACGAGGTAACCTACATCTGGGTCTCAAAAAATATGTGTGTCTCAAGGAGCTCGACAACACCAGAAGTGTCAGCCCACGAAAAACGAGACTCAATGAAAAATAAGAGCCTAAAGGAAGAAAACGACGTTCTTCGAACAAGGCTTAATAACGTCGAACTGATCTGCGAAGAGCTTCGTAAAGAAATTCTCCATCTAAAGGAAGAAAATATGACTCTGAAGAGTTCATTTAAAATACCTAATGAGCAAAAACCAAGTTTAAACGGCCCCGTGAATTCGGAACACCACACGGATGAAGAAGAACTCAGTCGCGAAACTGACTGGATCTTAAAGAAGAGACCAGTAAAAAAGAGGAAAGCTGTATCCTCTCCTGAAATAATAAACCGCGACAAAGAGATTATTAACACAGCAAAACAGCTAAAACAACGTCCCCCACCGCCAATTAATGTGATCGGTATTGACGACTTTAACAAGTTGCATACCTTGATAAAATCGTTGCCATTATCGGGCTACCAAGTAACTTCGCTAAGAAAAAATACATGGAAAGTCTGCGTTACAGACCCTGAAAGTTACCGTCTATTATCTCGCAAGCTTAATACCGATAAAATAGAATGGTATTCCTTTGAAAACAAATCTGTAAGGCCTTTAGACGTTGTAGCTAGAGGGTTACATGCGTCGTGCTTAAAGGATGATATTGTAAACGATCTGAAGAACAGGCAATATAAAGTTTTAGATGCCGTTAACATTGTCAAACGAGACCAAAAGCAAAAAGATGGCGAAGGAAATGTAATAAAACGCGGTCTTCATTTATTTATACTCACTTTCGATAGAACAGAAAGTCTGAACAAAATTTATGAAATAAAAACAATACTTAATATTGTTGTAAAAGCCTATGCGTAAGGATTCCAAACTAGTTCCCCAGTGCAAGCGCTGCCAAGGATACAATCATACGCAAAGCTATTGTCAAAAAGAACCGCGGTGTGTAAAATGTGCCGGAAATCATCTGACGGTAGATTGTATGTCAGATAAGAAAACTCTTGCTATCTGCATTAACTGTAAAGGCAATCATCCGGCAAATTATCGTGGCTGCGAAGTAGCTAAAGAGTTGCAAAAAAGACGGACGAAATTTAATAGTATTAATTCACAGAAATTAAATTTAAACAAGCAAAAGCCTAAAATTCCGATTAAAAAAATGTCGAAGACAAAGACAGGCCATAATCGGAAAACCTAAATTTTCACAAACTACGCGGCCATCAGATATCCGTTCGGAGCTTGTACATCCAAAACCAACAAACGTATGCTCAAGCTACTTTCAAAACTTGAGGAACAAAGCAAAACGAATACAATTATTTTTGACAGGCTCGTTAAGCTCGAAAATAGTATTCGCAATAGAAGTACCCCACCTTTAACATGAATAGATTGCTTAAAATTCTTACGTGGAATGCCAATGGCCTTTGGCAAAAACTTGGAGAACTTGAATTATTTATGCAGGAAAAAGATATAGACATCTGTTTAATATCCGAAACTCATGCAAAGAGCAATTCGAACTTAAAAATTAAAGGTTACCTCGACTATCATGCTCTACATCCATCGAATAAGGCTAGAGGTGGAGCCTCACTATATATAAAAGAGTTTATCGAACATTGAACTAGAAATCGAAACAATGCAAGTTAGCTCTATACAAGTCAAAAGCAGACAATCCTTTCTGAAGATATCGTCTATTTACTGCCCACCACGATGCAAGGTTGAGAAAATTGACTTTGAAAACTTGCTTAATATCCTTGGACAACGTTTTGTCATCGGAGGGGACTTTAATGCAAAATATATATTCTGGGGATCTAGATGCATATCACAGAAAGGTAGGATGCTTTATGATGTAGGTAGAAAGTATAATACCGAATTTCATTCTACGGGAAAACCAACTTACTGGCCAACTGATGTTAGAAAAATACCGGATTTGATCGATTTTTTCATTGTAAAAGGTCTGCCGTCCAATCGAATCAAAGTTGAAGAATGCTTTGATCTTTACTCTGATCATTCTCCAGTCATTTTAACAACGAGCGAGTCACTGATTATAAATGAAAAACAACCCAGATTAACAAACGCGAAAACCAACTGGGAAGGTTTCAAAAACGATATTGAAAATAATATCCGACTGGGTGTATCGCTTAGAACCCCATTGGAACTCGAAGTCGCTGTTGACTCATTTATCAATACCATCCAAAAAGCAGCATGGAATAATACTCCTCAACAGAACAAAATTCTGAGCTATAGTAAAATTAAGTACCCCCGAGAAATACAAGATTTAGTAGGACAAAAAAGAAAAGCTCGTAAAAGATGGCACCAAACTCGTGCCCCGCAAGATAAAACACATCTCAATCGGTTGAGTAATTTGCTATCAAATTCGATTAAAAATTTTAAAAACCATGCAGTAGAAACTTATCTGCAAAGCCTAACCGCTGGGAAGGAATCGAATTATTCGCTCTGGAAAGCAATTAGAGTCATAAAACGGCCAAAAATCGCTGTGCCGCCAATTAGGGTAACTCAAGACGTTTGGGCAAAAAGCGATAAGGAAAAAGCTGACGTTTTTGCCTCACATCTTGAGGAAACATTTAAGCCATTTGATGGTCCAGCGCAAAATGGAAACATTAATATATTCGAGAGTACAACCGATAATAACATAGAAAGATATGCAAGTATTGCCGAGATTAAACGGGAAATACAGAAACTAAAGCCTAAAAAAGCTCCGGGTTATGACCTCATTACAGGAGAACTTCTTAAAATGTTGCCTCGGAAAGCATTAACTAAGCTTCTTTTTATTATAAATGCAGCAATCAGATTAGAATACATACCAAGACAGTGGAAAGTCGCGGAAGTGATTATGGTTCTAAAACCAGGAAAATCACCAAATGAAATAAAATCTTACAGGCCTATTTCACTTCTTCCAATAATTTCAAAAATTTTTGAACGGATATTACTCGGTCGCTTACACCCCATAATTGAACAGAAACGTCTTTTACCTGACCATCAATTTGGGTTTAGAAGTAAACATTCAACGGTGGACCAAGTACATCGAATTACAGATGTAATTGAGAAAGCTTTCGAAGAAAAGAAAATTTGTTCAGCCGTATTTCTTGACGTGTCGCAAGCTTTTGACAAGGTGTGGCACTCAGACTACCTTGGGCACGTGCTCAACGTGTCTATGAAGATTTCCACCAGCCCACGGAAATAAAAAATTACATCAGAAATTCGTTGTACTTTGTCCACAGTCGAATGTTAACTTCGAAACCCAACTTGTTGGTCATGTAAACGGTGTTTCAGTTCAATAATGGGGTGTAAGCAACCGAGTAATATCCTTTCAAGAACGGTTATAGTGTCGAATACATTAATTTTTTGATTTTGGGCTAGACCATCAAAGGGCTTAAATGTTTCCTCACGATGAGCGGCAAAGACGTCTGATTTTTTCTTATCGCAGCTGCTTTTTGGACTGTATCGATAAAGGACTCAAGCGACTTCGAGTTCCAATGTTTTCCTTTCCGATTTTAGCATTGAAATCCCCGAGTACAACTTTTACATCATACTCCCGACAGACTGCGTAGGCTCCATCCAGGAGGTCATAAAACTCCTTATTGATGGGATTTTAGCCTCGTCAGTAGGGGCGTGTACACATATTAGGCTTATGTTTTGGAAAGTAGCTTTAATGCGGATCAGAAAGGCGATCACTTATCGGCTTGAAGTTAATGTCTTTTGTCATTTTTGCGAAAAAAAAAAAACAAACTATACTCTCTAGGTAAACGTAAAAGTACCACACGCACCAAATTTACACCGCCCTACTATACATTCATATCTGCAGATACACAAAGAAGCATCTCCATGAAAGTCCATTCATCGGCTAACCCCTTGACATTAATCAGAAAGTCCAATGACTGTCATTCATTATGTCAGACGGCCAGCAGTATCATCAAACGAAACGAATCATTAAGATTACAGCCCTAATTTTCGGAATCGGGGGCATCAAGCGTGAATCTCAACTTAGTTAATTAAAGCATGAATGTGAAATGTATCACGGATGTTAATTAATGGACGGCTACATGACGCAGATATATACATGGCAATACCAACAACGTGCGTTCTAAAGTAGAATCTTCATGTTCCAAGGACGCGAACTGAAAGTATCTAATCAAAATATAATCTCGCCCCGAAACCGATACTTATTCAAAGTTTGGATAGTTCATTCGCAGGTTGTGCCGTCGTTAAGGAAGCCTTAGGAGTATTACAGATTTGATGATGTTTGCCAATAATAATGTTTACACGCACATGTTCATTATTTTCGAGGAACCTTTGAAAGGAGTCTGAAATTTTACAGAATTTCAAACGCATGCACCCATCAAATTGCAAATTAGATGCTCTCTCAGAGGTAGATACAAAGTGTTGCATACGGGCGTAGATTTAAATTTGAGCGAGAATGTAAGTTTGGCAGCTATGGTTCCTTTTGAAAACATTTCATCTCACATGGTTCCCTATATTTGCATAAATTATTCCAATGAATACATGCATCTGTTAATTTCTATGCAAGTACTCGATTGCAATGCGGTAGCAGAGTCAGCGAAAGTTGTAAGGCCTTAGCTTGTATTTCGGTGAAGTCAGGTGTTTAAGTGTGCGTAGTCAAATGTGATTAGGGAGAAATTAGATATTAAATTACTCAGTAAGGATAAGACAGAGATAGGGAAACGACTAAATATTTATGATGCACATGATAATAAGAAATTTGTTATTCATGTGTTTAGATGTAGATTGTTCTGATTTTCTGACGGCTACATTAGTATTCTCTTTGTTGCTTGAACAATGTTTCCGAATATGAGATATCTTTTTGGTAAACAGATGTTTGGAAACTTATTTAGACCCACAAATGCATATCGCTTTTACTGTAGAAATTAGTTTTCACAACCTGAACCACTAAACTTGTTGGGGTTGTCACAACTGCAGTTGTGTTCTTAAACTTTTGGGGATAGGGAGAAATTTTAGGGGGTGTTTTTATGTTTTTGGAAATCTTTAAACTTGCGGGGATGTGGCAAACACATAGGCCTGTGTGTACCATTAACATATTTTCCGACCTATTTCCAAGTTGTAATTGAAATTTCCAACGAAGATATCCTACCAGTTACCCAAGATGAACTGGTGTCGGCGTGCAAAACGATTGGACGCGAAAAGTTTGCAATATTTGCCCAAGTTTTTCAAGTGTAAAGCCGTTAATTTTTTTCTTCTTATTGCCTGACAGTCAAAATTTCTGGTGGGAGAGTGCTGCCAGTACAAAAATTAGTAAAATCTCATAGGGACTTGTATTTGGACCACCCTAAACAACGTCCGCACGAAAAACGTTCCCTATAGTCCAAACCATACTTTTCTCAATATGGTAACAATTCCTCCCACCACCATCCCTAAGGAATAAATGCCTTATCCATATAAAATACACTCACTCACCTATGTCTCAACATGTATACTGACTATCGGACCATGTGTCTACAGGATGGGGGAAAAATGTTTAAAATATCATATCCTGTTTGTTTGCCATAAGCAGGGAGGACGAGAGAGCAGATTCGAGGATAGGGTAAACTGGGGCACATTTGCCTTTGGGATTTTCAGTGTGAACGCAGCCTTTGAGAAGAAAAGTTGCGATGTCGAACGAAGCCACATTTAATATAAAGGGACGAGTAACACGCGTTTTTGTGATTTCTGAATTTATGACTTTCTGAATTTATGGGAGGAGATTTTAATGCCAAAAATAAGTATTGGGGATCTAGACTAACCAATACTAGAGGAAGAGCTTTACTTGAAACAATTAAAGAATGTGGCAGTAAATATCATTCGGCGGGAAAACCTACCTACTGGCCAACAGATAGGAATAAAACCCCAGATCTTGTCGACTTCTTTATAACAAAAAATATCTCTTCAAATAATATAAATGTGGAAGAAGGGCCAGACCTACAGTCAGATCACTCTTCAATACTTTTCACACTTGGCGATAAAATAATAATGAAAGAACAAAGCCCAACACTAGTTAATGAGCTAACTGACTGGAGCTAAAGGGTGATCCATTTCGAGGTTCCCTACTTTTTTAAAGAAAAAAACACAGAAAATGCAAATTTAATGGAGAATGTTTATTATAATTTGAAAGAACATTCTTTGGCATTTATTTTTTGAAGATTATGTCTATCAAATGTTGGCCGTTGCTACGTCGCAGATGGTCCATCCGTTGAGTCCAATTTTCGATCGCTCGTTCGAGCATTTCGACTGGTAACTGGCGAATGACACGCGTGATGTTTTCCTCCAAGGCCTGAATCGAAGCGGGTTTGTCGGCATAAGCTTTTGACTTTACATATCCCCACAAGAAAAAGTCTAACGGTGTGATATCACACGATCTTGGTGGCCAATCGACTGGCCCAAAACGTGAAATTATGTGCTCACCGAAATGTTCTCTCAATAAGTCCATTGATTGATGCGATGTGTGGGAAGTGGCGCCGTCTTGCTGAAACCAAATGTCGCCGAGATCACGAGCTTCAATTTTAGGCATCATACGTCAGTCCGAGTTGCTGCGAACGGCGCCGAATCGACTCTCTACGGTCTTCGTGTACACTCTCAGCTACGGCCGCTATATTTTCTTCACAGCGTGCTGGACGTGGTCTATTCGGTCGAATATTACCCAATAATGAATGCTGGGTCTCAAAATGGGTGATGGTGTTGCGAATAGTACGCTCAGTAGGCCGATTATGTTGACCATAAGTTGAGCGAAGTGCACGAAACACATTCCTCACAGAACGTGAATTTTCATAATAAAGTTGAACAATTTGTAAACGTTGTTCACGCGTAAGTCTTTCCATTATGAAATGCCAAACAATACTAAACAAAAATAACATGAAAGCATGACACGACTCACACGTGATCTGTCAAAAAAGGCTATTGAAAAAGTATCTCTACTTTGATCAGCCGTTACTTCAGAGAGAAGTTGGAAGAAAAAAACCCAAATGATAGCTATTGAAACAGAAGAGCAAATAGAGGAAGCAGTGCAATTATTTACAATCAATATACAAAAAGCTGCATGGGCTGCAACTCCAAAAATAACAAAAACAAAATAAAACAAAATTCATACCCTCCTGTAATACGTTGGCAACAAACAAGGGCGCCAATTGACAAAAACAAACTAAACAGGCTAAATAGTAAACTCAGAAAATCAATAATTGAATTCAGAAATGAGTCACTAAAAAAATACCTTACAGGCATAACAAATGATGCTTGTACTGACTGCTCGCTCTGGAAGGCAACAAAGAAAATGAACAGGCCAACAGCTCACATCCTACCAGTGAAAACCAGAGAAGGAAACTGGGCAAAAAGCAGTCAAGAAAAAGCAAATACTTTTGCTGAGCATCTTGAAGGCGTCTTCCAACCATATGAAGATAAAGACTATCAAGGAATGGAAGAAACGTGCCAGGAAGATGTACCAATTCGACCGGTTACGTCTAAAGTACTTGCCAAGGAAATAAAAGAAGGTATAAACATAAAAAAGGCCCCAGGGTTTGATTTAATAACGGGGGAAATTTTAAAACAATTCTCAAAAAAAATACTGAAACATCTAGCGCAGATCATAAACGCTGTATTTAGATTAAGATATGTGCCAAACATATGGAAGGTCGCGGAGGTTATAATGATTCCAAAACCAGGTAAACCACCTAGCGAAGTAACCTCATATAGGCCAATATCGATACTACCAATGTTGTCCAAGCTATTCGAAAAGATGCTGGTAAAACGCCTGCAAAATATTATTGTAGACAAATCGCTAGTACCGAGCCATCAATTTGGGTTCAGGAATAAACACTCAACAATTGATCAAGTGCATAGAATCACTGATAAAATTGAAAATGCTTTTGAAGAGAAAAAAGTATGCTCTATAGCAGCGGCTCCCAATCTTTTCTGGTCGAGGAGCACTTTTTAGGTCAAACATTCCTCGCGGAGCACTTCGTTACACTTACGCTATTTTCGCAGTTATGTATGTGTAAAAAATGCAATACTCAAATTTTTTTTTATATAACGGGTGATTTTTTAGCTGGTTTGGTTTTGGCAACACTGGTTTTGACAGCTGACGCGTGTTTAGTACCTTGTGTCACTGTCAAACAGCTTCAGTTTGGTTTGCAATTTAACCATGGATCGTCTTACAAATGAACAACGCTTGCAAATTATTGAATTTTACTATCAAAATTCGTGCTCGGTTCGAAATGTTCATCGCGCGCTGCTTCCATTTAATGATCGGCATTCTCGACCTTCTGAGCAGTCTATTCGGAAGATTGTGACCAAATTTCGCACCAAATTTACTTTGTTGGACATTAAACCACCAATACGTTTACGTACTGTGCGTAGTGAAGAAAATATTGCGGCCGTATCAGCTAGTGTGACAGAAGACCGCGAAATGTCGATTCGGCGCCGTTCCCAGCAGTTAGGCCTTTGTTACAGCACTACGTGGAAAATTTTGCGGAAGGATTTGGGCGTAAAGCCTTTTAAGATACAGCTGGTGCAAGAACTAAAGCCAGCCCACCTACCACAACGCCGAATTTTTGGTGAATGGGCTCTTGGAAAGCTGGCCGAGGATCCGCTTTTTATACCCTATCCCATAGGGAGGTATATTAGTTTTGATACATAGTTTGTAACATAGAGAAATAATTTTGCTACATATACCTCAAAGTATATGGATCGACTCAGAATCGCTAGCTGAGTCGAATTAGCCATGTCTGTCTGTCCGTCCGTCTGTCTGTTCGTCACCGATTTTTGGGCCTTAAATTTTGAGCTAGGATAATGAAATTTGGTATATAGGATCCTTGTCCGAGTCACCAGAACAAGTGTAAAAATTTTTGAAATCCGCCCACTACCACGCCCCCTTTTTAGAAAAACGTAATTTTTGGCAAAACCGTAAAGAATTTTAAAAAAGTGTCTGAACAGCATATTTACAGAATCGTAATATCTATATTTCGTTCATATAAAGTTTTTTGCCACGCCCACTTTTTGGGGGCGTTTTCAATAAAAAACTGTTTTCGGTCAAATTTTAAATTTTTCGAAAAAAATTTTTGATGCAGAGTCATTAACATTATTAATATGAACATTTCGTCTTTATACCATTTTAACCCACGCCCACTTTTTGGGGCGTTTTTATATAAAAACCATTTTTATACACTACCCCATAACATATACAGGAGAAAACCTTGTCTTTTGTAGAACCGTAAAAGTGTTTTGTAAGCAGCCTGAAGAATTTGTTGTCACTATATCATTTTTTTTATTTTATCCACATCGTGTTTTTAGCCATGCCCACTTTTTTGGGGATTCTAGTTTTATGGATAGGATGGGATAGGGTATTCAACGATCCGCACAGCGGATTGTAGCCTTCTCATATGTTTTATCGAAAAATTGTGTTCAGCGATGAGGCTCATTTTTGGTTGAATGGGTACGTAAATAAGCAAAATTGCCGCAATTGGAGTGAGGATCAGCCAGAAGCATTGCAACAGCTACCAATGCATCCCGAAAAAGCCACTGTTTGGTGCGGTTTATGGGCCGGCGGCATTATTGGGCCATATTTCTTCAAAGATGATGCGAATCGCAGCGTTACTGTCAATGGTGAACGCTACCGAGCGATGATAACAAACTTTTTTTTGCCCGAAATGGAAGTTCTTGACTTGCATGATATGTGGTTTCAACAAGACGGTGCCACATGCCACACAGCATGCGAAACAATGGCGCAATTGCGAGGCGAGTTTGGTGAACAGTTAATTTCACGTTTCGGGCCGGTCAATTGGCCGCCTAGATCGTGCGATTTGACACCATTAGATTATTTTTTGTGGGGGTATGTCAAGGCTAATGTCTATAGGGACAAGCCCGCTTCGATTGATGCACTGGAAGCCAACATCCATGCATTCATTCGTGAGATACCGGCCGATATGTGTGAAAGAGTATGCCAAAATTGGACTCAGCGGATGGGCTACCTGAGACGCAGCCGCGGTCAACATTTACAAATACAAATTTTTGGCGCAACAGGCTCGTTAGTACCCAGGGCCTAGCTTTCTCACAACCATTCATGTGTGCGTGTGTACTTCTTGCACGATGGCGGGACCTCCTGTTTTATGCCGACTCCGAACGGCTAAGTTGAGATAAGCTATTCTTGACAATTGATACTACTCGGATGATTTGTCAGATCATCACGAGAGGAGGGCCAGTGAAAAATCATTTAGGTGTTGCTACGGCTGGGAATCGAACCCAGACCTCCTGCGCGGCAGTTCATCGCACTAACCATCGCGCCACTGAGCCCCACGCGGTCAACATTTGCATGAAATTATTTAAACATTAAATTGCAAGGTTCAAACTATCGATTCAAATAAATATTTCATTCATTTTTTCGAATTTTTTTGTGTATTTTTTTTTTTAAAAAAGTTCTAAACCTCTTAAAAAATCACCCGTTATTATTAAATTCAAGTAAAACAAGTAACATCAACGAAAAAAACAAGAACAATGTTAATTAAAGAACATAAGGAATTCAATATCTAGTGAGAATAATGTGCCTGTTTGGTTTTGCATAATGCTTGTATATCTGGTTGAATTTGGGACAACTGCAACCGAATATCTGGCTCTGCATCGAGACGGGATCTATATTTTATTTTGGTTCCAACGTAGGCGGAGAATCCTGATTCGCACAGGTATGTTGTTGCAAACGGCAGAAGAAGTATTTTTGCTCTGTCTGACAAAATTTTGAATTCGTCCTTCAACATACACCAGAATTCTGATAAAGACTTCTTAGTTTCAAAATTTGCCTTTAAAGAAGAAACTGATGTCAAATCAATTAAGCACTCAAACTGCAACAATGTCAGAGATGCTGGCTTTTCCAACGCGGCGGAGTACGGGTCTGCAACCCACACATTTTCTTTAATGTTTGAATGGTATTCATCCGGAAAGTAGCTTTGGAAGTTTTCGAGCAAACTTAGCAGATGTAAATGAAACTCATTTAAAATGTCGTCAGGAATACCCAAATCTATTTCCTCTTTACATTCGCTGACCATTGGGAAGCTGTCTAGGTTTCGATTTTTTAAAGATTTCGCCCAAAACTTGATTTTCTTTTTAAATGCTTCGACCTTATCACTGGCATCGAAAACAGTTATTGTCTTTCCTTGAAGTGATACACTCAAATCATTTAATTTTTTAAAAATATCGGCTAGATACGATAATTTCAAGAGCCAACGCTCATTACAAAATCTGTCGCCCAAATCAAAGTTGTCGTTCATGAGCAAGGTTCTGACTTCAGCCCTCATTTCGAAAAGCCGCGTCAGTGTTTTGCCGCGAGAAAGCCACCTTACTTCTGCGTGAAGAAGTAAAGACGTATGTAGACTACCCATTTCATCGCACAATACTTTGAATAGCCTTGAATTCTTAGGTCGAGATTTAATAAAGTTAATTATTTTCACGCTTTCGTCTAAGACCTCTTTTTTAAGGAGAGTGGCATTTTTTTCATTGCAAGGGCATGGCGGTGTAGAACGCAGTGACTACTGCTGCATTCCTTGGCATTTTGTTTTATTCCTGAGACGGCCCCGGACGTTTTTCCAGTCATGGCCTTGGCACCGTCTGTGCACACATCCACGCAGTTAACCCATGGGATATCATTGACAATAAAGAAATTGTCTATTAATTTAAAAATTTCAGCACCAGTTGTTGTAGTTTCCAACGGCTTGCAGAAAAGCAGATCTTCTTGAAAGGACTGTTGGTATTGGTAGCGAACAAATACTATTAAAATAGCCAACCCTGCAACATCTCTTGATTCATCCATTTGCAGCGAAAATTTTGTGACTTTTATTCGCGAAAGTCAAGTAGTTTTGACATTCTCTGCTAAGTCTCCGATTCTTCGTGATATTGTGTTATTTGACAAAGGAACGGTGTCAACTAATTTTTTGGCCTATTCACCCAACATACACTCAACAATGTCCTTAACGCATGGCTTGATTAAGTTTTCAGCGATTGTATGGGCTTCGCCAGTTTGCGCAACTCGGAAACTCACTAAGTAGGACGCCATCAACGCATTTTCGTTCACTGTCTTTGAGTGGATGGTAATTATTGTTTGAGATTTTGTAAGTTCACCATACTTCCTTTTAAAAAAATCAGTCGGTTTGCTTTCGTCTCAGCAAATCCAAGATTTAAATATGAATCGTGGTACTTCCTTTTTACTGTTTTTATACCCTATCCCATAGGGAGGTATATTAGTTTTGATACTAAGTTTGTAACATAGAGAAATAATTTTGCTACATATACCTCAAAGTATATGGATCGACTCAGAATCGCTAGCTGAGTCGAATTTGCCATGTCTGTCTGTCCGTCCGTCTGTCTGTTCGTCACCGATTTTTGGGCCTTAAATTTTGAGCTAGGATAATAAAATTTGGTATATAGGATCCTCGTCCGTGCCACCAGAACAATTGTAAAAATTTTTGAAATCCGCCCACTGCCACGCCCCCTTTTTAGGAAAACTTATTTTTTGGCCAAACCGTAAGGAATTTCAAAAAAGTGTCTGAGCAGCATATTTAGACAATCCTAATATCTATATTTTTAGTAAAAAACGCTTTTTGTCCAAATTTTAAAACTTTCGAAATTTTTTTTGATGCAAATACTTCCGCAATGGTAATATAAATATTAGGTCCATAGATCATTTTCACCTACGCCCACATTTTGGGGGCGTTTTCTTACAAAAACCATTTGTATACCCCATCCCAAGGCATTAGCAATAGAAATACGTTGTTTTTTGTCGAACCACAAAAGATTTTGAGAAACTGTCTGAGCAATATATTGTGACAATGTCATTTTCTGTATTTCATCGCCATAAGGCCTATATTTTGAGGATATTAATTTAAAGGATGGGATGGGATAGGGTATTCAACGATACGCATAGCAGATTGTAGCCTCTCATATGTTTTTCCTTGGCTCTAGAATAGAACAATAAATGGAAAACGAGCAAATTCACAAATCTGAATTGAGGATAACAACAGAAAAAAATATTATAAATCCAACAAAACGCATCTAATACAAATGCGGTTCTAGCGACAGGAAACTTCCCATTATGAAATGAACAAATATGGTTTTGTATTATGTACCTGCCAGTTGCTGACTCTTTAGTAACTACTGGGGGTGCTGTTAAGGAGCTTTCAGCGGTCATTTTTAACGACCCAGACTTTAGCCAGCGATCCATAGTACCTATTATTTTTGATCTCTCACAATCTTTTGATCTTTTTACGTCGATAGATCCACAAAGTCACATCAATGTACAAAAAAAACAAATAAAAAGTAAAATTCACGCACTAAAAGCAAAATATAGATTAAATACACCGCACTACGATTAGTTTTAACCTGTATAAATAGATACCGACCCAACAAAAACCGTCTATTGGGCGCGTTTAATACCAGAGAAACGTCGTCCCAGTACAAATTTCAGTTAGCGTCAGCGTATATGGTCGTCTCTGGTACGTCTCTTTAATAATTTTCATTTTTCGGGGATTCCCACATCTTTTTACACGAATTATTTTTTAGTTTGTTTGTATGTATTGATTAAATGAACGTTTCAAATTCGATTGCTGCGATTAAAATGACAAGTTCAGAAGCACAAAATGAAATAGTCACTAGTGTAATGGAATTTTGCTATTTCGTTTTTTTTTTATTTTGCCGCGGAGCACCAGGATATCCTTCGCGGAGCACACTTTGGGAAGTGCGGCTCTACAGTATTTCTTGATATATCACAAGCTTTCGACAAAGTATGGCACAAAGGATTGATCTATAAATTACAAAAGCAACTGCATATTCTACAGCGATTTTTCAGAATTAAACAAGAAACAACATACTCAACATTAAGAGAAATTAAGGCTGCTGTACCTCAAGGCAGTGTTTTAGGTCCAGTACTATATCTCCTATTCACTAGTGATCTACCAGAAAGTGACGAAATCACTCTAGCTACCTTTGAAGACGATAATGCTATACTTTCTGTAGGAGAAACTGTGGAAATAGCTACAAAAAAGCTTCAAAAGACAGTAAACAATATCTCAGAATGGACGAAAATTTGGCAGATCAGATTAAATGACCTGAAGTCAGTTCATATAAATTTTACGTTAAAAAATGTACCACACATTCCAGTATACATAAATAGTAATGTAGTGGAATATTCAAATACAGCTAAATATTTAGGGATGACTCTAGACTCCAAACTGCGCTGGAAAGCACATGTAAAGAAAAAAAGAGATGAGTTAAACATCCGCTACAGTAAAATGTATTGGCTTATTGGGAGATACTCACCCTTATCCAATTACAATTAATTATTGCTATATAAGCAAATTCTTAAACCAGTATGGCTCCAGCTGTGGGCATGCACGTGCAAGACAAACTTACTAAGTATGCAAACCTTCCAAAACAAAGTACTACGGAGCATAGTTAACGCACCGTGGTACATACGTAACACCGATCTACATAGACCCCTATATATTGAATTGGTTGAAAAAGTAGCTCTACGACCCAGAGATAGGCTTCTCAGCCATGTTAATTTAGAAATAGCACAGCTTTTAAGAACCGACAATATATTGAGGAGATTAAGACGGGTTAAACCCCTTGATCTATGTAGCTAAAAATATATATAATTAAAAAAAAAAATTTGTTACAAACTAAGTATCAAAACTAATATACCCCTATGGGATAGGGTATAAAAAGAAAAAAAACAAGAAATACTGAAACTTAGGTACAGTTTCAAACAAAACTCATAGAAATCCGACCAACGTCGGAATTTCTTTTAAATTTTATATTTTTATAAAATATAATACATGTGAAAAATAAATCGCTGATGAGTCTAACGACTAGGTGCGATTCCTTGAAGACATACAAAAGTCAGTCTTATGGAGGTTTTTTAGATCGGGTTAAAGTCCCTCACTATTGCAGAAGGTTCCCTCGCGATAAAACCTCTACAATGTCATTCGATGATTTTTCCTTCCAGCGAACCCCCACAAAAAAAATTTATTCATGCTTATTTCAAAGATATGGTTAGAAACTACAAGAGAAAGACAAATAGGGGTGCAATCGACGAAAAAATGGTAAAGAGGGCTATTTCAGAAATACGTAATAAAAACTTGAAACGCCAACATCAGTAGCTGAAAAAATATTTATAATGCGAATGAAAAATCAGGATCCCTTAAAAGGGGTCAAACGATACTTTCAACAAATTTGTGTCAAGTCTATTAACATTAGCTGTCCAACAAGTTGGGAAATTAAAAACAAAACAACAGTAGATGATTGGTTTTACATACCTACTTACTTAAGAGGCACTAAAGTCTTGAATGAACCTGGGCCCATGGTTCATGCCTCTCCAATTAGCCCGGTCCTTAGGTAACTGCCTCCAGTTGCGTACTCCAAGTCGGTTGAGATCGGTTTCTACTTGTGCGCGCTACTTAAGGCCACTGTCTGGCAGGCAATCAAAGACTCTGTGAGCCGGGGTACTGCTGTCCATTCGTTCTACATGTCCTACCCATCTTAAACATCCAATGCGGATTTTTTTTGGCTAGGGGCATGTCGTTGTACAGCTCGTGATGATCAGGGTCTTACATATGATCTCTTTAGTAGTTCGAGTGATGGCTTTACTATTGAATTGCCTTCTTAGCCCGATGAAACAGCGGTTGGCAAAAGTAATTTTTCGTTTCATTTTTGACGAGACATTGTTGCCAAAGTTATTTGAGCCTAGGTAGACAAAACCCTGTACTACCTCAAAGTTATATCTGTCAATGGTGACGTTCTGTCCAATTCGTCGATGTTGTGTGTCCTTTCGTGTGGACAGCATATACTTAGTCTTACCCTCATTTACTGCTAAACCGATTTTGCCACTTCCTTCTCTATACTAGCAAATGTGGCTATGACATCACGTTGAGTCCTACCAATGATGTCAATATCGTCGGCGTATGCTTGTAGTTGCACCGATTTTTGAAAAATTGTGCCTCTGGTGTTGGCTCGAGAGTTTTGCACAATCCTCTCAAGAATCAAATTAAAGAAATCACATGACATCGCATCGCCTTGCCTAAATCCTATTTTGGTACACAATGGGAGGTATACCAAAACTAGAGTTCGTCTGTATAAATGCTGTCGTATGAGGGTTTGAAATCGATAAATAGGTGGAGGATATCGATTTGGAATTGGGTTTTTTCCAGGATCTGCCAAAGTGTGAAAATTTGATCGGTTGTAGACTTTCCTGGCCTAAAACCACACTGACAAGGGCCGATCGGGTTGTTGGTATACGGTTTCATGCATTCACATATTACGCAGATAGGATCTTACAGGCAATGTTGAGGAGACTTATGCCTCTGTAGTTGGCGCAGTTCAGAGGGTCTCCTTTTTTGGGCAAACATATGCTGAGGTTCCATTCTTCAGGCATACTTTTATCCGACCAGATTTGGCTTATGAGTTGGTGGATTTCGCCAGCTTTCTAAAGCTCAGCGGGAAGGCCGACATTTCCGACGGCCTAATTAAGCTTGAGTTAAGATATTGCTATCCTCACTTCACTTAGGTCGGGTGGTTGGCAGTTTTCGCTGCCGTTGCCAATATTAAATGGTTCGTTCTGCCTGACAGCGGAATGTTGTTCGTCATCGCCGTTAAACAGTGTGCAGAAGTGGTTCTTCCATATCCTCAGCATCGACTGTGTCTCAACTACGATATTTCCTTTAAAAATGTTTAAATGCATTTGACGGAGTAAACAACTGCTTTCTAAAAATAAAATGCGTTTTACAAAAGCCATCGCGTCGCACGACGCGAATACGCGTAGCCATGAACGCAGGCGAACTGCCGCGCAGAAGGTCTGGGTTTGATTCTCAGCCGTAGCAACACGCTATGGAAATAATTATCAAAATGACTGGCACTGAATATCCGGCCTGCAGTGTGATCTGACAAATCATTCGAGTAGTATCAATAATTGTTAGGAATAGATTATCTCAACTTAGCCGTTCGGAGTCGGCATAAAACATAAGGTCCCGCCATCATGCTAAAAGTATACAGGCACACATGAATGGTTGCTAGAAAGCTCGACTCTGGGTACTAACGAGCTGTTGCACCAAAAATTTGTATTTATTCTAAGAACCCATTTATGAGGGAGAAATTTTAGAAGTCCACAATGATTATTCTGACACTGTTAACTATCTACGGAAATAATCATTTGCAGGTTGGGTTTTTACTAAACCAGTCGTTGAAGATATTTCTTTGACGTTAAGTAGTGAAATCAAATTTAAACTACCACAACCCAGAAATCCAGCCTCCACTTCTCGCTGTCATCAAAAATATTTATTTGATGTTAACTTCGGCAAACCCTATCTTAAATAAGATATTTAAAAAAATTTTTTTTAGAAAATTGATTTATTTTATGTTTCTTTAAATTGTTAAAATAAATAACTTGACAAAACGACTTTAAAAAAATATATATAAAGTTATTATAAAACTAAAATGTATCTGTGAATCTTATATAGAATAGTCAATTCATCATATTTTAAAAAAAACATTGGAATTTATCTATAATTTTCGGAAATATGGACCATTAAAAACTAGGGGTCAATATGCCCCAGTTTCCGCTACGTAGATACGTGGGTGTGCGAAATTTACACCAACACCACGTGAACGGCCGGCGCCGGGGAAGCAAAATATTTTTGTCAACTTGCCAACTACACAAAATCGAGATCCGGAAATGCCATTTGTGAAATCGCAGAGCCAGGCGTTTGGAAATTAGATTGTACGACAGGAATATTATTGCTCCTGTCCTGTCAACAACAAACCGGTGGTGTGTGCGTTTTGTGTTGAACAACTACACACAGCTGACGCCGAGTACATTTTTGGTAACACACACACAAGGTATCAGCTACATTGGAATGGACAGGGAATATAGAATAAATTTGAGTATACATACGATACGAGTAGAGTACTGCCGCATCACTGGACTTTGCAGCACAATTGCAGCATGCACCAAGTGCGTGTAACATGCATTTTCAACATTCCAATTATAAGTAGAAAACAAAACGATTTTCCAGTTTTACCAACGGTTTTAACTTGTCAAGGCCCCTGTTTATATATGTGCGAGGAATGTGTCCCTTTTCAATAGGTTCACGGTTCAGCTCGTTCATTTACTTAAATTCATTTTTTTTTTATTTTGTGTATTGTGCCAAAAAGTGCGCATTATGTGCTTAAATTTGAACGAAAAATTCGCACACTTAAAATTCAATCATTAAATTGCTGAGACTCCACTCTTAGAGGACTCCACTCTTAGATAGTGTTACACAAAAATGTTTTAATTGATCGCCTCTGTCCATTAAACAAAATTATCGCAATTATTGAAATAACGGTATAGATTTTTATTATGTAGTTATATGTTTTAATGGGTGGATATTATAAGTGCCAGACTTATAGCGCCAATACACCACACATGCATGCATGCTCAATCTTAAGCATGCACGCTCGCGCTTCCTCCACACACTATTCATGCAAAATGCGCAGTAATTCGTGTGTTAATCGCTGACTGAGGCAGGTCGTACTGTAAAAATATATTCTCCGAGCGATGCTGTTCTCATAACTGCTCAATTTCGCACACACACCAGACAGAAAGATCAAATTGTTTTGAAATCACTCATGCCGCATGCACAACCACAAAGTTAGCACCACACACTCTCAGTTTGCATGCGCAATCACTATATTGCGCATGTGGACGCTATTAGGCAAGAAGTCTTATGTTTCCAAGACATTAGTCTTATGACACTCCAGGAACGATGTTCGCAAGTCAAGAACGAGGCCTACAAGGCTCAGTTGCAGCTGAAGACGAGAGCTGCCATTGAGCTCTATGGGCAGAGAAGAAGGGAAGAACACCGGCTTTTCAGAAAGAAGAAAAAAGAGCAAGAAAAGCGCGAGATTGAGGATATAGAGAGGTGCCACTCCAGGAACGATGTTCGCAAGTTTTACCAAAGTGTAAAACGTCAAAGCCAAGGATACAAGGCTCGTTCATCTCGGTGCAACTACTAGCATACGCCGACGATATTGACATCATTGGTAGCAGTTAACGTGATGTCATAGCCACGTTTGCTTGTGTAGAGAAGGAAGTGGCAGAAATTGGTATAGCAGTTAAATAGGGTAAACTAAGTATATGCTGTTAACACGAAAGGACACACGACATTAACGAAATGGACAGAACGTCACCATTGACAGATATAACTTTAAGGTAGTACGGGACTTTGCCTACCTCGGCTCCGCTATTAAATCTGACAACATCTCTTCAGAAATAAAACGAAGAATTACTCTTGCCAATCGCTGTTTCTTCGGGCTAAAAGGCAATTCAGTGGTTAAGCCCTCACTCGAACTACTAAAGAGATGCTATATAAGACCCTGATCATCCCATTCCTTCTCAACGGCGCTGAAGCATGGACCGTATCAAAAGCGGATGAAGAAATCCTTGATCGATTCGAGAGGAAAATTTTTCGAAAAATCTTCGGTCCCGTTTGCTTTGACGGGCTATGGAGACGAAGATTCAACCAAGACATATACGAGCTGTAGAGCGACATACCCCTAGTCACAGCTAGGACATGTAGAACGAATGGATACCAATACTCTTGCTCGCTGAGTCTTCGTTTCCCTAATCCTTTTCAAATATTGACCGCAACTGCGACGCAGCTCGCCCATGCGGACGATCCTGACAAATCTACAAAAACCTTAGGCTTTACGTAGCCTCAAAGTAAAAAGTCTAACGGTGTAATATCGCATGATCTTGCTGGCCAAGTCAAGCGTGAAATTAATTGTTTACCGAAGCGCTCTCTCCATGTGTCCATTGTTTCACAGGCTGTGTGGCAAGTAGCGCCGTCCTGTTGGAACCAAATGTTGTCGAGATATCGGGCTTCTATTTCAGCCAAAAATAGTCCGTTATTAAAACGCGTTGAGGAACTCCATTTAAAGTGACGTCGGTGCCAACCTCATTTTTGAAGAAATACGAACTGATGACCCCGTAAACCACGTACACGGTTGTTTTGAGTGGATGTAACTGCAGCTCTTGAACATCTTCCATTTTTCCTTCGGTCCATATATGGCAATTTTGCTTGTGCACGTATCCATTGGGCCACAAATGGGCCTCATCGAACAAAGTGTTGGTCGAAAATAGTGGATCTTCAGCAAGTCTGTCGAGAGCCCATTCACTGAATTTGCAAACATTGTTCGGGTTTAAGTCTATCCATGATGAAATGTCAATGAATAGGAATACTGAATAAAAATCACATGTCAACTTGGAACGAGTCACGCGTCATCTGTCAAAAAACCTATTTTGAAAAATAAAGTCCTCTTGATTGATCACCCGTTATAATGTATTATAGCGTTTTTGATTGGGATACAAAAAGCACTCTTTTTATACTCTAGAGCACTTTTTTTACTCTAGATCTATTTTTTCGTTTTCGACTGGGTTGCAAAAAGCACTCTTTATTTACTCTAGAGTACTTTTGAAGAATCTGGATTCCAAGTCAGATTTACACCAACATGCACCAACACAAAAACATTTAACATCTGATTTATGTCACTTTGAAGTTTGCATTTCGCAGTTTGATTTGTGTTTTTTTGTTATTTCTGCGAAAACTATAATTAGAAACTAAAATATTTTTGGATAATCATGTTCTAAAATTCATAAGCTTTGTTTTGACACCAACTCGCCAATGGTTGAAATTATAAAAAAGCCGCAATGAGTAAAAGAAAATTTCAAATGATGGTTTACATTGATAGCTAATTGCGGCCTAAAGATAAACAATAAGCTGTCAAATGGCACACTTACACACACACAAAACCAGAGTAACCTCTTTAATGTTCGATTGGGACGGGTAAAATCTGAAATCTGAGAGTAAATCTAAAAATCCAAATCGAAAACGCTATTAAATACGAATACGCACCTATTATGTTCTCGAGCCCCTTAAAGTAAACTGTACAAGTACTGGAGCCGACTAATTGTAGATCATTGCATAGTCTTAGGGTTCATACGATACAAATTTAATTTAAGTTTGGGAGACACTGGTGGCCTTTCAGCGGAGTCCAAAACCGATATTTATTTAAAATGTTAACTTTTTATTTTGTTTGTGTTTCTGCTTGCAAATGTTTAACAATTTTATTTTTTAGTCAAATTTTCTGGTTAAATAAAAAAATTAGAAACTTGGTCAAACAAATGAAACGTAAAGGTTTTAAGTTTGCCAAATTGGTTAAGTACTTTAATTATAATTGTAATAATAATAGTAATCACGACTTAAATGATGAAGAGGATTTTTGACCTTCTTTTTCCGATACAGTATAGGTACAAAATTTCTTCTCGAATGTGAGAAAGAAATACGATGGGATGGGCCGGTCAAAAAGAGGATGAAAAACTGTGACATCTACTATGGACCGTGTTATAGTGAGCAGAAACAGCGACTATTTGGATGCGGATTTGTTATTAGTGCCAGACTTAGGCAAGAAGTCTTAAGTTTTCAAGACATTAGCGAACGCATTGTAACAATCCGCATCAAGGCCAAATTCGCCAACATAAGCCTTATATGCGCTCATGCTCCGACGGAAGAAAAAGATGATATAACTAAGGATTGCTTCGATGAGCTCCTCGACAAAACCTATGAGCGACTACCAAAGTACGATGTTAAAATCGCGGTTGGAGATTTTAAAGCAAAGGTAGGAAGAGAAGACATCCTTAGCAGTACTGTCGGAAAATATAGCCTACACGACAACACGTCTGGTAACGGACTTAGGCTAATTGACTTCGCTACGGAACGAAATGCCACTATAGCCAGCACACGGTTTCCTCACGTCGATATCCACAAGGGGACATGGCGGTCTCCAGATCAACGAACAGTCAACCAAATTGATCACATTGCGATAGACAAGAGGCACGCATCCAGTATTTTGGATGTTCGAACATTCCGAGGGGCCAACATCGACTCGGACCACTACCTTATTGTAGCCAAAGTACGGATGCGGATATCCACCACGCCACAAAAAACAAAAAAACAGAAATACTGTGAAAAAATTTAATGTCGAAAGACTGCAATCGCCAGATACCGCCAAGACCTTCGCGACCGCCAAGACCGATGTGCTAGGTTTCTCGCGGCCACCAGCAAGAAACCCCTGGTTTGATGAGGAATGCCGACAAATGCTCGCAGCCAAGAACGAGGCCTACAAGGCTAAGCTGCAGGTGAAGACGAGAGCTGCCATTGAGCTCTATAGGCAAAGAAGAAGGGAAGAACATGGGCTTTTCAGAAAGAAGAAAAAAGAGCACGAAAAGAGCGCGATCGAGGATATAGAGAGGTGCCACTCCAGGAACAATGTTCGCAAGTTTTACCAAAGTGTAAAACGTCAAAGCCAAGGCTACAAGGCTCGAACAGAATCCTGTCGAGATGAACAAGGAAATATCGTAGTTGAGACACAGTCGATGCTGAGGATATGGAAGAACCACTTCTGCAGACTGTTAAACGGCGATGACGAACAATATTCCGCTGTCAGGCAGAACGAATCATTTAATATTGGCAACGACAGCGAAAACTGCCAACCACCCGACCTAAGTGAAGTGAGGATAGCTATATCTAAACTCAAGCTTAATAAGGCCGCCGGAAATGACGACCTTCCCGCTGAACTTTATAAAGCTGGCGGAGATGACTTGGTAAGCAACATCCACCAACTCATAAGCCAAATCTGGTCGGTTGAAAGCATGCCTGAAGAATGGAACCTCAGCATCGTTTGCCCGATCCACAAAAAAGGAGACCCTCTGAACTGCGCCAACTATAGAGGCATAAGTCTACTCAACATCGCCTACAAGATCCTATCTGCCGTAATATGTGAACGCTTGAAACCGTTTAACAACAACCTTATCGGCCCTTATCAGTGTGGTTTTAGGCTAGGAAAGTCCACAATCGATCAAATTTTCACACTTCGGCAGATCCTGAAAAAAACCCAAGAAGTCCAAATCGATATCGATTTCAATGCCGCATACGACAGCATCTATAGAGACGAACTATACAGAGCCATGTCTAGTTTTGGTATACCGTCCAAACTCGTCCGTTTGTGTAGGATGACGATGGAAAATTCTCGCTGCACCATCAGGATCGGAAACGACCTCACCGACACATTCGATACCAAAAAAGGATTTAGGCAAGGCGATGCACTGTCATGTGACTTCTTTAATCTGATTCTTGAGAGGATTGTGCAAAACTCCAAAGCCAACACCAGAGGCACAGTTCTCCAAAAATCGGTGCAACTACTAGCATACGCCGACGATATTGACATCATTGGTAGGACTCAACGTGATGAACGTGATGTCATAGCCACATTTGCTAGTATAGAGAAGGAAGCGGCAAAAATGGGTTTAGCAGTAAATGAGGGTAAGACTAAGTATATGCTGTCAACACGAAAGGACACACAACATCAATCGAAGAATTACTCTTGCCAATCGCTGTTTCTTCGGGCTAAGAAGGCAATTAATAGTAAAGCCCTCACTCGAACTACTAAGGAGATCCTATATAAGACCCTGATCATCCCAAAATCAATTGATCATCAAAAGCGGATGAAGAAATCCTTGGTCGATTCGAGCGAAAAATTCTTCGGAAAATCTTCGGTCCCGTTTGCGTTGACGGGCTATGGAGGCGAAGATTCAACCACGAACTATACGAGCTGTACAGCGACATACCCCTGGTCAAATAACTCCGCATTGGACGTTTAAGATGGCTAGGGCATGTAGAAAGAATGGACACCAATACTCCGGCTCGCAGAGTCTTCGATTCCCAGCCAGACGTCGGACGCAGTAGAGGAAGACCTCGCCTTAAGTGGCGCGCAAAAGTAGAAACCGACCTCAACCAACTTGGAGTGCGCAACTGGAGGCAGCTAGCTAAGGACCGGGCTAATTGGAGAGGCATGTTGGTTGAGGCCCAGGTTCATCCCGGACTGTAGCGCGACTTAAGTAAGTAAGTAATGTTATTTGGATCAGTCATTGTGAATTGATCAACAACTAGACTAAGGCGAATTGAAGACATAAGTTCGAAGGTAGAGAGAGGACGATATAGGTGTCAAGAAATAGGCCGTGTTACAAGGAAACACCCATACAAAGAAAATTGGAAAGAAAAAAAATTAGAGACAAATAGGGAACGGTATAATGCAATGTACTAAGAGTCCAAATAGCTGATTGATGATATCTGTTCAGTGCCCCTTTTTTTGCAAACATTTTACGATCGCGAGTGGCGATCAGCTGTTAACAGCTGTTAATCGCAAGCGCAAATAAAGGAGAAAGAAATTAGTTTTGAATACAGTGTATGCAAAAATATTTGCTACACGATTCTTGGGTGAGTTTTCTTGTGAAAATAAAAAAGGAGGAATTTAATGGTGATTTTATTGGTATTAGGATTTTTGGCGACGGTGTGTCAGTCAGACATTTTCTTTTGAGCAGCACCTTTCTTGAAGGGGAAAAAAGAAGATTTAGTGCAGATGTGGGTGGATCAATTTTGTGTATGTGTTCCTTTTTGAAGTGAAACACTTCTTATGGCGCCTTGAGATTTCCTATGTTACAAAAACCGACACCATTGGGGAATGAATGTGTGCGTATGAAATAAATGGTACTTTGGGAGGGGAGCACGAAAGAGAGAAGAGTAGAGCATTCACGCACATCTCGACCCGTTCTCGTACGTTCTCGATAGAGAAGAGCGAGAAGCGAGAGAATTATGCAAGTGTATGTGTGCGATTTCTTGAAAAATATCATATCCTCAGCAGTAGTACGAAGTTTCACTTCTGTCGCGTAGCTCTCTACGCACACTTTTTTTTATCATTGATTAACACCCCATTTGTGTAGGTTCGAGGAAAGCAGAGTCTTCCGGAAAAATCGAGCCGCTGCTACCTATTTTGTGGGGATTTTTCCAACCCGTTCTGACGGCCGCCATACGGTGTCGTCAGCAACAAAGGATCCGTCGGTGGATACTGCATGAGGCAACTCTCCACCCAGCTTCAGCAGTGAAAGTTTCCACCCCCTAAATATACGTGAAACGATAAACAGAAAAAGCGAAGTGAGATATTGAGATAGTAGGTGAGATAGTGAGCCAGTTTTTTTTTTTTAGTTTTAAGTAAAAATTAGTTTAGTTTTGTCTTGGAAATTGTAATTAAGGTTAGGAAAGGTGAATTTCTGTATTTATTAAGTGTTTGTGCGCGTAATCCCGGATTGTGGATCATCCTCAGGAGTCTTCTTTCAGTGCTGCCGGCAGGACTTCGGGGGACGGAAGCAGGATAAACGTGAGTAATAGTTTTAAGTTTGTATATGATTTTTTTTTTTGGAATTTTTACCTATTTATTTTAGTAGTAGTTTTCATTTTTCACTTTTTTTTAAAATATAAATAATGGATCTATTGCTCGTGTCGTGATTTAGTACAATTCGTTTGTGTGGACGGTGTTTCGGGCCGTCCATTGGTGAATCGACAATAACTGGACATGGCAATTGACAAACGACGACAGGACTTGACATTGACATACGCATTCTAAATTTTTAGGACGTTATAACTGGGAGGTGATTAAGGGGCTATCTCTCATAGACGTGGCCAGAGGGATAGCCATAGTAAGTCTCTCGAGACTTGAGGGGTGGGAAGGCCAGCCTTTGCCAATAACAACCGGAATGTTTTGGGATCGAGGCGAATCTATACTGCTGATGAACTTTGATAACAAGTTTTCCTAATCGTTTTTAGTGGTATAGACATAGGTTGTTGATCATTTTCTTTTCAGCTTTTTCTTGAATCTATCCTTTTCCTTTTTAAAGTTCTTTTAAGTCCGTCCGTGGTCAACAAAGAATAACTTTCTTCTTCTTTTTTTATATTTGATTCTGGCACGAACAAAAATGTTTGTTGAGCTGGGATGTTTGGTGAGAGGGCAAGACTTACCCCCGCCCGACGAGTAAAGCCGTGCAACCACAAGCGTGCCGTGCCCTTCTCTCCAACATCAAGGATGCCTCCGTGGCCTACCTAGGCTCACAACAATTCCGCTAGATATCTTCGGGGAGAGTACGATAAGCTTGACGCCAATAATGGATAACGGTGTTTTGTAGAGGGGTCAAAAACAAGTTATTTTTTTTGCTTTGGGAGGGTGGTCTATCTCGTTCTTAAAATAAAAAAAATATATATTAAAAAAACCACGGCAACACTTACAATGAAGTAATATCCCCTTTTGGAAATCCAGAAAACAGATTTTTAGTCATTAATTTAAAATTAATTATTCATGTCAATAGTTTTTGAAAAAAATTGCATGCGAACTCAAAATATTCATAAAAACATGCAAAACAAAAAGTTTCGACCAATTTTTTTTCATAATTATGAAATGAAGTGTTTTTGTGGTCAATGGTTGTATAAATTCTGAATCGAACACAAAAAACCGAATGGTTTTATGATAAAATTAAAAATTACTAAAACTATTTTTGGATTAATTTTCATCTTTATAAGTAAAATACAGCAAATTATTAAGCGTTACTCAGAATGAACCACGAAGTGGAAGACTTGCATTGCATTACTATGCACAAGCAGGGGGGTTGCAGGGTTTATACAACGAATTCATTTTAGTAATTTTCTCAAAAACTAGAAGGTATAAAACAGTTTTCAGTTTTTGATTAAGAATTAATTAGAGCACATAACTTCAGAAAAAAATAATAAAAGATGATATTATAGTTTTGAAGAATTACACTTACAACTTTTTTTTCCCTAAATTTTGAGTTTAAAACCATTTTTTTTTTCAAAAACTATACATAGATTTCTTTTGATTTAAAACTTACCTAATAGAACAAAGTATTGGCTTTGAAAAAAGGTGTACAACTTAATAATTGTAAGTATTACCGTTATTTTTTAATAGGTATATATATATATATATAAACGATGGCCATTTTCGTGTTTTTCATAAAATAATTTATTTTTCCTAATAAATTAAGTAAATCCTACTTAAATGCTAAGCCAACTTCATATAGATTTCTTTGTTTTTAATATCCTTGACGGTTATAAGACGGGGATGGAAGGAAAGTGATTTTTGGGATAGTTGGCAATTGGGATAAGGTGGGAAATCCCATTTAGCCTCCAGATGTTTACATAGACTAACAAACTTTTCCGGACTACCTACTCCATCATCATAAAGTTAAATTAAATAAAGATTGGAGTTCCATTTTTTACCATTATATCAAGTATGAGTTGAAAGAGATATTCTGAAAAACGGGATTTGCGGGCTACTGGATTTAAAAAGCGGGATGTCAAATAAGCTTTATTAAAAACATCGAGATAATAAACTTAGACCGGATTCAGTACACGGGATTGTAAAACCTTTTTTCCAGGATTTTTGAAAAAAAAAATAATAAAAAGGGGGATTCCGTTACGCTCCCGGTTATTTATTCTAAGTAATATTTCAACACAGATGTTAGTAATCTTTATGTTATTTACTTCCTTAAGTGGCACTACAGTCCGGAATGTACACGCGCCTCTACCAACATGCCTCTCAAATTAGCCCGCTCCTTAGCTAACTGCATTCAGTTCTTCTTCTGCGCACCACGTAAGGCGATGTCAATCGAAGACTGTGTGGGCCGGAATATTGGTGTCCATTGCTTCTACTAGCCATTTTTAACGTCTGATGAGGAGTTTTTCTTTACTAGGGGCACATCGCTGTACAGGTCGTATAGTTCGTGATTGAATCTTTGTCTCAATAGCCCATCAACGTAAACGGGACCGGTGATTTTTCAAAGATTTGTCAAATCGACCAAGGATTTCTTCATCCACTTTCGATTCAGTCCATGATTCAGCGTCATAGAGCAGGACTGATCAGGGTCATGTATAGAATCTTCTTAGTAACGAGTGATTTTTTAAGCGTAGTTTTTTTTTTAAATCGAATAAAACACTCAAATTTGCATCAAATATTCATATATTGTAATCGATAAATAGACCTTCGCCATTTACGTTTTAAAGAAAACTTCATGTAAATGTTGTCCGCGGCTCCGTTTCAAATGGTCCATTCGAAAGGTCCAATTTTGAGTCACTTTTCGAGCATTTCGGCATGTATTCCACGACTTACGCGTGTGTTATTCTGTAAGGCTTCAATCATGTTCGGCTTGTCCACATAGACTAACGACTTTACATAACCCCACAAGAAATAATCAAGAGGCGTTAAATAGCATGATCTTGGCGGCCAAGTCACAGGGCCTTTCGAGAGATAAGCTGCTCACCAAATTCATCCTTCACCATCTTCATTGTTTCACGAGCTGTGTGGCATGTTCTTGATAAAACCACATGTCAACCAAGTTCAACTCAGCTAACTGGGGCAAAAAAAGTAGCGTATCATGGCTCGATATCGTTCGCCGTTGACGGTAACGTTTCTTCCACGGTCGTCTTTGAAGACAAAATGGACCGATGATGCCTCTAGCCCATAACCCACAACAAAAAAACGTTTTTTCGGGATGCATTGGTATTTCTTGTATGGCATGTGGCTGTTTATCACTCCAGATGCGACAGTTTTGTCAGAAAGAGCCTCATCGCTGAACACAATTTTCAATAAAACAACGGATTATTGACCGATTATTTTCCGACCCTGATGGAGCAGAGAGAATTCTCCATCGTCATCCTACACAGATGGACGAATTTAAGCGGTATACCAAAACTAGGCATGGCTCTGTATAGTTCGTCTTTATAAATTTGTTCGTATGCGGATTTGAAATCGAGAAATAGGTTGTGGGTATCGATTTCGACTTCTTGGGTTGGCCCCATGATCTTCCGAAAAATTGAAAATTTGATCAGTTGTGGATTTACCTGGCCTTAAACCACACTGGTAGGGTCCGGTTGTTGGTATAAACGGTTTCAGGCGTTCATATACAAGGTGGCGCAAAAGTAATCCTCCTATCAGAAAATGCTATAAATTTTGCGATTGGCCCCTAATGTCAGTTCTGTTTTGACATTTGTGTTAAAGTAAACACATGCGAAATACACGTTAATAAACAATGTTACGCTACACTGCTCCAGAACGCGGAATATTGGTGACTATTTTTTTAAATTATTTTTTTTTTAAATTACAGCCAAAAAACATCGGAAGGTTATTTTGGCGCCACCTTGTATTACGGCAGATAGGATTTTATAGGCGACATGTTGAGGAGACTTATGCCTCTGTAGTTGGTGTTTCCAAAAAAATACTTATGCAGTCTGTAAGTGAATCGTAAGAAGATTTGATGTATTTAAGCGATATTTCAGCCCAAACTGAATTTCTAATGTGTATATTCAATGATAGCTGTAACTGGTCCCTTAGTCTACCCTCTCGGCTATGATGCCGCGTTAAGGCTGAACTATAATAGAAGCTGGTTACGGACGACCACTTCCGTAACTGTGCGAACACATGCAATTTGTATTGTACGACCATAATAGCTTTTCGCTTCGATTCGTTCAGTTTTCGTTCACTTTTGCTCACTTACGAAAAAGCGAATTGATTCGCTCTTTCTCTTTCTTTTGTTCTTTCATACACAAATTTTACATTTCACTTCAACAGCTGTGTACATTTAAATTTGTAAGTTCCTAAGCAACGAAATTTTGTTTTTATTGTTTGCAATTCGATTCTCATAAGTCTATTATGGGCAACTTGAGTAATTGAGAGTACTGAAGAAAACTTAACTTAGAATTTTGACATTAGCTTCCGATTGCTTCCGTCTATTATAGTTCAGCCTTTAGAATCCATTTTTCTTTGCGGTAAGTCATGGAAATAGAAGTTATAGCCATCTGACATATCTAACATTGACTTCTTTTCATTCGTGAAGACAACAACTATTAACCAGTTCTTTATTCCAAGCAATGTGCTTTTTATCAAACTTTTGTCAAAGCTTCTTTCGCACGTCGTTTATTTTGGCTTCCTCGGCTATGGTTATGTTTGTTCTTTGATATTTTTTTTAACATAATTGATCTATTTTACCTCGATTTTAATAAACTATAATTTTGCACGGATTATTGGTTGCTTTATACTACTAAGCGAAATTCATCTTACGTGTTGAAAAATATTCAAAGGACCCTATATGTAGTTGGCTTAGTATTTCCATAATTTATTTAGAAATTCGGCAACGCCGCCCTCACCGAAAATCAGAAATCAGAATCACAGGCGACTCATCAGCTGATTCAGTATTCGGTTGTGATTTGTCATTTGTGGAGTGTAGTGATCAGTGAAGCCAAGTTTCTTATCTTTTATTTGGCGTTTGCTTTTTCTAATTCGCCGAGTTCCGTAAAGTGTTATCTATCTAATGTTCTCTCAAAAAGTTAAACTGAAAGTGTGCTGTTGTTGTGTGTCGCAGTTCTGTTCTAAGAATTTCCAGCTGGATTTCAGGTGGATATCGGGCATATACGTGAAGGTTGACCGTAGTTGACGTTGCGTCGTGGGAGAATGTCTTCTTAGCCCGAGTATGATGACGGTCCATTCTTTGATGAACATCAAAGGGATATGTTTTGATGGGATCTATGACAGAAAGAGGAATTGTATTAGCCACTGTATATATGTTAGCACTGTCTATAAAGGAGTTCCCAGAATGCATATCTGTAGCTGGTACCTTGCCATGTATAATTGTCTTTGTGAAACACACGGAGCGCCGTCATCTAAGCCGAAAACGGAAATCGCTAGTCCTTGTCAATTTTATAGCAAATTGAATGCGTTTGAATTCAATTGGAATGTCTGTGGGAATCATTGGAAAACAAGTCAGCAGAACATTTTCAGCTCGGAATTTGCCATTCAAAATGGTGGCTTCGATGATATTTTTCATTCATTTTTTAATGACCAATGCACCATTGCACGTGATCCCTTGATGGGTTCAAATTCCGAAGTAAAATAACCGGAGATCCAACTTTCAAATTCGTAGAAGGTGTGGTGGCATGCCTGGCAATCCAGTGAGTTCAAAATTTTCAGGTTCATTGGCATCGCAAAGTTTGCTGCCAAAATGGATCTTTCTGACTTTCTGTGTGCGTACATCGGGGAATATGCGGTCAATTAGAGCATTTTGAGTATCAACGATAATGCAGAAATCGGTGGGCAATTTTATGCAACCCGTATTTTCATGGACAGCAACTTTTCCATAGAAGATATCTATCAATTTTTTTCGAGAATGTGTCAGCGGATGGATCTTTTAGCACTTTGACGCATGTTTTCACCTGAGTACCGCTGAATAGTTTCTCGTTGTTTTTTTATATCATTGAGTGTTCTGTTAAACGCGTCAAGATGATGTTTGTGTGCCATAATGCATTTTTCCCAGATGATAATTTTACATTCTTACATCACTTTGGCCCTCGACAATGTTTTTTTTTAATGTCGCACACTTCACCTGGGTTAATTCGAATATTCAGAGGCAACTGAAATGTTGAATGAGCAAATGTTGAATGCCACGACCAATGCGATGCTATTATTTAATCGTCTTTCGGCGAGAATTAGTGAAATGAGAAATGTATTGCCAGTTCCACCGCTGCACCAAAAAAAAAAATAATATGCCTTGTCCAGCCGAAACTGCCAGCATAATGCGGTCGCTTTTTTTTTTAGGAAAAACGCCCCAAAAAATCGGCGTGGGTTAAAATGTTGACCGAAGTGTTCACAGTATTACTCTCAAAATATTTTCATCGAAAGTTTTTTTTTCGAATTTACTTGAAATTGTGCTGAAAACTGTATTTTACGAATAACGAACTCGAAAAGTGGGCGTGGCAAAAAACTTTGTGTTGACGATATCTGATTTTGAAAAAATATCTTTCTCCTTCTCATTATTTAAAAGAAAAACCAATTAAATTGGTTGAAAACTGCGTTTATACCATATATAGACCAATATCAAAGATGTGTGAATGTTTGGCTAAAATCGGTTAATGCGTTAAGTCGTTAATCGGCGACAAACATTTTAAGGCTCAATATATATATATATAGATAATGTGTAATTATTATTTAATTTTTCACACAATTTTTAATTTTAATTTTTCAATGATACAGCAAGAGAAATGCATAAAATGTTTGAGTACCTACATTCTATTTTATTTCATAAACTAACCATTTTTCTTAATTTTTCTTGGTCCACCTTGGACTAGAAAATCTAAGCATTTCTCCGAAACCAGTAGGTCTTCCAAGCCTCTTGTGTCCGTTTCAGTTTCTTTTGGGGACTCACTTCACCACACTGAAACTTAATTTATTTTTGAATCACGTGTATCACAGCTGATATGTTTGTTAGGTGTTTAGATTGATTTACATATGTTTTAATAATATTACCAAATGTTATGTCTCATTCAGACACAATACACAAAAGTTGCCCCCATCTTTTAAATTACGTTCTTTTACACAACACTTTTATATAATGATAACAAAAAGCCAAATGTCCATAAACAACATATCCGCCATATAATTTTCATCCAAATTGGCTTTTATCGTTGCAATAAAACAAATCCCGTAAAGATTTGCATAAATAAATTAAGCATACACACAAAAGACAATGTAAATCTGATGATGTAAAAATAATTAATAACTCGTCAAAAAAATATGCAAAACATCGACACATAAGCTACCGAAGCTCCCTACTTAAGCCGGTGAGAAATATGTAACCGTCAGAAGCCCACCACATAAAACAGTTCGTCAAATTTGCCATTTTCGCGTCATTCTGTCAACAAAAAAATTCCCAAAATCGAAAAAAAAAGCCGATGAAAACCTACAACAACTTACAAAAAAACATCCAAAGGTGCATTCACCTTTTAACGTCCAAAAAAATCCACACAAACAAAAAGTAAAGTTCACCTCTATCCCCCATATAATTCCGCATGATCTTGTCATTCACTTCATAGACCGACTCCATACCGCGCTTGGCCGCTTGAGAAAACCTTAAATTTATGCGACGACGGATAGAACCATCAAAGCATGGAACGCGAAAGAAAACCAACGTGAAAAGTGGAAACAAATCGACGAAAATGCGGGCTCCCCCTCTCCATTTCGTGTTCCGCTAGAGTGAAGCAAAGCTGCACAGAACACCATTCCAACCGATCGTTTGGAGACTTTCCAGTCGTCAGAAATATATACACACGATCTGCAACTGCAATGCAAGTTGCACGGTGAAAAGTGATTCCGATGCCAATACTCTTCGCTTTGTCCAACCGGTTGCGCGCAGACTCAAAGAGTTTAAACGATTTTGGTAGCAAGTTTCGTTAAGTTCATCTATATGTGGTTCGGCGGCTGTGGCAGATCTCCAGGTGAATGCAAAACTTGGACACAAACAACGAAGAAAGAGAGACGACAAAAAGAACCAGTTTCGAATCGAGTTGTGCCGTTTCCATCAAGCCTTCTATGGAACTTCGGTGAGTGTATCTACAGTGACCTCTCACCATTCGATAGTTGTCCGTTGCAACGACGATATCGCTGTCGCTATTCGTATTGAATGTGTTAAATTTTTTTTTTGTTTTTTTGTTGTTCTTGGCTCACGGTTCTTGTATTTTGATAGTGGCTCCCTGGATTTTGGGAGCGTGTGCGAAATTATCTCCTTCATATCCGCGGGGGGAATACAAAACAAACTTACGGCGAGGAAAATTATTTTTACATTTTTTTTCTGGTTCTACTACTTTTGACCAGACTGGTCTTCCTCATTAATACGGTCATTCGGTTTACTGTTACTTAAACGAATCTGATAATATATTCATAATTCTGTCGGTGTGTGATTTGTCTTGTGTTTTGTGAATGTGTCTGTGCCCCCGGTCTCCTATTTAGGGAGTTTTCCAAAAATAAAAATAAGAATTTATTGTGATTCAAAAAAAAGTGTTACAGATTTACATTATGTTTTGAATTTGCATAAAATTTGGGTGAGATACAAAGAATCTCTAAACGAAGAGATATCTATCGCAATCTAATGCTAATTTTGAATAGATTTCCAACGGTTTTCAATCAAATTTTATAATAATATCGACGGGTTTACATTTGAGTGTGGTGCATGTGTGCAAAGAATTGTAAAAAAAAAAATATTTTCAATACAAAAAGTGAAAAGATAAAAATATATCTCCCAAGTGAAAGATTGTTTCTACGAGTGCATTTCTGTGGATATCGCTTAAAACTTGGCAAATCTCCTGCTGTTCTATAACCGCGTTATATAAAAATACACAAAACAAGGACCAATCAAAGGATATAATCCCAGTATACATCATTCAATACGACTGGAAGAGCTATTTCCTTTTGATTTTAGTTGGATTGGGATACCATTGCACTTTCATCCGGAAATAAGGTACGTTTCAGGTCGAAGGCAAACGTGCTTCGACGTCTTTCATATATCGCTTTAAAGTTCAAGTATTTTTCAAAAGAAATAAACACAAAAAGATGTCGTCTATCAGCTTTAGAAAAAAAAACAAGACGAACACGTTTTTATGAATGTGCCGAATTAATGGACATTTCTGTGCAAACGAGCAAACTGACATAAAGATATAGAGGGTAATATAGTAAAACCAATATTTTATTGCACTTGGAGAATGTATGAAATGGCAAAAGTTGCTTGATATACTCTCTTATGTAATCAGTTTTTATATTTCATTAAAAGTTTTATGACTATGGAAGGCGTTTAAAATTACACTGGACCGGACACCAGACCATACACACATTCTAGTGTAGGTATCCTAGGGGTGTAATATTGTTTTTAGTTCCAAATTTCAGTTGTTTCAGAAATAAGAAAGGATCTCGAAAAATCTTTTGCAATCCAAAGTGCATATAAAAGTGCACTATAATACATCCCAAAAAGAAAATGTGTGAATGCACAGTGAAAGGCGTTTATTTTATCGAAAGTTCAAGTTTTTTTTTTTATATACGTCAGGTTAGGAGAGAATGTTCAAGTATCCCAATATGTTAAATTACAAAAATGAAGGTACACATCTAATAAATCATTGCGGATATTATCAGTATCCAACAATTCTGATTTCTTTATTTTTTTTTCTTTATTATTGGCATTGTTTTGATCTGGATAGAGGGATCTTAGTAGGTACCCACATCCCACCGCATTCTTAGTGGTTAATGAGTCCCGTTCTTATCATTTTTGTTAACATTTTTTTTTAGTTTATCAAATTTATCAAAGTTTTTGGAGCTATATTCCTTTTTTTTTTTAAATAAAGGAATTTAATTTTTATTTTTGATCTGAAAACAGATAAAAATTAAGAAAAACTTTGATATTTGTTTAGAGAGTGTTGGCAAAGATCGAGATTGTTTGGGTCTTAACGCTAGGGCCGACGTTGGTCTATGTCAGCTTAATGCCCCATTTGAGTTCCAAAAATTAACCAAACCTAAGTCTATAATACGTTTTAACGATACAACGGCGGTGTGTTCATCCAATGAAAAATATTTTTTTCATAACATGTATTTTTTAAAAGGAAAACTATTGAAGATACTAAGATACTACTGAGCTAGGTTTACTCCTATTGAATGCAAGTACACACCGTAGGCTAGCTAGGCAATGACGAAACATATTTGGAATTTATGAAAGGATTTTCAAATAAAATTCAATACTAAACTCAAACTTGACTCTTAATTTAGTTCAGTCTATTTTTTTTTATTTATTCGAATAAGGATTTTTGAAGTTTCTTTATTTAAGGTTATTTTCGTAAAAATATCTATATGAATGTAATAAATGTTTTTTTTTTATTTTATTTAATTTCATTGAAGATACAATATCTTATTATATAGTAATAGGCTAATATTTGATATACAGTAACAGAATTTTAATTGGAAATAATTAACAATTAATGTTTAATAGTTAAGCTGAGCAGTTGATCGAAAATTATTTCTATATATAATTCAGTTTTATTAATTGTTTTATAATATAAATACAAAAGATAAAAGAAACAAGGGTTGTATATAAAATTTATGAAATTCGCAATTTAATTCAACATTGGAAGGTGGCGCAAAAGTAATCCTCCTTTCAGAAAATTCTATAAATTTTGCGATTGGCCCCTAATGTCAGTTCTGTTTTGACATTTGTGTAGTAAACACATGCGAAATACACGTTAATAAACAATGTTACGCTACACTGCCAAATAAAAATAATCCACAAGAAGAATCAAAGTTTTTCATTTTTTTTTTAAATTACAGCCAAAAAACATTGGAAGGTTATTTTTGCGCCACCTAGTATTAGAAAAATGTTTTTTTTAATGTTCTCTTAGAAGACAGTGTGTTTGCTATTCTTTTAATATGGCAAATCGTTCCACAGATAAATTGAATTTATGAAAAACTGACGTTCAGATGTTAGTGATGAGTGATAAGAATGGTTTATGTGACTAGTTCGGATTAAAGAAGATAATTGAATTCTGTTGTAGAGACATGCGGGTTGATATTATTGAATGGTGTCAGCGATAAATATTAGTGTATGGCTATCGAATAAAATATTATAGATACGTCAAGAGAAATTTGACATGTGGTCAAATCTTCGAAACCCAAAGCCATACCGAGTTAAGTTATTGAAAGCAACATTTAGCTTTCTTTTGCTGGAATAATCGCATTTAGAGAAGATTTCACAGGCGTAAGTGAGAAGTGGTATGACTAAGGTGACCACCTGTACCGAAATGACCGGTACAGTACCGAAATTAAACGCTGTGTACTGGTGTACCTACCGAAGAAAATCCTCGGTACATACAAATATACCGAAATCATTCCAATGCAAATTCGCTTATCGAAATTAAAAAAAAAATAGAAAATCGAAAGCATCCAATCATTTAAACATACAAAATGTTTCCAGTTCTGGTTCGCTACTTTTCAGAAACAGAAGCCCAACTAACAATTTCGCTTCGATAAAGCACTATCGAAGCTATTTCCCCTCCAGCAATATTACTTGTAGGAAGTCTTATGGAAAAACATTTGGCGCACTTTTAGGAAGCTATTTACTTCTATAAGACTTCTTTAAATACTTCTAATAAGCCTTAAAGAAATAACTTTGTTTGCTTATAAAAGGCCATACAGAAGCAAATTATAGGCTTCGCAAAAAGTCATTCCGAAAATATTTGCAAGCCTTATCGAAATTGGAAAATAACATTATTTTTTATTATTTTCTTATATTGTTTACTTTTATTAATTTCAATTTCAATCTCTTAAAATTATTAAAACCCAATTCGTTATTATGAAAGTATGAAATTCAATGCAATTAATTATATAAAAACTCTTATCTTACTGGGGATTCGAACTCGCATTCTCTCGCACAGTAGTTCAACACGCTATCCACTAGGCTGTACTGTCGAACATGAAAGACGAGTAAATACAACGCAGTACTTGAATCGTGTTGACTCATTCTCCGATAGGTTCCCGATCTTTTCAATTTTTTTCCAATCTTTACACCTTGTCCCGATCTTTTCACCATTTTCCCGATCGTTTAGCTTTTTTAAGCCTTCATGCGTAAGCTCTATACATGCTATGCTTCGGATTAACTTCGTGCGAAGTTCTACCGAAACATCTTAACTTATGGTACATGTACACACATCTCCGGAAGCTTAAAAACAACCTTACAGAAGTAACGCCATCATAATTTCGGTTATGCTTATGAATTTTCCTGCATAATGTACTATATATGTACTATATAAGGCCTATAGAAAAAATTGCTTATGGGAATTAAATATTTGTACCTTACAGAAGAATAATTTTTAGTTGGGAGGGGTCAAAATAAAAAGCTTAATAAGGCCGCCGGAAATGACGGCCTTCCCGCTGAGCTTTATAAATGGCGGAGATGACTTGGTAAGCAACATCCACCAACTCATAAGCCAAATCTGGTCGGTTGAAAACATGCCTGAAGAATGTAACCTCAGCATCGTTTGCCCGATCCACAAAAAAGGAGACCCTCTGAACTGCGCCAACTACAGAGGCATAAGTCTACTCAACATCGCCTACAAGATCCTATCTGCCGTAATATGTGAACGCCTGAAACCGTTTACCAACAACTTGATCGGCCCTTATCAGTGTGGTTTTAGGGCAGGAAAGTCCACAATCGATCAAATTTTCACACTTCGGCAGATCCTGGAAAAAACCCAAGAAGTTCAAATCGATACCCACCACCTTTTTATCGATTTCAAAGCCGCATACGACAGCATTTATAGAGACGAACTATACAGAGCCATGTCTAGTTTTGGTATACCGTCCAAACTCGTCCGTTTATGTAGGATGACGATGGAGAATTCTCGCTGCACCATCAGGGTCGGAAACGACCTCACCGACACATTCGATACCAAAAAAGGATTTAGGCAAGGCGATGCGCTGTCATGTGCCTTTTTCAATTTGATTCTTGAGAGGATTGTGCAAAACTCACGAGCCAACACCACAGGCACAATTCTCCAAAAATCGGTGCAACTACTACGCCGACGATGTTGACATTATTGGTAGGACTCAACGTGATGTCATAGCCACGTTTGCTAGTATAGAGAAGGAAGCGGCAAAAATGGGTTTAGCACTAAATGAGGGTAAGACTAAGTATATGCTGTCAACACGAAAGGACGCACAACATCGACGAATTGGACAGAACGTCACCATTGACAGATATAACTTTGAAGTAGTACGGGACTTTGTCTACCTCGGCTCCGCTATTAACTCTGACAAAAACACCTCGTCAGAAATCAAACGAAGACTTACTCTTGCCAATCGCTGTTTCTTCGGGCTAAGAAGGCAATTTAGTAGTAAAGCCCTCACTCGAACTACTAAGGAGATCCTATATAAGACCCTGATCATCCCAGTCCTGCTCTACGGCGCTGAAGCATGGATCGTATCAAAAGCGGATGAAGAAATCCTTGGTCGATTCGAGAGAAAAATTCTTCGGAATATCTTCGGTCCCGTTTGCGTTGCCGGGCTATGAAGACGAAGATTCAACCACGAACTATACGAGCTGTGCAGCGACATACCCCTAGTCAAAAAACTCCGCATTGGACGTTTAAGATGGCTAGGACATGTAGAAAGAATGGACACCAATACTCCGGCTCGCAGAGTCTTCGATTCCCAGCCAGACGTCGGACGCAGTAGAGGAAAACCTCGCCTTAAGTGGCGCGCACAAGTGGAAATCGACCTCATCCAACTTGGAGTGCGCAACTGGAGGCAGTTAGCTAAGAACCAGGCTAATTGGAGAGGCATGTTGGTTGAGGCCCAGGTTCATCCCGGACTGTAGCGCCACTTAATAAGTAAATAAGTTCGCCAACACAACTTGATAGCGAAGTGAGCAGTAAATTCAACGATGTTCCTCGATACGGAAACGCTTCCAGCTACTTTATGATTGATCTCTTCGTCTCATAAGCATACGAATTTGTTCAGTAAACCAAGGCGTGGTATGTTGGGTAACAAGTCTTCTTCCAATTGGAGCATGAAAATCGTACAGGTATACAATATTAGAGTTGAGAAATTCGATTTGCTCACTCGGTGAAGAAAAACATAACATATCCCAAGTTACGCCTCTTAAATGATCTTTCAAATGCGATATATCAATTTTCTTAAAATCCCTACATAGGTACCCAACTAACAATTAGTCTTCTATAAGGCCCAAAAATGTAATTTCCACAAGCAATTATTTCTATAGAATTAACATATATAGTACTTGTGCACGGAGGTTAATCATTTTGGCAGAGAAGATATGCAAACATTTTCGGAATGACTTTTTGCGAAGCCTATAATTTGCTTCTGTATGGCCTTTTATAAGCAAACTAAGATTTTTCTTTAAGGCATACTAGAAGTATGTAAAGAAGTCTTATAGAAGTAAATAGCTTCCTAAAAGTGCGCCAAATGTTTTTCCATAAGACTTCCTACAAGTAATATTGCTGGAGGGGAAATTGTTAGGTTGGTATTACATAGTCATTAGATCCTCATAGGTGTATATTTATAAGGATTTCCTTGTGTGATCTAGTTGTTCCTTTCAAAACTTCTAAAGCTTTCTTTGAGAATAAACAAATTTTTAAAAAAAGACTATTTATGCTATTATGCGTTTGAATAAATCCCCATAGTTGCATCATAGGAAACGCAAAACCAAGGATATCAAATAAATTTTTAAAATTCAAAATAATAACCAAACAAGAGAATAAATTTTTGTTATCTCAATGGTAAAGAATTTTCTATTCGACGTCTACTCTCTTAAACTAATCAAAAATAAAGTTTGAAATTTTGGGTAGCAAACAAAATTTCATTTCACTTGCTTGGTGGTCTTGTGTTCTTAATTTTAATTATTCGTTTCCGATGAAAAAAAAAATACTCTGTGTATCTTTCATACCAAATATTTAACCCAGCAGAATCGTGTTCATTTCAATTTCTACCTCTTCTTGTTTTTACATTTTGTTGTTATTGTTTTGTTTTTTTTTCTTCTTTTTTGTAATTTTCCGAAAGGAATCAGATACAAAAGAGAAATAGCTAGCTTGTGGGTAAACTAATACGCGGAATTGCATTCACTTTAATTCAATTGTTGCTAGCAACCGAAACGTTAGGAGCTTCTGGAAGAGGTACTACGCCTTCGATGCCGCTTCTCGTGATAGCGGCTGTGTTATGTTATTTTTTCTAACTTAGAAAGTTGAAGTATCATGTTATCGAGCTGGGAATACGATACGACAAATAATTTTGTCGAGATTCCATTTGAAGATACATGTAGATACATTCACCACACTGAATGTTGGCAAATAGATATTTTTTAGTAAAGAAAGGTTCGTGAGGGCCTGGCCCTTTCTATAGATTCAGCTGTATATGGAAATTCTCATTTGTTTTAGTCACCTTTTTGGCAAACTAAGCCTGTAACATATTGATGTAAAATGAAGCTTCTAAATTTTTAATCAATTTTATCGAACAAAATATTTAAATTAAAATATCACTTTTTGTTGTTTTGTGTGATCAGGTTTCTCTTTACTGAACAGATGATTGGCATTCCATCAAAATGGAATATATTTGTACCAACGATCGCCATACATTCACTTCTTCGACTGTTCCAATGTACCATAAATTATTTATATCCAACTATGATAATTTTGATTTTATAAAGTCTAAATGATTTTTTTTTGTAAAAACAGTGGTTTATGATTGGTAGCTATACCAACGCTTTACATCAAAACCTTAGCCATCGAAAAAAGGGATAGGAAAGGGGGTTTCATTAATTTTAAAGCATCTCCACATCCATATGAGTAAATACAAAATTATGCGGGTAGAGATGTATAATTAAACAAAGTTTTACTTTGACAAACTTAAGTCAGCGTGTTTAACATGTCAACACTTTCAATTGCCAACACTCGAGAACTGAAAGCGATTATTTACCTTCGATAGTGCATTAAATTTCTCCCTGGCTTAATCAAATATACTATCTTCTATCTACGACTTCGAGTGATGTTTAAGTCAATACTTGTCATGGAGATTTATGTGCCAGCGACAGTGATATATGTAAATACGTCAATGTATCACTTGAATTAATAAAATAAAAGGTAACACAACATGCCTAATTAATTAATTAGAAATCGTCAAGACAAAAAATGCAAATTTCTATCCCTATCTGAGTAGGTAGATTAACCTATTCACATAGTGTCGGACATTTTAGCTGAAAATTTCATGATGGGGGTCTGTTAATTATGTTTCTGCCTTTCGTTTGTATAAATTTAATAAAATTACTCAAACTGGCGCATTAAAAACTTCATTCCGCAAATCATTATGCCATGGGGATGGTAAAATATTTGAAATTTAAATTTTCTACAGAATGGTTATTCACATTTGAACTTAAAGGAAGTCGGTGAACAACATTTAAGAACAACCGTCTTAAAAAAAATTCATTCATAGAGTTTTATTTTTTATTTTTGATTCCGAGCAAAGGGTGTCTTAATTGATATGGGCAATTCGAATTTGGCGCCATCTCAAATTGTAAATAGTCTGGTAATACATAAGATTTTCATTGTGAAAATTATATACAAAATAGTAAAAATCCTAAGCATACATTTTGTATCTTCAGCAATGACATGGTACATTTTTATACCCTATCCCATAGGGGTATATTCGTTTTGATACATAGTTTGTAACGTAGAGAAATTATATAGCTAGATAAACCTCAAAGTATATGGATCGACTCAGAATCGCTAGAATCGCTAGTCCGTCTGTCTGTAAGTCACCGATTTTTAGGCCTTAAATTTTGAGCTAGGATGTTGAAACTTTTTAGAAAAACGTTTTTTTTTTTTGGCAAAACGGTTAAGAATTTAAAAAATTCTGGAAACGACGAAACGAGATACCGATGCACATTGGTTTTAAATGTCCGTAACTTATAATTTAAAGGAAAAACAGAGTTTGATAGAGCATTCCACATTCCGGTTTATGTACGAATCTCTACATTTCAGCGTTCGTCCGAAAACAGGCTTGAGGATAAACCGATTCAAACCGTGAAGAGTATTGCGGCTGAATTGTTGAATGGGAGGAATGCAGCTGGCTATTTCATTTGCGCATTGGTTGTTAAAATAACGATAAAACAATGTAAGACAGGAGGTATCTCGACGATGCTTGAGCGAAACTAAAGAGTTCGCTATATTAATGTCTTCTACAAGTTTTTTTCGCACGCGTTTGAATTTTATCTAGGAGATGCAATGTTGTTTTCGGTGCACCTAAACAGACGTGGGCGTCGAACTCAATTTTAGGGCGTATAAACGCTTTATATGTTGTGGCCAGATCAGAAGGAGTGAAATATTTCTTACATCGATTAAGGAAACCAAGACATTTCACTGCGTATTTAGCGACTTGGAATATGCGGTCGTTCCAACATAAGTCCTTACTAACACACATACCTAGCATGGAGAGTTTTTCGGTTTCTTCGACGTAACTGCCATGCATGGATAATAGATCTAGATTTTGGTTTCGCTTTGACGAAAGAAGGCAGCATTTTGTTTTGGAAGCATTAAGTTCTACTCTGTTGGATTTACCCCATTTGATGATGCTATCAAGGTCGGAATTCAATGAGCTTAACACATTTTGTCGTTTAGAGTCCACATTCGAAGATGAGGGACGTTAACCTGAAAACGAATATGAGAAGCTAAGAGTACTGTCATCAGCGAAGGAATGAATTGGATTAGAAGTTGCAGACAGGAGATAATTTATAAAAATGATAAAGAGTGTCGGAGACAAAACTGAGCCTTGAGGGACACCAGAATTTATTTGGTGAGTTGCAGACTTGAAACCGTCCAAAACAACTTAAATTAAACATTTCGAAAGAAAATTTATAATCCATAGAAGAAGTTTTTGATGCCAAACCCTGTCAAATGCCTTTGAAAAATCAAGCGCAACAATCTTGCTTTCTCCACCATGGTGGATTGATTGGTACCACTTTTCGGTGAGATATGTCATCAAATCACCAGTAGACCTGTTGTATCAACGGTTCATCAGCGTTTCCATGACATTGGAAAGAAGGGACGTAAGTGCAATTGGTTGGTAGTTGGAGAGAGAAGAAAATTCGCCTGTTTTTTTTTTACAGGCTGACCAAAAACAGTTTTCCATCTCCTTGGAAAGAGTCCTGATGGGTTGGACTGAAAATCGTACGTAGTGGTTTTGCTAGTGTAGAAGATTATCTCTTCAAAATAAAAGGGGTATACCGGCTGGACCAACAGATTTGCGAATGTCAAGATCAAATAAAACTCTTGCAAGTGTACATGGGCCGTATTAGACAATCTACCATTTCGTCCGATGAGAAAATATCTTAACAAATCTGAAATCTTGAATATTTAGGTATACACCGGTTATTAAGGACGATCAGAAATCAGTTAGGCAAATCAATTTGTTTTGTTAATGTGGTATGCCTTTCTATTTTAAAATAAGACATGGACGCACTTCTTATCCTTTTTGTTTTTCTTTTTAATAACATTGCTGCCAAATCATCAAGAATTTTTAATACTTCACTTCGACTCGATTTTTTGTTGGTAAGGTACATTTAGACGATGATAAATGCGAGCATTTATAAAATGACTCAGAAAGTATTAAAGCGGGGTTTACTTAAACAGGATTTTATGAGCAAGTAATAGGGGCACGATTACCCGGGTTTTCAAAGGTTCAATATAAAGAACACTTTCCTGAAGTTGATGATTTTCGGCAAATCATGTGGCGCCAAAGGTATTGTGTAAAGTTAAAAAAATTGACAGCCGATCACAGCGCCAAATGGGGATCATCACACTAAATCAGATTTTTTTTGGTAAAGATTTAAGCCACGAATTTGTTCCTGGTTGAAAAATTCGCCACGATCAAGCTAGTGTTGAGCTATTTTATTTTCATATTGAGTGCTTATTGTCACCTTAGTAAATACAAACGTTTCCGATTGCAATTAATGTTTAAATTCGTAAAAATTAAAATTAAATTAAAAATAAAAAGCAAATTTGAGAAGCTTCTCAAGAAAGTTTTACACTCGGATTTTTGTCAGAATTTCGCAAGAGGTGAAGCATTAAAGAAAACGTAGGTGTAGTCATTTTCAGGATTTGAAACAGGATTTTCAACTTCCAGTCATCACAGTATCTCTGGATTTTGTCGAAGTCCAGCTGCAGAAGAATTCGAATGACCTTGATCGTAAGGGCTGTTCTGTTCGCGATAAGATCATCCGGAAACGCAATTGCCTGAGTAAGACCACATATCATATCACTGGTGGAAATGCTGAAAAGAATCGGCGAGTTTACCGCTCCTTGTTGCAGACCATTTTTAATGAAAAATTCAAATGTAGAAGTTACGTTGAAACTTTGACTAAAAAACGTTCTAATACTCAGCACGTCATAAAGGATATATAGCAGTGTTTTACTTATTTCAAGTCTGGTCAGCTTAAGAAAGTGGCCTTACCACACGTTTGGAGGCAACAGAGTGGTGTCATGGCCCGCCATGAAACTAAACTGGGTGCCTGGTAATATCATATTGTCCAAACCACGTGAACAGAGTCCGATTGAGAATCTTTTCAAATACCTTGCTGATACTCGTTAGGAGACTTATCGACCGGAAATTCGCCGGATTAGAGTGTTCCTTTCCCTTTTTCGAGAAGGGAAAAACCACCGCCGTCTTCCACCAAACTACATAATATGAATTATTCAGCGCGTTGTTGAACAACGTGGCGTATGTGTCCACTTCTTCAGGGGGTAAATGTCGCAGTGGAATGTTGGATATAGTTACCATCGACTGACTAAGATGATCCGGAGTTCCACCTTCGAGATAAACAGGAAAATAGACCCACATTGCAAGTGGTTAGCTACCCGAAATCCACCGGAATTTTTTTGAATAATTAAACTAACCAATGGTCAGCTGAATAGGTGCATTTGTTCAAATGACCATAAGGATGACTTTTACCAGTTTATTTGTTCAACTTAGAGTGTTAGAGTTAGTGGAGAGTAAAAGGCACTAGAAGGAGTCTCCTTATTAGTTCCTCTTCATAGTCTTTAACTGTCCCACACTTACCGATCCATCCATCATTGGCTTCTCTCCAAAAGTGCATTGTGAAGGCCCTTCGAAGAGCCTCTGACTGTTACACAAGTATGGCTTTTTTTTTACAAACTTTGTTTGCATAATCCAATAACGCGCTTGTACTCAACCCAATAAAAAAATAGAATAAGATCTAGGTCTCTGTAAAAAGATACATATTTCGCCATCAATATCTCCCTTCAAACAGTTTTATTACTACCATTGGAATTAAATTTCCCCAAACATCTACCACATAAAATATTTATTTCCATTCAAAGTAATCCATCACGAATGTATCAACTTTATGTCAACCAAATATTTATCGTCACCCAATCCGACCTTTCTACGTGTTTTCGAAATGTATCCATCCTCTTACTATAACCAGCTTACGATCAATAAAATAAAATAAAAAATAAGTAAAATAAAACTAAAAAGCCCGAGTGATGCAATTACGCGATGATTTCCCGAAATTCCAAGGCTAAATGACCTAACTCCCCCATACAAAAAAAAAAACCTCACTCAACATATAGATACTTTCGTTATTCAATGTCAAATGCGAACAGAGCCCGCACATTAATTCAAATGCGTCTTGGGACCAGATTCACATTCTACCTTATCTCGCTAATTAATCCAGCAAGAAACAAGATACCTTTTTTAAACATAATATTTTACAGTTAAACGAATTCGCTGCCACAAACAAATAGGTATCTATATATGCCCTATTGTATCTTAATGACTTGGCCGAAAACGGATTGGATTAAGATCTACGTTAGAAGTTGTTTTTTACAATCTAATCATCAACATGAAAAAAAAGTGCAGAAAAATCTAGCCTCAGGCAAGCTTCTACTACACACCTATTGACATTCGCGTCGCGTTGTCATTTAAAGCTCCATACCAGTTAATTCCTTTAGTTCGACTTTAATTGGCATTTTCAGAAAAAAAAAATGTTTTTTTCCATATAAATCTAATGAGGTGTAAAAATTTACCAATTATAGCAAACATTGTTATAAAGTTTAATTGTCAGTGTTTTTCGATTTATTTCGATGGTGCCCTTGAAATTTCTGACATTCAATTAAAAGATAAAAAGATACAAAATCAATTGTTAGTCAACCAAAATATAAATAACGAACAGAAAGTACAACAAAAATAATGAAAAAAACCGCCATAGGGGATCTTTTAAACTTTTTAGGCTTTACTCTGACATCGAAGGTTTGGAATAAAATTTTAAATGCTGTGGAGGCCGCTTAAAAAAACACAAACACCACTTATCAGCTGCAATAAATCAAACGAATTAAGTGCCAAACAGATTCGAAATAATCGGTTGAGTTTTTTTTTTTGAGAGGGTCGGTTATTGATGTATCGCACTATTTTCAACACACAAGTACGGTAGGTGGTAGATGTGTATGCGAATTTCTTTCATTTAACAGTAGGATGAAGAAATTATGTAAATTTTGACATTTATAGATCGAGTAAGGAGATACGAATGTATTTTACTTAGATTTATGCTATTTTGTTAAATAACCAACTTGGCGGACACTCGGACAGTTAACATGACCAACAAGGTGATAGATGTGGCGCAAGTTGCAATTTGTGTTACCGAGATAGATAAGTGAAAATATCACTAGGAAACTGGATTGCTGTGAAGGATTTCTTGTTCAGCAGGTATAGTTGACTCAATGGGTTATTAATAAGTTTTTTATGGGAGAAAAAAAAAAATAAAAATAATCAATGAAGTTAACAAGTTTTGTATTTAGATACTTTCCACTTCATCGCATGGGTACTCGTTATCTGTTTGAATATCGTTGTGTTTTGTTGCGGTTTTCAGACTGAATAAGATGTTTACATACATCGAGGAACAGAACTTATGTTCTCCTGGGTGATAAATGATTAGATCATGTGGTATTCTATCATATCGAAGGCAGGAATTCAAATTTAACGTGCTTACTTAAGTGAGGCTTCAGTCAGCTTTTAAACACATTTTTGTATATTTTCTTAAGCGGCCCTTACACGGTCAATTGACATCATGCATCGATTAAGTGTGGATTAAACAGTTTACACAGTTTAATCGATTGATGTGAAATTTTCGTCGTCTTTCAATTTTCCGCTTGCACTAGTCATGTTTTCTCGTCTGCGACACAAAGCATATTGAACTAATTACGCAATCCAAGCCTTACACAAATCAATCAGCATGACGTTCATCATGCAAAATCGAACTTGCTTTGATTTTCGTCAATCAGCTTCACCAAATGTGTGTGACTCATATATATACATTTTCACAAACACATGTTAGTGATTGATGTCAATCGATTGACCGTGTAAAATATAATGATACAAGCAGTGATGAACCAGCTTGTCTCTCTTTTTAGCCCGGTACCTTATAACTGTCCCCACTTGCGCGAGGTCTTGCTCTGCTGGAGCCACCGCCTGGTTTGGATTGGAAGACTCTTCGGGCCGAAGTAGTGGTGCCAATTTGCTCTACATGTTCTAGCTTCACCAAATGTGTGTGACTCATACATATACATTTTCACAAACATCATGCAAAATCGAACTTGCTTTGATTTTCGTCAATCAGCTTCACCAAATGTGTGTGACTCATATATATACATTTTCACAAACACATGTTTGTGATTGATTCGTGTGAAGGCTTTACTACTAAATTGCCTTCTTAGCCCGAAGAAACAGCCTTTGCGAAGAGTTAGTCTTTGTTTAATTTCTGAAAACTCTGTTGTTGTCAAAGTTTTTTGCATAGTCGAAGGTGAAGTGGCCTAGTGGTTAGTGGGTTGGAATACAGAGCGCGTTAACCATAGTTCAAATCTCGAAAGTAACAATACCTACGATTTCTTCACTGCTCCACCTCTGGCAAAAGTCTGACAAACATCCAAGAGTAACTCTGTCTTGAGAAGACTCTCAAATTTTCCATCCGGACTCGTCGTTCAACAGGAGGTCCTTTGGTTTGTGGCAAAATAATAGCTTCGCACACACAAGTGAAGGGAGGCGCTAGACTTATGCCAGGTTTTTATCTTTCGTTAGAAGAACTATGGAATGGGTAAATCCGACTCGAAATCTGTTCCTTTGAAGTGGTACTGACTTATGTTGTATCATTCGTTTTTTTGTTTGTTGCTTAAGTGCTGCAGTCCGTCATGAACCTGGGTCTTAACCAACATGCCTCAGCAATTAACCCGATCCTTAGCTATGTGCCTCTAGCACTTAATGCCAATATATTGCCCTAATTGGACTACCATCTATCTGGAAGTCGAATAGTATGGCCGGGAGTATTGCTATCCTCTATATATCATGTAGCCACCTTGAACTTGCAATGTGGAGTTTTTGACCTTGTATTCGTAGCCTGTACAACTATTTGTAAGAGCAATTATACGTCTGACAAATTTCGATGTCAGAGTTATAAAGGATGCGCCATCTTTTATGTCGGTATGTAAATATAAGATACTTTTATTTAATTTGTTCTTTACAATTAATTGGGACTAGTTTTCGAATGCAACGTCAATAATGTTACCACCTCTAGTGACCAATGCCAAATGTGCCCTCTTTTTCCATCATTTTTGTACCGTATTCCATAGGTGTATATTAGTTTTGATCAATGTAACATAGAGAAATAATTTCGATAGATATACCTCAAAGTCGATTCAGAATCGTTAGCTGAGTAGATCTAGCCATGTCTGTCTGTCGTCCGTCCATCCATCCGTCCGTCATCAATAATTTGTTCCCCTGTATTTCACATTGGGTCTTGAGAATTGTAGAGTATTCGATTTACATCGGGAGCGCCTATAAAGTGGCTCGCATATGCAAAATCCGACATCTACCAACTAGAAGTTCCAAACTGGATCACTGAGATTTTGGTCAGTTTTTTTCAGACAAAAGTTTTTGGATGATTTTTTGAAGTGAAACTTATTTTCGGACGGAGTAGGTTGGATTTTATGAAACGAAAATATATCAGATTGCGAACACACCGGTGTTTCCAACCGGTCATTCATCCGAGTACTAACCGCAACCTACTCTGCTTGATGTCTGTGATAGCGTGGTGTTGGTTTATTCTGTGTTTTTGTTTAAAGTGAAACTTATTTTCGGACGGCTGTTTGAACATATGTACATGTATCTCAGGCAACACGTATGTTGGTGTGCAAAATCGGAACGAATTCGTGACTCATTGTACAGCTGTTCTGCTGCATCATGAGGATTCAGTGTCGTTATGAAATAAGTTTTTTGAAAGTGCATTGAATCACCTCATATTTCGAAAAAAAAAATGAATATTGCTACAAACAAGAAAACTATAAGACGTACCCAAAATGAATCAACCTGAGTCTAACACATACCTTCTCTCCAAAAATTTGAAAATCGTTGCATCATGACTTGATCGAGGCCATCTTGCTACCACATTAGTGAATATCATTTCAGCATTGCTTGGACGTTTATAGAGACTTTTATAGAGAAGAAAACAATGTACATATTCAAAAACCATTTTGAAATAAATAAACGGAAAAACAAAAAAATATGAGTGCCGTCAATCGCACCAATAACACTTGGAAACGATGCTATTGCAAAAAATCCCCCGAAGTTTTGAAAATATCAGTTGGGTTTTCCGAAACTTAATAAATTCATTTCCAAGTCTAGCTATTGCTTTGGAAAGTTTAAAACTGTCGAGATATGCATTTCTTCAAAATAAGCTATGCTAAGAAGATGGTTTCCAGTTGCAAAAAACCGCAACCAAAAGATGACTGACAAGAGCGATGGATTTGTTTTTGAATTCACAAAATTTAATTTAAATGTTAATTTAAAAATAACTTTACTGTGCCTGTTTAAATGACATTCCAAGTAGCTTTCTACTTTCGCTAAAACAACAATTGTTATATCTTTTGTTAACCGAAATGTTTTGTGAAAAGAGTGGTCATCAAATGAAGAAAAATATTCATTTCTTTGGTGTATTTCACTAGGAATTAAAAATTCTGAAATTTCAAGGATTTCCACGTCATCGTTAAGCACATCTAGAATTTAGAAATATATTTTTGCTTATTTTTTTATATTAAAATCATTGAAAACTAAAAATACCGAACATCCATTATTTTTACGAGTGCTTCAATCCCGTATGTCATACTTAAATATTTTATGCGCTACTTTTTCTAAAACATAAACTATGTTCCACTTACCGACTTTTATGCTAAGGTTTGAGTTTGGTGCAAACTCTATGTATTACTTAAGCGTTTATGTGGAACATAAACTCTTTAAGTTTCGTATCAGCAAACAGGCCTTAAAGTATATGGATCAACTCAGAATCGCTAGCAGTGTCGATTTAGACATGTCTGTCCGTCCATACGTCACCAGTTTGTGGACCTTAAATTTTGAGCTAGAATGATAAAATTTGGTACACGTAATCTTTGCTGCTCCCAGCAGAACAAGAGTAAACATTTTTGAAATCAGCCCACTTCCACGCTTCTTTTTCAAAAAAAAAAATAGTTTTCGGTTAAACCGCAAAGAATTTTAAAAAAGTGTCTAAACATGATATTTAGACAATATTACTATCTATATTTCGTTCATATAAGGTTTTTTGCCACTCCCACTTTTTGGGATCGTTTTCTGTAAAAAATGGTTTTCGGTAAAATTTAACGAAACAAAAAAGAAAGCTTTTTGGGATCGTTTTCTTTAAAAATGGTTTTCGGTAAAACTTAACGAAACAAAAAAAAAAGCTTTTTGGGACGTTTTGTGTAAAAAAAAAATGGTTTTCGGTAAAATTTGCAAAAAAAAATTTAAAGGAAACATTAATTAATTTAATATAATCTTAATTAATCCTTTAAATATCTTTTCATGGGTCATTTTACCCCACGCCAACTTTTTTCAAACCTGTAACGTTTTTTTACCGCACCCACTTTTTGGAGATCTTTAATTTAAGGATGGAATGGGATAGGGTATTCAACGATTTGGACATCGTATCGTAGCCTTCTCATATATTTTTGAGTTTGCCTTGAGCATAGATCATTTTACCCCACGCCCACTTTTTGGGGGCGGTTTTCTAAATTTTCTATATTTCAACCCTATAACGTTTTTGCCGCGCCCAATTTTTGGGGATCTTTAATTTAAGGATGGAATTGGATAGAGTCCAGAGTCCAGACTACTTTCACACATTCATAGGCAGACATAAGGAGACAAATGTTTTGACGCAAATACCGACCCAAACAATCACTTTCTGGTCATGCAATACGGTTTCACTGATCTCGTGTGAATTCTCTGTTCCCCAAATGTGGCAACTTTGTTTGTTGATGGCGCAAGAGAGTCGTGGAAAATGGACCTCATCAGGCTTCTAGAAATCTGGTTCTGAGCGACTGTTTGGCCATATTTCAACTGACGTAGATTTACACTGTATACGGAAATAGGTCGCTCCACTGGCGCCAGAATGTAGAGCGCGGTGACTATATGAAACATGTGGGTTCTCATCGGCAATCTTCTTCTTAAGTTCATTGGAATGTCTTGGGTGTTGGTTCTATCCCGTGTCCAACACAATTCGACACCAAGCGTCGAATAGTGTTGTCAGACGGTTGTTGCTGGCCACGATATTTTCGACATGTGCCTTGCGTTGAACTACTATTTTCATTGTACACTGTCAAGGTTAGAATTGCGCTTAATTGACGTTTCAAAAATGTGTCGACTCAAGTCAATGGGTTGATAAATGTCAATGTTATTCAATGGTTACATTCTGACTAAAAAGATGGCGCACTATGTAGTTATAGAATCTTAATCTATATAAAATTGTTTAGATTTTATTTATAATGTTGGTCCCTTTCCTTTACTTGATACGGCCCAGGAACAAGGATGTCACAAGTTGATCAAATAAGGTTGAGTACCGTTTTTCTTCTGATCACAGGAAGTGTGTTTTATCATTCTTTACTCTGTACACTGTAGTCTTTTTTTACGTAAAGAAGTAAAATCTTCATAATATGCAGGATCATCCCGGTCTTTAATGGACCCTTTTTGGATACAGGTTGCAATCATTCATTGCATTGATATGTACACCAATATTTGTTCTAGTGGATTTAAAAGTTGTTTCCTTTCGATGACACAATGGTCCTAGGAAATCTCTCCTATATTACATCCCTCTCTTGGGATATGTCTTAAAAGTTGGCGATTTATCCCTTTCTTGCATAGATATGGATACGAAAAATTTTAAGGTTGCGAACATTTTTGTTATGAACCACTGTATATACTTTTTAATTCAATTTGTGTTGCCTACACTAACTGTTTAATAATTCAATGGCGTCTTTATAATTTTATAAAAACAAGTTTGACAGATCCCAAAAGTTTTTAATTACGGGTGGTTAAATTTCAAGGGGCGCTGCTGAATGTGAACCACACCTAAACGTCAAGTTTTTTTCTGCATTTCATTTGACATCTCTCAATGTCAGACTAACTCAATTTGAACCATGGAAAGATACGCAATCTAGCAACGCGTTAAAGTTATTCAGGCTTATTATGAAAATGGGCGTTAAAATCAAAATATATATCGTACACATCGTGATTTTTTCGGTCAATTTAATCGTCCAAATGTGCGTACAAACAGAAATATCGTGCAAACATTTGAACAAACCGGGTCTGTAGGAGATGTGAAAACACCAGTGCATGCTCGTAGAAAATCATCTTCAGTGATGAGGCACATTTTCACCTCAGTGGATTAGTCAATAAGTAGAATTGCCGCATTAGGGCGAATGATAATCCAAGAGCGATTATAGAAAAACCCACAAAGAGTGACTCTTTTGTGCGTATGGGCTGGCGGCATCATCGGGCCGTATTTTTTCCAAAATGAGGCCGGTCAGGCAGTTACTGTAAATGGTGTTCGCTATCGAGAGATGATAACGAACTTTTTATAGCCCGAATAGGAAGATATGGATGTGGACGATATGTGGTTTCAACAAGACGGTGCCACTTGCCACACAGCTAAAGAAACAATGGCTGTTTTGCGTGACAAATTCAATGGCCGTGTTATCTCTGGTGGTGGCGATGTCAATTGGCCGCCAAGATCATGTGATTTGATACCGTTGGACTTCTTTATTTGGGGTTATATGAAAGAAAAGGTGTACGTCGATAAGCCAGCAACAATTCAAGAGCTAAAGGATGAGATAATTCGGCACATCAACGGCATAGAACCTCAATTATGCCTCAGAGTCATCGAAAATTTGGACCATCGGATGGTGGTGTGCCGCCGAGGTCGCGGCGGCCATTTGGCCGATATTTTGTTCCATACATAACTGAACCATACCAATATTATCATAATAAAAAGAAATGACAATAATTTCCTTAATAATTTGTGTTTTATTCAAAATCGGCCTTTAAAATTTAACAAGTTTCTCTGAATCTGGTAAGCATAGCAATTTTGCTGAAAATCCCATTTTTGACTGTAGATGCAAGATAAAAAACGATTTTGAGTAGTGAAAATGGTGAAAAGCAATTTTCTGCTATTTAAAACTGATTATTACACACTGAATACTGGCTTATTTCTACGTTCCTATAAAGCTATAAAATAATCAACATTTCATGATCTCCAAAAATGTCCATTTATTCGGTGTACAAAAGTGACTAAACTTTCCTAATAGGTCCCATAGATAATACATCCATGCATGTAATATCACAAACATGCAGAATATTAAAAAAAATTATTGAAACTTAATAGTTTTAGGGAATCCTGAATGAGAACTCGCTCTGTTAAAATCTCCAAATACTTGAAGCCATTTTGATTGCATTTATTAAATCCAAAACCATTAATTAAAAAATTAAATATCTAGCTATATATTTATAAACCACCAGGCAAAAATCAGTCCTTTGTAAAATAATAAATTAACGAGGTCAATAATTAATAAATAAAAAACAGTTTAATAAATACGTTCATTTATTTGCTCTTGTGTGTTGTTAATCAACAACACATGCTCCATTAATTAAATCACCTCGAATAGTAGCTGTTCCGCCTGAAACGATCTCTTAATTATCATACAAAAGTCCCAATTGAAATATCCTCACAATGAAGGGTATCCTTTTAAAGTGAAAACTCAAATTGCATACACATTAGTCACTGAGCTTTAAGGTCTATGTATTCAGATGTTTTTAATTAATTAGTATGTCAGTTCCATGCGAACTCTGGTTGTTCGCTTACATTTTGCTTAATTTAATTGGAATCAGTGCTTTTTTTTTCTCAAATTGCTTTGGGTAAGTAATTGTTTTTTTTTTATAATATATAAAGCAAACAAAAATCAGTGCGCATGTAAATTTTTTTTTTCTTACCAAATCAAATGACAGATACACCGCACCATTGCAATACACACAAAGAGATACTTTTTTAATTTCGTTTTGATCAATTGCCAAATAATTCTAAAATAAAACAAAATTAATATTTTAATAAAACGAAATCACTGGTTTCCCTTCACAGGATTTTAATGTACTGAATTTTGTTTAATAAATGAACAGAATTTCCCATTTACATGCACTCATACATGTGCTCTTGTATATCACAATGCGGTAGGTAGGTACAGCGACGAATTTGGCAGCTATAGTTGTTGTCATGAAAATAATTTATAATAAGCGCATTGGACACATGTAATATTTAATAATGAAAAAAATTAAAATATGCACCATTCCTATGGCAATTAATATTTTTGTGGAAAATGAACGACTGCCACTGGCAAATGTGTTAAATAATTTTTTTTTATATGGCATTCATTTTTTTTTTAGTAATTATTTGAATGTATGCACATTAAGTTACAAAAAAGGGACGGACATTAAAATTTCCCAATAATTGTATTGACGAATTTTCAGTATTTCATGTCGAAAGCAGTAGAGAGTGCACGATTTGGCCGAATTTTGATCTTCAGAACTCTTAATACTGAATTTTAAGAAAATCAGTCAAATCATACAGAAAATGTGATCTTTCGTTACTGACCACAATAGAAAATTCAGTTAAGATACTTTTAGGTTAAAACTGATTTTAAGACTTATAGAGACATGGTTTTACATTTTATTCAGCTAGATAATATGAAAGGTCTTTCATTAAGCTCTTCCTATCATCTCTGAGTGGCGCTCATCCGAAATGTCCAATTTTGCATAAATCAGGCTGAATATGACCGATGGCATGGGTTAAGTTGGCTTGTTTATACCCTATTCCGTAAAGGTATTGTATCGTCAGAGTGCCAATTAAGAAATTGAACAGAATTGAACTGAATAAAGATTTAAGTGACTATTGTTAACTAACGGGTCCGCCATCTAACGTTTTTTTTTCAACTAGTGCTTATTTCGTGAATGGTAACACTTAGCTCATGTCTGATTTGACAGATAATTAGTTTTATCCTTCCGCTGAACGAATATGGTTGTGTATACGCTTGCACAACGCTGGGAAATATTGCGACATTACTTTGAAAATCATGGTAATGTTGCAGAATGTGTGCGAAAATTGCGTACGGATTTTGGAAGAAGAGAAGCACCGTCAGCTCCGTATGTTCGCTATCTTGTGAAAAAAGTGAAAGAAACTGGCATCCTTATCGATAAACCAAAGCGTGAAAAGCCAAAAACAGTGCGTACACCCGAGAATATTGCTGCTGTGGCAGAAAGTGTGCGTGAAGAGCAATCAACATCAATTCACCGTGCGTCGGCGTCGTGAGAGACGAATTTTGCATAAAGACCTTGGTATGACGCCATACAAAGTCCGATTGGTTCAGGAGTTGAAGCCAACGGACCATCCAATGCGTTTCGCTTCGCTAAGTGGGCCTGCGATCGACATAGAGAAGATGCCGATTTTGCCAAAAAAAAAATCATCTTTTCAGATGAAGCTCATTTTGATCTTGGCGGGTATGTAAACAAGCAAAATTGTCGCATTTGGGGCACAGAAAACCCACACGCATACATTGAAAAGCCGATACACCCAAAACGAATCACTGTTTGGTGCAGATTTTGGTCCAGAGGCATAATTGGGCCATTTTTCTTCGAAAATGAGCAAGGAGTGGCCGTTACAGTCAATGGCGATCGTTATCGGGCCATGTTGACCGAATTTTTTTTCACAAAAATTGAAGAGGAGGATATTGGCAACATTTGGTTTCAACAGGACGGCGCTACGTGCCACACAGCCGAAGCTACACTCGATGTTTTGCGTCCTGTTTTTGAAGATCGCATTATCAGCCGCAGAGCTGATGTCGTTTGGCCACCTCGGAGCTGCGATTTGACACCGTTGGACTAGTATTTGTGGGGTGCCGTAAAAGATAAGTGTTACGCCGATAAGCCATAGACAATTGAAGCTTCAAAGGAAAATATTCGTGAAGCCATTGGTGAAATACAGCTGCACACAATCGATAATGTGCTTAAAAATTGGACCGATCGTGTAGGCTACTGCATGGCCAGCCGAGGCAGCCATTTGAATGAAATTATTTTCCATTATTAACCCGAAGGATTGTACTTTCAAATAAAACAAGAAATTTTTTTATGATCCAGTATAGTTATTGATGATCCAGTATAGATAAGTAGCTTACCATAATCATCGTTTAGACATTTTTCTATAATCCCAAAAGGTAAATTATATATTTAAAGACTGTTTACCTTTGTCAGCGTTATATCCTTCGCACTGATTCAGCTGAACGTTTTCCGACTCCGAACTCAGTTCCATAAGTGCGCTTAAAGGTTCGGAATTTGCACAGTTTTTAACTTGGTAGTATTTCAAAATGAAAAATCACTTCAAATTACATATTTGATTACCTTTTCATCCTAAGCCTGGTATAAAAAGGAGACGTCGCTTATGAAACTTTCAATGTAAAGTGATCCTAACACAGGATATATAGAAGGTTTTTTTTTTTTAGAGATATAGAACTTCGAATTGAAATAAAACACAAGAAAATCGTTTTAATGTTCATCAATTTATTGGAAGGACAATTTTATGCCATTAATGTTTAAATATGATTTCGGGCATGTGGCCGCCGTGGATGATTCGAATAAAGCCATGTCTAGAGGTCGAATTTTCAACCACTTTTTCGAGCATTTTGGACCGTATGTCGGCAATAACGCATCGAATGTTGGCTGCCAAGTCCCCTAACATTTCTTTTTTGTTGGCGTAGACGAGCGACTTCACATAACCCCAAAGAAAATAATCCAATGGTGTCAAATCACACGATCTTGGTGGCCAATTGACAGGTCATTTCGCGAAATTATGCGCTCATCGAATGCTTCCTTCAATCAATCGATTGTGACGTGCGCTGTGTGGCATGTAGCGCCGTCTTGTTGGAATCACATCTCATCCACATTCATGCCATCCAATTCGGGAACAAAATAATCGGTTATGATGGCTCTATACCGGTCTCCATTAACGGTAACTGAATCTCCAGCATCATTTCGGAAGAAGTAGGGCCCAATGACTTCACCAGTCCATAGAGCACACCAAACAGTCAGTTTTTGTGGATGTAATGGCGTCTCAAGAATTCTCTTCACTTCAAATGCGGCAATTTTGCTTGTTGACGTAGCCATTCAACCAAAAATGAGCCTCATCTCTGAACAAAATTTTGCGATGAAAATCAGCATCGAGATCAATCTCATTTTCGGCAGTTACACCACGCATTGCATGGTCTCGCGGCTTTAATTCTTGCACAAGCTGGATCTTGTAAGGTCGTAAGCCAAGATCTTTGCGCTCCAATTGTGTGCACGGTGGCGAATCGATTCATTCGGGTCCTCTTCAACACTTTGCTCTACAGCGGCAATCGTTTCTTCGGTGCGCGTTCGACGTCTCTGCGGATGCGTATTATCACATAGAGTAAACGTAGTGCGAAAACTATCCATGGTCAACCGAATTAATTGCACTGATGGACGATTATGTCGAACGATCCGCGAACTGAACCATTATTTTCGAATTAAATTTTCACGATTTGCAAGCATTGTTCATATGTCAACCTGTTCATGATGAAATGGCAAACCAAAGTGAACATAAGCGACATTTGAGTTGCCCGATTTTCTCTATTCGAAAATCCAACCCCTCAAAAAACACCCTTTTTGATTTTGATGTAATCTAGAATTGAAAGTCTGTAGACTATTGATTATAGGTAAGTCTGGGTATCAGTCACCATTAAACTCGGCTACAGAGACGATGAAGTATTGTCTTTTGCTCCTTTTGGTCTATACAGATGCGGCAGGACCACGTCATGTTGCATCTTACCAATCAGACAGTATCGGGAACCTATGGTGTAGCTTACGTATCTACAAATAAAAAATATCTACAAATATGATCTTATGGATGTAACATGGTTTTTGTCATGAGACCGAGCCGAGTGACTGTCTCCAGGTAATTTCCTTCAGCTTTATTCATTTCATGGACCATCGTTCTTCGATCTGCCATTTTAACGTTCTAAAATACGATCCGCAAACTGGCATCACTCAATTTCGATCCTTCGCAGATTGAGGACAGTCATTCGGACAATAACTATTCGAATTACTCACTGAATGTCACTATCGAAACAGTCCTGATCTTCTCCGTATCTTTGTTGCCTGGAATGACAATCGGCATGAGAAATATTGTTTTGGGAAATAAATCTTAATTGCAAAGCCGATATAAATTTGGACACTCAAAAAGTACACTTTTTCGCCCGAATAAGGATGCAAGAACTTGTGTTTCTTAGTTTTGATATTTAAAAAAAAAGACCTTCTCCTAGTCGGTTGTCTCGCTACCAAAAGGCTGAGGCTCAATTGTAATGGAACGTTTCAGTGCCACTACATAATACTTTACCCATCAAATGTAACGTTTCAGCGTCACATGTGTTACACTTGATTTGTTGCATTTGTTTTAATTGCTACAACTCAAAATGAAAATTTAAAGCAGCAGGTAAAATAAAAAAAAAATCTTGCTTATGGAAATGCCACTTTAAAAAATGACTCAAGTTCGAGATTAAATTACTGCCTTCGCTCGAGATCCATCAATTCACATAATCTGCCCGGAAGAGATCTTTTAACATCTCCGCAGAGAGCGTTAAATTATGTTTCTGTTTGACGGTTGGGTTATGCTAAGCCCAGAAACTGTCATCTTAAATCAAACCCCTCTTCCTGATTGCATTGTTTTATAGTTCACTTATTTCTTTCTTTTTTTTCGTATTCCCAAGTCGATGCGGTACATCTCATCGCTTTTATAGTTTCCACATGGCTGCGCAAATAAATCGAAAAGAAAAAATCAATCTCAATTATGCTGCCCATGAAACTTAACCCGCTTGGTTGATCATTGAATTATCCGTTAATGTGATTCACATCAACACCGTCACCATCATCATCATTATCATCATCACCGGCAACAGGAAGAATCTATATAAGACAACAGATGGTTCTAAGAAACTATCTATCCAACATGATGGCTTTTTTTTGTATTTAAATTTTTTCCGTTAAGGTTGACTAAGTTCACTATACACTCTTAAGACACACATGGGATGCTTGTCCATCACATCTTTAGAATGCAAGTGTTAAATCATCTTCGTGGGACTGACCATGGAAACCTGCTACCAACATCTACTTGACACTCCTTTGTCATGTCGATTATGTTCGCAGCGGATTAAGGTGTGCGCTGTATTCGACACACACGGGTCGGTAACAGTTTTTCCAACATCGAACTTGAGGAGTACAAAAGATACACAGTTACCATGAAGATGTCTAATGATTGTTACAGTTAAATGGGCTTTGAACGGATTACATGACAAATACTCAAGTGCTGCTTTTGACCTGCCATCGAATCATCTCAACAGGTATCAGCGGCATCTATATTGCGTCATCCGACTCTGGTTTCGTCACACCATTGTCATTAGATACTCTTGAGTGTATAAACCTTGATTTGTTTTTTTCATTTGCTTGACCCACGCAAAGTGAAACTGTCAATCTGTATCTATCCAAACACATTCGTCAAAAAATATCTCTCCAATGTCCACACAGGAACTACACACAAAATTTGGCAATTAAACTTGCTTAGTTGATAATCTCTTAAGGTGATGTTGAGCAATTCGATCCGGGGCTTCCACGAAGCTAATTTGTATTCGAGTTTGACTGTCACCATCGGATGTATATCTAACGCAGTTTTCCCTCCCGATAGCCAGACATCGCGATTTGTTTCCATAAAGCAGCGATATTTTCTTACGTGATTTGCCTATGATGTTGTAAATACTCGCATGACAAGGCCTTAATTGCGGTTCTTCTAATCCAAGACCGACATAAAGTATCTACTCCAAATAAATTAAAAGCCATAAAAAAGATCTTGATAGGATTTTGTGGTTAAATCAACCGAATGGCTGGAGAAAAAATAACAGAAAAATTACGTCTCCTCCTCCCATTGAGATTTACGGAATGTTCAGGTTGCCCTAAGGGTTACACACCTTTATAGACCACTTTTCTGATGTGTGGTGAGTCTTGTCATGTACGATTGAGGTTATTTGGTGAATTTTAATCTAATCGCTTAATTTCACTTTGAATAAAATGTAGTTCAGTTCTTACTCTAAAGCCAATCGGGTCTTATTGGTAGTAGTTATGCAAAGAGGGGCTTAGCCCAAAATTGAATGTAAATTCGTTAAGTTGGGTGCATTTTGTCACCCAATTTACGATTTGTTTTGTTGTGGGTGAATAAATTTTGGAGTTTTTTTTTTATTATTATTGCGCAATAGGTAGGTAATCGTGTGAGTAGATACGGTGATTTCGAAACTTTAGGTGTTCATTTGGGTTGTACTTCTATTGAAGAAATACTGATCTTGGATTTGCATAAGAATAAATCAAGATAACTAGTGTGTATTATAAAAGATATTTTTATGAAGTTGCAATTCGAAAAAACATATTATGAAATCTAGCTTTCTTCATAACACTATATCAGGCCTATGGGTGAGGCCTAAGCCGATTGAGAGTATCTTTGGCACTTGTTTCCCCCAATATCTGATATTTTTGCTTTCAGATGTGTTTCCTTACATGAAATTTGGTTGGCAATTTCATAATTCTTATTTTTTAAACATCTTGTCGAATGTCACATAGCCAACCATTATAATGTTTGTACCAATTTAAATTGGATGAGACTTAAATATTTCATTATCAAAGGTTGCATTTTCATTGACTTAGAGGCATTGAATACCGATCTACCGATGCAAAATAAGGTGACCACGATATATTCTTTGAGGTTATCCACTGCTTCAACTGATAGGCAAACATCTCAAAGTAACCCGATCGTAACTTCGATCTTGTTGTCTAAGCAGATTTGCCTATCACAGCATTTTTTTATTTCGTGAAGTATTCGATGCTTACGAAAGCTTACATTCATCAGTAAGGAAGCTTTTGGCACTGAGGGCATTGCTTACAATTATAGAAAAAAAAGGAACGAACGTCGGCGTTTTGACGATTTTTTGGTTCAGTAAACACCAACACGATCACTCAATACCAACTGTCTAGATGACATCGTTCCAAAATCACATTTAAGTTTCATATAACTTAATTCAGAAATGTATAACAAAGTTGTTGAACAATCTGCAAATGACATTGATCTACATAACCATGTCGACAACGATCGTTTTGAAAACTACTCTATTGGGACCGTGATATGCGATCCCTTTGACATAGATGACTTTTTGGAGCATTTTTGGGTGTACAGGATAAGTCAAGATGTATCTCTTCAAGTTATAAAGTTAAGAACTGTCTCGATATTTAACACGTTTTGTATTTTCCTTATCTGTAATCCTGCTACAATTAATGAAATTCCACTAGATCTTTCGGAAACTTTAACGAGTATTTAGTTGCTGAGATTTGCATAGTAGGCAATACGTTACCATCACCATCACTATCATTCTTCAATTTTCATTTGGCAACAAAAAACGTTTTTTTGTACTTTTACACAAAAGCGATCTACCAATCTGAAATAACATCGCATGCTTTAAACTTACAGTTTACCGCACAGAATTTACCGAGTGAATAATATCATAGGGTTAGTTTATCGATATAATTGATCTAAAAATTGGCCTTTAGTAGGATGTCTACTGCCATAAAATTAATTGTCAATTGGATATACAACTAAGATCAACCAAATAGATTTAATTTGCATGCATTCTTTCATATACCATTGATCGTTCATTAAGCCAATGATGTACTTCATATGATGAATTGACATTAAATCGAAATTTTGAACGCTCTATTCATAGAGATCGATTATAATTCTCGCTCCTTATAGGGAAATAACCAAAAGTGCATCAGATTTGAACGATGAATTGATGCAGCAAAGATCGGTCGTTGATCCTTACGTCTTGCGTCTTGCAAATCAAATCAGATTTGAATGATCCATTTATACCCAAAATATCGGAAGATAAAAATAACCAAAAGTTCAATAGCTTAGCTTTTTCTTAAAGAAATATAAACCTCCAAACGTAGACCAAAGTGTATATCATATCTGGAATTATTTACCATAAAATCATTTCAAAAATATTGTAATTGCATCCTCACAACGTATTCAGGAGCAGCTGATAGTAAAAGCCATAAATCAAGTATATGTCAACAGTCGACGCTGATGTAGAAGCTTTTGCTTTACTTGACGATTTTTTGACGATTTATGGATCGAAACAATCAATACTATTAACATGATCAATTTCCTTTAGGTGTAGTAGAGATCTAGATGGATATATCAGCAACAACTGAAAATATAACAAATAATCACTTAAAATATCTCATTTTACGATATGCCAACCCAAACGCTGAAGGACTGCTGCGGTATAAAACATGTAAAGATCTGAAATAAAGGTCGATCAATGATCGTCAATATAGGGTGTATATTTCGATCGGCAGAACCGACATTTTCAAATGTGTTTGAGAATTCTAGAATATTACTTTTTTAATCGAAACTCTATTGATCTGAGGTAACGATCGATCAATTATCTTCAAATGGAAATACAAGTTTTGGAGTCAAAACTTTATGATAGTCAAATAGTTGTCATCTTTCTAACAGCACAGCCAAAACTTTGAACTTCAAATGGAAATACAAGTGTTGGGGTCAAAACTTTATGATAATCAAATAGTTGTCATCTTTCTAACAGCACAGCCAAAACTTTGAATTTGAAATATGATAAATGGGAATGCTGGAAGATTATCATTGGAGACAAAACTTGATGGATCTGTCGATCGACGATCGACATGATACTTGGCTCGATCCTTGGGCAATGGAGTCACATCGGTCAGGTTACCTACCGATCGTAATGCTTAAGGAAATAGTTTAGTAATTATGACAAAAATGACGGGTTCTGTGGCGCGATGGTTTATGCTGCGAATTTCCGCGCAGAAGGTCTGCGTTCGATTCCCAGCCAGTACCTACATGATTTTTCACTGGCCCTCCTCTCGTAGTGATCTGACAAATCATCCGAGCATCGGCTTATCTCAACTCAACTGTTTGGAGTCGGTATAAAACTGGAGGTCCTGTCATCGTGCAAGAAGTACACACGGATACCTACATGATTGGTTGTGAGAAAACTAGACCTGGGTACTAATGAGCCAGTTGTCCCAAAAAATTGTATTTGCATGTTTAAATTTGAATATCGAAAGTCAAACATCATAACGGATGATTTTTTAACCGTAGTTTTTCTTAAATCGAATAAAACACTCAAATTTGGATCAAATATTCAAATTTATTGTAATCGATAAATAGGCCTTTGTCTTTTACGTTTTAAAGACAACTTCATGTAAATGTTGTCCGCGGCTCCCTTTCGAATGGTCCATTCGGAAGGTCCAATTTTTCGAGCATTTCGGCATGTATTCCATTATTTACGCGTGTTATGTTATCCTGTAAGGCTTCAATCGTGTTCCGTTTGTCCACATAGACTAACGACTATAACCCCACAAGAAATAATCAATAGGCGTTAAATCGCATGATCTTGGCAGCCAGCTCACAGAGCCATTTCGAGAGATAAGCTGCTCGCCAAATTCATCCTTCAACATTTCAATTGTTTCACGAGCTGTGTGGCATGTGCCACCGTCTTGATGAAACCACATGTCAACCAAGTTCAACTCAGCCAATTGGGGCGAAAAAAAAGTCGCGTATCATGGCTAGATATCGTTCGCCGTTGACGATAATGTTTCTTCCACGGTCGTCTTTGAAGGAAATATGTACCGATGATGCCACCAGCCCATAAGCCACATCAAACTATCGTTTTGTTCGGGATGCATCGGTAATTCTTGAATGGCAAGTGTCCAGATGCGACAGTTTTGCTTATTTACGTATCCGTTGAGCCAGAAATTAGCCTCATCGCTGAACACAATTCTTCGATAAAACAGCGGATTTGCACATTTTTCACAGAGCACGAATTTTGATAATAAATTTCAATAATTTGCAATCGTTGCTGAAGTACACTGAAAACTTTTCACTGACATTTGGACGCCATTACTAACCAGTGCTGCCAACCTGAAAAACTTAACTCTTAAAAAATCACCCTTTATGTTCCGACTTCTCGAAGTAGTGCTTTCCTTGATTTAAGGTATATGGATCAAATAATTGCACTAATTTCATGGAGCCGTACAATTTAGCCACAGTTTTCAGCGATTTGAACAGCCATAGGAAAACCAACTTTGATGTAATATTGTTATGATTCCTTGTATGAAGATATAACCATGAGATAAGTTGTCCTTTAAAACGAGGTTTTCCCTCCCTCGCAACATAGCTAAATTTGGGATCTTTAAATCTAAAAAAATACCTGACGTGGCTCGATCTTAAAGCATACCACGCTATTTAATTATTTGAGTCACTCTTGTAACGAGAATTAAATTTTAGTCACTTGAAGATATGGAAGGTAGGTAAGATGGCGGTTCAACATAAACCCAAGTAGCACCTATATGCCTTTTTGTTACCACAACTCGTGTGACCTTTGTTATGATTGTTGTGGATGTGATACAGGCGGTCTCTAGATCCAGCCTGTGAGGTTTAGAAAACGACGATTAAGATCTTGTATCCTTAAAGGTATATCCAGGTCGAAAATCCGATGAGGTGGAAACCGATTCTAAAACATTTTATTTTAAGACACATTGTCTTAAGCCATTTTGAAGCTTGTTTAAGCAGTAAACTCATAGTTTTTGTACCTGACAATTGATTGCACCTGTACCGTTTGATATGCATATGGTTTATCATTCATTAGATCGTATGTTCGTTAAGCTTTCTTATATAGATGTTGTACTCGTATATTTCTTATATTGATATAATTTTTTGGTTTAAATGTATCCCAGGATATAAGCCATCACTATATCAATTTTCATAAAAATCCTTCAAGTAGTTTTTGTGTAAAACCCATACAAACACAGTAAAAAAGATATGAGAAGGCTACAATCGTTTAATACCCTATCCCATCCCATCCTTAAAATTTGTATCCCAAAATGTGGGCCTTATGGCGATGAAATATAGAAAATGCATTGTTACAACATATTATTCAGACAGTTAATCAAAATATTTTATGGTTCGATACCTTGGGGTATGGTAAAAAAATATTTTTTTCTGAGAAAACGCCCCCAAAAGTGGGCGTGGGTTAAAATGGTATAAGCACGAAATGTTCACATTAATTTTTTTGCATCATTAACGTTTTTGCATCAAACGTTTTTTTTCGAATATTTGAAAATTTGACCAAAAAAGGTTTTTTTTTACTAAAAACGCCCCAAAACAGTGGGCGTGGCAAAAAACTTTATTTGGACGAAATTTCGATATTGAGATTGTCTAAATATGCTATTTTTCTATATTTTGCTATATTTTTCAAAATTCTTAACCGTTTGACTAAAAAATAGATTTTTCTAAAAAGTGGGCGTGGCAGTAAGCGGATTTTGAAATTTTTTACACTTGTTCGATCAGCACGTAAAGCGATCAAATATACCAAATTGCATCATCCTAGCTAAAAAATTAAGACCTAAAAACCTGTGACCTATAGATGGACAGACGGACAGACAGACATGGTTTAATCGACACAGCTGGCAATTCTGAGTCGATCCATATACTTTGAGGTATATGTAGCTTAATTATTTCTCTATGTTGCAAACTAAGTATCAAAGCTAATATACCCCTATGGGATAGGGTATAACTATTTCTAAATACACCAAATAAACACTACACCATGTATCATAAAGTATAATATATCTGCCACGGGCTTCTTTACAATCCCAAAATTAAATTGTAAATTCCCATAATGAGTACAAGATACAAACAAAAGTCAATTTTATAAATTGGCTCCCAACAAGAAGCAATCCACTGGAATGTAAATCTCATATTAAGATGCAAATATATTTACAATAGATACTTCCATTCTTTAGTTAGCTGCTCCTCTACCCATCAATCCGGACACGGACTACCCTTTTGAAGTAAATCTGTGCAATATCCGATTCATATACACACTTCCTGCTTCATCAAATCAATTTCCAAGTAAGAATACCTATTAGATACTTGTTCTATCTAATAAGTTTGAACTCTCTCAGATTTCGTTTTTTATCTAAAATGTTCGTTTACGAGTAGGTATCTATGTGTATATCATTCTCTTGCAAGTTTATTCTGCGGTACAATGCAGTTGTAGAACGATTTGTTTTGTTTTACCATCCACCATGGCATCGGATGCAATAATAGTATACCTATAGGTATATCTAACTATCACAACACATCCATGCAGAATGTCGGTTTGGCTTTTCCGAATCCGAGAAGAGACTCACTCCAACCACACTAGCATTGGGTCTTCGTACTTGATCAGCCAGGCGAAACAGTTCGCCAGCTTTGGCTTCTAGAGCAAATTTATTTGCCTGTCTGCACACAGTACCTATACACAACCGAGCGTAGATGATGATGGTATAACTTGTAGCATTCTGGAGCGTTTTCCCTGCGCCTGATATGGCTGCCAAAAGCTGCCCGATGCACATCGTCTGTGTACATGAAACAAGTATCTCATATTGCCCGGGCTGCTCTTTGCTCATACTTTTAAGAGACATGATCACGATCCACGCTTTAGTGGATGTGCTACCACGATGTCAGATTACAACCGCATTCTTACTGAACGCGGGATATCGAATTTTCATTCGTGTATAAAACTAAAGGCTCTCTGGCATATAGATTGGAGGAAAAAAAATAAATAAAAACTCACAAAACGTATCTATGCATGATGAGGTATTGGGTAACTATTTGAGATCGTCGGAGTTGTAGTTGCTGTAGCTGTCAGATGTTGGCGGGGCAGTCATTGTAATGTGATTATATGCCAAAGTGCTGCTTATGTTACAATTGCTATGGTTTCAAAGAATGCTGCGGCTTCTAGCAGTAGTTGGTGTAGATACGTTTTTTTTGTTTTTGAGTCGTTTTTATTTATGCTGTTTGGTTAGAGAAGTGATTTTAGCTCTTTTTTTCGCGTGAAGATAGCCATTTGAAGCCAAGGACACGCATTACCTTTGTAGCTATGATGGGGTACTAAAATATTCCCATGTTGTTACGTAATTTTTAGTAAAATTTAAGATTCTCAATATCTATGCAGTTGTATAGTAGTTACATACAGTAATCCTTGAGGAATCATTTCGATTACAAACAGACACTAGGAATGTTACGACTTTGTTTATGACGAATAAGAGTGCGTTATATGCACAGGCTTGTTATAACAAAGGTATCTCTCATATTATGATCTTTCTGTTTCAATGTCGGAAAAAATAAGGGACCAAGATAACTTCCCTAAAGTCAACCACTGCTTACTCTGATAGGCAAACATCTCGAAGTAACCCAATCGGAACTTAGATCTTGGTTATCCCAGCAGATTTGCATATAACAGCATTTTTTATTTCGTGAAGTCGATTATTTGATTATTCGATGCTTAAGCAAGCTTACTTTTATCATTTAGAAAGCCTTTTTTAGCACTGAGGGCATTGCTCGTATGTACATATCTACTAACTACTTACTTATGTGGCGCTACAGTCCGGGACGAACCTGGGCCTCAACCATTACCTCTCCAATTACCCCGATCCTTAGCCAACTACCTCCAGTTGCGCACTCCAAGTTGGTTGAGGTCGGTTTCTACTTGTGCGTACCACTTAAGGCAAAGTCTTCCTATACTGGGTCCTACGTCTGGCTTGAAATGAAAGACTCTGCGAGCCGGAGTATTTGTGTCCATTCGTTCTACATGTCCTAGCCATCTTTAACGTCCAATGCGGAGTTTTTTTTTTTACCAGGAGTATGTCGTTGTACAGCTCGTATAGTTCGTGGTTGAATCTTCGTCTCCATAGCCCGTCAACGCAAACGGGACCGACGATTTTTCGAAGAATTTTTCTCTAGAATCGACCAATGATTTCTTCATCCGCTTTTGATATGGTCCACTCTCAGCGCCGCAGAGCAGGACTGGGATGATCAGGGTCTTATATAGGATCTCCTTAGTAGTTCGAGTGAGGGCTTTACTACTAAATTGCCTTCTTAGCCCGAAGAAGCGGTTGGCAAGAGTAATTCTTCGATTGATTTCTGACGAGATGTTGTTGTCAGAGTTAATAGCGGAGCCGAGGTAGACCAAGTCCCGTACTAACTCAAAGTTATATCTGTCAATGGTGATGTGTGTACAATTCGTCGTGTTGTGTGTCCTTTCGTGTTGACAGCATACACTAAGTCTTACCCTCATATACTGCTGAACCCATTTTTGCCGCTACCTTCCCTATACTAGCAAACGTGGCTATTACATCCGTTGAGTCCTATCGATGCTGTCAATATCGTCGGCGCATGGTAGTAGTTGCCTCTGGTGTTGGTTCGGGAGTTTTGCACAATCCTCTTCAGAATCAAATTGAAGAAGTCACATGACAGCGCCTTTCCTTGCCTAAATCCGTTTTTGGTATTGAATGTGTCGGTGAGGTCGTTTCCGATCCGAAACGGACGAGGTTGGCGGTATACCAAAACTAGACATGGCTCTGTATAGTTCGTCTCTATAAATGCTGTCGTATGCGGCTTTGAAATCGATAAATAGGTATTGGGTATCGATTTGGACTTCTTGGGTTTTTCCAGGATCTGCCGAAGAGTAAAAATTTGATCGACTTTGGACTTTCCTGGCCTTAAACCACACTGATAAGGGCCGATCAGGTTGTTGGTAAACGGTTTTAGGCGTTCACATATTACGGCAGATTGTAGGCGATGTTGAGGAGACTTATGCCTCTGTAGTTGGCGCAGTTCAGAGGGTCTCCTTTTTTGTGGATCGAGCAAACGATGCTGATGTTCCATTCTTCAGACATACTTTCATCCGACCAGATTTGGCTTGTGAGTTGGTGGATGTTACTCACCAAGTCATCTCCGTAAGCTTTATGAAGCTCAGCAGGAAGGCCGTCATTTCCGGCGGCCTTATTGAGCTTGAGCTTAGATATTGCTATCCTCACTTCACTTAGGTCGGGTGGTTTGCAGTTTTCGCTGTCGTTGCCAATATTAAATGGTTCGTTCTGCCTGACAGCGGAATGTTTTTCATCATCGCCGTTTAACAGTCTATAAAAGTTGTTCTTCGTCGACTCAACTACGATATTTCCTTGTTCATCTCGACAGGATTCTATTCGAGCCTTGTAAACTTAGCTTTGACGTTTTACACTTTCGTAAAATTTGCAAACATCGTTTCTGGAGTGGAACCTCGATCGCTCGCTTTTCTTGCTCCTTTTTCTTCTTTCTGAAAACCGGTGTTCTTCCCTTCTTCTTTGTCTATAGAGCTCAATGGCAGCTCTCGTCTTCACCTGCAGCTTTGCCTTGTAGTTCTTGGTTGCGAGCATCTGTCGGCATTACTCATCAAAACAGAGGTTTCTGGCTGGTGGCCGCGAGAAACCTAGCACTTCAGTTGCGCGGCTGATCTAATGGCTTGTTGGCATCGTTGCCATTGTTCTTCAACATCAGATGCTGGTTATAAGGTGGGCCATCAGTAGCCATTACGGGTTTGAGCGCTGCCGTTGAACCTTCGGTTCATCCGCCACCATCTCTGTTCAAGGGGCCTGATTTTCCCTTGAAATTCCTAGATAACCTGTTGTCCGAATGTGTCGAAGCAGCCTGGGACGGCAGACCAGGTATTCATTCCATGCCATTCTGACCATGATGATTATAGTCTTGCTATAATCAACTGATTATGGTATAGGCTGTATTTTCCAACAATACTGCTTTAGATGTTATCTCTTCCTTAACACGGTTTTACTTCTGTATATCTCAATTTTTCCCGAAACTTAATTCCTCCCGTCCTTATCAATTTTATCCTCTTCCTGCGTGAGCAGTTATAAGGCTTATTTGACAAATTTATCCCATCGTATTCCTGGATGCCAGTAATGTCTGCTTTGTACCAGCTTTGTGCTTCCACTAGTTGTTCGGCTGTCCCTCTCCTTTTTAATGTTCTCGCATTCCAGGTGAAGACACGGACGTCTTTGTTCGTTTGCTTCGTTTCAAAGCACAACCCACAACCTGAGGTCCAGGTATTCATCTGAAGACAGAAGGTCTGATATTCCATGCCAGTTTTTCAACGTTATCAACACTGACAATTATAGGTTTAGCAAGTCCAATCCGATTGGATGGCCCCAGTATTATGATGGTTACCATTGGGAGGTAAAATAAGAACAATTGATGTTTAGTCAAAGACTGGGCGTTGCCAAGTTAACGGCCCTCAGGGATCGCCCCCCGTTCTTCAACATCCGAGCTTTATTACTTTTAAAATTTACAAATTATCGCATCTTTGAGATGAACCCTATTCGTTCCTGAACATTTTATGTCTCCAACCTTTCTGTATAATATCGCAAAAGAGTATATCTCAGCTAAATTTGTTGTGAATTTCTTTGTGTTGATTCCAAATGCATCCCAAATCGGAGCTCAAAAGGCAGTTAATTTTAGCATTATGACAGAGTCTCTTTTGCCTGAGGCTAATCAAACAGAAAACGAATTTGAAAGGCTTTCCCACTTACTCACAACTTGTCCGGTAGTTATGTGTTTGTCGTATCGGCCATAGGTTTATAGACATGACCCACTTATCGCAGTTGCCGCAATGCGAAATTCAATAATCTTAATTATCTTCTTTTTTTTATTTTTGTTGTGTTTTGGCAAAAACTTTAATTAACCAACAAAAGAAAGTATCACTCACCGTCACAAGGTAGGTAATAGGGTGTACTTACACACACTTTGTTTCGTTATTTTTGCATGGACACCAACGAGATCTCATTTACGACTTCGAGAAAACTTTCAATTCGTAATATCGCGTACTCGCAAATCCGAGATAAATAAACAAATTTGTTGATTGTTATCACCCAAGTTGGTCGTTTGCAAATTACACGCTTTGTGAGATACTAAAAGAAAGGCCAAAAAAAAAAAACTCGCATACATACCATTACAAACACAATCGAGGAGATGTAAAACTTTAACACGAAAGACGAAACTATCAAGAGTTAGAGAGTATCTACAGCTTTATATTCGCATCTATCTGTTGGTGTGTATTTCATTTTACGATTTTCCCAAACTAGGTATATAGTTGCACTTGGTACATATAATGGAATTCGATTCAAAAGATAAATACGCGGCGGGATGTTCGGTTTAGTTACAGTTTTCATTTCAACACATATACATACACACAAAAATGTACCTTCGTTCGCCAAAGCTAGTGAAAGTTGAATACACCAGCGAGCTCTGTAGGTTGTGTGACTCCCTTGTGCGAATAAAATTGAGTTTGAAAAACTCCAGGCTAAAAGATGCAGATACCAAATTACATTCACCACACAAAGCATTCGTGTAGATACTCCATTCGAGTTGCAGAAAGAAAGGTACTACAAGAGTAACCGGTAACCGATATAAGTTTGCGAAATAACTATTTTCATTGTTTGCGATGATAGTGATGTCTTTCAAAAAAAAAAATAATAATAAAATAAAATAAATAACTATGTACCACTACAAGTATCTATACCAAGTGAATTACAATATTTGTGTTCCTTCTCTACGCCAACCCATTCATCCTGATTAACTCAATGAATAGGTGAATGTTAAATGATGCCAAACGGAGTCGAGCAACCTAATAGATACCTTTCAAGATCTGCATCTAAAACAAAAAAACAAAAACAACCGCTATTATGAGGCTTAGAATTTAACACATAGATAGAGTAATGGTAGTCATAGTGTGTGCGGTTGGGTTACACAAAGAATCGATTCTTACCAACGACTTCGGAGAATGGCAACACGGTAAGGCTTTGTATTTCAATAGCTAGAGGAGCAATGGAGGAGGTTGCTTCTGTGTCCCGCTTTGAACTCGTATCTGTATGTTAATTCATTCGATTTTTTCCTTTTCACTTCTTTCTGGAAAAGGTTAGCCACCTACCTGTAGACATGTGCCTGAGTAGCTTGGATGCTTATGACCGGGTGTAGATTGTGTGAGAAAGACTGGCGGTTTTGGTGAGAGATACACATTTATCTTATGGATCGATATTCAACCTAATACCTAACATGCAAGGAAAATTAACTCTTTTACCGGTCCTCTCTGATTGATATGAAGATTGGTATTAATTGTTAGTAATTTGCATTTGAGCTTCCCAGGGTGTGGTTAGGTAAGTAGCTGTAAGTGGTTGTTGCAGTAGATGTGAACTGTGGGGGCTGGGGGATAGGTAATATATGTTTAGGAAAACAGCATTCAATAGGAGAGCAAGATGCCAGCGCTGCAAATGTGCGGTTAGTCGGTCAATATTTACAACTTTTTGTGGGTAGTTCTTGGAGAAGGGGTTCAATTAAGATACAAAATATGTAGTCGATAGATATTATCATAAAATCCATCTAAATCAAGTAGACATGGACATACAAAGCTGTGGTGTGTAACATTCATAGATATACTCTGTTTTGAGTACTCTAAGGGATTGAAGTGAATTGGCATCGCAGACTCCAGCAGAGAGTGGGATTGTTCTCGACAGAATAATTAGAGACCAAAGAGTCATCAACGTGTTTATGTAGGAGTTAAGCGGGAATGTTGACCGTAAGGCCAACCTGACCACTTGAATGACTTGAGGTATTTTGTTTCCACTTAATGCAAAAAGTATAGGTGCCGATTTTATCTCGTTATGTTGACACTAGTCCAAGTCGTTACGTTAGTTTGCTGTGGTGAAGGTAAAATAAACTGTTTGTAACGGTTATGCATGGAAATTAAAATACGAAACATTTGTTATTTTGCTGTTGTAGGAGTATTTGTGATTAGATGAGCGTATAAACATGCAATACTTTGTCATAGCTATGGCATCAAATGTATAGTTACCCTGTAATGCATACAAATACCGTTTAATTAAGACAAGATTTCTTAACGTGCTAAGATAATAATAGAATACAACTTATTTTAGTTTCTTATATTCAGATAGAATAGCTTTGAAAACTTGAGCAAATGAGCATTTTATCGCATTTTATAGTCTTGATGACGTGATTACCCATCTGTCAGGTCAGTCCTATATACTGGTAAATGAATCAACTTTCGCTCTTTTAATCTCTTATAACCTCTAAGCCCGATCAGAGAATTACTGATACTGTGCCAAAGAGTAGCCTGACTGTGTTCCCAAAAAAACTAGCTTTGTCGTTAACGTATCCGTTCAATATACCTAGCGAATTTTCCAATTACAAGCAATATACAAGGTGGGGCAAAAGAGATCACCCTATTGGAAGATACTCTTATTTTTGCAAATGGCCGCCAATGTCAATTCTGTTTTGACATTTGTGGACTAGACAAATGTAGAATACAAGTGAACAAGCCATGGAGTGATACACTCAGCAAGAACGCAGAATAATCGTGTCTATTTTTTTTGCGTAACAATTCGTCTGTAGTGTTAGCGCAGCGCGAATTCCGTCGCCGATTCCCTGGCCGTTTGGCCACCAACATTGAAGAGTATAGGACCACACGAGACGTTGTCAAGAGTGGCCGGCCACGGACGCCCGTTGTGCCGAGAATATCGCCGCTGTTGCCGAGAATGTCTAGCTGTCGCCGGAAACATCGACCAGATGCCGTGCCTTGCAATTAGCCATCAGCCAGTCGTCCCTAAGGAGAATTTTGGTCAAAGACTTGCACATGTTCCCATAAAAAGTCCAGTCCGTAAATCAGCTGCTGCCAGACGACCGCCAAACGCGTGTTATCTACGCCCAAGCCATCCTCAATCTCGAGGACGAAGTGGTCGATTTTTCGACCAAAATCATAATGAGCGATGAGACTCATTTCCACCTCAGCGGGTACCTGAACAAGCAAAACTATCGCTTCTGGGGCACCGAAAATCCACGAGTAATGCACAAGGAGCCATTACACCCGCTCAAAGTTACTGCATGGTGTGTTGTTCACGCTGGAGGAGTCATCGGGGCATTTTTTTTTTCGAGAACGCCGCTGGTCAAGAGTGGACGGTGTGCGCTATAGGGCCATGTTAACGGATTTTTTTTCTGCCGCAATTGGACGAATTAGGACTGGAGGACATGTGGTTCCAACAGGACAGAGCCCTCTTCTCCTATACCTTTTTCTCACAAAAGGATTTTCCTCAAAACCAATAAAAATCAACTTTTTCCAAGCTACACAAAAAAACGAAAGTCTAACTGTACCTCGTACCCGCGTTCAAACGTGACAGGTCTTACTGCTCATTTTAAAGCATCGAGTAAAAAAAAACAAATTTTTCGCGCAACAGGCTCGTTAGTATCCAGGCCTAGTTTTCTCACAACCATTCATGTGTGCGTGTATACTTCTTGCACGATGGCGGGACCTCCTGTTTTATGCCGACTCCGAACGGCTTAGTTGAGATAAGATTTTCTTGACAATTGACACTACTCGGACGATTTCTCAGATCACCACGAGATGAGGGCCAGTGAGAAATCATTTAGGTGTTGTTACGGCGTGGAATCGAACCGAGACATTCTGCGCGGCAGTTCATAGCGCCACTGAGCAGGTCGCAGCGATATCAGGTATTATTCCGACGCGTACTATCGCTGCCTGACATCTCACAATCGTTTATTCCAATTGGGTATGCCAATTGTATTTTCACAGTCACACCGGTTTTCGTAGCCAAATGTTACCGTGTTCTAGGAAAACCGCAGAATCATTCCTGGACATATATTTTCTGTCAATCAAACATTTGTGCTGATGCCTATGTTTGATTGACCGCGTAGAAATCCCAAAAAACCCCAACCAACTTGAACTGAAATGGAGAAAAGTAAGTATCAGTAGGAAGGAAGGAGGGCACCATACTTTCTCTGAGAAAATGACCGCCAAAAACCAAACTTACGGCTGCAGATTTTGGGGTAAGGGATTTCGCTTCGGGTGTCATTTATAAATTATTTTAAGGTTGTGCTCGACGCCCTTGCTGTTGGTGACTCTATTTATGTCCCTTTCGCTGTTGGCGGCTTTGACAGCTGTCCGACGATATGACCTCTGCCTTTTGACACCTTGGAAGTTGTCTCAGGACTGTCTTTCATGTTACACCGTATGTTTGGTGTACACGATTCTGATTTCTTGTGGCGAGATTGTTTGTACATGGTCATATGCCAAACCAACTTGGTTGCTCCAGCGTTGGGCGAAAAGAGACCGTCTTCTCTTGACCATCGAACCTAACTTCTAGAGTTGCATCTTCATAGGAGGGGTTAAAATTCCTCCGTGGTGAGTCTTTCCACGCTCCCTCGGTTTATGTACCTATTTTAGGTTGCTTCCTCCGGCTCTGAAGGTCGTGGACCAGTGGCTGATGGATCACTGATTTCCAACCATTTCTTCCAAATTACCGGTTTGCGACCACAAAAATAGGAGGGAACGTAACGATTAAAGGGGATTAGTAATGTTGCGATAAAGTTTACCATAACGGAAATTTTACATTCCTATCGAAATATGCTATTGGTTCTTTAGGTTAGAAGTCGATTCTAAGCTCTTCCTACACAAAGTGTAGTAGCATTCCTCCTATTCAAAGACATGACCTAAGTGAATGCAACCATTGTTATGTTCAATCTCATGTGCATAAATCCTCAACCCACACTTTTCCCCTGAAAGTCCAAGATGTGTGCGAAGTTGCTTAGCACACAAATCCTAAACCCACGCTCTTTCCATGGAAAGCTAAATATCTCCCAATTACCATTAACCCCACACAGAAACAAGATGATCATCAAAATCTGCGCACTCTAACCTTTTTTTTCCAAATTACAGCGTTACATCAACACTTCACCACCATGAAAGTCATTAAATTGATAAAATTTCATAAGAGAGAATTTAATGAACTTTTTTGATGGCTGTGGCTTAACCTCATATCAACCTCCCCCAGACAACACGAATATCTTTTCTATCTGCGCCAAGCTAACTGCCCTCGCATTGTATAAAAGGCAGGAAGCAAACCACTTCGACAGAGATACAAATCTTTTCATCAAAAAAATGCGTGCTCGGCAATTGTTATAAGTAATTTCCGTTTGAAAAACATCATTTTCTATACCACAATATATTAGATGCAAATGCCGCTCAAGTGCGAGCTGCAGAAACTCATCCAGTGAAAACTTTTACTTTCCACAACTTTTCAATTGAATCGGTGGTTTTTCACTTTTTCCCCTGTCGCTGTTTTAATTTAACACCGGCAGGTGTAGGAATGCGTAAAATTATTTAAACAAACGTAATACTACGGTTGGACAACATAAACTATTTCATTTTTTTTTTTTATAGGACGTATCTCATAAGCTTAAGTTTCGTGGTAGTTGTGCAATTGAAAAAAAAAAAAAACAAAATGAAACCATCACAATGTGGGCTGTGTGAATGAATTTGGTTCCCTTACCAGCGGCAGCCATTGATATTCCATGCAGGTTGCATAGTTTTGACCGTGCGACAATGGTTGTTTTGTTTTTTTTTTTGGTTAATGGAAACAATTGCTATCTAGATAGATACATGCAAGCGTGCATTCAGATAAATATGCAACAGACAATTAAATTTGGCAATAATTTTAATTTCAAATTTTCAACATAAAATAAAATTAAAAAAAAATTATATTAACAACAATACCTACAGGGTGGGAAGGAATTTTTTTTTGTTGTGGTTTATATCTACCAGAGGTAGACACATGTAAACACCAATAAAAATGTTTTAATCGGATTTTCAAACAATTAAAGTGCTCAGCAGGATTGTGTACCAGGGAATCCTGGCGCAGAACTTAACACTGCATATATACATGTGTTGATTAATTTAATCCAATTATATAATCTGCTCATGACTTTTACGGATTTGCATTGAATTGCGGTCAGTCGATGATGAAAAGTAACAAATGTAAAAATCGAGAGAAATAATATAAAATGTTTTTTTTTTTTTTAAATCAAAATAAAACCACTTATCACTGGCATTGGCAATGGTGTTGGGTGTTGATGTAAACATGCTCATAATTCCAAATTGACGTTGCATACTGTATTTAATGCAGCATATCCATTAATCTGATTGAAGTGATGAACCAAAAAAAAATTATATGGGGTAATTTCGAATGAGCTTTAGGTGGTGTTTGTTAACAAACTCATGAAATTGTAAATCCTTTCTAATAGGGTTCTGAAGCCAACACATGAGGATCATGACTGGAACCATGTCATGACTTGGCATGTTGGTGGGTGAAAGTCGTCAAAAGACATCGCTTGCGAGCATTGCGATAGATGAATTTTCATCTCCATAGCCCTTCTTCACATTGCTTCAGCGCCGAAGAGCAGGCCAGGGTCAGGATCTCCGTATTATTTTAAGTGAGCCACTATATTGGCTTTTTAGCCCGCAGAAACAGTGGTTGTTGAGGCTAATTCTTCGTTTAATTTCTGACGAGATATTGTTGTCAAAGTTAAAGTCATATCGTTCAATGGTGACGTTCCGTTCAATTTTTCGATGTGTCCTCACGTGTTGACAGCATATACTTGGTAGGTCTTACCCTTATTTACTGCTAAAGCCACTTTTGCCGATTTATTCTTTATACCGGAAAACGTTGCTGTGACATCACGTAGATGTTGAGATGTTCCATGCTTCAGCGCCGTAGATCAGGACTGGGATGATCAGGGTCTTGTATAGAATCTCCTTAGTAGTTTGAGTGGGGATTCACCGCTAATTCTAAATTGCTTTCTTAAGCCGAAGAAAAAGCGGTTGGCAAGAGTAATTTTTCGTTTAATTTTTGGCGATATGTTGTTGCCAGAGCTAATGTTATATTCGTCGATGTTGTATGTCCTTTCGGTTTGAAAGGATACCCTTGGTCTTGCCTTCATCTACTTCTATAATAATAATAAATAAATATGTATTTTCATAGATAATGGCTTTACAAAATTTGTATTTTAAGCAGCTTGCTCAGAGATTTGATATTTATACTATATCTTACAACTGAACAAATTTATAAACATTTCTTAAATAATTCTTATAACGGGTCCTTTTTTTTCAACTAGTGCTTATTTCGCGAATGGTTACACTTAGCTCATGTCTGATTTGACAGATAATTAGTTTTATCCTTCCGCTGAATGAATATGGTTGTGTATACGCTTGAACAATGCTGGGAAATATTGCGACATTACTTTGAAAATCATGGTTAGTTGCAGAATGTGTTCGAAAATTGCGTACGGATTTTGGAAGAAGAGAAGCACCGTCAGCTCCGTATGTTCGTTATCTTGTGAAAAAGTGAAAGAAACTGGCATCCTCATCGATAAACCAAAGCGTGAAAAGCCAAAAACAATGCGTACACCCGAGAATATTGCTGCTGTGGCAGAAAGTGTGCGTGAAGCGCCATCAACATCAATTCACCGTCGTTCTCAACAATTGAACATTTCGGAGACATCATTGAGCCGAATTTTGCATAAAGACCTTGGTATGACGCCATACAAAGTCCGATTGGTTCAGGAGTTGAAGCCTGCGATCAACTTAGAGAAGATGCCGATTTTGCCAAAAAAATCATCTTTTCAGATGAAGCTCATTTTGATCTTGGCGGGTATGTAAACAAGCAAAATTGTCGCATTTGGGGCACAGAAAACCCGCACGCATACATTGAAAAGCCGATACACCCAAAACGAGTCACTGTTTGGTGCGGATTTTGGTCCAGCGGCATAATTGGGCCATTTTTCTTCGAAAATGAGCAAGGAGTGGCCGTTGCAGTCAATGGCGATCGTTATCGGGCCATGTTAAACGAATTTTTGTTCTCAAAAATTGAAGAGGAGGATATTGGCAACATTTCGTTAACAGGACGGCGCTACGTGCCACACAGCCGGAGCTACACTCGATGTTTTGTGCCCTGTTTTTGAAGATCGCATTATCAGCCGCAAAGCTGATATCGTTTGGCCACCTCGGAGCTGAGATTTGACACCGTCGGACTATTATTTGTGGGGTGCCGTAAAAGATAAGTGTTACGCCGACAAGCCAGAGATAATTGACGCTTTAAAGGACAATTATCGTGAAGCCATTGGTGAAATACAGCTGCACACAATCGATAATGTGTTTAGGCTACTGCATGGCCAGCCGAGGCAGCCATTTGAATGAAATTATTTTCCATTATTAACCGGAAGGATTGTACTTTCAAATAAAAAAAGAAATTCGAGAAAATATTCAGTAGTTTTTTTTATAGCATTTTCAAAAAAAAAGTTATTTGGCGGACCCTTTATATCACAGGGTGTATTTCTAAGGCGATTTTTTATTTTTGCTCTATATCTATCCCAATTAGCGTTCTTAAAATCTAAATATTGCAAATCTTTTATTTTACTCTTCCGAAGAATATCACAGTTTATCGGAATATGATCTGAACTCAAAGCGGTCCCATGTTTGCGGCTTCCTCAATGATCAATGATGTCAAAATCGTCTGCGTATGCTATTAGTTGCACTGATTTATGGTAGATTGCGCCTCTGGTGTTGGCTCAGAAGAATGGCAGCTTCAACTGCATCTTTGCCTTGTAGGGCTCGTTTTTGGCTGCGCGCATCTGTCGGCATTCTTATTCAAAATATTGGTTTTGTTTGTGCTTGTGGACCCAAGAAACCTAGTCCCCTAGTCCCCTTATGGATATTGGTGAGGAAACCGCGTGGCAATGTGTTTTGCAGCGAAGTCAACTAGCTTTAGTCCGTTGCCAGACGTGGTTTCGTGAGGGCTGTGTTTTCTGCCAAGACTGCTTATTTATCATGTTTTCCTACCTTTGCGATTAAATCTAAACCAACCCTATGACTAGGCTAGGGATTGTTCTTTATTCTCCAGACAAATAATGTGTTCCCCATAGTATTTAACCTAACCCCTAGATCTCTACAGACAAATAGTCGTAAAACATTGTTGAGTTACATACCCACAACAATTTATGTACTAAAACTGGTTGTCAGTGACTTCACCTTGGCATCACGAGCCCTCTATCACAATCGACTCTTGACAAACATACACGTACATCTACCGCCAGCTGATTCATCTATCAACACTTCACACGAACAGTCAAATAAACTTGAAACGATTCCATCATCGCAATTGGTAAAAACCAACAAAAAGGTCAAATGTCTGCGACTTTCGTTAAGAAAACAAAAATCGAGTTTACAAATAAATACCTCAACATCTCCAAAAACAACAACACAACAAACCTACAAAAGAACGTCACGTAAATGTCAGAAAAATATGAATAAACATAAACAAAACAAAAAAAACAAAACATTTGTTTGCCCGTTGACTTTCTTTTCGTTGAACATCATGCTCCACGCATCGGTTAATGCCGAAGAGAAGAAAAAAAGAGCATCAAGCATTCCAAATCGTTGCGGTATCCACTTGTTCAATCGGGAAAAAACGGCCCTCTCGATATATTCTCTGCCTCTGGATCTGGTGTTACGATAGCCTTATGAGAAAAGAAGATTCATCCTCCAAAGCTGACATCGATTCGGAGATGACGATATAATCATCAAGATACACACACATATGTGAAAAAAGAATGGCTATCTATCTTCGGAAGTGGACCAAACCAGAATGGTAGCTTGTGAAACACCATCTCTCAATCTCGCAGCGGTGATTCTGAGAAATACAACTCTGATATGACACCTAACTGCAGACCGATAGATAAATTCAAGAGCCACTGTGTGTATGTGTATCTAAAGCCACAAAACACATAGATACACGTATCTAAATAGGAGACATTGGAAATGTAAATATTTGCGATTCGCGTGCATCATCAGCGTTTGACCAAATGTACAAATACAGGAGACAGTTTCGAAGAAATTGAACAAATAGAGGAGAGTTGGTGGCAAAATGGTATCTGGAGCTGACATGATTAACACCTGTTAAGGTGTGTGCTCGGCTGGTGCTGCTTACCATTCGCGATAACTGTATGTATGTATATCACAAAATTAAAAATGGCAACAACGAGGTGTGAGCTCGCTTATTGGTTCATATTGATACCACGAGCATTATCTATATGTGCGTCATGGGATCTTTGGGTGTTTCCTTCATTTGTATCTGACTGTCGTTGGGACTTTATAAAAGTTAAAGATAAACACAACAAACATTTCTTAATGAAACTGGCGATGCATTCTGGCCTAATTTGGTTATTTCTCCCGTTGTTGTTGTTGTTGTTGCGAATGATGCTGTTGATGATGATAATGATGATGATGGTGGTGGTGGCAGCGCTAAAATTGGAATTGAGGTCAGTTGGGTGTTTGAAGAGATGACTTTCATTTGTGGAGCGCGCTGGTTTTTAAGTGGTCTATCTATATATTTTATTTATACATTTTTTTTCTTCATCTTCATTGCAGTAATGCCTTGGGCTACTTCAATTGGAGCATATAAATCATCGTTAGGTTGTTTAATAAAATCTTTCTTTTTTTTGTATCTTTTCAGGTAAACAAAAGTGATGATGTTACTATGAAGCAATGATGTTAGTGGTATGACTTAATTAAATTTTTTATAGGTATCTGAGACACAATTTTATTTATTGGAAAAAAGTATTTAGGTGAACTGATTTACAAATCATTAAAAGGAACAAAAAGTCATAGGAAGTCAGAACACATAGGCTGAAACTGAATGAAACTTTCAATCAATAGCAATAAGCATGGCTTAGTTACTGTAACAGAAATCTATTTAAACATGGGCCAAAATCACTTGGTGATTCTGTCATTGAGTAGGTTGGTACTCCGAAAAAATCAAATTTCTTAAAGTCATCCAAGAAAGAAATGGTGGGTACACGACATGGCCATACATACCTGCTTCTCGCTCCAAGAAAAATAAACTTCACAGAACTAACAAAATATTTTAACTGATTCTTAGGCTTAAATTATTTATAAAACTTTATTAAAAGTCAAGATTGACATTGTTTTTCATTTCATTCAGATTGTCTTATCTGTAATTACGATTTTTTTGGTAAACAAAATGTGGGTACTTATATTTAAAAAAAAAGTCATAAGAGTTGTTTTTGAGAAATTTGGATTTTACCAAAACCTCCTAGCTAACAATTTTTCATCTTGAAACTTCAAATTTCCCGAAACAATTACTTCTATTGGGCTTTTTTTTAAATTTGTACGCAAAAGATCAGCCTGTTTCATAACTCTTGGAAGTAAATCCACTTGCTTAAATTGGTATGTATATCAACCTTAAGACTTCTATAAAGTTTCCGGGGATGTGAACGGTGCCGTGAAATATGGCCAAGCGAAATAAGGCCAAATCTAAAAATTTGACCTTATTTCACTTTATAATAGTGATATAAAGCCATATTTCAACATTAGGCATTGTTTCACTTTGGTAAAGTGAAATAAAGCCAAATTGGCATTATTGCACTTTGATCTCATTTGGCCTTATTTCACATTTTGGAAGTGAAACAAAGCCAAACGTGTTTGTGATTTTGAATGAAGCAGTATGGTCAAAAGTTTTTATTTACAAAATATATAATGCCCAGTAATGTTTAACAGTCATGTTATTTTAGCAATAAATCCGTGTGCTATTCTGAACAATTTGTTTACAAATTGGGCACAGAATTGGATTGTTGTCTTTCATGTACTTCTCCGAAATTTGTGTGAAACAATCTAAACATAGTTTAAAGTGGTTACACGGTTGGAGAAGAATAGATCGTTCATTTGTGTAGCAAATTGCGCACAAGATTCTTATTTCATCGGCATTGCAAAAATCGTGATCCTCAGGGTCTTGGTCTGCTTCTTCATCACTCTCACGACAATATGTTAAATTTTGAGATTTTTCGTCAACAAGGTTGTTATGGTTGCTTGTCATTTGATATAAGAAATCATTTATTGAAATTATTTTTTTGTCCAACTTCTTCAAACTTGCCTCAATCTGTATTTGTCTGTCTCTAAATTTTTTTTTTGGAGGTTCAAAAATGTCAAACGTTCCATCTAAGGACATGATGAATTCTCTTGATTTGATACAATCTTCATCTAGCAAACAGTCAATAAATTTAAAGAATGTCCCGTGTTTTGATAGTTTTTGACTGAGGCGGCTGTTATAACCTTCAAGAGCACTTGTCGTCCTATTAGTTCTCCCAAATACAGAAACAGAAGATGGAGTTTCCTAAATTAGTTATCTCTCTTAATAAAATATCTATTATAATAACTTTAAATAATAATGTTGCATTACCTTGTCCATCCATTGTCGCTTATAATATATTAAGAAATCCTTGAAAATACTTTCTCCGTTTGCTTTGAATGCTTTTCCATATGCTTCTGTATATAGAAGATCGAACGCTGAATGCATATCGCCAGGTCTCAGCAGCGGAAGTACTAAGAACTTACGGAAGAGTCGGTTCGCTTCCTTGTTCTTATTAAGGGACCCTACAAATGTCGCTATTTGAGATGCCTTCCTCCTAACAGCCTGGCAATAATGAAACCAACAGGCTGTTAACTGTGCTCTTGGGAAAAGTTTTTTAAGACTGTTTCTTAATGCTTTTTCGTAATCTGTTACGAATGAATTTGGTTTAAATTGAAACAAATTTGCTTCAATATATTGAAAAAGATGAAGATATATTTGTTCCGATTTGTTACTCATCAGTACGTAAATAAATGGGTAGACCTAAAATAAGCGTTTCTGCTTAGTACAAAGTGTAATTATTATTCCAATTGTACATTGACGATTTTCGATTTTTGAGTATGCATAGATGTACCTACATTCACATATGTATGTATTAACTATTTTTAAAGAAAAAATAAGAAAAACTAAGAAATAAGAATAATAGAATAGCGTGAATTTGTTGATATTATTCTTATTTCTTAGTTTTTCTTAGTTTTTCTTTTAAAATAGTTAATACATACATATGTGAATGTAGGTACATCTATGCATACTCAAAAATCGAAAATCGTCAATGTACAATTGGAATAAAAACGTAATTAAACATTACAAATGGAATTAGTATTTTATTACATACGTGTTCATCATGAGCAATGTGCACTATCTATATACTATAGCTGCTTATAGCCGCAAGATGGAACAACACTGAAAGTGCCATCCAATAAATATTCTCGGTTCGCTGTCTCTGGCAACTTTTGGATGGCAGTTGCGATTGTTGGGGAAACGAAGATTGAATAAGAAAAATTATCCTCCATAACTGTGCACCTATAGAAGGGGTCGCCTTTCCGGTATCGTGACATACCAAAGTCGTTCATTACTTGTTCTGTTTTAAACAAGTTCAACACTTCTTTTACAGTAGCAGGGGCTTTGGGGAATGATTTATTTCTAATATTTATAAGCTGCCTTCTGATATTCCCAAATTGAACACTTGAAGCACCTTCAACGTCTTTTGCACACACTTCATCAAATAACGGGTGATTTTTTAAGAGGTTTAGAACTTTTTTTAAAAAAAAAACGCAAAAAATTCGATTTATTTGAATCGATAGTTTGAACCTTGCAATTTAATGTTTAAAGATAATTTCATGCAAATGTTGACCGCGGCTGCGTCTCAGGTAGCCCATCCGCTGAGTCCAATTTTGGCATACTCTTTCACACATATCGGCCGGTATCTCACGAATGAATGCATGGATGTTGGCTTCCAGTGCGTCAATCGAAGCGGGCTTGTCCCTATAGACATTAGCCTTGACATACCCCCACAAAAAATAATCTAATGGTGTCAAATCGCACGATCTAGGCGGCCAATTGACCGGCCCGAAACGTGAAATTAACTGTTCACCAAACTCGCCTCGCAATTGCGCCATTGTTTCGCGTGCTGTGTGGCATGTGGCACCGTCTTGTTGAAACCACATATCATGCAAGTCAAGAACTTCCATTTCGGGCAAAAAAAAGTTTGTTATCATCGCTCGGTAGCGTTCACCATTGACAGTAACGCTGCGATTCGCATCATCTTTGAAGAAATATGGCCCAATAATGCCGCCGGCCCATAAACCGCACCAAACAGTGGCTTTTTCGGGATGCATTGGTAGCTGTTGCAATGCTTCTGGCTGATCTTCACTCCAAATGCGGCAATTTTGCTTATTTACGTACCCATTCAACCAAAAATGAGCCTCATCGCTGAACACAATTTTTCGATAAAAAAGCGGATCCTCGGCCAGCTTTCCAAGAGCCCATTCACCAAAAATTCGGCGTTGTGGTAGGTCGGCTGGCTTTAGTTTTTGCACCAGCTGTATCTTAAAAGGCTTTACGCCCAAATCCTTCCGCAAAATTTTCCATGTAGTGCTGTAACAAAGGCCTAACTGCTGGGAACGGCGCCGAATCGACATTTCGCGGTCTTCTGTCACACTAGCTGATACGGCCGCAATATTTTCTTCACTACGCACAGTACGTAAACGTGTTGGTGGTTTAATGTCCAACAAAGTAAATTTGGTGCGAAATTTGGTCACAATCTTCCGAATAGACTGCTCAGAAGGTCGAGAATGCCGATCATAAAATGGAAGCAGCGCGCGATGAACATTTCGAACCGAGCACGAATTTTGATAGTAAAATTCAATAATTTGCAAGCGTTGTTCATTTGTAAGACGATCCATGGTTAAATTGCAAACCAAACTGAAGCTGTTTGACAGTGACACAAGGTACTAAACACACGTCTGCTGTCAAAACCAGTGTTGCCAAAACCAAACCAGCTAAAAAATCACCCATTATAAGAGCAGGAAAGTTTCCGTCTGTCCCTGGTGCCTTAAAAAAAAGTCGCTCGTACTAAAATTGTGACAAAATAGAATCCCAAGGCTTTATGCTACCTTCAGGGAAACTCCAAATAATAAAATAAATGACCTGATAAATTGAAAATTTTCAACTCGTAAAAATAACCTCAAACGGGTGTGAGCAAAATAATTGCAAACTCTTGACACCAAATACCGATGAAAGCCAGAAGATGGAAGCCAAAGTAAAAACAAAAGATGTACCTCTCTGCTGATTGCTGATTTGTATTTTGGCGGCACGGCACGTTTTGTAATTTTCAATGTCAACATGGATTTAGCCAGAGATTTAGATAATCTTCTCAAGTGCACATTTACACAATACTGTTTGTACGTTTTTGACAATTTTTTTTTCTCGCTCTGTGTGTTGCCTTCCTTTTGGTTGTTGTCGCCTCACCATGTATCCATTCCATTCCTTAGGCTTTGCTTTTGTATGACAGACCTCTTAACCTTGTGTATAGTTTGGGTATAGCTATATACGGAGCGTGTTGTGGTGACAAAGTGGCAATGAGCTGGAAATGAAAGTAATTTGCTTGAGGTTCATGTGTTTTAGTCGAACTCTCGTTTTCGCGCAAAGGCTTAATGGTTTGATCTCGGGCTCAGTGACGTGCAATACAGTCAGCGAAAACATACGACGTTTTATTGGGTTAATGTTTTTTTTTATTGCAATTCCGTATTTTATTGCGTGCCATTTTGTGGAGGTAGGGGTGTGTAGAAGCTTATTTATAGAATCCGGAAACGTATTCTTGGGATCAATGATTGAGGTGGGATTGTTTGTTGGTATATTAAACTTTGTTTCCATGAATGTAAGACCTTGTATTTTTACCAGTGTCGTTGATGAGGTTATTGCTTACTCGCTACTTATGGATCCCTACGAGATCTTCGAAAAAATCCATAAGTGGAACACCATTCCTCACTTGACAAAGGGGAGATTTTGTACAATGTGCTGACTCTGTTGGAGTCGTCTTTTCATTTTTGTTCTGCTTAAAGTGAACTGTTGATTATTTTAAATGTATCATGACGGGAATTCATCATTATAAAAAGATATGAAATAAGGAAACTGTTGTTTGACAGAAAAAAAGTTGCCCTCTACTTGGAATGTTATTACACTGAATCAAAGAAATCTCCGCTGAGATACTTACTTGCTTACGTAAGTGGCGCTACAGTCCGGGATGAACCTGTGCCTCAACCAACATGCCTCTTCAATTACCCCGGTCTTAGCTAACTGCTTCCAGTTGCGCACTCCAAGTTGGTTGAGGTCGGTTTTTACTTGTTCGCGCCACTTAAGGCGAGGTCTTCCTCTACTGCGTTTGATTTCTGGCTGGGAATCGAAGACTGCGAGCCGGAGTATTGGTGTCCAGTCGTTTTTTTTTTGACCAGGGGTATGACGCTGTACAGCTCGTATAGTTCTAGGTTGAATCTTCGTCTCCATAGCCCGTCAACGCAAATGGAACCGAAGAATTTTCGAAGAAGAATTTTTCTCTCGAATCGACCAAGGATTTCTTCATCCGCTTTTGATACTGTCCATGCTTCAGCGCCGTAGACCAGGACTGGGATGATCACGGTCTTATATAGGATCTCCTTAGTATTTCGAGTGAGGGCTTTACTACTTAATTGCCTGCTTAGCCCGAAGAATCAGCGATTGGCAAGAGTAATTCTTCGTTTGATTTCTGACGTAGGTAGGCAAAGTCCCGTACTACCTTAAACTTATATCTGTCAATGGTGACGTTCTGTCCAATTCGTCGATATTGTGTGTCCTTCCGTGTTTACAGCATATACTTTGTCTTACCCTTATTTACTGCTGAACCCATTTTTGCCGCTTCCTTCTCTATACTAGCAAACGTGGCTATAACATCACGTTGAGTCCTACCAATGATGTCAATATCGGATAGCATACGCATCCGATTTTTGGAAAATAGTGCCTCTGGTGTTGGCTACTGAGTTTTGCATAATCTTCTCAAGAATCGAATTGAAGAAGTCACATGACAGCGCATCGCCTTGCCTAAAGCATTTTTTTTGGTGTCGAATGTGTCGGTGAGGTCGTTTTCGGCCCTGATGGAGCAGTGAGAATTCTCCATCGTCATCCTACACAAACGGACGAGTTTGGGCGGTATACCAAAACTAGACATGGCTCTTCGTCTCTATAAATGCTGTCGTATGCGGCTTTGAAATCGATAAATAGGTATTGGATATCGATTTGGACTTCTTGGGTTTTTTCAGGATCTGCCGAAGAGTGAAAATTTGTGGATTTTCCTGGCCTAAATTGGGGATGGGTAAATGTAGATCTCTTTGTTTCAGAGATAGTACACTTAAACAAACAGCTCCGGCACTGGAATGTACTTACATAGATATTTATGTTCAGGTTCAATATTAAAATCCTAGAAATGGATTACTTGGCACGAAAAGAAAGTAAGTGGAAATGTTGGAGTGAAAATGGCAACGTAAGAGCCCACAGACAGAAATGGCAAGAGCGCTAAGGCTCAGTAAGCAGAGGACGATGAACAACGAGGCTGATCGGGGGAATGGAATGACTGGAACACGATGAGATTCACTGCAACATCACCCAGTAATTCAACGACATGGATACTTCAACACAAATTACCACAAGATCGGTACACACAAGCGAACAACCCATCTTGACAGTAGGTTAGGTTAGGTTAGATGGGCTGTTGACGCTCGAGTGAGTCGTCAAGCTCGCATAGGCCTACATGAGCCCATAGCGATACCCTTCGAAGATAGTTCGATGGTGATACTTATGTGTTGTTGGGCTGTGTTGCTCCTTCTGCCTCAAAGAGGTGGTTGCTCCATCCTGATCTGCTACAAAAGCGGACGATTTGCGCTATTGGGATAGTTGTCAGGTCTCTTAGGTCGTCGAAGTATCGGCTGCCTTGTGTTTTCAAACAGCTACTACTGATCGCAGGGCAGTGACATAATAGGTGTGCGACCTCCTCTACGACTCGACGTAGAGGACGATCCGAGTCTGGCTAGCTCGTCTGCTTTCTCATATCCTGTAATGTCATTGTGTCCTGGCACCCAGTTAATTTAGAATTTTTTCTGGTTACAAAGAACCTTCAGCTCTTCGCGGCATCGTTCAACTACCCGTGATTATACTATATTGGATGTCAGAGCTTTAATGGCCGCTTGACTAACCACGTAGAGAGATATCCTCTTGTCCAATACCTTAGCCGATTCGGCAGCTTCGAGAATGACCAGGATCTTAGCTTGGAATATACTACACGAGTTTGATAATCTCAGGGATGTAGCTAGCCTGATATTTTCAGAGTATATTCCAGAGCCCACTCCGACTTCCATTTTAAATCCGTCGGTATAAATTGCTATTTCAGCTACGTCAGATAACACATTGTTTGAAGACCATTCGTCTCTGCTTGGTATTCTGATAGAATAATTAATATCAAAGTCGTGGTATGGGATAATATAGTCGGATGCCACATCCGTATAAGCCATTGAGTTTAATATTGAGCTATGGCCAAAAGGTTTCATGAATAGATTGCTCGTTTCTTTGAGTCTTGCTGCGCTTTTTGCTTATGTTTCGGATTGTTTCAAAAACTACTGTGGGGCTAGTGCGCATGGATCCTGTCGTGAATATGCATACTGTCCTTTGAACTTTCGTTAGTTTGGTCATACGTTTTGCTTTTTTCATAGCATTCCACCTGACCAAGCAACCGTATGTTAGGATTGGCCTGACAATAGCTGTGTATAGCCATTTTGTGACCTTCCTATTTTTTGCCGCAGATTCTGTTGCAGCTATAGTGGGCATTATTTTTTTTTCTTTACTCTTTCTTCAACGTTTAGATTCCAGTTCAGTTTACTATTAAGTACCACCCCCAGATATTTCGCGCTTGCTGACATTGAGAGGGTTGAACCTTCCAAAGAAGGTGTCGGAAATGATGGGATCGATCTCCTGTTAGTAAAGAGAACCAGTTCTGTGTTGTTTGGATTTACACCCAACCCGCAGGATTTTGCGCACTTGCTGAGTATATCGAGACTTCTTTGCATAATTTCACTCAGTGTCGATGGGAATTTTCCGCACGTCATGAGGACTACGTCTTCTGCGTATGCTACTGTTTTTATTGCAGTGATATCCAGCTTCTTAAGTGCTTCGTTGAGTACTAGTAGCCAGAGGAGTGTGGATAATACACCTCCCCGAGGAGTACCTCTTGACGTTGTGATCCTTTTGGTACAATCGCCTAGTGTTGACGAAATGATCCGGTTATTGAGCATGGTTAAGATCCAATTGCTTGAAACCGTTCCTATTTCAGCTTTGGCAAGTGCCCCAGCAATTGCTTCAGTGTCAACGTTGTTGAAGGCTCCTTCTATATCTAGAAAGGCTGCCAACATATATTCTTTGTAATGCAGTGAATTTTCTACTGTACGAACTACTTCGTGTAGAGCCGTTTCCATTGGTTTGCCCTTTATATAGGCGTGTTGGCTTACAGATAGGTAACCTGGATTCAGGTTACTACGTATTTGGATGTCTAGTCCATCGATGTCGATGTCCATCGTGTTCAGTAGGAAGGAAGACAGGCGTATGGGTCTAAAATCTTTCGTCGAGTAATCTTTCCATCGTGTTCAGTAGGAAGGAAGACAGGCGTATGGGTCTAAAATCTTTCCTCGAGTAGTCTTTCCATCGTTTTCAGTAGGAAGGAAGACAGGATTATGGGTCTAAAATCTTTCGTTACAGTGTGGCTGCATTTTCCTGCTTTCGGTATGAATATGACTGTAACATCACGCCACGCTTGTGGTTTGTAGTTTAGTCTTAGACATCCACGGAAGATGGGAAGCAGTGTTGGTATTATGTGATAAGCAGTTTTTTGTAACATGATAGGGGTTACCCGTCAGGGCCCGCTGATTTATGGGGCTTGAATGAATTAACAACCCATGCATTTTTTTCCTTGCATACTATCGTATTAATGAGGGAGTTGTCTCCCATGTTGTCCGATGTGTGGTCTGTGTTTGTGCTTGCGATATCATTTTCCTCTGCAGTTTTGCACTTTGGAAAGTGTGTACTTAAAAGATGGTTCGTGGTTTCAGCGGTGGATACTGTCCATTCATTTGCTGAAATTTCGAGAAAACCTGGGCTGCTTGCTTCTTTTGATAGTAAATTCCTAAATCTGGCAGATTGATTATTTTCTTTGATACTGCTGCAGAATCCTTTCCAAGCCTTAGGTATATCTATCGAAATTATTTCTCTATTTTACAAACTTAATGGCAAAACTAATAAACCCCTATGGGATAGGGTATAAGGAGTGCTAAGCAACTCCCATCGCAAAAGTCTGAAAAACATTCAAGAGTATGTCATAAGAATCTTTTCAAATCTGTCACTCGGAATCTGCGTTATGCTAGAGATTGCATTCTTTGTGGCAAAAATAAAACATCGCACAAACAAATGATCTGACAAATCAATCGCATAGTAGTATATCAATTGTCAAGAAAAACGTATCTCAACTCTGCCGCTCGGATTCGACATAAATCAGGAGTTACCGCCATCGTGAAAGAAGAACAAGCGCACAAATGAATGGTAGTGTGAAAAAGACGTACGAGCCCTATTGCACCAAAAAAATTTACACACAAATGAAGAGAAGATTTTTTTTATAATTAGAACGCTAAAGGGTTTACGAATACCCTTATAGTGTTTGAGCACAGCACGGGCATTAAGGAAATTGGGGAGAAGAAAAGGGAGATACCGATGAGCATTGGTTTTAAATTTTTGTAAATTGTAATGAGGAGGAGCTAGGCTTAGGCTTTTTAGATCTTCTAATGGTTGTTACTTGGCTCTTATTTTCCAAATCCGAATCTTTTTTCCAAGTCTCACATGTCAACTTTCGGAACAAATTTACTTTAGCAAAAACGCACTTTTTTTTATTCCACTCACTATTTTATGCTGACAATTTAGCAATTTTTTAAAATCGTCGCTCTCAATTAGTTTAAAAGTTACATATTTAACAATTAGAATTCGAAAAATCCCTTTAGAAATCAACCACTTTTTGACATTTCAGTTTCACACATAGTTGAATAATAAATACGAAAGAACATTCCAGTGCAGCATTGCCAGATAAAAAAAATTAAAATTAAAAATAAAAATTCCGAAAAATGGAAAAATTGTAAAAATAAATATCTGAGTATGTGAAGTTGTCTGGCAGGCGCCTTAGTCAACAGTTTTTATACCCTATCCCATAGGGGTATATTAGTTTTGATACATAGTTTGTAACATAGAGAAATAATTTTGCTTCATATACCTCAAAGTATATGGATCGACTCAGAATCGCTAGCTGAGTCGAATTAGCCATGTCTGTCTGTCTGTCTGTCCGTCCGTCCGTCCGTCCGTCCGTCTGTCCGTCTGTCTGTTCGTCACCGATTTTTGGGCCTTAAATTTTGTGCTAGGATAATGAAATTTGGTATATAGGATCCTTGTCCGAGTCACCAGAACAAGTGTGAAAATTTTTGAAATCCGCCCACTGCCACGCCCCCTTTTTAGAAAAACGTAGTTTTTGGCAAAACCGTAAAGAATTTTAAAAAAAGTGTCTGAACAGCATATTTAGAGAATCGTAATATCTATATAATATATAAAAACCATTTTTATACACTACCCCATTACATATGAAGGAGAAAACCTAGTCTTTTGTAGAGCCGTAAAAGTGTTTTGTAAGCAGTCTGAAGATTTAGTTGTCACTATATCATTTTTTCTATTTTATCCACATCGTATTTTTAGCCATGCCCACTTTTTTTTGGGATTTTAGTTTTATAGATAGGATGGGATAGGGTATTCAACGATCCGCACAGCGGATTGTAGCCTTCTCATATGTTTTTTTTAATAGTACCCTGGGTGGCTGGGAAAAAAGGATTTTAACTCTCTTTCTGGGGACACTCCACGCTCACGCAACTTCGTTGCTCCGCTCAGGGTATGTAAAGTCGTCAGACAGGCGCCTTATAGTGCATTCACACCGAACCGAAAACTGAGTTTTCGCAAAAACACCTAAAACCTTCATCGAAAACCGAGTTTTCCCATACATCGTCAGTTCCCAAAACCTAGTAGGTTACGACGTAACCTTCTCATAATCACTTCGCAGACGTCATCTCGTTGAAGGTTGTTGGAAAGAACACAAAACAGCTGATGAACTCGCTGTCAAAACAAATGTTTTTTTATTCAGGTCTCAGAAAAATGTTCTTTATATTCATTATCCATTTTAATTTTGTACAATTAAAACGGATATTGAAAAGAAAAAAAAAAACAAAAAGAAGAAGCATTTGTTTGCGTTTTTTTTTCTTAGCGGCGGGCTTGAGAGTCAAAAACTGTTGTCAAAGTCTTTAGATTTTTTTTCATTTTGAACTTCAATTGCTAATATTAGGTTGATTATATTAGAATTCATTTTATTATTCAATTCCAATATTTTCATACACAAATGTTGCAGCTAGTATCACAAATCACAATTCACAGCTGATTGAAATGTCAAACGTAACCTGGTCCGAGTTCGGTGTGAAAGCATCCAGTGGTTTACGTAAACTTTTTGCCAAAAACTCAGTTTATGATTCGGTGTGTAAGCACTATTACTCAACATTTTCTTAAGTTATAATATTTTTATTTTATATGTTTTGTTTTGAACATGGCAATGCCGCGTTAACCACTGAAGTAAAAAAAAAAACAGAAATTTCAAACAACAAACAATTTGTATGGAAATATAACCCAAAAAGTGAAATTTTGTCATAAGCATAACTCTTAAACTAAATGTGAGCCACGATTTTTAAAAACGGATAAATGATCAGCAGGTAAAGACGAATCGTTTAAGCCAAAAAAAGTTTTTGCTTAAGTAAATTTATGCCCAACTTGATGTGACGCTGTGTTTTTGGCAGTTAAGAATATCGGAAAAATAAAAAAAAATAAATAAAATAGCCGCCAAAAAAAAAGACAGCGTCACAGCAAGTTCCGAGCTGGTAAAGACCCTATGAAAAGAAAATTGAAACCAGCTGATAAGTTTTGACATCTACAAGAATTCCACTTGTGCGTGGATTGCAACGACAGGATTCGGCAAGAATGTAAGATACAGTAAGGCCAGTATGAAATAGCTTTAACAACAACAACCGCGCTGTGTAGGTGTAATTTACGGCAAAAAAAATCGCTTTTGTTTGATGTAAAATATTAAGGGTATTCATGCAACGTTGTAATTTTATTACGTGCGAAAGATTAGATTGTAATTTTACGACGACTTTTCATGATCGACCCTAAAACTGTACCACTAAAAAATGCGGTAACCCACTGAATTCAATCTCAATTTAGTAATTTATTTTATGACAAGCTGGCCCGTCAAACGTTGTTTTGCCATTATCAAATGGAATGACCGCCTACAGCGCCACCTGTTGAGAATTTTTTAATTTTTTCCTAAACCTTCGCGGAGCAATTACGAACAAATCCGCAGAAGGAAGTATCCAATTTGGTCCAGTCGTTTTCGAGTTTTAAGCATCCGAACAAACCAAGATCCATTTTTATATATATAAAGATAGAATTTTGTTTCTTTTGTTCTATTTCCGTTCTCGATAATATTTTTCAGTTTAACGCATAACGCGTGCGTGAAAGTGACTGATTAAATGTCAAAATAGCATTTCAAAAGTTTACAACGTTTACCATCTCAGTTTACGCACCTAATTCCTGTGAGAAAATTCCGATATTGTTGGAAAAGATTTCCCATACAAATTTTGTCAGTTCATTTATCACGTCGTAATTTTATCACGTTTACAACGTTTACGGCGACTTTCCGACGTTGCATGAATACCCCTATTATATTTTCCGGGAAATTCTGTTGTCAGGATAATGCGATCATTTGATTTTTTCAGTGTTATTAACAACAATCAATTTAAGACACTCTGTTTATGAGTTCTAAACCGAAAAATTCTTTTTGAAAACGACGACGAAATGATTGAATTTCAATTGGAAAATTAATAAGAGAACTCTTCGATTTAAACCAAAATGTATACAATGTTTATTACAGACTAAGTTACCAAATACCAAGATGTTAACTGCTTGCCGGTTGAAATTAAAAGAGAGCGAGCTCTGTACAGAAAATAGTTAATTGGACAAAGCGAATGACGACACAAAGCAAAATGAAAAAAAGAGAGTAAGCAAGAATACAAGAAATCAAGCATATGTTATACATTTTGAAACAGGGTGTTTGTCGATATGCGACCAATTATGAACAAAAAAGATAATTTAAATTAGAAACAAAAAATGGTATGATTAAGTAGCGAACATTCAGCCCCCCCTGAAAGACTAGGTTCTTTCAGAAAATGGTAGTGGAGCTAATTTAATGATAGGTCGAACATATTTTCCGGTTTGGGTGGTGATTGTAGCTACTCGTTTGCGTTGGTCTCTTCCAGGGTGAACGATCTTTACTCGCCCAAGTATCCATTTTGAGGGTGGTAGATTCAGGTCCTTAAGCATGACGACATCACCAACCTGCAGATCGCCCTTTGCGTTTTGCCATTTGGGGCGCTGTTGAAGAGAGGTCAGATACTCCGCATGCCACCGCTTCCAAAAGCCTTGTAAGAGATTCAATTAAGAAATGGGCCGGACTTAATGCGGTTGGATCCATATCTGAAGTAGGCCACATAGGTCTAGAATTCAATAATCCTTCAACTTGTGTTAGCAGGGTGTACATTTCTTCATAAGTTAGCTTATGATCCTTACTAACTCGCTTCAGGTGAAACTTAACCGACTTCACTCCTGCCTCCCACAGCCCACCAAAGTGTGGTGCAGAAGGGGGAATGAATTTCCATGCGATCTTATCCTTTGATAGGTGGTCCGCCACGATATTATTATGTTGTTGACTTATGAGTAGCTGGAACATCTCATCTAATTGTCTTTTGCTGCCGTGGAAATTCGTTCCGTTGTCGCTCCAAATTTCCGCAGGCTTGCCTCTGCGCGACGCAAATCGATCGAGGGCAGCTAGAAACGCTGACGAAGTGAGGTCCCCAACTAGTTCCAAATGAAGAGCCTTTGTTGTAAAACAAATAAAAACCGCGATGAAGCTCTTGACAAATTTCGGATTTCGTCCTCTAGCTAGGCGCAATGTTATGGGTCCCGCATAGTCAACACCAACCTTACTGAAGGGACGCGAAAACCGAACGCGCTCGGCGGGTAGATTTCCCATCAGCTGCGTTGATGTAGATTTTCGATGGCGGAAGCACTCTACGCACTCATGTACAACACTACGCAGTAGATTACGACAACCGACTATATAATATTCCTGTCGAAGGATAGCGAACATTTGAGATACACCGACATGGAGGTAGCGTTTGTGAATATCCTCAACAATAAGCTTTGCCAACCGCGTGTTTTTGTCAATTATGATTGGGTGCTTAACCGAAAAAGATGTATCTGATTCTTGGATACGACCACCGACGCGAAGGACACGGTCTGTATCCAAAAATGGAGTCAAGGATGCCAACTTGTTGCCTTTTTTCAAATTTTCACCTTGAATAATATTTCTTATTTCAGAAGAAAAACAAACCGATTGGTGGAATTTGATTAGTGTTAGTTTTGCCGTCGAAAGTTCACTTGATGTTAAGAATTGTTTATATCTTATGGCAGAGTTTACACGCGAATTCGAAATAAACCGAAGGGCATATGCTAGAACACGAATAATCTTTAAATATCGCGAGGAATTTTTAATTAGGGTTTCGATAAAGTTCTTATTGATATCCGACATTAACACTTGAACGCGCAGAATTTTACGTTCTTCAAGGTGTTCGACTGGTAAGTCCTTAGGCGATGGTATAATGTTCGGCCATTGATCTCGTTCATGCCTTATCCACAATGGTCCACGCCACCATAATTCATTATTTAGTAAATGAGAGGGTGAAATGCCACGGGATGCGCAGTCAGCTGGATTATGTTGGGATCGTACATGAAACCATGATTCTCTCGGTATAGTGGAAAGAATTTCTGAAGTGCGATTAGCTATGAACACTGACCACCTTTTTGGCAAAGCAGAGAGCCAATGAAGAACAATTGCCGAATCGGTCCACGCGAAAACTTGCATTTCTTTGTATTGCAAAGAAGTTTTAAGTTTTTTGACCAACCGAGTCAAAAGAACTGCTCCACAAAGTTCGAGTCGTGGAAGTGAAACAACCTTAAGGGGTGCTACTCTGCTTTTAGCGGCGACGATCGAGCAGGTAACATTACCGGTAGAGTCCGTACTCCTGCAGTATACTACTGCCGCGTACGCGTCTAGCGAAGCATCACAAAATGCATGAAACTGAACACTTCTTTTAGATATCCACATATTCCGTGGAATAGTTACAGCTTCTAGTGACGGAAGCTGATCTCGAATACAACGCCATTGATTTTCGAGTTCTGACGCTATGGTGTCATCCCACGTATATTTCTTTCGCCAAAGCTCCTGAAAGAGTATTTTAATTGAGATGATTACAGGACATAAAAATCCTAACGGATCGAATATTTTCGACGATTCTGATAGGATCCGACGTTTTGTAATTGATGGGTTATTACTCAAGTTAACCTTATAAGAAAAAGTATCTCGCGCAGGTAACCACTGTAAGCCTAGCAATTTGACAGAGTTATCTTCTTCAAAGTCCTTCGGAGACATTTCTCGTTGGTCTTCTGGTAAGCTTAACAAAAGCGGCCAGCAATTCGTGGTCCATTTGCGAAGATTAAAACCACCTGATTCAAGAAGGCGAATTAATTCTAAACGAAGGGAAGTAACTTCTTCAATTGAATCGGCTCCGGTCATTACGTCATCGACGTAGAAATCGTTGAGCAATATTTCAGCCGCGCGTGGATAAGTATCCATAGAGTCGAGTGCAAGTTGATATAGTGTACGTACGGCCAAGCAAGGAGCACACGCAGTGCCATAGGTAACCGTTGAAAGGCGATAGTGTTTCAATGGTTCTTCTATAGATTCCCTCCAAAGAATCCGTTGAAAGTCTGCGTGATTTCTGGTTACACGAATTTGCCGAAACATCTTCTCTATATCGCCCGATAGAGTGTACAGGTGACGACGGAATCGAATACAAATAGAGAAGAGATCGCGTTGATATGTTTGACCGATTAGCAGCGTTTCATTTAGCGACTTGTAGTTACCAGACTTTGCTGATCCGTCGAAACTACCCCTTACCTTCGTTGTGCTACTGTCTTCCTTTATAACGGCATGATGAGGGAGATAATAGCATTTAGACTTTGGTATTCTTCCATGAATGCGACATATTTTTCGCGAAGACACTTATTGGACGAGATTTTTTTTTCAGTGTATTTGAACCGATTAAACGCGAGAGTTAAACTGTTTCCGAAATCAGTATCATCTTCCGATTTAAAGGGCAACTGGACTAAATACCTGCCATCAGGTAAACGAGAATGCGATCTAGCAAAAATATCCTCAGCACGTTGGTCTTCGACTGATAAATTGGATTCTTGAGATATTTCTTCCAGCCGCCAAAAACGCTCAAGATCAAACTCAAGTGTTGTATCTAATTGAGTGCAATAAGAATCAACGCTATGAGCTGTCAATGAATTAGAGGTGGCTATGTTGCCAGAAACCACCCAACCAAAAATTGTTGGAACAAGGTCTGGCTGACCTTGTTGACCATGTACTGGTGATCCATTGAGTACGCTGAATACTTTATCAGCGCCGATTAAAATGTCAATATGACTTGGAAAATTGAATTTTGGATCTGCTAATGTGTATGACGAAAGAACTTTCATGTCGGATATTGTAGACACAAAAGCAGGTATTCGCGATGTAATTTTTGAAATAACGTAGCACTGAATCTCAACAGATTGATTGCTAACGTGCGAAAAAAGTTGAATTCTAACAACTCCGTTTGTTACTCCTGCTGCTATTGAGCCAACACCTGAAACAGGAATACGCGCAGACGTCCTAGACAGGCCTAAACGTTGAACTGTTTGCTCTGTAACGAATGAGACTTGCGACCCTGAATCCAAAAGCAACCGAATGTTCTGAAATACTCCTTGCTTGTCATGAGCCCGAGCTATAGCAGTAGGCAATACCGTTTGAGTAGAACGAATGGATTTAAACGAATTGTCTGCAGTATGAGAGCAAAGCAAGGTTGATGAATTTGTTGTTTGTGGTGGGTTCGAAGTTGAATGTAAGTCTGAGGGAGTTGAAATGATGAATGTGTTTGTTGAAGTTGACGATGACGACGAAGGTGATGTGGAATTAGATGGCAAATTAGACGAGGATGACGAAGCAGCGGATGTAGAAGTTGAAGACGAGGAAGATGGATGGACGAGAGTATGATGACGCGAACTGCATGTTTTGCAACGATTATTTGACCGACATTTATTCGATGAATGTCCTTGACGTAGACAGTTATAACACAAGGACTGTTCTTTCACAAACGTTCTACGATCATCAATTGAAAGAGCAAGAAAATGTTTACATTGCAAGATACTGTGATCTAGTTTACATTTAGGACAACCATGTGTGGATTCTACCACATGTGTTCGAATGACACCTTGAACTTTGCTTCGAGATTGTGTGGAACGAGATGGTGCATAACATGATTCGAGACAAACGCAACGGCTCTGTAAAAAGTCCAACATTTCCTTAAATGTTGGATCATCTCTTGACCCAATTAATTCAGCCCAAGCCTGCTTGGTTTCAGGATCTAATTTTTGGAGTAAAATGTAGATGAGCCACGGATCCCGATCGTTTGACTCCAGTGAATTTAGCCCACGAATTACTTCATCAGCACCATCAGTAATTTTACGTAAAACTATCACGTTTGAAGAATTCACTGTGGGCAACGATAAGAACGATTGGATGAATGATTGAACAATAATAGTGGTTCTATCATATCGGCTTTCCAATCGATCCCAGGCTTCTAGATAATTCGATCCGGTATTCGCGATGTGTTTCAAAAGATTGCTTGCTTCTCCACTTAAGAAACTTTTTAGGTACTGAAGTTTTTGTGTAGAAGTAAGAGATGCATTGCAATCTATTGAACCCTGAAAGGAGTCCCTGAATGCAGGCCAGTCCTTATAATCGCCTGAGAATGATGGAATCGATAAATGAGGCAGCTTAACTGAAGTCGGAACACTAGAAGAATTTAATTTATTCAAGAACGATGCTTGCTGAGTAGCTAATTGTTCAATAGCTGAATTGTTGGATTGAGTTGAATTAATGCTCATTTTGTTTACTTGCAAAAAGTTCGATAATGTTGCATGTGCAACAAAATACTTTGTTTCGTACTCCTCATATTCCGGTTCAGGATCTATGTAATTTGGATCTGTCGAAAATTCAATTAACGCGTTTTGTAGTTCGTTAAACTCAATCCACATTTTATTTAAGCTGACCAATCTAATCTCTAGCATTGAAACTGGTGTTTTTGTATCTACCGTTTCTACGAAAGTCGCAGCACGAGATATTGCGGCTTTTGCACGCCCGCGTTTCACCTTGATGAAATTCATTTTTGGTTGACACACACAAAAAAATATGGAAAATGAAATCTCACTAAATGCGCTCACACTAGAGATCTAGATTTCTTTTAATATAATACACGAGTTGAATTGTTTAATTGTTTCTTTTTCAACAAGCACGTGTATGAACAAATTCAAAGAATTGTCTTTCACTTTTCACGAAAATTGTCTATTTTTTTCGATTAAATCCGGCTCGAAGGACCAAAATGTTTATGAGTTCTAAACCGAAAAATTCTTTTTGAAAACGACGACGAAATGATTGAATTTCAATTGGAAAATTAATAAGAGAACTCTTCGATTTAAACCAAAATGTATACAATGTTTATTACAGACTAAGTTACCAAATACCAAGATGTTAACTGCTTGCCGGTTGAAATTAAAAGAGAGCGAGCTCTGTACAGAAAATAGTTAATTGGACAAAGCGAATGACGACACAAAGCAAAATGAAAAAAAGAGAGTAAGCAAGAATACAAGAAATCAAGCATATGTTATACATTTTGAAACAGGGTGTTTGTCGATATGCGACCAATTATGAACAAAAAAGATAATTTAAATTAGAAACAAAAAATGGTATGATTAAGTAGCGAACATTCAGCCCCCCCTGAAAGACTAGGTTCTTTCAGAAAATGGTAGTGGAGCTAATTTAATGATAGGTCGAACATATTTTCCGGTTTGGGTGGTGATTGTAGCTACTCGTTTGCGTTGGTCTCTTCCAGGGTGAACGATCTTTACTCGCCCAAGTATCCATTTTGAGGGTGGTAGATTCAGGTCCTTAAGCATGACGACATCACCAACCTGCAGATCGCCCTTTGCGTTTTGCCATTTGGGGCGCTGTTGAAGAGAGGTCAGATACTCCGCATGCCACCGCTTCCAAAAGCCTTGTAAGAGATTCAATTAAGAAATGGGCCGGACTTAATGCGGTTGGATCCATATCTGAAGTAGGCCACATAGGTCTAGAATTCAATAATCCTTCAACTTGTGTTAGCAGGGTGTACATTTCTTCATAAGTTAGCTTATGATCCTTACTAACTCGCTTCAGGTGAAACTTAACCGACTTCACTCCTGCCTCCCACAGCCCACCAAAGTGTGGTGCAGAAGGGGGAATGAATTTCCATGCGATCTTATCCTTTGATAGGTGGTCCGCCACGATATTATTATGTTGTTGACTTATGAGTAGCTGGAACATCTCATCTAATTGTCTTTTGCTGCCGTGGAAATTCGTTCCGTTGTCGCTCCAAATTTCCGCAGGCTTGCCTCTGCGCGACGCAAATCGATCGAGGGCAGCTAGAAACGCTGACGAAGTGAGGTCCCCAACTAGTTCCAAATGAAGAGCCTTTGTTGTAAAACAAATAAAAACCGCGATGAAGCTCTTGACAAATTTCGGATTTCGTCCTCTAGCTAGGCGCAATGTTATGGGTCCCGCATAGTCAACACCAACCTTACTGAAGGGACGCGAAAACCGAACGCGCTCGGCGGGTAGATTTCCCATCAGCTGCGTTGATGTAGATTTTCGATGGCGGAAGCACTCTACGCACTCATGTACAACACTACGCAGTAGATTACGACAACCGACTATATAATATTCCTGTCGAAGGATAGCGAACATTTGAGATACACCGACATGGAGGTAGCGTTTGTGAATATCCTCAACAATAAGCTTTGCCAACCGCGTGTTTTTGTCAATTATGATTGGGTGCTTAACCGAAAAAGATGTATCTGATTCTTGGATACGACCACCGACGCGAAGGACACGGTCTGTATCCAAAAATGGAGTCAAGGATGCCAACTTGTTGCCTTTTTTCAAATTTTCACCTTGAATAATATTTCTTATTTCAGAAGAAAAACAAACCGATTGGTGGAATTTGATTAGTGTTAGTTTTGCCGTCGAAAGTTCACTTGATGTTAAGAATTGTTTATATCTTATGGCAGAGTTTACACGCGAATTCGAAATAAACCGAAGGGCATATGCTAGAACACGAATAATCTTTAAATATCGCGAGGAATTTTTAATTAGGGTTTCGATAAAGTTCTTATTGATATCCGACATTAACACTTGAACGCGCAGAATTTTACGTTCTTCAAGGTGTTCGACTGGTAAGTCCTTAGGCGATGGTATAATGTTCGGCCATTGATCTCGTTCATGCCTTATCCACAATGGTCCACGCCACCATAATTCATTATTTAGTAAATGAGAGGGTGAAATGCCACGGGATGCGCAGTCAGCTGGATTATGTTGGGATCGTACATGAAACCATGATTCTCTCGGTATAGTGGAAAGAATTTCTGAAGTGCGATTAGCTATGAACACTGACCACCTTTTTGGCAAAGCAGAGAGCCAATGAAGAACAATTGCCGAATCGGTCCACGCGAAAACTTGCATTTCTTTGTATTGCAAAGAAGTTTTAAGTTTTTTGACCAACCGAGTCAAAAGAACTGCTCCACAAAGTTCGAGTCGTGGAAGTGAAACAACCTTAAGGGGTGCTACTCTGCTTTTAGCGGCGACGATCGAGCAGGTAACATTACCGGTAGAGTCCGTACTCCTGCAGTATACTACTGCCGCGTACGCGTCTAGCGAAGCATCACAAAATGCATGAAACTGAACACTTCTTTTAGATATCCACATATTCCGTGGAATAGTTACAGCTTCTAGTGACGGAAGCTGATCTCGAATACAACGCCATTGATTTTCGAGTTCTGACGCTATGGTGTCATCCCACGTATATTTCTTTCGCCAAAGCTCCTGAAAGAGTATTTTAATTGAGATGATTACAGGACATAAAAATCCTAACGGATCGAATATTTTCGACGATTCTGATAGGATCCGACGTTTTGTAATTGATGGGTTATTACTCAAGTTAACCTTATAAGAAAAAGTATCTCGCGCAGGTAACCACTGTAAGCCTAGCAATTTGACAGAGTTATCTTCTTCAAAGTCCTTCGGAGACATTTCTCGTTGGTCTTCTGGTAAGCTTAACAAAAGCGGCCAGCAATTCGTGGTCCATTTGCGAAGATTAAAACCACCTGATTCAAGAAGGCGAATTAATTCTAAACGAAGGGAAGTAACTTCTTCAATTGAATCGGCTCCGGTCATTACGTCATCGACGTAGAAATCGTTGAGCAATATTTCAGCCGCGCGTGGATAAGTATCCATAGAGTCGAGTGCAAGTTGATATAGTGTACGTACGGCCAAGCAAGGAGCACACGCAGTGCCATAGGTAACCGTTGAAAGGCGATAGTGTTTCAATGGTTCTTCTATAGATTCCCTCCAAAGAATCCGTTGAAAGTCTGCGTGATTTCTGGTTACACGAATTTGCCGAAACATCTTCTCTATATCGCCCGATAGAGTGTACAGGTGACGACGGAATCGAATACAAATAGAGAAGAGATCGCGTTGATATGTTTGACCGATTAGCAGCGTTTCATTTAGCGACTTGTAGTTACCAGACTTTGCTGATCCGTCGAAAACTACCCTTACCTTCGTTGTGCTACTGTCTTCCTTTATAACGGCATGATGAGGGAGATAATAGCATTTAGACTTTGGTATTCTTCCATGAATGCGACATATTTTTCGCGAAGACACTTATTGGACGAGATTTTTTTTTCAGTGTATTTGAACCGATTAAACGCGAGAGTTAAACTGTTTCCGAAATCAGTATCATCTTCCGATTTAAAGGGCAACTGGACTAAATACCTGCCATCAGGTAAACGAGAATGCGATCTAGCAAAAATATCCTCAGCACGTTGGTCTTCGACTGATAAATTGGATTCTTGAGATATTTCTTCCAGCCGCCAAAAACGCTCAAGATCAAACTCAAGTGTTGTATCTAATTGAGTGCAATAAGAATCAACGCTATGAGCTGTCAATGAATTAGAGGTGGCTATGTTGCCAGAAACCACCCAACCAAAAATTGTTGGAACAAGGTCTGGCTGACCTTGTTGACCATGTACTGGTGATCCATTGAGTACGCTGAATACTTTATCAGCGCCGATTAAAATGTCAATATGACTTGGAAAATTGAATTTTGGATCTGCTAATGTGTATGACGAAAGAACTTTCATGTCGGATATTGTAGACACAAAAGCAGGTATTCGCGATGTAATTTTTGAAATAACGTAGCACTGAATCTCAACAGATTGATTGCTAACGTGCGAAAAAAGTTGAATTCTAACAACTCCGTTTGTTACTCCTGCTGCTATTGAGCCAACACCTGAAACAGGAATACGCGCAGACGTCCTAGACAGGCCTAAACGTTGAACTGTTTGCTCTGTAACGAATGAGACTTGCGACCCTGAATCCAAAAGCAACCGAATGTTCTGAAATACTCCTTGCTTGTCATGAGCCCGAGCTATAGCAGTAGGCAATACCGTTTGAGTAGAACGAATGGATTTAAACGAATTGTCTGCAGTATGAGAGCAAAGCAAGGTTGATGAATTTGTTGTTTGTGGTGGGTTCGAAGTTGAATGTAAGTCTGAGGGAGTTGAAATGATGAATGTGTTTGTTGAAGTTGACGATGACGACGAAGGTGATGTGGAATTAGATGGCAAATTAGACGAGGATGACGAAGCAGCGGATGTAGAAGTTGAAGACGAGGAAGATGGATGGACGAGAGTATGATGACGCGAACTGCATGTTTTGCAACGATTATTTGACCGACATTTATTCGATGAATGTCCTTGACGTAGACAGTTATAACACAAGGACTGTTCTTTCACAAACGTTCTACGATCATCAATTGAAAGAGCAAGAAAATGTTTACATTGCAAGATACTGTGATCTAGTTTACATTTAGGACAACCATGTGTGGATTCTACCACATGTGTTCGAATGACACCTTGAACTTTGCTTCGAGATTGTGTGGAACGAGATGGTGCATAACATGATTCGAGACAAACGCAACGGCTCTGTAAAAAGTCCAACATTTCCTTAAATGTTGGATCATCTCTTGACCCAATTAATTCAGCCCAAGCCTGCTTGGTTTCAGGATCTAATTTTTGGAGTAAAATGTAGATGAGCCACGGATCCCGATCGTTTGACTCCAGTGAATTTAGCCCACGAATTACTTCATCAGCACCATCAGTAATTTTACGTAAAACTATCACGTTTGAAGAATTCACTGTGGGCAACGATAAGAACGATTGGATGAATGATTGAACAATAATAGTGGTTCTATCATATCGGCTTTCCAATCGATCCCAGGCTTCTAGATAATTCGATCCGGTATTCGCGATGTGTTTCAAAAGATTGCTTGCTTCTCCACTTAAGAAACTTTTTAGGTACTGAAGTTTTTGTGTAGAAGTAAGAGATGCATTGCAATCTATTGAACCCTGAAAGGAGTCCCTGAATGCAGGCCAGTCCTTATAATCGCCTGAGAATGATGGAATCGATAAATGAGGCAGCTTAACTGAAGTCGGAACACTAGAAGAATTTAATTTATTCAAGAACGATGCTTGCTGAGTAGCTAATTGTTCAATAGCTGAATTGTTGGATTGAGTTGAATTAATGCTCATTTTGTTTACTTGCAAAAAGTTCGATAATGTTGCATGTGCAACAAAATACTTTGTTTCGTACTCCTCATATTCCGGTTCAGGATCTATGTAATTTGGATCTGTCGAAAATTCAATTAACGCGTTTTGTAGTTCGTTAAACTCAATCCACATTTTATTTAAGCTGACCAATCTAATCTCTAGCATTGAAACTGGTGTTTTTGTATCTACCGTTTCTACGAAAGTCGCAGCACGAGATATTGCGGCTTTTGCACGCCCGCGTTTCACCTTGATGAAATTCATTTTTGGTTGACACACACAAAAAAATATGGAAAATGAAATCTCACTAAATGCGCTCACACTAGAGATCTAGATTTCTTTTAATATAATACACGAGTTGAATTGTTTAATTGTTTCTTTTTCAACAAGCACGTGTATGAACAAATTCAAAGAATTGTCTTTCACTTTTCACGAAAATTGTCTATTTTTTTCGATTAAATCCGGCTCGAAGGACCAAAATGTTTATGAGTTCTAAACCGAAAAATTCTTTTTGAAAACGACGACGAAATGATTGAATTTCAATTGGAAAATTAATAAGAGAACTCTTCGATTTAAACCAAAATGTATACAATGTTTATTACAGACTAAGTTACCAAATACCAAGATGTTAACTGCTTGCCGGTTGAAATTAAAAGAGAGCGAGCTCTGTACAGAAAATAGTTAATTGGACAAAGCGAATGACGACACAAAGCAAAATGAAAAAAAGAGAGTAAGCAAGAATACAAGAAATCAAGCATATGTTATACATTTTGAAACAGGGTGTTTGTCGATATGCGACCAATTATGAACAAAAAAGATAATTTAAATTAGAAACAAAAAATGGTATGATTAAGTAGCGAACATTCAGCCCCCCCTGAAAGACTAGGTTCTTTCAGAAAATGGTAGTGGAGCTAATTTAATGATAGGTCGAACATATTTTCCGGTTTGGGTGGTGATTGTAGCTACTCGTTTGCGTTGGTCTCTTCCAGGGTGAACGATCTTTACTCGCCCAAGTATCCATTTTGAGGGTGGTAGATTCAGGTCCTTAAGCATGACGACATCACCAACCTGCAGATCGCCCTTTGCGTTTTGCCATTTGGGGCGCTGTTGAAGAGAGGTCAGATACTCCGCATGCCACCGCTTCCAAAAGCCTTGTAAGAGATTCAATTAAGAAATGGGCCGGACTTAATGCGGTTGGATCCATATCTGAAGTAGGCCACATAGGTCTAGAATTCAATAATCCTTCAACTTGTGTTAGCAGGGTGTACATTTCTTCATAAGTTAGCTTATGATCCTTACTAACTCGCTTCAGGTGAAACTTAACCGACTTCACTCCTGCCTCCCACAGCCCACCAAAGTGTGGTGCAGAAGGGGGAATGAATTTCCATGCGATCTTATCCTTTGATAGGTGGTCCGCCACGATATTATTATGTTGTTGACTTATGAGTAGCTGGAACATCTCATCTAATTGTCTTTTGCTGCCGTGGAAATTCGTTCCGTTGTCGCTCCAAATTTCCGCAGGCTTGCCTCTGCGCGACGCAAATCGATCGAGGGCAGCTAGAAACGCTGACGAAGTGAGGTCCCCAACTAGTTCCAAATGAAGAGCCTTTGTTGTAAAACAAATAAAAACCGCGATGAAGCTCTTGACAAATTTCGGATTTCGTCCTCTAGCTAGGCGCAATGTTATGGGTCCCGCATAGTCAACACCAACCTTACTGAAGGGACGCGAAAACCGAACGCGCTCGGCGGGTAGATTTCCCATCAGCTGCGTTGATGTAGATTTTCGATGGCGGAAGCACTCTACGCACTCATGTACAACACTACGCAGTAGATTACGACAACCGACTATATAATATTCCTGTCGAAGGATAGCGAACATTTGAGATACACCGACATGGAGGTAGCGTTTGTGAATATCCTCAACAATAAGCTTTGCCAACCGCGTGTTTTTGTCAATTATGATTGGGTGCTTAACCGAAAAAGATGTATCTGATTCTTGGATACGACCACCGACGCGAAGGACACGGTCTGTATCCAAAAATGGAGTCAAGGATGCCAACTTGTTGCCTTTTTTCAAATTTTCACCTTGAATAATATTTCTTATTTCAGAAGAAAAACAAACCGATTGGTGGAATTTGATTAGTGTTAGTTTTGCCGTCGAAAGTTCACTTGATGTTAAGAATTGTTTATATCTTATGGCAGAGTTTACACGCGAATTCGAAATAAACCGAAGGGCATATGCTAGAACACGAATAATCTTTAAATATCGCGAGGAATTTTTAATTAGGGTTTCGATAAAGTTCTTATTGATATCCGACATTAACACTTGAACGCGCAGAATTTTACGTTCTTCAAGGTGTTCGACTGGTAAGTCCTTAGGCGATGGTATAATGTTCGGCCATTGATCTCGTTCATGCCTTATCCACAATGGTCCACGCCACCATAATTCATTATTTAGTAAATGAGAGGGTGAAATGCCACGGGATGCGCAGTCAGCTGGATTATGTTGGGATCGTACATGAAACCATGATTCTCTCGGTATAGTGGAAAGAATTTCTGAAGTGCGATTAGCTATGAACACTGACCACCTTTTTGGCAAAGCAGAGAGCCAATGAAGAACAATTGCCGAATCGGTCCACGCGAAAACTTGCATTTCTTTGTATTGCAAAGAAGTTTTAAGTTTTTTGACCAACCGAGTCAAAAGAACTGCTCCACAAAGTTCGAGTCGTGGAAGTGAAACAACCTTAAGGGGTGCTACTCTGCTTTTAGCGGCGACGATCGAGCAGGTAACATTACCGGTAGAGTCCGTACTCCTGCAGTATACTACTGCCGCGTACGCGTCTAGCGAAGCATCACAAAATGCATGAAACTGAACACTTCTTTTAGATATCCACATATTCCGTGGAATAGTTACAGCTTCTAGTGACGGAAGCTGATCTCGAATACAACGCCATTGATTTTCGAGTTCTGACGCTATGGTGTCATCCCACGTATATTTCTTTCGCCAAAGCTCCTGAAAGAGTATTTTAATTGAGATGATTACAGGACATAAAAATCCTAACGGATCGAATATTTTCGACGATTCTGATAGGATCCGACGTTTTGTAATTGATGGGTTATTACTCAAGTTAACCTTATAAGAAAAAGTATCTCGCGCAGGTAACCACTGTAAGCCTAGCAATTTGACAGAGTTATCTTCTTCAAAGTCCTTCGGAGACATTTCTCGTTGGTCTTCTGGTAAGCTTAACAAAAGCGGCCAGCAATTCGTGGTCCATTTGCGAAGATTAAAACCACCTGATTCAAGAAGGCGAATTAATTCTAAACGAAGGGAAGTAACTTCTTCAATTGAATCGGCTCCGGTCATTACGTCATCGACGTAGAAATCGTTGAGCAATATTTCAGCCGCGCGTGGATAAGTATCCATAGAGTCGAGTGCAAGTTGATATAGTGTACGTACGGCCAAGCAAGGAGCACACGCAGTGCCATAGGTAACCGTTGAAAGGCGATAGTGTTTCAATGGTTCTTCTATAGATTCCCTCCAAAGAATCCGTTGAAAGTCTGCGTGATTTCTGGTTACACGAATTTGCCGAAACATCTTCTCTATATCGCCCGATAGAGTGTACAGGTGACGACGGAATCGAATACAAATAGAGAAGAGATCGCGTTGATATGTTTGACCGATTAGCAGCGTTTCATTTAGCGACTTGTAGTTACCAGACTTTGCTGATCCGTCGAAAACTACCCTTACCTTCGTTGTGCTACTGTCTTCCTTTATAACGGCATGATGAGGGAGATAATAGCATTTAGACTTTGGTATTCTTCCATGAATGCGACATATTTTTCGCGAAGACACTTATTGGACGAGATTTTTTTTTCAGTGTATTTGAACCGATTAAACGCGAGAGTTAAACTGTTTCCGAAATCAGTATCATCTTCCGATTTAAAGGGCAACTGGACTAAATACCTGCCATCAGGTAAACGAGAATGCGATCTAGCAAAAATATCCTCAGCACGTTGGTCTTCGACTGATAAATTGGATTCTTGAGATATTTCTTCCAGCCGCCAAAAACGCTCAAGATCAAACTCAAGTGTTGTATCTAATTGAGTGCAATAAGAATCAACGCTATGAGCTGTCAATGAATTAGAGGTGGCTATGTTGCCAGAAACCACCCAACCAAAAATTGTTGGAACAAGGTCTGGCTGACCTTGTTGACCATGTACTGGTGATCCATTGAGTACGCTGAATACTTTATCAGCGCCGATTAAAATGTCAATATGACTTGGAAAATTGAATTTTGGATCTGCTAATGTGTATGACGAAAGAACTTTCATGTCGGATATTGTAGACACAAAAGCAGGTATTCGCGATGTAATTTTTGAAATAACGTAGCACTGAATCTCAACAGATTGATTGCTAACGTGCGAAAAAAGTTGAATTCTAACAACTCCGTTTGTTACTCCTGCTGCTATTGAGCCAACACCTGAAACAGGAATACGCGCAGACGTCCTAGACAGGCCTAAACGTTGAACTGTTTGCTCTGTAACGAATGAGACTTGCGACCCTGAATCCAAAAGCAACCGAATGTTCTGAAATACTCCTTGCTTGTCATGAGCCCGAGCTATAGCAGTAGGCAATACCGTTTGAGTAGAACGAATGGATTTAAACGAATTGTCTGCAGTATGAGAGCAAAGCAAGGTTGATGAATTTGTTGTTTGTGGTGGGTTCGAAGTTGAATGTAAGTCTGAGGGAGTTGAAATGATGAATGTGTTTGTTGAAGTTGACGATGACGACGAAGGTGATGTGGAATTAGATGGCAAATTAGACGAGGATGACGAAGCAGCGGATGTAGAAGTTGAAGACGAGGAAGATGGATGGACGAGAGTATGATGACGCGAACTGCATGTTTTGCAACGATTATTTGACCGACATTTATTCGATGAATGTCCTTGACGTAGACAGTTATAACACAAGGACTGTTCTTTCACAAACGTTCTACGATCATCAATTGAAAGAGCAAGAAAATGTTTACATTGCAAGATACTGTGATCTAGTTTACATTTAGGACAACCATGTGTGGATTCTACCACATGTGTTCGAATGACACCTTGAACTTTGCTTCGAGATTGTGTGGAACGAGATGGTGCATAACATGATTCGAGACAAACGCAACGGCTCTGTAAAAAGTCCAACATTTCCTTAAATGTTGGATCATCTCTTGACCCAATTAATTCAGCCCAAGCCTGCTTGGTTTCAGGATCTAATTTTTGGAGTAAAATGTAGATGAGCCACGGATCCCGATCGTTTGACTCCAGTGAATTTAGCCCACGAATTACTTCATCAGCACCATCAGTAATTTTACGTAAAACTATCACGTTTGAAGAATTCACTGTGGGCAACGATAAGAACGATTGGATGAATGATTGAACAATAATAGTGGTTCTATCATATCGGCTTTCCAATCGATCCCAGGCTTCTAGATAATTCGATCCGGTATTCGCGATGTGTTTCAAAAGATTGCTTGCTTCTCCACTTAAGAAACTTTTTAGGTACTGAAGTTTTTGTGTAGAAGTAAGAGATGCATTGCAATCTATTGAACCCTGAAAGGAGTCCCTGAATGCAGGCCAGTCCTTATAATCGCCTGAGAATGATGGAATCGATAAATGAGGCAGCTTAACTGAAGTCGGAACACTAGAAGAATTTAATTTATTCAAGAACGATGCTTGCTGAGTAGCTAATTGTTCAATAGCTGAATTGTTGGATTGAGTTGAATTAATGCTCATTTTGTTTACTTGCAAAAAGTTCGATAATGTTGCATGTGCAACAAAATACTTTGTTTCGTACTCCTCATATTCCGGTTCAGGATCTATGTAATTTGGATCTGTCGAAAATTCAATTAACGCGTTTTGTAGTTCGTTAAACTCAATCCACATTTTATTTAAGCTGACCAATCTAATCTCTAGCATTGAAACTGGTGTTTTTGTATCTACCGTTTCTACGAAAGTCGCAGCACGAGATATTGCGGCTTTTGCACGCCCGCGTTTCACCTTGATGAAATTCATTTTTGGTTGACACACACAAAAAAATATGGAAAATGAAATCTCACTAAATGCGCTCACACTAGAGATCTAGATTTCTTTTAATATAATACACGAGTTGAATTGTTTAATTGTTTCTTTTTCAACAAGCACGTGTATGAACAAATTCAAAGAATTGTCTTTCACTTTTCACGAAAATTGTCTATTTTTTTCGATTAAATCCGGCTCGAAGGACCAAAATGTTTATGAGTTCTAAACCGAAAAATTCTTTTTGAAAACGACGACGAAATGATTGAATTTCAATTGGAAAATTAATAAGAGAACTCTTCGATTTAAACCAAAATGTATACAATGTTTATTACAGACTAAGTTACCAAATACCAAGATGTTAACTGCTTGCCGGTTGAAATTAAAAGAGAGCGAGCTCTGTACAGAAAATAGTTAATTGGACAAAGCGAATGACGACACAAAGCAAAATGAAAAAAAGAGAGTAAGCAAGAATACAAGAAATCAAGCATATGTTATACATTTTGAAACAGGGTGTTTGTCGATATGCGACCAATTATGAACAAAAAAGATAATTTAAATTAGAAACAAAAAATGGTATGATTAAGTAGCGAACACACTCTATACTATTTATTATAAGTACTTGTGTTACATATAATTGAAACTTTCAAACTTGAGGGGAATCGAGCCACTGTCCTGCACGCCTTTTGAAACATTGCCCTTATTAAAAACAAAATCATTTTCGAATGATTAAACTCATTAACACTGTTGTAATTAGTATAGTATGATGAGTTTAATATCGATTCAGTTGGATTCTCGAATATTATTATTTTTGTCAATTTAATTTCATACCTCGCAGGATATGAACTGTAAATATAATCCACACGGGATTGATAGGCTGTCAGGTCAGCACTGTCGGCATTGTGGACTTTTAATGGAATTGCAAATTAACTTATCGAAGTGCATATACAGATGAAATATTATACATAACAACGCATTAATAACAATAAACAAAAATAAAAATAAAACAGGAATATTTTTTTTTAAATTATTTCAATAAGAATTACCTGATTCAATTTTTGTTTGGTATTCCTGCAATTTGTGGATTTTTGCTTAAAGCAAAACTTCAAAAAAAAAATCAAATAAATAATGTAATTGCTTTTGCTGTGATATGATAAAAAATTGTGTTATCAAAAGATTTCTGTAGGCCATCAGAATCACAGGTGGTTGGAATCCTTTTCGCCATAGTCCGTCAGCATTTTTTAAATGATTTTTCGTCCAAATCGTCAAGGATTCCTTAATACGCTTTTGATACGTCCCGTACTTTGGCTCCTTAGAACAGGATTGTTACATTTACAGTTTTATATAGGACCACCTTAATTGTTTGAGTCAGGGAAATTTCAATAACTTGACTTTTTAACCCGAAAAACAGCGGTTGTCAGGACAAATTTTTCGTTTGATTTCTAAAGGGTGATCCATTTCGAGGTTCCCTACTTCTTTAAAGAAAAAAACACAGAAAATTCAAATTTAATGGAGAATGTTTATTATCATTTGAAAGAACATTCTTTGGCATTTATTTTTTGAAGGTTATGACTATCAAATGTTGGCCGTTGCTACGTCGCAAATGGTCCATCCGTTGAGTCCAATTTTCGATCACTCGTTCGAGCATTTCGACTGGTAACTGGCGAATGACACGCGTGATGTTTTCCTCCAAGGCCTGAATCGAAGCGGGTTTGTCGGCATAAGCTTTTGACTTTACATATCCCCACAGGAAAAAGTCTAACGGTGTGATATCACACGATCTTGGTGGCCAATCGACCGGCCCAAAACGTGAAATTATGTGCTCACCGAAATGTTCTCTCAATAAGTCCATTGATTGATGCGATGTGTGGGAAGTGGCGCCGTCTTGCTGAAACCAAATGTCGCCGAGATCACGAGCTTCAATTTCAGGCATCAAATAGTCGGTTATCATGGCACGATAACGCTGAATCGACTCTCCACGGTCTTCGTGTACACTCTCTGCTACGGCCGCTTTATTTTCTTCACAGCGTGCTGGACGTGGTCTATTCGGTCGAATATTATCCAATAATGAATGCTGGGTCTCAAAATGGATGATGGTGTTGCGAATAGTACGCTCAGTAGGCCGATTATGTTGACCATAAGTTGAGCGAAGTGCACGAAACACATTCCTCACAGAACGTGAATTTTCATAATAAAGTTGAACAATTTGTAAACGTTGTTCACGCGTAAGTCTTTCCATTATGAAATGCCAAACAATACTAAACAAAAATAACATGACAGCATGACACGACTCACACGTGATCTGTCAAAAAAGGCTATTGAAAAAAGTATCTCTACTTGGATCACCCGTTACATGCGGAGCAGAGGTAGACAAAGTCCTTCACTGCTTCAAACTTATATCTAGCGAAGCTGGCATTCTATCCAATTCGTCGATTTTTGTGTCCTGATTTATTGTTTAACCCAATTTTGCGCTTTTTTCTCTTGGAGTCCGACTAATGATGGCAATATCGTCGGCGTATGCAGGAAGTTGCACTGATTTATGGAAGATTGTGCTTCTGCTGTTGGATCGGGAGTTTTGCATAATCCCCTCAAGAATCATGTAAAAGAAGTCAGAATATGTCTGATTCCTATTTTGGTATCATATGTGTTGGTGAAGTCGTTGCCGACCCTGATAGGGCAGTGAGAATTCTCCATCGTCATCAGGGACACATTTACAAGCTATGCCAAAACTATATACTTCGTCTCTATAAATGCTGTCGTATGCGGCTTTGAAACCGATGAATGAGGGGTATTTATTTTTTTCGGGATCTTCCAAAGTGTACAGATATGATCAGCAATTCCCAAGCTGAAATCCATACTGATAAGGGCTGATCAGGTTGTTACTTACTTTTTAAGTGGCACTACAGTCCGTAATGAACCTAGATCTCAACTAACATGCCTCTCGAATTAGCCCGATCCTTAGCTAACTGCCTCTAGTTGAGCACTCCAAGTTGGTTGAGGTCGGTTTCTACTTGTGCGCTCCACTTAAGTTGAGGTCTTCCTCTACTGCGTCCGACGTCTGGCTGGAAATCGAAGAGTCTACGAGTCGGAGTATTGGTGGCCATTCGTTCTACATGTCCTAGCCATCCAATGCGGAGTTTTTCGACCAGGGGTATGTCGCTGTACAGCTCGTATAGTTCTTGGTTGAATCTTCGCAACCGGACAGCAGATTTCTCAAAGAAATTTCCTCTCGAATCGACCAAGGATTTCTTCATCCGCTTTTAATACGTTCCATGCTTCAGCGACGTAGAGCGGGACTGGGATGATCAGGATCTTATGTAGGATCTCCTTAGTAGTTCGAGTGAGGGCTTTTCCACTACACTACCTTATTAGCCCGACGAAACAGCGGTTGGCAAGAGTAATTCTTCGTTCAATTTCTGAAGAGATATTGTTGTCAGAGGTAATAGCGGAGCCAAGGTAGACAAAGTCCCGTACTACCTCAAAATTATATTCGCCAATGGTGACGTTCTGTCCAATTCGTCGATGATGTGTGCCCTTTCGTATTGACAGCATACAATTAGTCTTCCCTCCATTTACTGCTTAACCCATTTTTGCCGCTTCCTGCTCTATACTAGCAAACGTGGCCATGACATGCATTGAGTCCTACCAATGATGTCAATATCGTCAGCGTATGCTAGTATAGTTGCACCGATTTTTTGGAAAATTGTGCCTCTGGTGTTGGCTCGGGAGTTTTGCACAATCCTCTCAAGAATCAAATTGAAGAAGTCACATGACAGCGCATCGCCTTGCCTAAATCCTTTTTGGTATCGAATGTGTCGGTGAGGTCGTTTCCGACCCTGATGGAGCAGCGAGAATTCTCCATCGTCATCCTACACAAACGGACGAGTTTGGACGGTATACCAAAACTAGACATGGCTCTGTATAGTTCGTCTCTATAAATACTGTCGTATGCGGCTTTGAAATCGATGAATTGATGGTGGGTATCAATTTAGATTTCTTGGAATTTTTTTCCAGGATCTGCCGAAATATGAAAATTTGATCAGTTGTGGACTTTCTAGGCCTAAAACCTTACTGATAAGGGCCGATCAGGTTGTTGGTAAACGATTTCAGGCGTTCACATATTACGGCAGATAGGATCTTGTAGGTGATGTTAAGGAGACTTTTGCCTCTGTAGTTGACGGAGTTCAGAGGGTCAAACGATATGACCAGATTTGGCTTATGAGTTGGTGAGTGTAACTTACAAGTCTTCTCCGCCGGCTTTATAAAGGTCAGCGGAAAGGTCGCCATTTCCGACAGCCTTGTTAAGGTTAAGTTCGGATATTGCTATCCTTCACTTAGGTCGGGTGGTTGGTAGTTTTCGCTGTCGTTGCCATTATTTAAAGGTTCGTTCTGCCTGACAGTGGGATATTGTTCGTCATTGCCGTTTAATAATCTGCAGAAGTGGTCTTTCAATATTCTCACCATTGACAACTATTTTTTCTGGTTCATTTCAATAGGATTCTGTTCACACCTTGTATCCCTGGAGTTGACGTTTTACACTTTGATAAATCCTAGCAACAGAATTCCTGTAGTGGGACCTATCAATTTCTGCTCTTTTCTTGACTTATTTAAGTCTTTCTAAAGAGACAATCTCTTCCCTCTCAGTGGCAGCTCTTGTTTTGACCCCATCCTTGCTTTGTAGGTCTCATTTTTTGTTGATATTCGTCGTCAAACCAAAAGGTTTCTTGATTAGCCAATCAGTTGCGGGCGATCTTAAGGTTAATTGACATCGTCGATCTTAGTCTTTGAGATTAGATTCTAGTGGTTTGGTGTTAATCGGGATGTAAGGGTTCTTCAAAGTTTATCCTTTCGGCATCAGTTTTTTTTTTTTTCAAAGTATTTCGCATTTGATGTTGCGCGATCTGCTACCTTGAGTGCAATAATATAATGCTCCGTGTCGATCTTAGAAAATATCCTGGCTCCACACATGGCCTCAAACCTAGCTTCTCCATTAATTTGGGTGTGCAAAGTTTTTATCTTGTCACAAAGAATTGGGCCTCTTGCTTTACGCGGAGCCGACTCCGAATTCCAATTTGAGGAGCTTCTCATGACAGTTTTAATCTCTTGGATGTTTGATAGATGTTAGACCTTTGCAGGATTCAGGGTGGTGAACAAATTTAAGTCTTTTCAACAGGGGCTCCTCGCTTAGTAGTCCAGCACCCTGATGACTAGGTCACTCTAGCCACGATGTTTACCTCTCGAAATGTTTGGACATTATAATACCGGATGCGTGCCTATTGTCTATCACAATGTTGATCTGGATAACGGCATGCATTCTTAAGGATATCAAGGTGATCTAAAATACAGGATACGCAATGTTATCAATTTAATTGACCTTTTTTATATATGGAGACCTCCATTTCCACTTATAGATATCAAGTTGAGTAAACCGTGAGCTGGTTAAAGTATGGCATTTCGATCCACAGCCCGCAGCGAAGTCATTTAGCCTAAGTCCGTTGCCAGACGTGATGTCGTATAGGCTGTGTTTCCGAAAATACCGCTTAAGGTGTCCTCTTTTCCTACCACTCGTAGAAATAATCCTGTAAACCGTTATATTGGGATAGATACAATCCGTTCGCTGATGTCTTCGAAGCATAAGACTGCTTGTCCAAGTCCAGTCGCCTATTACAAATTCTTATTCAAATAGTCGCTGATTCCCTTCACTATATAACGGACCGTATAAGAGATGTCACAGTTTTTCATCTTCCCCTTGGTCGGCTCTCTCATCGTATGTTCTGGATGGAAGTCATGTCTGTTTGTAGCAGCTAAGTTGTTCCGCTTGATATGAACGTCTTTATCCTTTTTTCTTTAAGCATACTTACTTACTTACTTAAGTGGCGCTACAGTCCGGAATGAACCTGGGCCTCAACCAACATGCCCCTCCAATTAGCCCGGTCCTTAGCTAACTGCCTCCAGTTGCGCACTCCAAGTTGGTTGAGGTCGGTTTCCACTTGTGCGCGCCACTTAAGGCGAGGTCTTCCTCTACTGCGTCCGACGTCTGGCTGGGAATCGAAGACTCTGCGAGCCGGAGTATTGGTGTCCATTCGTTCTACATGTCCTAGCCATCTTAAACGTCCAATGCGGAGTTTTTTGACCAGGGGCATGTCGCTGTACAGCTCGTATAGTTCTTGGTTGAATCTTCGTCTCCATAGCCCGTCAACGCAAACGGGACCGAAGATTTTTCGAAGAATTTTCCTCTCGAATCTACCAAGGATTTCTTCATCCGCTTTTGATACGGTCCATTTCAGCGCCGTAGAGCAGGACTGGGATGATCAGGGTCTTATATAGGATCTCCTTAGTAGTTCGAGTGAGGGCTTTACTACTAAATTGCCTTCTTAGCCCGAAGAAACAGCGGTTGGCAAGAGTAATTCTTCGTTTAATTTCTGACGAGATGTTGTTGTCAGAGTTAATAGCGGAGCCGAGGTAGACAAAGTCCCGTACTACCTCAAAGTTATATCTGTCAATGGTGACGTTCTGTCCAATTCGTCGATGTTGTGTGTCCTTTCGTGTTGACAGCATATACTTAGTCTTACCCTCATTTACTGCTAAACCCATTTTCGCCGCTTCCTTCTCTATACTAGCAAACGTAGCTATGACATCACGTTGAGTCCTACCAATGATGTCAATATCGTCAGCGTATGCTAGTAGTTGCACCGACTTTTGGAAAATTGTGCCTCTGGTGTTGGCTTTGGAGTTTTGCACAATTCTCTCAAGAATCAGATTAAAGAAGTCACATGACAGCGCATCGCCTTGCCTAAATCCTTTTTTGGTATCGAATGTGTCGGTGAGGTCGTTTCCGACCCTGATGGAGCAGCGAGAATTCTCCATCGTCGTCCTACACAAACGGACGAGTTTGGGCGGTATACCAAAACTAGACATGGCTCTGTATAGTTCGTCTCTATAAATGCTGTCATATGCGGCTTTGAAATCGATGAATAGGTGGTGGGTATCAATTTGGACTTCTTGAGTTTTTTCCAGGATCTGCCGAAGTGTGAAAATTTGATCGGTTGTGGACTTTCCTGGCCTAAAACCACACTGATAAGGGCCAATCAGGTTGTTGGTAAACGGTTTCAGGCGTTCACATATTACGGCAGATAGGATATTGTAGGCGATGTTGAGGAGACTTATGCCTCTGTAGTTGGCGCAGTTCAGAGGGTCTCCTTTTTTGTGGATCGGGCAAACGATGCTGAGGTTCCATTCTTCAGGCATATTTTCATCCGACCAGATTTGGCTTATGAGTTGGTGGATGTTACTTACCAAGTCATCTCCGCCGGCCTTATAAAGCTCAGCGGGAAGGCCGTCATTTCCGGCAGCCTTATTAAGCTTGAGTTTAGATATTGCTATCCTCACTTCACTCAGGTCGGGTGGTTGGCAGTTTTCGCTGTCGTTGCCAATATTGAATGGTTCGTTCTGCCTGACAGCGGAATGTTGTTCGTCATCGCCGTTTAACAGTCTGCAGAAGTGGTTCTTCCATATCCTCAGCATCGACTGTGTCTCAACTACAATATTTCCTTGTTCATCTCGACAGGATTCTGTTCGAGCCTTGTATCCTTGGCTTTGACGTTTTACACTTTGGTAAAACTTGCGAACATCGTTCCTGGAGTGGCACCTCTCTATATCCTCGATCGCGCGCTTTTCTTGCTCTTTTTTCTTCTTGCTGAAAAGCCGATGTTCTTCCCTTCTTCTTTGCCTATAGAGCTCAATGGCAGCTCTCGTCTTCACCTGCAGCTTAGCCTTGTAGGCCTCGTTCTTGGCTGCGAGCATCTGTCGGCATTCCTCATCAAACCAGGGGTTTCTTGCTGGTGGGCGCGAGAAACCTAGCACATCAGTTGCGGCTGATCTAATGGCCTGTTGGCATCGTTGCCATTGCTCTTCGACATTCGATGCTGGGGGTATGGTGTTAATCGAGAGGTTAAGGGATACGCGTTGTGCGAAGGTCTTGGCGGTCTCTTGCGATTGCAGTCTTCCGACATTAAATTTTTTCACAGTATTTCTGGACTGTTGTGGCGTGTTGGATATCCGCATTCTTACCTTGGCTGCTACAAGGTAGTGATCCGAGTCGATGTTAGCTCCTCGGAATGTTCGGACATCCAAAATACTGGATGCGTGCCTCTTATCTATCGCAATGTGATCAATTTGGTTGACCGTTCGTTGATCTGGAGACCGCCATGTCCCCTTATGGATATCGAGGTGAGGAAACCGTGTGCTGGCTATAGTGGCATTTCGTTCCGTAGCGAAATCAATTAGCCTAAGTCCGTTACCAGACGTGTTGTCGTGTAGGCTATGTTTTCCGACAATACTTCTAAAGATGTCTTCTCTTCCTACCTTTGCGTTAAAATCTCCCAGCACGATTTTAACATCGTACTTCGGTAGTCGCTCATAGGTTTTGTCGAGGAGCTCGTAGAAGCAATCCTTAGCTATATCATCTTTTTCTTCCGTCGGAGCGTGAGCGCATATAAGGCTTATGTTGGCGAATTTGGCCTTGATGCGGATTGTTACTATGCGTTCGCTAATGTCTTGGAAACATAAGACTTCTTGCCTAAGTCTGGCACTTATAACAAATCCGCATCCGAATAGTCGCTGTTTCTGCTCACTATAACACGGTCCGTAGTATATGTCACAGTTTTTCATCCTCTTTTTGCCCGGCCCATCCCATCGTATTTCCTGGATGGCAGTAATGTCTGCTTTGTAGCAGTTTAGGGCTTCCGCTAGTTGTTCGCCTGCACCTCTCCTGTTTAATGTTCTCACATTCCAGGTGCAGATACGAACGTCGTTGTCCTTTTTTCGTTTAACAGGGTCGTCAACAATAAAATCCGTCCTTTCCGAGGCTATTGGTTGCTTCGTAACCATGTTTTTTTTTCTGTGGGTGGGTAGTTAGCCCAAAGCACAACCCCCAGCCTGGAGGGCCAGTTCCAATTTATTAGATACCCCTAGGACACGGGGCCATCAGTATCCACTACGGGATTGAGCGCTGCCGTTGGCCTTTCGGTTCATCCGCCACCATCTCTGTTCAAGGGGCCTGACTAACCCTTGAAATTCCTAGACAACCTGTTGTCCGAATATGTCAGAGCAGCTCATCTAGGTTCGCCTGGGACAGCAGGCCGGGTATTCATCCGTGCCATTCTCACCAGGGTGTTTATAGTGTTGCTGTTTTTCGTCGTGTTATCAACACTCGCACTTATCGTTTAGCAAGTCAAATCCGGTTGGATGAGACCAGTACCCGATGGTTACCACTTGGAGGTAAAGATAAGCACATTTGATGTGTAGTCAGAGTTGCAACACTGGACATTGCCAAGTTAACGCCAATCAGAGTCTACCCTCGTTCTACAGCACCCAACCATCATCATCTTTAAGCATGGTCGCCAATAATATAATCATTCCATTCCGAGCTGAAGGTTGCTTCGTATCAATAGGTTTTTGCGTGGTTGAGTAGTTAACCGAAAGCACAACCCCCTTTCTGGAGGACTTGGCACATGTTTTAGCATGAGGACAGCTGGCCGGATATTCCACGCCAGTCATTCTGACAAGGCTGTTTTTTTTACACTGCTGCCATGTTTCTAGTGCCTACTGCAAACTTAGTTCAGTTCCCGCGTGACGTTTTGTCCCCGATTTATTCAGCTTTCCGATGTTTTTTCGATTGGATTTTTCTTCCCACGGTCCATAACTCCTTTCCCAAGCTTGTATTAGTAGGTAGTGCTTCATAAGCGTTAACGTGTTTATATCAGGGGTTCCCTCACTCATCTTAGACATGCAAACGCAGTGGTTTAATTGAATCATTAATCTAATTCTATTCTGTTCTATATTTTAAGAATGGAAGCCCCTAATTTTCTGTCTCATTTAAGGTCTACTTAATGCCTGTAGTTATGTTTTTTTTGAGAACATAAAAACCCACTTCACATATCAAGTAGCTGAAACTCAAAGCCCCGAAAAGCAGGAACACACGAAATGGGTTGCTGAAAAGTGTCTACTCAAGCAAATCACTTTTCCCTCCATATACTCCAGATACTCCAAATCCGAATGGCTTTTCGTTCTAGAGCAGCGAGCAGCTAACCAAAAACCAAAAAATACTCCATTTTATAATTTTCCAGTTTATGATGACCGGAATACGTAATTGCACGCAATGCTTCATTCAACTCTTGAGTTCTTGTTTTCATTTCGTTTTTTCACTATTTTTACAAATGGTGTCTGTATGTACATCTAGATATTATCTGTATCTGGACATATTTCTTGATACAGAGTGGCGTTCGTCCACGGTGTGGCTGGAAGCCGTGCACGGTGCAGTCTCGAATGATCACTGTTCCGGAGAATGAGTTGCCAAGCATTGCATAAAGAATGCATAATGGACATCTAAATGTTGTGTAGAAAGAGGACCGTAAATGGAAATGGCAAATCTTTAGGGTTCGCTTAGGTCCAGAGCTGGTTGCATAATCAAATCGCATGGTTTGGTTCGTTATAGATGATGCAAGAACGGTCTAGCCTGTGATGATAATGATGATGGGGATGTTGAGTATGGGTACCCACCTGTCAAGGTAATTACAAATTACACATGTAATATGCGTGATGTACCGCGCACCTGGCTGGAAGATGTTCCCATCTCATTTTTTTTTTCAATTTGATTTCTTTCAAATTGCTATGCGTATGTTCGTCCCCTTGAATTTGAATGGTGAGAGGTGAATGATAGGCCTATATATACCGGAATATGTAGAATTGCTTTGGAGTACTTCCGGGCGATTACCAAGTCGCGGAGAGTAGAACTCTTCGCCGGTCTTCTTTTGTGTGTTGAAACTCATTTGCATATTATGCATATGGGGACAGATACTTTATGATCGTGCTGCGTGTTATTTTCAAGCATACTAAGGTGGATAAACGAGTGTGCATGCTTGTGAACAGACGGATGGTCATTAGTATAAAACCCATTTATGTGTTAATGGGCATTATTTTCCTTATTTCTTTTTTTTGAAAGCGAAATTAACCAAATTTGCGTATCGTTTTGCTAAACGGGAATCATTTGCATATGTGCGAAGTTGACAAAAGGTGGCTTTATCTGTAAAATGAATTTACATTTTGATGGGTACTTGGCATTATAATGGGTCCTCCATCTAACTTTTTTTTTTTCAACTAGTGCTTATTTCGTGAATGGTAACACTTAGCTCATGTCTGATTTGACAGATAATTAGTTGTATCCTTCCGCTGAACGCATATGGTTGTGTATACGCTTGAACAACGCTGGGAAATATTGCGACATTACTTTGAAAATCATGGTAATGTTCCAGAATGTGTGCGAAAATTGCGTACGGATTTTGGAAGAAGAGAAGCACCGTCAGCTCCGTATGTTGGTTATCTTGTGAAAAAAAGTGAAAGGAACTAGCATCCTCATCGATAAACCAAAGCGTTAAAAGCCAAAACCAGTGCGTACACCCGAGAATATTGCTGCTGTGGCAGAAAGTGTGCGTGAAGCGCCATCAACGTCAATTCACCGTCGTTCTCAACAATTGAACATTTCGGAGACATCATTGAGACGAATTTTGCATAAAGACCTTGGTATGACGCCATACAAAGTCCAATTGGTTCAGGAGTTGAAGCCAACTGACCTTCCAATGCGTTTTCGCTTCGCTAAGTGGGCCTGCGATCGACTTAGAGTTGATGCCGATTTTGCCAAAAAAAATCATTTTTCAGATGAAGCTCATTTTGATCTTGGCGGGTATGTAAACAAGCAAAATTGTCGCATTTGGGGCACAGAAAACCCGCACGCATACATTGAAAAGCCGATACACCCAAAACGAGTCACTGTTTGGTGCGGATTTTGGTCCAGAGGCATAATTGGGCCATTTTTGTTCTAAAATGAGCAAGGAGTGGCCGTTACAGTCAATGGCGATCGTTATCGGGCCATGTTGAACGAATTTTTGTTCACAAAAATTGAAGAGGAGGATATTGGCAACATTTGGTTTCAACAGGACGGCGCTATTTGCCACACAGCCGAAGCTACACTCGATGTTTTGTGCCCTGTTTTTGAAGATCGCATTATCAGCCGTAGAGCTGATGTCGTTTGGCCACCTCGGAGCTGCGATTTGACACCGTTGGACTATTATTTGTGGGGTGCCGTAAAAGATAAGTGTTAAGCCGACAAGCCAGAGACAATTGACGCTTTAATGGACAATATTCGTGAAGCCATTGGTGAAATACAGCTGCACACAATCGATAATGTGCTTAAAAATTGGACCGATCGTGTGGGCTACTGCATGGCCAGCCGAGGCAGCTATTTGAATTAAATTATTTTCCATTATTAACCGGAAGGATTGTACTTTGAAATAAAAAAAGAAATTTGAGAAAATATTCAGTAGTTTTTTTTTTATAGCATTTTCAAAAAAAAAGTTATTTTGCGGACCCTTTACTTTGTTTTGTCGTATCCCGTGTTTTGAAATGTAGGTATTTGATTAGTGAAGACGGGCATTCTTCTCTATTAAGTAGAACTGGGCAAAGACAACATGAGCTATGCACTTGGCACATGGCAGTGCAAAACCAGCTGTGCTGTTCCCAATGATTTCCTAATTTATTGGTACTTTAGAAGATGTTTACTTCTGTAACATGAAATTGAGATAGATCTACATGTTTTTTTTTTAAGTTTTAAGCCGTTATTTCTTATATAAAGTGGCGCATATAACTTGCAGTGTGGATAGGGTGGACGTTTGTGTCGTAAGACATAAGGGTGGTATGACCATCTCCTGCCAACGACAACAGACAGGCCTCGAAAGTGATAACGAACAAGCAATTATTTGACTTTGACAGGGTACGATGGAAGCTAATTCCCCTACCGTTATTTAAAAAAAAATAAAGACTGTGCAGTGCCCTGGTGGTTGGTGCGTTGGATCACTTAGCGCGGAGTCCCCGGTTCAAATCTCGAAAGTGACAACACCTAAATTTGTTCACTGAGACAACTCCTGCAAAAGTCTAACAAACATCTGAGAAAATAGAACTGTCATGACAAGATAGGTACTCGGATTTGCAATTCGGAGTCGGCGTTAAACAGATGGTCCAATTATTTTGACACGACTAAAACTTAGCACACACAACAAATTAATGAAAAAGGTAGGTTTGCGGCCATATCTGGGCCGTTTATGCCTGGATAATTTTCAACATCGACACGGATCACTATCTAGTGGCACCCAAGGTAGGAATGTGAATATCCACAACACCATAACAAATGGGAAAAACTTTGAAAAAAAAAACGAATGTCGAAAGACTGTAATCGCAAGAGACCGCATAGAACTTTGGAGAGAGGGTATCCCTAAACATTTCTATTAACATCAAACCACTGGCATCTGATGTCGAAGACAAATGGTTCCTTTTCAATTACCGATCGGCCGCAACTGATGTGCTAAGTTCCCCCACCACACCAGCAAGAAACCCTTGGTTTGACGACGAATATTGACAGATGCTCGCAGCCAAAAATTAGGAGGCCACCAAGCAAAGCTGCGGTGAAGACGAGAGTAGCCACTGAGCTCTCTATGTAAAAAAAAATGAGGGAACAACATCGTCTTTTGAGGAAGAAGAAAAAAGGTCGAGAAAGGCACTCCAGGAATGATGTTCGCACGTTTTATAAAAGTATAAAACGTCAATATCAGGAACAGAATATTTTCGAGATCAATAAGGAAATATCGTATGAGGATATGAAAGAACCACTGCTACAGACTGTTAAACTACGATGGAAAACAATCTCCTGCTATAAGGCAAAAGAACCATTGCGACTGAAGCTACCAACAACCCAATTTAAGCAAATTAAGTTCAGCAAAATCTAAACCGAAACTCAACAAGGCAGCCGGTTATGACGGCCCTTCCTGCTGAACTTTTAAAACCCGGTTGGAAATAATTTGGTTAGCACCATATCGCAACTCACAACTAGCAAAATTTTGTCGGATGAACTCAGGCCTAAAGAATGAAACCTCTGCATCGATAGCCCGATCCACAAAAAGGCAACTACTGAGGAATTAGTCCCCTAAACATCGCCAATCTGCTGTATGCGAATGCTTAAAACCGTACACTGACAAGTCAATCGGCCTAATCAGTGTTGGTTTAGACCAGGAAGGTCCACAACTGATCAAATCTTCACTCTTCTGCATATCCTGAAAAAAAAAAACCCAGAAGTCAAATCGATACCCACCACCTATTCAGCGATTTTAAAGCCGAATGCGAGAGAATTTGTAGAGACGAACTATACAGAGCCATGTCTAGTTTTTCATCAGGATCGGAAACGACCTCACCGACACATTCGATACCAAAAAATGGGTTAATGCAAGGTGACGCACTATCGCCTGATTTTTGAGAGGATTCTGCAAAACTGCGGAGTCAACACCAGAGGCACAAGTTTCCATAAATCAGAAAAGGCATCATTGACATCATTGGCAGAACTCCACGTGATGTCATAGCCACGTTTGCTATAATAGAGCAGGAAGCTGCAAAAATGTGTTTAGCAGTAAATGAGGGTAAGATCAAGTATATGCTAACCATTGACAAATATAACTTTGAGGTAGTACGAGACTTTGTCTACCTCGGCTCCGCTATTAACTCTGACAACAACATCTCGTCAAAAATTAAACGAAAAACTACTCTCGCTAATCGCTGTTTCTTCGGGCTAAGAAGGCAAGTGAAGCACTCATTCAAACAACTAAGTAGATCCTATATAAGACCCCCCTCAGTCCTTCTCTATGTTGCTGAAACATAGACCGCATCAAAAATGGATGAAGAAATCCTTAGAGGATTTGAGAGAAAATTCATCGACAAATCTTCTGTCCCGTTTTTGTTGACGACTATGAAGATGAAGATTCTACCAAGAACTATACAAGTTTTACAGCGACACAACTGTACAAGCCACCACCTGAACCTATGAAGAATGTGTATTAAAGTCTCAAATACCGTCAGAATTAAATGTCGAAAACCAGTAACATTGTCAAGCAGCCATAAGAATGGCTGCAATGGGTTTGTACCGTCCACTAATGAGAAACTTTTCGTTTGACAAAGAATGCCGACACATGGTGGTTGCCAAGAAAGAAGACGAAACGAAGACGAGAGTATTAGACTTTAAATATGGCCAGGACACGTAGAGCGAATGGACACCATGCAATACTCCGACTCGCATAGTCTTCGATTCCCATCCAGACGTCGGACATAGTTGAGGTAGACCTCGCATTATATGGCGCGCACATGTAGACTAGAAGCAACTTGAATTCCGCACCTGTAGGCAGCTAGGGAACGTTCTGATTGGATGGGCATATTTTTTGAGGCCAAGATTCATTCTGGATGTATGTAAGCAATATATGCCCCAATATTGAGTTCAATGCCCACATCTGCTCAGGCGCAACATAACTGATAGGAGACTCAACCATAGCAAAGCCACAAGGGTCACCTTGTATAAAAAACGTCATAGATAGACGTAGTTCTTTTAAAATTGTGAAAAACTGGTCTTATTACGGCTTAAACGCTCTTTCAATTTATACTATCACACTGACTAGAGTATTTCTTCCCTTGTTTCGCAACTATCTACTCTATTAGATGTTGATTTTGACTGAAGGATAGATAAGTGTGATTCTTACTGTTTCGCTACTTCAACTAAAAACCTTTAGTTCACTTGCATTGCTACTGTAAGGTCCATAAACTCTGTCGGTTATTCAAGTAGGATTCCAGTTATGATGGTTCCAGCAAAGTGTGAATTAAAAACTCTACGGCAGCCGTACATTTAACGTCATGATGACAATGAACAAAATTAAAAAACAAATCTGGAGACTAAAGCTACGAGCAGCTGGGGAAAGTTCAAAGATCCGCATCTGCATAAGTGGCGCTCTAAGTACCAACCCAACAGCAGCTCTAGATGCTATTTTACATCTAGTACCCTTAGACATCTTCGGTAAACAGACCGCAGCTTGTGCAGCTGTGCGACTAAGAGCCTTGTCACAATGGACACCCAGTAAGGGTGGACACACAAAGATATTAAATCATCTTAACATTACAGAAAACACCGACCACATCACTACCGAACTCAGCTTCGATCGTTACTTCTAGTCAACAATTCCCAGCCGACTTGATTGGGAACAAGACCCGGTCGGATTGGACAACTCGATTCACATCTACACAGATGGGTCTAAAACTGAAGCGGGGGTAGGTGGAGGTGTCTTCTCCGAGATGCTCAACCTGAGCATACCCTTAGCCTTCCCAATCATTGTAGCGTTTTACAGGCGGAAATCATGGCAATCAAAGAAGCCCTGTCCTGGAAGAGGTGTAATGTAATATCCGCGAAGAATATTAGCATCTTCAGTGACAGCCAAATCCTTGAGATCTATCGCATTCACTTCAAAATCAGCCCACGAATGCCGACTGTCTCTTAACGAGATGGCAGTGCTATTTAACATTCACCTATTTTGGGTGCCGGGGCACAGTGATATCAGGTAGGGCGGACGAGCTTGCCAGAAGGGGTACCACACTTGATATTCTACCACATGTTGAAACGTTAGGCATGTACCTCGCTACTTGTAAATCAACACTTAAACTAGATGCGATCAAAAAAGCTAATTGTAGATGGACAAACGGCTCAACGTGTCTTATATCCCGGCAAATCTGGCCCATATATAGCCAGAAACGCTCCCTCAGTTTAATAATGCTGAACAGATCCACCATCAGCACCATCATTGGTGTCCTTACAGGACACTGCCCCATAGGCCTATATGCTAAAAGACTTGGCCTTTATAGCAACGACTTTTGAAGAAGCTGCATGGACGAGGAGGAGGAGGAAAGTATCACTCATCTTCTTTGTTCATGTCCAGCGCTCTTCAACAAAAGAAGACTCCACCTGGGAGACTACTTCTTCGACAACCTAGGTGACATGATTAACATTGACATCAGGATCCTCCGCCGTTTTATTTGTAGCTCGGGTTGGTTCAACTAGGCAGACGACTCATAGCAAAAGATGTTTGATCCATGTGGTACCACAGCGGACCTTCTTGGTCTAAATGTGCACGCGTTCCGCGTGCAGCCACCTAACCTAACCTAAGCTACAAGCAGACGGTATGCGAAAGTCGCATATATATGCGAGTACTGACGTAACGGAAACTCGCAAATGTGCCGCAAATTAAATACGTACGGCAGTGCTCGCAAACTGACATGATATGCAACTTTTGTCCCAAAAATCGCAAATGTATTTGCGATCAAGGTGCTGGCATATGATATGTCGGCAAATGAGAACGCAAATGTTGAGGCATATATGCGAGGTGTTCACACGATATGCGACACAATTTGCCCATCAAATATTTTCAATCAAATGCAGATTTTCGAACATAACATCGATCTGTCAAACTTTTTAAAGTGCTAAATTAAATTTAAAATGTCGAAAAGAAGGTGTTTCCCTCATCATCACTATACACGTAGATCTGTTCCACATCATTCACATTCCATTCCCCTCGACAAAAGGGACCGATGACTGCGATTCAATATCACAAAAAAAAATCCTAGAGAGTACGGTTCAGAGAATTGCGCAAGCGATCCGCTTGGTGCTCCGGAAGGGCTCGCAACTGGGACGTCAAATAGTCGCAGAAGGTGCAATTTCTGTCGTATACATTCAAGGCGAAAACAGCAGAATTCATATTCGAATTCGATATTGCTGACGACGTAGACGTACTTTGGCTTCATTCACATCGATATCCAGACCAAGATCATCGACAACCTCGCCCCCAGGCGCCAAGTTTGGATAATTTATATTCGGACGAGCCGGTATCCCAAAGCCCGGAACGTTTTTCCACCGCAGCAATTAAACGCTGGATTTCTTCATCCTGTCAGTTGTGCTGTACTTTCTGCTTTATTCCTGTGAAAGTACTCTCGATGCCATTATGTATGGAACTCGATTTCTTTTGCATGGCCACCACGGGCACGCTTGCAGAAGTCCTGACGCTGAACGCAATTTTCGACGGTTTTCAAGCATAAATCGGCCGATACTGCTGCAATATCACGTTCGATATTCGTACGAAGTTCATCAATCGTCGCTGGCTTGTTGGCATAGACTATAGACTTGACGTAGCCCCACAGGAAATAGTCTAACGGCGTCAAATCGCACGACCGAGGCGGACAAGCGACTGGACCATTTCGTGAGATAACACGTTTTCCAAACTTGGTTTCCAATAAATTGATTGTGACATTCACTGTGTAGCTTGTGGCGCCGTCCTGTTGGGACCACATGTCCTCCAAGCCCATATCATCCAATCGGGGCTAAAAATATTCGGTTATCATTGAACGGTAGCGATTCCCATTCACAGTAACGTGCCGGTCTTGATCATCACGGAATAAGTACGACCCAATGACGCCGCCGCCCCATAAACCACACCAAACCGTAATTTTTTCGGGATGCAATGATGACTCATGGAGTACATGTGGATTGCTGCCTGACCAATAGCTCATATTTTGTTTATTGACCAAGCCATTCAGAAATGAGCCTCATCGCTGAAGATGATTTTTCGATGAAAATCCGAATCATTTTCAAGTTGTTTCTCAGCCCAATTCACGAACATACAACGCTTCTGGTGGTCAAGCGGCTTCAGTTCTTGCGTCAATTTAATCTTGTTAGGATGTAGGCCAAGATCTTTTCGCAAACTTCGCCACAACGACGTCACAGAGATGTCCAACGCTTGAGAACGACGTGTGAGAGACACATTTCTTCAACTGAAGCCTCAGCGGCAGCAATATTCTCGACACTACGGGCACTTCTTTGTCTCACTGGCACGGGAACATTTTGTACTGTGCCTGTGGATTCAAATTTCCACTAGACGCTCAATTGTTGATCTGCTAGGACGATTATGACGACCATAAATTGGACGTAGCGCTCTTAACGTTGAGGCCACTGACTCCGAATTTCGGTAGTAAATTTTAATAATTTCGACTCGTTGTTGGCTCGTATATCTTTCCATCATGAAATGGAAAACCTTACTGAAGAGAAATGTCAAAAGAGCGGCAAGAAATATGGCGTCGTTTGCTGTCCCTGTCGCTCTACTTTTGTAGCGTCCCTGTTGAAAAACTATTTAAGGCCTGCTCAGAATGCATATCTGTAGCTGGTATCTTGCATCGCTGTCAAAAGACAGATACATTTCTTGCATGAAGTTGCCCTCTAATCAACTTCAAGCTACAGATTCACGAAGATACACATTGTGTATGCGCTTATGGGATGCCTTGTTTTTAACTTTTCAGTCAGCTACAGATACCAGCTAAAGATATGCATTCTGAGCAAGCCTTTAGTTGGGACGCTCGCAAATGCTCGCATATGTTCGCAAAATGTCACAAATTATATGCGAGCGTGTTCACACAATATGCGGAAATCGCATATCGATTTGCGATCTGGGTATCGCATATCGTCTGCATATGGTTTGCGAGGATATGCGGACGACATGCGAGCAAGAATCGCATATTTCGCATACCGTCTAATCGTAGCTTAATAACTCCTAAACTAATCCAAACCCATGTCTTGTTATGTCATTGCAGATATTCTGATTTTTAGATAGAAGTAATTCCAACCCTCCCTTCATTCAGCCATTGTTAGATCATCAATAAAATGTTCAACTTTACCTAAGTATTGGCTTTTGGGGCTGTTGGTGTAATTTTTTTTAACCTTTTTAAGGTATGCTAATGCAGTATCCCAGATCTGTATTCCCAGTCCCGTACTCAAAAGGCTCGTAAAGGATTCGCTTGTCTGTTGCTATCCTTGCATCATGATACATTATTGGGACGTTTTGTAATTCTGATAGATGGTCACACGCAAGAATATCTCCGATGAAATCAATCCAGTTTCCAAGGCATTTCTGGAATACACCGGGTTCGGATAAAACATCCGACATCAGCCGAACGTGCAAAGTAATTTCTCCCGAACTCAAGTATTACGTTGTCGATTTGTGTTTGATACGTAGGGTCGATATAGTCTATATGTCAATTTCTATATCCCAGCTCGTAGACATTTGGGCTCAAAGACTCGAAGATGTGATGGGTTAAGGTTCCACCACACTGGACTCGCATAAGTCAGAATTGGGCAAATAATCTTCACATCGGATTTCAGATAGCTGGAGTAGAATAGACTTTTGAGAGACATGCCTTCTCAAGTTATGATTCATCTCAACTAGATCCAACCCCAGACTTTAGTTTGTCCCATTTATTACGTCGACTTGAATTCGAAATACCCACATCCTTGGAATAAGGATTCAAACCTTCGTAGGATAATTTTTAAATTTGGTATCTATGCACTTTGCATCAATTAGTTTAATTATTATCTAGCTGTTTATTTTTCGACTTACCACTAATTAAAACTCCTGAATGGACTGCTCCACTTTATACCGGCATAGTGCTGCGGGCTAATGCTCAATATCGCATTTACCTAACCAAATGAAAACGTTAACAAAGTTTTTACCATTGTGAGTGGTTGCGATGAGCACAGTTGAACTGTTGGGATTGTGTTTGGTTAAGTAACTTGAAATGTTCATTCGTTTCCGTTTTTAACCGTGACGATACCCATGACGCGGCTCGCAATGGTATGGATGTTTGGAAACTTTTTAAATGAGCCTCGGTACTTGCAGAGGAAACATGTAGCTGGAGTCGTAACATTTAGAGGTATTTGTTTATGTTGGGAAGTTTTGTACTAGAGTTTTAAGTAGGTGCGTTTAATTGCATATGCTGAAGTAATTTGTTTAAGTAAAGGTGTGCACTGGTGTTCGAATTCTGGTTGGAATATCCAACAATTTCTACTCTGAAATAGTTAGTTTTCTATAGAGATATGTTGATGATCTACAAAACCGTCACTTAGTTGACATTTACATTCCCTAGCATTCCTTTCTTCGATTCGCAGCCAGATGTCTGATGCAGGAGAGAAATAACTTTCCTTAAGTGGGGCGCACAAGTTAGAACCTACCTCAACCAATTCAAAGTGCGCAACTGGAGGCAGTTAGCTAAGGACCGAGCTAATTAGAGAGGCATGTTGTTTGAAGCCCAGGTTTATTCCGCGCTGTAGTGCAACTAAGTAGATAAGTAAGTTTTCTTTTTTTGTATCGAATGATTCGATGAGATCGTTACCCTGATGGACCAGCGATAATTCTCCGTAGTTATCCTGCACAGATGGACGAGTTTGGGCGGTATACCAAAACTAGACATGGCCCTGTATAGTTCGTCTATATAAAAATGCTGTCGTATGGTGAATGTTATCGATTTTGAACGGCTTTCGGAAAACCCATCATTTCTATCCTCACTTCACTTAAGTCGGGTAGTTTGTAATTTTCGCTGTCGTTGACAATATTGAATGGTTCGTTCTGCCTGACAGCGGTAGATTCTTCGTCATCGCCATTATATAATCTGCAGAATTACTTCATTCATATCCTCAGCATCAACTGTGTCTCAACTACGATATTTTCATGTTCATCTCGATAGGATTCTGTTCGAGCCTTGTATCATTTGCTTTGACGTTTTACACTTTGGTAAAACATGAGAACATCGTAACTGGAGTAGCATCCTCTATATCCTGCATCGCGCGCTTTTCTTGCTCTTTTTTTATTTTTTCTGAAAAGCCGGTGTTCTTCCTTTCTTCTCTGCCTATAGATATCAATGGCAGTTCTCGTCTTCACCTGCAGCTTAGCCTTGTAGGCCTAGTTCTTGGCTGCGAGCATCTGTCGGCATTCCTCATCAAACTTGGGGTTACTTGCTGGTGGCCGCTTGTTGGCATCGTTGCCATTGTTCTTCGACATTAGTTGCTGGATATAGGGATATGCGTTGCACGAAGACCTTGGAATGTTCGGACATCCGAAATACTGGATGCGTGCCTCTTGTCTATCGCAATGTGATCAATTTGGTTGATCTGGAGACCGCCATGTCCCCTTATGGATATCGTGGTGAGGAAACCGTTTGCTGGCTATAGTGGCATTTCGTTCCGTAGCGAAGTCAATTAGCCTAAGTCCGTTACCAGAAGTGTTGTCGTGTAGGCTATATTTTCCGACAATACTGCTAAAGATGTCTTCTCTTCCTACAGTTGCGTTAAAATCTTTCAGCAAAAAATGTTAACATCGTACTTCGGTAGTCGCTCATAAGTTTTGTCAAGGAGCTCATAGAAGCAGTCTTTTGCTTTATCATCCTTTTCCTCCGTCGCATATCAATTTTTTTTTATCAATTTTGGCTTTGCTGCGGATTGTTACAATGAGTTCACTCATGCCTTAGAAACAGAAGGCTTCTTGGCTAAGTCTGGCACTTATAACAAATCCGCATCCGAATAGTCGCTTTAGTAGATGTCACAGTTTTTTATTCTCCTTCTCCCCAGCCAATATCATCGTATTTCCTGGATGGCAGTAATGTCTATAGCAGCTTAGGGCTTCCGCAAGTTGTTAGCCTGCACCTCTTCTGCTTAATGCATCTGAACCTGGAATGTGGTTCAGATGCAAACGTCGTTTTTTTTTCTTCGTTTCGCATATCAACAATAAAATCATTCCTTTCTGAGGCTCTTGGTGGCTTCGTAACAAGATTTTTTTTCTCTTGGGTGTGTAGTTAACCCTAAGCACAACCCTCAACGTGGAGGGCCAGTTCCAAGTTATTGGAAACCTCTAAGATACGGGACTATCAGTATCCACCACGATATTAAGCGTGGTATTTTTCCTTTCTGCTCATCCGCTACCATATATGTTTATGGGGCCAGAGTTACCCTTGAGATTCGTATTTGACCTTTTGTCCGAATATGTCGAAGCAGCTCACTTTGTTCATCCTAACTGCGTTAAAATTCCCAAGCAAGATTTTGACATCATTCTTCGGTTGCTCATAGGTTTTGTAAAGAGGCTCAGGTCATACTTTTCCTTTTATTTTTTTAAATATTCTTCAGCACTTAGGACTAAGTCCCTTAAGGATATGAAACCCAGTGATGGAGAAAAGGAAAAGGTTTTGTAGGATAGTTAGAGATTGGGAGTAGGTGGGAAGAGAGTGAGGTGCAGGTGAATTTTAAACCTCTGTAGATTGTAATCATCTGGAAATATTGAAGAAGGCAAGCCACTCCATATCTGTGTAGTGTGGATAAGAAACAATTATCTATCCTTTACTGTGCGCCCGAAAACAGGCTTTAAACAATATGGATGTGCGGAAGAAGTTGCACGAGTATTACCATTAAACTGACTTAAACTTGAAACTTTCCTTTGAGCGTCGGATCGTGAGCGTATATAAGGATTATGTTGTTCATTTTGGCCTTGATGCGGATTGTTATAATGCGTTTGCTGATGTCTTTAAAGTAAAAGACTTATTTTATCCGAATAGATGCTAGTCCGCCCCATCCTATTATAGTTATTTCCTTGATGGTAGTAATGTCTGGAAAAGTTTAGGACATCGTTGGCCTCTTTTCGTTTATCATAATCGCCAACATCAAAATCAGTGCTTTCCAATTTTTTTTTTGAAATTTTTACATGATTGACTGTTTAACCGAATTACAACCTCCAACCTAAAGGGGCAAAGCGCCCCAATATTATACCCGTAGGGCGCAGTATCTTCGGTATTCACTGCGGTAATGAACGCTGCCGTTGCCCTATCGCCTTATTCGTAGATGATATCTTGTCCGAATGTGTCATACCAGTTCTTCTAGGTTGTTTAATCTGTTCAGCCCAACTGGAACTGTGGGTGTGGACTATGGAGTGACACCACCTGGAAAAATTATACTTTCATGCGCACTTATTTGTTTTACACATTTTCCGGGCATGGTGCCTTTTAGTAATCCAGTAGGGGTTGGTAGGCTAGGTTTTTACTTTTAATGTTATCGCTTGTGTCTGAAGTTTTATTTTGGCACAATTGAAGGAGACTCCAATATTATCCCGATTTATGGACATTTTCATGGAGGTTTTATATTTTTTGATGTTCGTCACAATATGACAAGAAGTGAACAAAAAAAGTTAAGTATTGCTATTGGGGATGTTGTAATAAGGAACCCTCACTGGGCAGCTGATTCCACTGTTTAGAAACCATAAACCTCAGTACAACCAATCGGTGTAATACGTCCCATAGAGAGAGAGAGAGAGAGAGAGAGAGAGAGAGAGAGAGAGAGAGAAAGATAGGGAGAGAAAGAGAGAAAGAGATCTTAAAGCGTCACCATTTCTCAAGGCTGTCTTAGCCTTTTTCGATCCGGTAGATGCTAGGTGCCCCAGAGCCAGTCCTGACAATCAGGTTCTTAGTAGTTCGATTAAGGGCTTTCTCACTAAAATAGATTCCTCTGCACGAGTGATACTGTCATCCGCGAAGCTGCGGTCACCGCGATTTACAAACGCTCTTTTAGTACCTGGCTAGATTCCAGTTTATTTCTAGTCCGCACTGTTTTTGGCCGTTTTCAGCATTTTTTTTTAATATCATCGAGCGACCTCTCTTTTTTAGACATTGAGTCCTTGGAGGATTCGTCTAGCGCTGAACTTCCTTCGTGAACAAGCACAAAGAAGGCGCGTGCTTCTCTCTATTTAACGCCCCAGGGATTTTTTGGATGCTGGCAGTCATTTTATAGAGTGGTCGCTTATTGTTTTCGCCCTTCCTTCCATATCGCACCCAGCTGCGCATGAGGTTGATTTCTACTTGTGTGAGCCACTTAAAGAGGGCTGGTTTTCTAATGTGTCTTGCATTTGTTTCGGAGACTCTTTTATCTATGGCATTGTTCCATTCACTCTACATGTCATGCTTCATCCTTCAATTTTTTTTTAACAGGTCTTTATCGCAGTACAGGACTTCAAGTTCATGGTTGAACTTCGGGACGAAAGATTAATATCCGAAGAATTTTACACTCAAAAAGACCAACGATTTAGCACCGTAAAGCAGGACTGGAACGATCGGGGTTTTATTAGTTCGATTAAGGGTGTAGTACTCTAGCTTTTATGGAAATTAGGTACAAATATATGAAGACAAAGTTTCTTAAGAAAACTTTTCATCCTTCCGTAAAGAATTTCTGTCTATGCTGTCAATATGCGTTAATCTCGGTCGAATGTCTTGCAAATATGTAGCAAAATACCTTTAAAATCCGAGATAAGCCTTTCCTATTCTCATATTCACGCTTTGGGGGGAAATCTAGCTTAGGTTTGGTTGAGTTGAGGGCATAAACTTCCGAAAGGGGGCGATGTTTCAATCAAGTGCCATCCTGTACAATATTATTATTATGTAGGTTGTTCTCTGTGTTTCGTATGTTTCCCCTGGAGTATTGGATATTTTTGACCAACATCCGGACCCTTTGGGAAATCCTAGACCGCTGTTGGTTACATATACAACTATTGGAAACTTTAAAAAGGTGCCTTTGGACACATGAACGTATCTAAATCGTTTCAGCGACAATCTTCTGCATTCGTGTTACGGACGTACTTTGGGGATACCTCTGGTGGTTAGTGTCTGTGTTTGGGTTGGGGGCGGGAGGAATTATGTCTGGCCGTCCTCGCTTGCTTAATCTTAATTACATGGTTGGAAAAAAGAGATCGTCATTGCTTTGAACTTACCATTGTTCCTGTTCTGGAGTGTTGTTTTTCTGACCACCCAGTAGGGGTCGTAGAGGGATTGTAATTTTTTATTTACTGCATTCTTGACTGTTTGTCCCCGTCGACTGTTAACCATATTGCTCCGCACTTCATAATGTTGCGCTACTCTGGGTTTGGACCTTTGTCGCACTCGATGTACTTGCTCTAGGTGCCATTCTTAGAGTTTGAAGGTAATGGTTCTCTTAGCTGGTGGGACCATGGATGTCTACCATCTAATCCAGAATCTAGGTTTGCGATCGTAAATTAAAGATGGATCGAACAGAATTTATAAGAAAGTATGTAAACCATGTTGCTGTTTAGCTGGTTGGAGGAAATAAATTAAAGACGGATCAAACGCAATTAAGGAAAAAAGGCATGCACCTTGTTTGTGACCTTGTGTGACTTTTACAAAACTACACGCTGAATCTACGTGGAATTACTTGGTTCAGCTTATCGTAGACGCCATTTACCACACGCAATAAGAACTATAATGCCTTGTTTATGGTCCAGCTTTGTTATCTGTACCTCTTTATTTCCTATTTCTTTAGTACATGATTTAGGGGTTATAACTAAAGATGTGGTCACAGTTATAATCCTTGGGGAGTTCCTCTGAGTGTTGTCTACTCTTTCTTTCAATCACGAAGATATGATGCGATGATACTACTGCATGTTGCGAGAATTTGACGTGTCCGCTAAGAATCCTTTGAAATAGGATATGTCAGCCTATGTATTACTGCGAATATTAACACAAAGAAGTATTTTCCTCGCTTTTAGGAACAGAGATGACAGCAATCAAAAACACAGTATACCCGCCTTCTATAGAGCTTCAACTCTGCTGTCCAAACTAGGCAGTCATAGGCATATCCACACCCTTCATCACCTTGGTCACCTAAACGTAAAATGATTAAAAATAAAATAAAAATCGAACGTCTATTCAACCGGTAACTGCTTTCAATTACTCCACATAACTCCGCAAACTTGTCTAATAAAGGTCATAATGCCGTCGAGTACTTTCACTTTTTTCCCCTCTACGCCCACATCATCAAACATCGTGCAGCACTCCAGAGAACGTTGATTCATTTCGAATTTATTTTTGAAATCAGCACTCAATGCGATACGAAAAAATAATGTGGAAAAAATTAATATACTCGGATCTTTAGTCAGATATGCAAATTACGTGGCCAGCCAGACTCAATGCAATCCTCCTTCCCCCTCCAATCGATGGAGTCCTCGACCGCAATAAATTTCATAGAGCTTATTGCCATATTCGAGTGGACTGGTTATGCACAGCTCTACGTCAGACAAATAGACCCAATAAAAAAAACCTCAACACAACAACAACTCATAAACAGTCTTTCTGTGTATTTGTGTGCGGGCAGACCATTTGATATCGATGGCACATAAAACTTGCAAACTATTTTTATTCATTTTTTTTTTCATTTTTAGCCCCTTCTCTGACCTTTTAATCCGCCAAGCCAATGAACAACTCCCGAGACCACATCCGACCGCAGACAGTAAAGCCCCAAAGAACAAAAATATTCCGCACATAGCCACAGAGCATGCACTGCCGGTGTAGCGGCGACATCCACATCCTCATGTCTAAAGTTGACTGAAAATCACCACCACCAACCACCCCCTTTGAAGCCCTTTTAATGCGCATTAACACCGGTAAATTTCACAATATCCACTTTAAGCTGCATTAGCCGGTGCAATGCACCGCACCGTCCGCTGAAGCCGGAGTCTTAATTGGCAATTGATTAAGCGTACGCTATTGTAGGTGTGATAAGTTTAACGCCAACCGGCGCGCGGCCGGCCGCCATTGAACGCAACTATAAATTTGCATGCATTTTCCCAATCGATTCCGACTTAAGCTTCAATTAATGCGCCAATCGCATCAACATACTGGAGGGTTTGAGGAGACAGTCCATAGCAGCATTACACGAGTGTGCTGGTAAATTAATGTGCGGCAGGCACCCCAAAACTTTAACTAGCCAACAAAAAATGCAAAAAAAAGGGAAACAATAACAAACTGACTCTTGAATGAGGTTTAATGTAAAAAAAAACTAGAAAACACTATTAAGCCGTGGGGAATGTGGTCTGAGGAAAAATTCACTATAAGCCGGGTAGTATTTTAGACAAATTTGCGGAGCTTCGATTTTTAACTTTCTCTTACAAAGAGAAAGATATTGTTTTCGTGAAAATTTTCGACCTCGAGATTTTGATTGATTCTAGGTTAGGTTAGGTTAGGTTTACGGGTTGGTGGAGTAGAGGATTCTCTATTCCGCCACACTTAGGTCCATGTGGACCCATTGTGATACCCTTGGTGGGATTACGTCCTTCCTTATCGTTACTATGGGTTACTCCACTCTATCCAGCCATCCTGATGTTCGTAGGAACCTGCAAAGATAGGGTAATGGAATATCGGATAGCGCTTGGATGTCTTGGAAGTAGTAGCTTCCAAGTGACAGAGACTCGGGCAGTGACAGAGGAAGTGAGGTGTATCCTCGTGTGCCTCCTCATCGCCGCAGCCTCTACAGATATCGTCATCCTTGAGATTTAATTTCATTGTATGGGTTCTGAGAAAGTTGTGACCAGTTAGAGCCCCTACCAGTTTAGATAAGGAGCTCCTGTCGTACCGCAAAAGTTTTTTGGGTCGGTTTCCGTTGTATTCTGGCCAGAGCTTCCGAGATATTTCGCAGGTAGTCAATGACTTCCACCTGGTATTGGCTTTCATTCGGGTTTTGTATTCCACTCTTTCTCTGAGGTTACAGAGTGGTGGTTCGACCGTTTGTAGTGCCTGATCATGATCTGTAGCAGATCCATTTCTTGCCAGTTCGTCGGCCATCTCGTTGCCGTCTATGTCCCTGTGACCAGGAACCCAGCAGAGATCAGCATTATGCTGTGAGCAGAGAAACTTGAGCTCTTCGCGACAGCGGCGAACTAGCTTTGATTTAATTTCGATACTGATACTGCTTTTATAGCCGCTTGGCTGTCAATGAATATGGGGATATCACTGTGTGGTATTTCCATTATTGACACCAAATGAGCCGCTTCAGCGATTGCTAGCACCTCAGCCTGGAACACACTACTATGATCAGGAAGCCTGATTGATTTGTGTATTACTAATTCCTCTGAGAATATGCCTGCACCTGTTCCACAGTCCATCTTTGATCCATCTGTGAAGATGAATATCGATTTCCTTTTTGTGGGTTCATTCTTGTCCCATTCGTCTCTGCTCGGAAACGAGCAGGTGAAGGGTCGATCGAAGTCTAGATAGGGAGATAGGTAGTCAGAGTTTACTACGCTCCCTACGTATTTCTTTAGGACCTGCGCGTGCCCAGCGAGGCTCGGGATCCAGCTGTTTGTTTGGCTGATCCTCCAGGAGCTTTTGGCAGCTGATTCCTGCATGTATAGATCCAAGGGCAGCAGATTCAGAATCACCTCCAATCCAGAGGTTGGGGTTGTTCTCATCGCACTGGTTGTCCCTATACACGCTAGTCTTTGTATTTTTGTCATTTGCTTCAAGTTGGTTACTCTGTCTGTGGCTTGCCACCAGACTATACTGCAATATGTGTCTTTTAGAGACTTTTCTATAGCACTAACAACGTCGTGCAGTGCTGTTTCAACCCCTTTGCCCTTCGTATAAGCATGTTGGGCTGGGGAGATATCATTGTAATTAAGTTTTTCACGAATTTATATGTTCATTAGTTTTTCAAAAGTCTTCAGAATGAAGGACGTAAGACTTATATGCCTAAAATCTTTTGCAGTTGTATGGCTAGATTTACCTGCTTTGGGAATGAAGACGACCTTTACTTCTCGCCAAGCCCTTGGAATATAGCCACACATTATACTGCTTTTGAACAGTCGTGTGAGGACTGGTATGATCAGGGTTTTTGTCTTTTGGAGCATAATTGGAAATATTCCATCGCTTCCTGGGGATTTGAAGGGAGAGAATGTATCAATTGTCCAGTTTATTTTTCCTTCAGTTATGACTTCTTCTGGAGCTGTGAGAGTCGTTGAAGGGTTAAGGGTCACCTGATTACTGTCTCGACTCTGGGTACATCCCGGAAAATGGGTTTTTAGTAGTAGGTTGAGTGTGTCCGAACAGGATTGTGTACAGTTGCCATCACTATCTTTAAGATACGTTGGAACTGTAGATTCTTTAGTTAAGATTTTCCTGAGCCTGGCTGATTCTGTGGTGTTTTCTATGTCACTGCAGAACGTGTGCCAGGCAGTGCGTTTAGCTCTCGTGATTGCACTTTTGAACTTTCGCTGGCTGGATTTATATAGATCCCAGTTTGTAAGTTTGTTACTTTGGCTGCGTTAAAGAGCGCTCTAGTCTTTCTCCTGATTTCGAGGAGCTCTTTCGTCCACCATGGTTGAGATTTCTTGCTCTTTGGGGTCCGTAGAGGACAAGCTTTTTCGTACGCATTGTTCAGAATCTTATTTAGGGTTTCTGTGGTTGCGTCGATCTCTTCTGGGGTATCTAGCGTATTTAGTTGCAGTTTTTGTTTATTCTTCCTGACTTCGGTGATTGATTGATTCTAACATTACGATGATAGCGGAGCCTAAAAAAGTGGTTTTTGGAATTTCGTCCGTTAATAATGGTACCTGCCATATAAAAATTACACATAACCTCAATTTTCTCAAAAACGGCTCTAACGATTTTGATTAAACTTTATATATACTATAACCATATTAGTTCCAACAAAACTGCATACCCAGTTTTTTCGAGAAAATCCATATAACGGATTTTGTCATTTAGGCCACATAAAGAAAATTGTTAATTTCTCGCAAACTATTATGTCAAATTGAATGAAATTTAATATATATACTACAATTACAGTTTGAAGCAATTCTACATAATTAGTTTCAGCCCAACTATCACTAAACGGAATTTTCAGTTTTGGCCAATAACAGAAAATCAATCTTATTCACATTGACATCAGTTCCTTAAAAATTCGGAGTAAACATTCGTATAAATATGTTTCGACATTATTTATATCATTTTAGCATCAATAATCAAAATGCTTATGATATGATCTAACACCCAACTTGCTGTGAAAGAGAAAGTTGCGTACGACCCAGTCGTGCACCCACCACTCGTTTTGTTGTTAGATACCTTTCTATGAGCTTTATGGTGGTTACCAGGTTTTCATTAACTACTTTCTTGACTTAAAATTTGTACCGCGACGGGCCTAGAACATAATTGCAACTCCATACGCAATAATTGGCCTGGTTGAGGTATTCCCCTTAAAGGAAGGAGATGAAACCAAGGGTCAGCATTTCTTTTAAGGTTGGGCACACCGAATTGGGCTTTAAATTGAAACAGGAACGAGCCTATCAAATTATTGCAACACCATCCGTATGTATTAAAATCGCCATCATAGGACTTTCCTCTACGAGAGCATAAACCATCGGGAAGGGAACGAAAACCAGGAGGCATCATCTAGTGTAAGGTTTGACAAGTGCAGGACTCGCCTCGAATATCATTGCAGTGCCACCAACGATCACAAATCTTGCGTGATGAGGGTAATTTCCTTCGAGCTCCTGTAAACCGTCAGATAAAAACCAATAGGCATCATCCGAGGTAATATTTGACACCTCGGGATTCCTTACCTGGATACCGGCGTTAAATTCAGTATCCGTTTTCCGAAGGCGCATCAACGCATTAGTTTGACGTTTGTCAACCACTTGGTGGAATTCCGAGCTACGTCGGAACTCATATAGCTAGGTGCTTGTCTTTTCATTTGAATTTTGCTTAAAACACCACTTTTCAACAAAAAGTCAACACAAACATAAATAAAATTATTTGATTGCTTACAATTTGTTTACTTACTTACTTACTTGCTTACAATTTGTTTACTTAAATATATTTCTACACCGAACAGATGTCGGAGAATATCGGAGACAAATTGACGTACGGCTGTAAAAAACAGATGCAAAAATGTCTTCTATCGCAATGAAACGTAGACTGCCGATGTGCGTTACGTTTTGTCGGAGAAATGTTCGGAACAGTTTATTGGAACGATTATTATGAAGTAAAATTCTCCGATTCATACAAAATGGGAGAATTTTCCCTTCGAAACGGATATCATGATAAGGGGCAGTATACCACCATCATCTATTTTCGAAGAACAATAGCGGCGATAGCCCTTCGATTAGCCGCAGCTAATATGTATGTGTCAAGCGCCCACCAGCAAGACGAAAAATGCCGACAGATATACCACCGGTTTTCCAGAAGAATGAAACGTTTGCCCCATCCTCGAAATCCTCGCAACTGCACCAACTAATAAAATATAAGTTGCGACAACATCCTCTTCAAGCGCCTATATCTGACGTAATATGTGAACGTCTAAAATCGTTCAAGAACAACCTGATCGGACCATATAAGTGTGCCCAGGAAAGTAGTTAGAGTCGCCTATTCTCGAACAGTTTGCAGACTTTGAATAATGAATAGTCTGTAAAAAATGCTTAGAATAGTCCTAGAAATAGAGTTTTGATTTTATTTTAAAGACAAATTCAAATATTCTTAAACCTCATATAGTTGATTTTATTGATAATTACAATTTATTAACAAATCAAAAAAATATGAAAACCAAACAATTTCCCCTATTTTCGAACACTTGTTTCCTAGAGCCGAACAACAGGTTTCCTCTTTTCGAACACTTTAATCATACCTATAAGTTTGTCTAAAATATTTCCTTTTATTTTGGAATAAAGCCCCATGGGGCTTATTTCCGCAGGGGTTATTTCACTGCTCCAGGTGGGTAGGTAGGAGTTGGAAAGAATTTTGCAAAATATGTGCATTGCTCCGGTTGTCCGAGTGGATGATGGAAACAAGATAGCAAGATCTGCATATTGAGTTCTTGATATTTTCTTGAAATCATACTGGCAAACCTCTGGCAGCCACTCTATCTTTAAATTTATGCTCGAACATATTCGGACAAAATGTTTTTCACCTCCATGAATAATCACAGAGATTTCAAAAGCAGAAGAACCGAAGGTGAAGCTTTCAGTGGACCGGATAGGTACAAAGAAATTGAAGAATTGTCGATTTCTTCTTTTTTATCAACACAACTTCTGGAGAAGTCATTTGCAGAAATGTCAACGGCTCGTACAGATCCTAAAACAGGCCAGTATAGTGGACTCGGAACTCTATAATCATGAGTTCTCAGTATATATGAGTGACCGCCATATAAATGACCTAAAAGCGCTTGGTGGAGGTGTTCTTACTGCAGTTCGCAGTCATCTTACCTCTGAGAATATAGAATTTCCATTCCCTCTTAACATTAAAATAATCTGTGTTAAGATAACAATTGGAAATAAATATCTTTATGTTGCAAATGCGTACATTACTTCATATCGTCTATGAATTCTGTATTCTGAGCTATCGAAGGCTTTAGAATACATCTTTGACTTATCTTGTTGTGACAGTACTATTTTGTTGCTAAATACAAATCCCAGATCCCAGTCAGGCATTCTAAAAATGCCCAAATCCAGCATCCGTGGTACACGAAAGAGCTTAAATCTCTTCGAAACAGACGAAACCGGGCCTGGAATAATTTTGTTAAAAGCCAGAATCATTACGGCTATGATAAGTACCTGCGTTACTTTAATGAATTCACTGCGATGTCTAGTAGTTTATATAATGGCTATATAGTCAATATGGAGAACGCTCTTAAAAGTGACCCAAAACGCTTCGCTTAGAACTTAAAAGAATCAGGGCAATCAAAAACCAAAGGAAAACGATACCTATACATATGTACCTTCTGGATGAAGAAAAAGACTCCCTAAATTCCTGCAATTAGGAAGGTATCCGAAGTCAGGAAGACACCAAAGCTGCTAATCCACAACAAAAACAGCTATTCGATGGCTGTTTTTATTTCCCCTAGATTGCCCTTTAATTCAGCGACATACTCCTGGTAAAAAAAACTCCGCATTGGACGTTTAAGATGGCTAAGACATGTAGAACAAATGGATACCAATACTCCGGCACGCAGAGTCTTCGATTTCCAGTCAGGCGTCGGACACAGTATAGGAAGACATCGCCTTAAGTGTCGCGCACAAGTAGAAACCGAACTCAACCAAATTAGATTGCGCAACTGGAGGCAGTTAGCTAAGGACCGGGCTAATTGGAGAGGCATGTTGGTTGAGCCCCAGGTTCATCCCGGACTGTAGAGCCACTTAAGTAAGTAAGTAAGTTTGCCAATATCCTCTAGACCTAGAAAGATTATTATCGGCAAGCTGTCGAAAACCTTGAAATTTAATATGAACAGAAAAGGAAGTTGGTACACCAAGCTTTGATGTTTCTTCAAGAAAAGACAGAATTCTTTGGTGTACATGCCACTAGCTCTTCAACTAACAGCGCTCCGTCTTGTGGTTAACACGTTTGTCACTCGACTGGCGTAGTCCAAAAAAAAAAAACGGGAAACAGACACTTGATGTAAGGAACCAAGTCCACTCCATGCTGAACGAGTTGTAAGACTCTTGCAGGCATTCTCTTTAGACGACTGGTGAAGCTTACGCATTTCACCTTTTAAGTCAAGGCAGTGATAGGGGGATTGTCTCATCCATCACAAATGCGTTGAATCAAGAATAATTTTCTTACAGAACTGCTGCGTATCTAAGATGAAGACAGCCTTATCTGAGTTAGGGACTTTTGACCACATAATACTTGCTTACATAAGTGGCGCTACGGAACCGGGAAAAGTAATATCGCTCTTTAATAAGCCTTTAACTACAGCATACAATTGCGCACTTCAAGTCGGTTGAGGTCGGTTACTACTTGTGCGCTCCACTAAAGGAGATGTATTCCTCTACTCCGTCTGAAGTTTGGCGACCCGGAGAATTGGTTTCCTATCGCTCTACATGTCCTAACCATCTTAAAATGTCCAATCCGAATCACAAGGTTTATGTCGCAGTATATAGCTCTAGATTGAAACTTTATCTCCATAACCCAGGATCAAGGGTTTTCATTCGCTTTTGATACCATGCATGCTTCGACGTCGTATACCAGGACTACGATGTCAGGGTTTTATATTGGATCTCCTCTGCTGAAGGAAGTACTTAAAGAAACCTAACCTGATAAGAAATGTCAAATCATAGCCAACTCTTAAAGCTTATTGGCCAACAGGAAAAGTCTTCCGATGGAACTTTATGCAGCTTGTCATTCTACTATCCACTTTCAAGGAAGTGCTATGCAAGCTTTATTGTGGATACTAAATATATTTCCCAGGAGGCTATAATGAAAAAGACTTACATGACAGCTTTTTCCCATAAGAAATAATCTCGCAAATGTCAAAAGTTAATCACTGATAGCTACTTAGCATTTATTATTACGAGTGTCTGATCATCATTCGATCATCGGATCATCATTCGAAAAAATATTGAAGGAATTTACTTAAGGAAATAGGTAGCAGTATTCCCTTTATTCAACCAGAAATCGGGAGCGGTAGTGGAGCTAATCGAGAATAGTTGGTAGGTTCGAAAAAGGTTTTACAGTCTGATCAAGGTAGATACTTCGAGTCCAGTGCTGCTCTGGAGGTTTTGGCACCAGCTATGTGAGTAGAAGATCAAAACGAACCACATAGTCAAAACAGAACAGCCAGAACGGTTTAAGGTGGGCCTTAAGGGAACATCTTACAAGTGGTAGATGCCAATCAATGACAATGGGACCGATGTATTTCCTTGTACATAATGGCATTTCAAATCAGGCTGCATAGGACTACTGTACAGTCTTCATCGGATGTCCTATTTGAAGAGGTTCGATTTGATGATTTTGGACGATGTAATGGCGGAAAATTCGTTGTGATGCCTGCAAAATTTCGGATAACTGTGGAATTCATTGCAATAAAAGACGTTTTACTTAAATTTTGTTTGGGGAAGTTAACGAGATAAAAAATAGATGGCGCTGTGCTGCGATCAGTGACACAACCCGACAGATAGCGATATACGTTTCGACATTTCGACTGATGCCCAAGGATGAGATGAGTGACGACATTCTGCATAGAGTTTGCACGACACATTCAAATTTGATCTTGAAATTAAAGACGAGATGCGCAACGAAGTGTTTTCGAAGACATGTGCGTGCTCATGTGCGGCAGTCTGCTGAATGCGCTGGCATTCCCAATCCAGCGCTAAATCGTTCGATACACGATGCATTCAATCGCGAATCGCAACAACGTGAGCAGACTATGATCGAGATGAGCTAACCGAAAGAGTCCAGAGCTGTTGAATGCCGAGCAAAAGAACGTGTACGAATCGCTGATGAATGTTTTTAGACGATGGAATGGGAGGCATTTTCTTTCTAGATGCTCCCGGTGGGACAAGCAAGACATTCGTCATTTCGTTAATTCTGACAACAATTCGGTTAAGATCTCAAAGAACGTTTGCTTTTGCAGCCTCTGACATTGCTGCCACATTGATGAAAGGCGGTCGAACTGCACATACCGCTTTGAAGCTGCCGATGAATCTTCTCACAGTTGACAAGCCAACGTATACAATGACCAAGAATTTGGCGACAGCGAAATTGATGCGAGAATGCAAAATCATCATTTGGGATGAATGAATAATGGCGCATAAACGAGCTTTGGAGGCAGTTAATCGATCGATGAAGAATTTACGATATTGCTCTCCGGAGATTTTCGTCAAACGCTTCCCGTCATCCCGACATCTACTGCTGCCGATGAACCTAATGCATGCCTTTGTCAAAAAGTTGAAATCGACCACGAACATGAGAGTCGCCTTGCAGAACGACTCATATCGGCTGCTGAATTCTCGCTACAACTGCTGGCGTTTGGCAATGGCCAAATTTCTATTGATGTTTCGCTGGATCGAAGGAGGAACTCATCACAAAAGTGTTCCCCAGTATTGCACAAAATTATAAAAATCTCGATTGGATTAGCGGCAAATACTAGCAGCGAAGAATATGGACGTCTATAGCTTGAATTCCACTATTCCACTTGATTTGCCAGGAACTCCGCCGCATAATTTACAGCTGAAGGTGGAATCGATCATAATCATGTTGCGGAATCTGAATCATCCGAAATTGTGCAACGGTATGCGGTCCGTCAAGAAACTGATGAACAATATGACGATCATCAAGGGCAAATTCAAATGAAAGGAAGTCCTTATCCCACGAATTCCGATTATTCCAACAGATCTTCCATTCCAATTCAAGCGGATTCAGTTCCCCGTTCGATTTGCTTTTGTGATGACAATCAATAAATCGCAAGGCCAGTCGTTGGAAGTCTAATGGGATTAATCTCAAATTTCCCTGTTTTTCGCACTGTCAGCTATTCGCGTATTGGCAATTCGTCTTCGTTGTTTTTATGTTTGCACCGGAAAACAAATCCAAAAACATTGTTTATCATATCGCCTATGATTTCGATTCCATTCAAATAAATTGGGGCGAGACGAAGTTCGCTATGTCCGCTAGTACTTCTATAATATCTAGAAGTATCTGAAACCCTTCTTACTTACTTAAGTGGCGCTACAGTCCGGGATGAACCTGGGCCTCAACAAACATGCCTCTCCAATTAGCCCGGTCCTTAGCTAACTGCCTCCAGTTGCGCACTCCAAGTTGGTTGAGGTCGGTTTCTACTTGTGCGCGCCACTTAAGGCGAGGTCTTCCTCTACTGCGTCCGACGTCTGGCTGGGAATCGCAGACTCTGCGAGCCGGAGTATTGGTGTCCATTCGTTCTACATGTCCTAGCCATCTTAAACGTCCAATGCGGAGTTTTTTGACTAGGGGTATGTCGCTGTACAGCTCGTATAGTTCGTGGTTGAATCTTCGTCTCCATAGCCCGTCTACGCAAACGGGACCGAAGATTTTTCGAAGAATTTTTGGCTCGAATCGACCAAGGATTTCTTAATCCGCTTTTGATAAGGTCCATGCTTCAGCGCCGTAGAGCAGGACTGGGATGATCAGGGTCTTATATAGGATCTCCTTAGTAGTTCGAGTGAGGGCTTTACTACTAAATTGCCGTCTTAGCCCGAAGAAACAGCGATTGGCAAGAATAATTCTTCGTTTGATTTCTGACGAGATGTTGTTGTCAGAGTTAATAGCGGAGCCGAGGTAGACAAAGTCCCGTACTACCTCAAAGTTATATCTGTCAATGGTGACGTTCTGTCCAATTCGTCGATGTTGTGTGTCCTTTCGTGTTGACAGCATATATCTGAAACCCTTCGTGAGGACTTAATCGTTGAGAAACAGCACGCCACTGTAATTGTCTCACTAATTTAGCAATAAGTTAGTTTAGGTCTGTCTCTTGATGAAATATATACGTTGATGCTGTCTCATCGGAATGAATAAATAAAACTTTCGAATATGCTTCGACATCTACATGCTACTCCCCCATGGTTCGTTGAAGTTGTACAAAAAAAAATTAAAATCACTTATAGGCAAATTTGTCTTAAACAGTTTGTGGAGAGATTTTCATCAACTTTCATCAAAAAGATTAGCAAACTAAGAAGGTACTTAATGTCACGTTTTCAACCGGAAATAGTTTTCTATCTTGATGCGCAAACGATTTGAGAAAACTATTCTTCGGATAGTTAAGCCCGCTTATGTCTCTCTTCACATCTAAGCAGGTGATTCATAAAACCATTCCACAGAAGCCATACATTAAGATTTTACATGTTAACGTTCTGGAAGGGTGATTCCATAAATCACGAGTTTCTGATTTTCTTCGACTTTTCACTTTTTTCTCTATTTGCATACTATCCTGTTGATAGAGATGTGCGAGTATTTGTAGATATGTGCCAATGTACTCCTTGGTATCCGATAGATGTAGGTTTGGAATAATTGAATAACTAACCAACTCAACAGATTGTGATGTTATGGAATTTATTTTTTGTTTGTAATCTTTATCGATATTCGGTCCTTAATTTGAATTTTATGGAAATTAAGGCACATTTTGAGAAGCATTGGTGGAATGTTGTTGCAGTTCCTAGGATATGATGATGACGTCAATGAGTGATTTTTTGGTTCTGGAATAGATGGTTAACATTTCAAAGAAAGACTAACGAAGGCGTGACCAAATTCAACTGGTGATTGTTAATTTTGTCAAAGCCAAATGGGAGCTTAGTGGCGCGATTAAAAGGGCGTTGAAACCCCACGCAGAAGGTCTGGCTTCAATTCCCAGCCGTAAGAACACCAATATTATTTTACTAGCCATCCTTTCGCGGTGCCGTAAATCAGCGCCGAGCGAAATAACGTCGACTTCCAAAATTCGGCGTTATTTCACTTTGTAAAAGCGACGCAACCCAATTCCAACAGCGAGGTTTAGCAACTTAGCCGTTCGGAGTCAGCATAAAACAGGAGGTCCCACCATCGCCCAAGAAGTACACACGCACACATGAATGGTTGTGAGAAAGCTCTGCCCTGGGCACTAACAAGCCTGTTGCGCCAAAAATTTGTATTTGTATAACTGGAAGAGCCGTAGTCCTTACCATACACTGAGCAGTGTTTAGGTTAGGTTAGGTTGCAGTGGCTGTACGCGATGCGCGGGCACACTTAGACCATAAAGGTTCCTTGAGGTACCACATGGATGTGTCGACTTTCCCTATATTCGTTCGCCTAATTGAACCATTCGGGGCTGACTATATAGCGTAGGTGATTTCTGACATCAATACTAGCCAGCTCACCTAGATTATCAAAGAAATATTTTCCCAGATGGAGTTTTCTTTTGTCGCAGAGAGCTGGAGAAGAGCAAGCAGCTTCTACAGAAATCAGTGCTAAAGAGGTCTTTTTTATTATGGTTGATGTTTGTTCTGCTCAGCAGTGTCAAGCAGATGGAGCACTTCTGGTCATAGTTTGGCCAGAGTTGGCTGGATATTATCCATTGTGCCGATTATCCATCTGCGGTTTGCTTTTTTGACATGTAATGTAATTTACATGGCAAGCTCATCCGCCTTGCAGTTCCCTGGTATGTCTCTGTGGCCCGGCACCCAGAAGAGGTGAATGGTAAAATGCTCTGTCATCTTATTAAGGGATAGTCGGCATTCGTGGGCTGATTTCGATTTGAATGACGAGATGGATTCCAGGGTTCGATTGCTTACCTAGGAATTACTTAGTCGTTAGGGCTATGAGTAAATATCAGTTGTTCTTGCTTTATTTCTTAGAAGTCACCATCGGGTAATGGACTCACTCAACTGGATTTGATTCGCTTAACTTACAAGTGCGGTTGTTGACCACATAAAAAGAATATTAACAGCAAGAGTATCTGTACCCAAACCTTCTGCGCGGTAGTTCATCGCACTAACCATCGCGCCACTAAGCCCTCAATGAACACAATCAGCAAAGTTAAAAACCATGTCTTTCCAGAAGAACCGAAAGAGTAAGAATACGTGTGATCAAAGAAATAGAGGGCGATGCCACAACAGAAAGGAGGTTTGTAAGTTTTACCAAAGCCTAAAACGTCAAAACCAATGATAAAAAGCACGAACAGACTCCTTTCGAGATGAATAAGGAAATTTTATAGTTGAGTCACAGTCGATGCTACGATTTTTAATGGAGGATTACGTAAAATCTCCCGTTTTCTGTCAGATCGAACAATTCAATATTGCCCACGGCAGCGAATACTACCAGCCAACCGATGTAAATGAAGTGAGGATAGCTCAACAAGGTTTTAATAAACGACGGCCATCCTGACGATCCATATAAAGCCGTTGGTGATGATTTGGTAAGTAACATAGAACAACTCATTAGCAAATCTTGGTCGGATCTGCAAAATGGAGCCTTGGCATTATTCGCCCGATCCACAAAAACCAATCCCTTCTACAGAGGTAAGAGTCTTCTCAATATCGCCTACATGACCCTATCAAAACAGCATACGACAGCATTTTTATAGACTAAATTTGCAAAGCCAGGTCTTGTTTTGGCATACCGGCCAATTTCGTCACTCTGCACAGGATAACTAGAAATTCTCGCTACTTAATCAGAGTCAGAACGACCTCACCGAAACATTTGATATTAAAAAAGGGCTTTTAGAATGTGGAGGATTGTCATGAAACTTCTCTAACATTATTCTTGAGAGTATTGCAAATAGCTCCCAAGGCAGCAACTGAGGCACTTTGGTCCACAAATAAGTGAAACTACTAGCTATGTCAACGATATTGAAATCATTGTTCTAACTCGATGAGATGTCACAGCTACGAATAAAGAAGGAGGGGGTAAAAATGGGTTTAATAAGAAATGAGACTTTAATTTGGTTCTTGAAAATTTATTACGACTAGTTTTTAACAACATCGATCAAGTGGCCGTCTCTATTGATTCAAGCAAAATGTGCCCTTGCTGGCGTACACATTGTTTTACAAATAACGTCACAAAAAATAGCCTGGAGGGGTCAAACCTGAATATTAGTATTTCCAGTCAATGTTCATGAAGTTCTTTCAAAATAATCCAATCATTCTTAAACTATGATCTTATAATATCAAAGCAGCCTTTTGAATGTTCTATGCATAACCACATATCATTGTGGCTGATGTGCACAAGATAGCCCAGTATAACAAGGCTCAAGATAATTGTTTTTTTTTTTTTTTTATTTGTATAAACATATGAATTTGAGTTTGAATTCAAATATCAAAACAATTCTTCTTTTTTTCACTGTCAACTAAAAAATTAATATTTAGGTCACAACACTTTCTTCGGTTTAAAAATCCTTTCTTTAGGTTAAGCAAATTTTATCCACCATTTTACTTCAACCTCATTTGGTCACAGGAAAGTACTCAACAAAAGTTATCTTCCAGACCATCTTTCTATGAATTTATTGGAGTCATGAGAACCTTCACATATTTCACTTACTCCCATCCGTCCATTTGTCCAGATCTTAACCGTTTTTGTTTTAACATTTCCGTATCCCTGATAAAGAGTAATTTATCCACCGAAGGGAAAATCCTCTAGCAAATTACGGTAATTAAAATATTTTTTTTTATTTCACTCTAAAAAAGAATGATTTACGAGTAGGATTTCCAACCATTAATGGGGTTATGAAGAACGTCCCAGAAAATCTTCATTAGCATTTATTGCGGTAGTAATACACGGTTTCCTAAAAGTACGCTCGCATATACTCATAGATAGCTTTGAAAAACTCCATTCATGACCGCTAATCGAAAATTCAATTCGAGTTCTCGAAAGCGCTAGTATTGTCGTTTAGAAAATTTCCAATCACAGCACCACTGCATCACGAAAACGAGGCACCCATTTCGAATCTCCGCATGTTAATCATGCTCGGTCTGTCGCATTTTTCTTCCACCGCACCGTGTATCTGCATTCTGAGAATCTAATACGATTTATGAGCAAAATCCGTTTTGTCCATTCGTATATACGCAATCCCTGGTGCAATTGTGTTAGACTGTGCTCGTATACGGAGAAGTGGGGATTAGAAAAGTAGAAGAAGAACAACTACAACAACAGCAAATGGGCAAATAACAAATGAATCGGAAAATGTCTCAATTACGTTGTGTGGTGTATCCCGACGGACCGGCACAGTATTCCGATACGATTTTCATTTTCATAAATATTCATGAGGCTATTGTAGTTGGAAAAGCGATGATGTTATTGACTCTTGTGAGGCTTGTTGTGCAGCAAAGGCAATGTTTCAAGTCGATAGTACGGTATGGCATCCATGAGATACTTGAAAAGAGAAAAATGTATTGTCGAGACTTTATACCTGCGGTACAAGGGATTTTGTCTTTGTAGCTTCGACTATTGTTCTTCGAGTTATTGCAGTCTATCAATAGCTTAATCGGTACACTGCTGTGAAAATAAAGACCTGTGCTAGCTAATTATAACGACGTTCTGGGAAATTAATTTGACAGGTTTACACTTTTTTTTTTTGATTTGGAGAAATGTTACAAACGGTGATTTCGACCTAAATGAGAAGTTGTTTCTGAACTAGGAATATGGGTTTTACATTGATTCCTGTTGTACGAACTTTCAATAGGTATCCATTTATATATATCGAGTAGAGAGATTAGGCGTTTTTACGTAAGGTCTCCTGGAGATATCCTCTGCTACCTAAGCTAAGATTTTCCGATGAACATTTGTAGTAGAAAACGTTCCCTTTTCTGTCAACCAACAGTTTTCTTTTTCAGCGTATATCTATGAAATCTTATCATGATTTCGGCACGAATATTTGCTTGAGCTCGTTAATCGTCTGAGGCTTTCTGGCGTACACTTTGCATTTCAATTTACACCATCAAAAGAAGTTCAGATATCTAAGTGGCAAATAAATTTCGCCAGTTTTTGACAGGGCAGATCCAGGAAATTTTTCGTTGCAGAAACTGCATTGTCTGATTTGCAGTGTGGCATGGCACACCGTCTTGATAAATCTATAAACCATCCAGACCATTTTCACACATTTGTAAACAGATCCAATGATCCAATTATCCATCGATATCGATTAACATCGTCTGTTTAACTTTGTCTGGAGAAAAATTGCCTAATTATGGTCCCAAACATTCACTTTTTTGTCTGCCAATTTTGCTTTTTAACGGTGACAATGACGATGGTGCCTCGTCGATTATCAAAATTTGCGTCAGATTCAGTGTCAACCATTCAAGCAAATATTTGGCAGTATTCCATGGATGATCCGCAAGATGTAACGGTACGACACATGTGGTTTCTCGGAAATACTCTCTCTTTCCGCATCAACCAGTTCATTGGAACGTCTTGGACATTGATGAACGGCATGGCGACGATATCGCAATAGCCCGTGCTCAACAAAAAACGACGAACAGTGTCGGCAGACTGTGGTTGTTAGCCACGATATTTTCGACGCGTTAAGTTAACATAACTACTGAACGACTATTTTCAATGTGCAGCTTCACAAATGGCACGCTGTTTCAGCACGGATTCGAGAATAGCAACATTGAGTCATTCTTCAAATACAGAGAATATTGTTGAAGTACCGTCACATGGGTAAACGCCACTTCTTGATTGTATCTCATTAAATAAGAAAACTTTTGAACCAGCCGTTGTAAATTTGGGGCACTGTTTAGATCCTGATGAGCCACTTACTTCGTGTTTCTCTTTTTTAGATGTTTATCGTGATTATCAGGTGTCGTTAGAGTACATGCTTTCTAAAAGGGCTCCCGACTCGTTAACAGTCTCGGTCAGAGAAATAGCAGCCTTTAATACTCCTCGATCCTGGCCACCTTGGTTCGTTTGGTTAGCTTTTGTACTAACGGGTGATTTTTTAATCGAATAAAACAATCACATTTGCATCAAATATTCAACATTTTTATTGTAATCGATAAATAGGCCTTTCTCATTTACGTTTTAATGACAACTTTATGTAAATGTTGTCCGGCGGTCCGTTTTAAATGGTCCATTCGGAAGGTCCACTTTTGTGTCACTTTTTTGAGCATTTCGGCTTCGGACGGTATTCCACTAAGTACGCTAGACTCAACTAGAATAACGACTTTACATAACCCCACAAGAAATAATCAAGAGGTGTTACATCACATGATCTTGGCGGCCAACTCACAGGGCCATTTCTAGAGATAAGCTGCTCACCTAATTCATCCTTCAACATTTCTATTGTTTCACAAGCTGTGTGGCATGTGGCACCGTCTTCATGAAACCACATGTTAACCAAGTTCAACTCAGCCAACTGGGGCAAACAAAAGTAGCGTATCGTGGCTCGATATCGTTCGCCGTTGATGGTAACGTTTTTTCCACGGTCGTCTTTAAAAAAAAAATGGACCGATGATGCCACCAGCCCATAAACCACACCAAACTGTCATTTTTTCGGGATGCATCGTTAATTCTTGTATGGCATGTGGCTGTTCATCACTCCAGATGCGACAGTTTTGCTTATTTACGTATCCGTTGAGCCAGAAATGACCCTCATCGCTGAACACAACTTTTCGATAAAACAGCGGATTTTAATGGAGCTGTTCTAAGGACCATTCACCAAAAATTAGACGTTGTGGTAGGTCATTCGGCTTCAATTCTTGCAGAAGTTGAATTTTATAGGCTTTCAAGCCCAAATCGACAAATAAAATTTTCCATGTGGTTGAGTATGTAACACATGCCCAATTGCTGAGAACGGTGACGAATTGACATTTCACGATCTTTATTAACATTAGACGCTACGACTGCAATATTCTCTTCAATACGCACTGTACGCATGCAAGTCGATGGTTTAATGTCCAACAAAGTAAATTTGGTGCGATATTTGGTAATAACAGCACGAATTGTTGATTCACCAGGTCGATTATGACGAGCATAATATGGTCGTAACAAGCGAGCACATTTCTCACAGAGCACGAATTTCGATAGCAAATTTCAATAATTTGCATTCGTTGCTTGTTTGTAAGTCTTTCCAGGATTAAATGGCAGAGTATACTGAAAACTTTTCACTTTGACAGATGACATTTGGACGCCAATACTAACCAGTGTTGCCAACCTGAAAAACGTAACTCTTTAAAAATCACCCGTTTCATGCTCAATATGCAACGACTCATGGCTTTATCTACTCCACCATTCAACATTTCCAAGACCAACGATTAATTGTTTATCAATTGCCTTAAATGCGTCTACAACGGCACGAATGGAAGTGACCAATGATTGTCAATCTCGTCTGCATATCCCAGCAGCCGTAGCAGATAGTGTCTTCCGTGCTAACTTTTCCCCTTAACACATTAAAATCGCATAATAGCACATCTGCTTGTCGGAATCCGGAATAGTTCAGATGAGCCGCTTCCAAATAAAAAAAATCGAGTTCAATTCAACTCAAAGAAAACACAGAAATAGAGAATAGATACAGTTGTCAAATCAGAAGTACGCATGCATCTGCTAGGCATCACAATTAGGTCAGAAGTATCATAGTAACAACATGTAACCTCTATACAGCTCAGTACAGAGCCTCTATTCCTATAGCGGTAAGAGTGATAATAGGTCACAATCTGTTGTGTAAGAACTCCAATAGAATCAGATTAACTGACGCACACTAAGTATGCCAGAAATGCGGAGATACAGACGTGGAGGAGGACAAGACCCACCTGCTTTGTCACTGACCAGAAACAGTCGTAACAAGCTCCTTGGCATAACTTCTACTACGAACTAGACGGAGCTAGCAAAGATCGTCCGGTTTTTCTGCAAATCAGGATAAAGCAGCTATCTATTTGAAGCAGATGGAGCATCGCAAATAACACAAGAATCATAATCTAATCTAATATAACATTCCTTACATGTACAAATATTCGTTTTTAAGAAAGTTGTATCGCTATGGGCCTATCCTTTCCCAACCTAACCTAACTACTTTTCAGAGCTAAAAGATATCTTATAAGCCAACAACGCATTCTTCTTCTATATAAACCCAAAGCACGACCAGGTCTTGAATACTGTTCTCATGTTCGTAGTTTGACCCCGAAACATATATTACTGGACCCTATACAAAGACCTGCAATCCGTCAATATACAATCATGAACAATTCAAGCGCAGAGTCAATAAAAAATTACAATCATCATCTCAGAGCGCTTCTGAAGCGTTATAGGTACGCATCACATCCTTACTTACTTATCGGGCTCCCGACACGTGAAGAGTCTCTGCCTGAGACACTGCATCCTTCCATCCTCTACGATCCCTTTATCGCTGTTGTCTAGACCAAGCGCTCTAGCATCCGCGATGGCTTGGTCTTTGAAACGGAGGTTCGGTTTTCGTCATAAGAAAAGTTTAAAAAAATGTCAAAACGGTTATTTAGCTGTTTCCACTTGTTCGCATCGTTTATTGAACCATGGCTTGTGTGATGCTACTTTTGAAATCGGGTCAGGGACCCAGAAAAATGAGTTTTGTAGCATGTTTTCGACATAATCCTGCATTGATATTTTGTAGCATGTTTTCGACATAATCTTGCATTGATATTTCTAACCGTAATCGTTAAAAAAGGCCTAAATATTCTCCATATTGAAAGTTTCACGACTTTTATTTTTTTTCCCTTTATTTGATGGAATATTTTTTTTAAATAGAAACAAATTTAAAAAAGAAAACAGAAAAAATATTCCGGGTTATTTTCCAAAAGTATATATTAGTTTCCGAAGTAATTTTCATTTCGTTTTTTTTTAATTAAGCCGGAAATTTCATTCAGATGTAAATTCCCTTTGAATATCTTCCTTTTTTTTAAATCGATCTGAGATAAATAATTTTAAATATTCTTTCAATATTTCATTTTCATATTCCGTTTCCGTGACATTTTCATATTCCAGATTGTGCACTAATTTCCCAAAAAGTCACTCAGTTCCAGCAAACGAAATGAAAGCAGCAATATCACCACCAGACTATTAAAGTAGCTCAACTATGTTTGCTTTGAAACCACACCCAGTGCAATGATCTTAGAAAAAAAAAAAACCATAACCTCAACAAGTTCCAATCAAAATAATAAAAACCAAACAAACATAATACAAGAAAATTTCTAAATTTGCATTTGGGTTGATGGGTCATTTTCGTTTATAAACAAATCATATCCGTGGCGTAATTATACCCGTACCGCCATGTTAGACATGTTCACATTGGTAGCCAAAAACCGTCAACAACATCGAAGTCACATGGCAACTCGAGCGTAATTAACATAAATCACACGTCCAAGTGATAAGTGAAAAATTAAATTTCCATATACCTATCCGCCGTCTGTGTGGTGTATCTGTGTGCTATCCGCAACTGCTCAAAGAAACGAAATTGGTCATAGACTAGTAGATATGTTCGTATATGGTATATAATACGCACCGAACATTAGTTTCTCATGTGCAAACTGCAAGAACAACAACAACTACTGTAACTCGAGATACAATTGCCTCGAAGTGCGATGGAAATTTCACTGGGCCAACCTCGCGGAACGTGCGTACGCATACACCCGATACGTGAAAGACTTTCCCAGGGTATGCAAGCTAACCACCGCAGCAGACGGAGCCAAAATCGCGGGCGACATAAATCAATAATTGGTCATAAATTATGCCTTATTCGTATAAGGCTGGTGGGTACTCCTGTTTTGGTACTATAAATGGTCAATATTGGGGGAGGGGTGTCGTGCCTCGGTTTGTTTAGTGGTCACTGCGGGGGTTGGTGGATGTATGTTAGGAGGTGGAACATCTAATTGGGAATAGGGTAATTTGAACTTGCATAAGCACTTTATCGACACTTGCACAATGAATGTTCAACATTCATCAACAAATGTAGTTGGGCTGAGCATTTCAAGAAATGAATGGGGGACTGAATATGGTATACGGGTTTGGAACATCCTGGAATGAAGAAGCATTCATAATAGCTGGATTGACCGAAATTGGTATTTCCGCAGATGAGGTGTTACGTATGAAACTCTCATAACAACAAGATAAGAAAAGAGCATGCTAAGGGTTGATGAAGCTATATATAGGGTGTATTTTTTTAAGACATAACATTTTTTTTTTAAATAAAACACAACAAATTCAATGGAATGAACAAAATGTTTGCTTTATTAGCTCACGAATTTCATGGCGTTTAATGTTTAAAAGTGATTTTTGGCATATGGCCTCCGCGACTGCGCCTTGTGAACGCCATGCTATCGGTCCAATTTTGTACCACTTTTTTGAGAATACCCGATCTTATTTCGTCAATAGTGCATCGAATGTTAGATTCTAAGTGAACAATCATTACTGGTTCATCAGCCAATTGTCTCTGGCTTGTCGGCGTAACACTTATCTTTTACGGCACCCCACAAATAATAGTCCAACGGTGTCAAATCGCAACTCCGAGGTGGCCAAACGACATCAGCTCTGCGGCTGATAATGCGATCTTCAAAAACAGGGCGCAAAACATCGAGTGTAGCTTCGGCTGTGTGACACGTAGCGACGTCCTGTTGAAACCAAATGTTGCCAATATCCTCCTCTTCAATTTTTTTGAACAAAAATTCGTTCAACATGGCCCGATAACGATCGCCATTGACTGTAACGGCCACTCCTTGATCATTTTCGAAGAAAAATGGCCCAATTATGCCTCTGGACCAAAATCCGCACCAAACAGTGACTCGTTTTGGGTGTATCGGCTTTTCAATGTATGCGGGTGGGTTTTCTGTGCCCCGGGTTTCTATGCCCCAAATTTTGCTTGTTTACCAAACAGTGACTCGTTTTGGGTGTATCGGCTTTTCAATGTATGCGGGCGGGTTTTCTGTGCCCCGGGTTTCTATGCCCCAAATTTAGCTTGTTTACCAAACAGTGACTCGTTTTGGGTGTATCGGCTTTTCAATGTATGCGGGCGGGTTTTCTGTGCCCCGGGTTTCTATGCCCCAAATTTTGCTTGTTTACGTACCCGCCAAGATCAAAATGAGCTTCATCTGAAAAGATGAATTTTTTTTGGCAAAATCGGCATCTTCTCTAAGTCGATCGCAGGCCCACTTAGCGAAGCGAAAACGCATTGGATGGTCAGTTGGCTTCAACTCCTGAACCAATTGGACTTTGTATGGCGTCATACCAAGGTCTTTATGCAAAATTCGTCTCAATGATGTCTCCGAAATGTTCAATTGTTGAGAACGACGGTGAATTGATGTTGATGGCGCTTCACGCACACTTTCTGCCACAGCAGCAATATTCTCGGGTGTACGCACTGTTTTAGGCTTTTCACGCTTTTGTTTATCGATGAGAATGCCAGTTTCTTTCAAGATAACGAACATACGGAGCTGACATTGCTTCTCTTCTTCCAAAATCCGTACGCAATTTTCGCACACATTCTGCAACATTACCATGATTTTCCAAGTAATGTTGCAATATATCCCAGCGTTGTTCAAGCGTATACACAACCATATTCGTTCAGCGGAAGGATGAAACTAATTTTCTATCAAATCAGACATGAGCTAAGTGTTACCATTCACGAAATAAGCACTAGTTGAAAAAAAAAAAACGTTAGATGGCGGACCCGTTATTTAGGCACTAAAATCTGGGTTATCATATCACTATAACGAACACCTTTAATTTTTAGTGCCTGACCAGACGAATTGTCGAAGAAGAATGGTCCGATAATGCCCAAAAACCGCACCAAACAGTCACACGTTGTGGATGCATTTGTTTCCCAACTATTACTCGTTGGTTGTCTGAACCCCAAATGCGATAATTTGGACGATAATGCTATGTTTGGAGATGAAAATGAGATGATTTTGTTCGAAAAATCAGCATCTACTTGTTGTTATTCCAAAATCCATTCAACGAACTCTCTTCGCGCTGCATGGTCAGTAGTCTTCAGTTCATGAGTCAATTGAACTTTGTAAGCATGAAGTTTCAAGTCTTTTTTTGCGGTGCCGAAGTGATGTTCCTGGACTGTCGGCAATACTCATGCAAACAGCTTTGATGTTTTCTGTTGAAAGTCTTGTGACAGGACAGAGTGTCTAAGATTAACAATTGATCCAGTATCCACTCATTTTCAAGTCCAACAAGCAACCATTGCCAGTCGTGTTAAATGGGACTCAGACTCAGTTGGATAAAACCAAAGATTATGAAGTCTATACAGATGACGCATTGAGAACAAAAAACAGAAACTTTTGCTCAGTAAAGTCATGGTACGGGCGGACGGTTTGCATGAAAACACACGAAAAACAAGAACAAACATATGAGAAGGCTACAATCCACTGTGCGGATCGTTGAATACCCTATCCCATCCTATCTGTAAAACTAAAATCCCCAAAAAGTGGACATGGCTAAAAACACGATGTGGATAAAATTAAGAATATGACATGGTGACAACAAATTCTTCAGACTGCTTATAAAAAACTTTTACGGTTCTACAAAAGACAAGGTTTTCTCCTGCATATGTTATGGGGTAGGGTATAAAAATGGTTTTTATATAAAAACGCCCCCAAAAAGTGGGCGTGGGTTAAAATGGTCTATTGACGAAATGTTCATATTTATATTACTAATGATTCTGCATCAAAATTTTTTTAGAAAATTTTAAAATTTGACCGAAAAACGTTTTTTATTAAAAACGCCCCCAAAAAGTGGGCGTGGCAAAAAACTTTATATGAACGAAATACAGATATTCAGATTGTCTAAATATGTTGTTCAGAAAGTTTTTCAAAATTCCTTATGGTTTGGCCAAAAAATACGTTTTTCTAAAAAGGGGGCGTGGCAGTGGGCGGATTTCAAAAATTTTTACACTTGTTCTGCTGGGAGCAACAAAGAGCACGTGTACCAAATTTCATCCTTCTAGCTCAAAATTTAAGGCCCAAAAACTGGTGACGTACGGACGGACGGACGGACGGACGGACAGACATGGCTAAATCGACTCAGCTATCGATTCTGAGTCGATCCATATACTTTGAGGTATATATAGCTAAATTATTTCTCTATGTTACAAACTATGTATCAAAACTAATATACCCCTATGGGATAGGGTATAAAAACGTGCTGGCACAGCCCGCCATAGAACAATTTTTCTTATGTGGAGTCTGTATAGACTTCATAATCTTTGATGAAACGAAACGATACAAATCTACAAGGATAGGTCTAAAACTTAGTTTGGATTGTGTAGATGCGAAAATCATGACAATTAAAGAAGCCTTACGGTATGAAGTGTAAAGTGATATCGACGAATAATATTTCTATCTTAGCTTAGGGACATCTAAGCTGCATGCAAATCCCTTTGATCTGTCTGAATTACATTGATATTTACATCAAAAACAGCCCCCAAATCTGACTATCCCTTAGCGAAATGAAAGCGCACTTTAACACTTACCTCTTCCCGTTGGCGGGATGCTATGATATCCCAGGAACTGAGCTTGCCAAACTAGGTGCCAAACTGGGTGCCAAACTTGACATGGTACCAAAATAAGAAATGTGAGGTAAACTTTTACTGATATTGAATAATATCAGGAATGCAATCTGTCAAATTTTGTCAATTTTGACACAATGTGTCAAATTTTGAATTAACGAAGCCCTTACCTAAACCAAGAACTCTTTTTCAATTTGTCTTAGCTAAAAAGATCATACATCAGTCCATCAACGGTGTCCACTGCCCAATAGGCCTATACCAGAAAAGACTTGGCATCATCAGCAATAACTTCTGGAGAATTTGTCTTGTTGAAAATGAGGAGGATAGCATCTCTCCTCTTTCTTTATTCATCTCCATCGCTCACAAAAAAAAAGTAATTGCAACTTAGCAGTACTTTAGCTCCTGGATGAACATGGAGATTCAGAAAGTTTCTACCATTCTTACCAATTCGATGCATGCTATGTCTACGTTTGAATGTTCTGAGACCGAACTTTCACAAATATATTTATCCTCCATGAAGTTTCTGGGCCACAAGCAGGTTTTTTAACCTAAAGTCGTCAGGGTCCTTTAATGACAGGTAAATCCCGTCCTTATCACACTTTAGACTTTCGCAAGAAGTCAGGCGACATAAAAAAAAAACGTTTTTATGTATGTAAACCAGTGGTCCAATGCACTAACCTCTTTATGACTGCAGGTTAACTCCTTGCTCATAAACGACCTGAGAAGATAGGTTCTAGGAAAACAAAAAAAAAACGAAATATCTGGCATTAACGATCTATACAGGGCCTGAAGCCTAGTTTCTTCATTCATTTGTGTGCTTAGTTATATTTTTGGCACAAAGAATGGGACCTCCTGCTTAATATCGACTTCAAATGGTGAATTTAAGAAACTTTTTATGTCAGTTTTATACTTTTAGAATTTTGTATCGGTTCTAGCCTTTATGGGTCATTAAAGCTTAATATGTATATTTTTAATCCTATCCCATTCTTGTACTACACATCCCAAATTGGCCGAACCGTTTTACTTCAATCAATCCTGTAAACCGTCCCACTTATTGGAAGTGTGTCTCGTTTAACTACCAAGCCCCCATATAACCCGTCCTTTTGTGATGCATATAAAGATTCATTTGAATTCTTTACCATTAATCACCTCGCACATTATAAATCTCTCAACGGCAGACAAATATTTTTTTTTCAGTCATTCAAAACTCACTTAACAGAAAAACCCGCTTAACTGAAACAAAAGTTGTGTCATTTTTTCATGCCAGATAAGTACATGCAATAATGAAAGAAAACCTTCTCTAATCACCTAAGTGGTTTGTTTTCTTGAAAGTGCCCACACCGGATAGGTAGCCAACATCATTCATCATCCGTTTATCCGGGTTTAGCCGACCATACGTCTACTCTATTGCAACATCCATCTTCCAATCTCGAAAGATTGACCCGCATATGAACTCAACCATCCCTCATACCGTACTTCCTAGGTCACCTCACCTCTGGTGTTGGTTAATGAATATGGTAACATGGATGTGTAGATTGAGTGCTAAAGCGGTTTTCAGGATCCGCTTTTGCAATTTGCTGGTGATTTGGACCCACCACCTCAACCATTATCAGGCTGTGTGTGATACCTGTATATATGGAGGCCAGCCAGGTTGTGATTGTTTTCCAAGCAGACCAAGCAACAGTGTGTGAGACATCACAAAAGCGCCGTGTATTGTTCCTTAAATCCAGCTTCGAAATCTTTCTGTTCAAGTGCACATACACTGCATGTCCAATCCACAAAGGATGTATGCAATATATTAACGCTGCACTACGATACCGAGTACATAACAAACGTGGGCTCGACCAACCCATGTCCCTCTAGCCTACCCACCATTCTTCGTCTAATACACGTTAAGTATATCAACATGCATCCAGTCCGAACGGGCCGTGATAGCACGCTGAGAACACACAAAATTTCAGACACAAACTGACGTGACCCGATTCTCTGGAGCCTTTGAGATTGTACAACTGGAGGCAGGCTAGCTCAGCCAGACAGACACCTCCACCAGGCAGAGGCGCTCACAAATCGCACAATTCCCAAAAACAACAAACCCAACAACAGCAACTGAATATAAATGGCATGTGTGCATTTAATGGTTCCTCCTGACTCTTAGGCTTCTTCTTATCATCATTATCACCATCAACGCTGTCGGCGTCATAGTCGTCGTCATTGTCGTTGTCTATGGCCATTTTGGACGTGGTAGTTCTTTTCGAATATCGTCGTCGTCGTCGTCGTCGTCGTCATTGTCGTTGTCGTCGTGTCATGGTTGCATAGTCATGCTCGGCCTGCATTCAGTGTTTTGTTCCCGTTTTGGCCAAAACCATGTTCGCATTTCTCTGGCAGGTTCTGGAGTTCTCCACGTTGCCTATATTCACGCTGATCCCGGTTTATAAAACACTGGACTCAGGCGAGCTGTGTACGATGTAAAAACCAGATTTTCATTCAATTATGAACGGCGTTATAGCGCTTGCACATGGACGAGGATAGTTGCGGTTGATAGGAGTATACCGGAGTGCTGGTATTGGTGTGGTGGTACTCTGTGGCGAATATTGTGCCATAAGCGAACGAGGTTAGAATGCAATTAGAACTTTCATGTGTGTGATAAAGTTTTCACCCGACCGACAATGCCTCCCATATAGCCTGTCCTGGCACGATATCGAGAGGTAGTGTGTGTCCGGTTGGTTGGGGTATTAGGAGGAGATGATGCTCACGCTCAGTCTGCAGGAAAGTTCTGTTTTTACGGGTAAGGATGCTCAAGGGACATGCCAGATTATTTGATGTACTCTAATGGAAATCCAAATTTGGGAAAATGCACGTAGCGTTGGAATTAAATTTTTTTTCTTGTTGATAATTTAATTGGGGATATACTCTGTGAGCGGTCTTAAAAGTTAAAAACCTATATTAAGGGTGACGATTTTTAGAAAAAGAAATAGCAGACGTGTTTTAGCTTAGCTCATCACGAATTTAGGAAATTTAGGAAATATGCTGAAGCATATTCTTTATTGAGTAGGTAATACCAATAAGAAGGATTATAACTTATCCACCTTTATGGACCACACGTTGGGTTTGCAAAAAAGACAGCTTTTACAGTTGATTATCATGTCAAACTAAAAAAATAACAGCAACTTTCGTATCCACGCTTATATGTGCAGCAGAAGCCCTATATGCTAGTACAAAACGGACATTTCTTCTATCAAGGAAATAAGAAATGATGGGTCGGACAAAATAATTATCAAAAACTTTGACGGTCCCTGTTATATTAAGCAGAATCAGAGACTTTTCGGAAGAGGTACTGTTGCTTTGAAGACATTAGCGAAGACTATTATGTCCGTACGATTCGACGGAGGAAAAAGATAGCATAGCTAAGGATTGATTTTACGCGCTATTGGACAAAAGTTATAAGGGACTTCCAAAGTATGATGTCACACTAAAGCTGGGTGATTTTAACGCCAACGTTTGAAGAGACGACAATTTTAGTAGCATTGTCTAAAAACGCAGCAAAACCATGTCTAGGACCGGACTTAGGGTAATTGACTTGGCTCTGGAATAAAATGCCAATAAAATCGTCACATGGTGCCACACATTGACATAATCTTGACGAAAACTACAGATGGATTATGGAACCCAAGAATGGGATTTACAATACAAACCTGCACACAATGACTAGAACTTCGGTAAAAATTGCTGTTAAGATTTAAAGGCAAAGACGGGAAGAACACCTGGTTTGCAGAAACCTCAAGAAAATGCGCTTTCGCAGACACATAGTGAATAAAAAACCACCACAAACTCGTCGTCTTTGAAGCAGCATGTACAATAGCAATAATAGGATGAAGCTATATAGATATCTATCTAACACCTGTAACTCCTCAAACATCAGGGACGTTATCTGCCATAAATATGTGAAACTACTAGATATTGGCATCATAGTTCAGACCAAACGAGATGTCATCGCCGCCTTTGCGAGTATTGACCCTTCTTTTCGACAGTAATGCCCATTGTACGCTATAACCAAGAAAGGACACATAACATTGACGAATTGGATAGAACTTTGCAATCGACAGCTACAACTTTGAGTAAGTAAGTAACTTTGTCTTCCTTAGGTCCGCTATTAACCACGATATCTCGTGGAAAAAAACCATCTGACTCTCTGCCAGGAAACATTCGTGGTGATTTCTGCATCCAAGTTGAATCTGTCAACAAGGAAATCACTCTATGGTTCAATGAAAGCGAATTCGTCTCATGGTATCCAGCTGCCAAGAACTGGGTCTACGAATAAACTACATCCTGCTGGTTGGGGAAAAAAAAAATCGTAAAGCATTTCAAACTTTACATAATGCAACGGGAAAAATCAAAACAAACCCAACTAACAATAGTTCCTCCACAAGCAATTATTTCTGTAAGCCTTATATAGTACTTGTGCACGGAGGGTAAGCATTTTTGAAGTCGTTTGTTTGGGTAGAAGCCTGTTTAAGATATTATGCAGGAAAATTAGCAAGCATAACCGAAGCTATGATGGTAAAACCTCTGTAAGATTGTTTTTGAGCTTCCGAAGACCAGTGTCCAATGTAGAATTTCGCATGAAGTTAATCCGAAGCATAGCATGTATAGAGATAACGAATGAAGGCTTAAAAAATCTTAGGTTAAAAGATCTGGAAAAAGGTAAAAAGATCGGGAACCTACCGGAGACTGAGTCAATACGATTCAAGTACTTCGCTGTACTTAGTACTTACTCGTCTTTCATATTCCAGAGTATAACCTAGTGGATAGCGTGTTGGAGAGAACGCGAGTTCGACACCCAGTAAGATAAGGGTTTTATATAATTAATTGCATTAAATTTCATACTTTCATAATAACGAATTCGGTTTTAATAATTATAACAGATTGTTGTGAGTCAGGGTCGCGCCACAGAGGCATCTTCAGTGGAGGTGAGTAGGGCATGGCACGCTTGTGGATGCTCAGCTAAGCTCGTCGGACTGGGTAGTTCTTGCCCACTCACCACACTGAAGATGGTGAGTATAGTGGTGAGTATGTGGTCCGACCCTGACTCAAAACAATCGGGCCCCACGTTGGGCGCCATTGTTGTTAGTGTTGTTAGTCAGGGTCGGGCCACAGAGGCACCTTCAGTGGAGCTTAGCTGAGCATCCACAAGCGTGCCATGCGCTTCTCATCTCCACTGAAGATGCCTCTGTGGCCCGACCCTGACACACAACCAGATTGAAATTGAAATTAATAAAAGAAAATCATATAAGAAAATAATAAAAAATAGTTATTTTTCAAATTCGAGAGGGATTGTAAATATTTTCGGAAAGACTTTTTGCGCAGCCAATAATTTGCTTCTGTAAGGCGTTTTTTAAGCAAACAAAGTTTTTTTCTTTTAGGCTTATTAGAAGTTTTTAAAGAAGTCTTATAGAAGTAAATAGCTTCCTAAAAGTGCGCCAAATGTTTTTCCATAAGACTTCCTACAAGTAAAATTGCTGGAGGGGAAATAGCTTCGATAGTGCTTTATCGAAGCGAAATTGTTAGTTGGGAAATGAGTTCAATATTCCAAAAAACATACTTTATTGCAAATCCAAACAAAGAATTTCTTTTTTCGAACATCGCATCTTTTCTTCGGTAAATAAGAAAGCCCCTTACTACTAAGAAAATATTTTATAAGACTCTAAACATCCTAGTTCTACTATACGCTGAACATTGTAGCATTCTAAAGGCGAACGAACAATTTTTTTATAATTTCAATTTCAATCTGTGGTCACATTTGCTTTGATGGACAATTGAGACGAAGATTCGAAGGCAAGCTTTACAACCTTTCCATCGCCATAAGCTTGGTACACAAAAATCCTGTGTTATGTTCAACTCCTAGCTAGACACGATATGCAATTGTGGAAGAGCTTGCTTAATGTGGTGCGCTCAAGTAGAATCCGCACTTGAAGTGCACAACTGACGGCAGTTAGCTAAGGATTGGGCAAATTGGAGCGGTATGTAGGTTGAGGTTTGCCCCGAATTGTAGCGTCGTTTCAATTTGTATGTTTATACGCAATCCCATAGGGGTATATTAGTTTTGACATCAAGTTTATAACATAGAGAAATAATGTAATACCTCAAAGTATATGGATCGATTCAGAAATGCTAGCTGAGTCGATCTAGCCATGTCTGTCTGTCCGTCCGTCTGTGTGTCACCGATTTTGGGCCTTAATTTTGAGGTAGTGCTAAAATTTGGTATATAAACTTTCTGCAGAACGAAGCAGAACAAGTGTAAACATTTTTGAAATCCGCACACTGCCATGTCCCTTTTTTAGAAAAACTGAGTTTTTAGCAAAACCGTAAGGAATTTTTTAAAAAAAAGTGTCTGAGCAGCATATTTAGAGAATCTCAATATCTATATTTCGTAAATACAAAATTTGATTGCCACGCCCACTTTTTAGGGGCGTTTTCTGTAAAAAAAAAACTTTTTTTAGTCAAATTTTAAATTTTTCGAAAAAAAACTTCGTGCAGAATCATTGGTAATATCAATATGAACATATCGCCTATAGACCATTTTAAACCGCTCCCACTTTTTGCGTGCATTTTTATAGAAAAAAACATTTTTGTACACTACATATGCAGGAGAAAAACCCTATCTTTTGTAGAACCATAAAAGTGTTTTATAAACAAGTCTGGACGATTTGTTGTCACAATGTCATTTTCTATATTTAATACGCATCGTGTTTTAAGCCATGTCCACTTTTTTGGGGATTTTTGTTTTACAGATAGAATGGGGTAGGGATTGTTTTTTTATTTAAATTGCTGAAGAAAGATCGTTGCATTACAATCTATATAAAACATATAAGAATGTTACAATCCGCTGTAGGAATCGTTTAAGACACTATCCCATCTCATCATATCCCCCTTTCGCACCTATTGGGACACATATGTCCCACTCAATGCTCCTATAGCCCTAAAATCGAAAATTTTCATCCAAAATGGGTGAAATACGTCCCACGACGTATTTTAACCATTTTTAACGGATTATTTTCAAATTAAGTGCCAACTGTGACAAAGGGATCTCGTTCATTCACGTTTACATGATTGTGGTGCATGGATGTTTTTCCATAAGTGAGTGAAAAAAAGTTTAAATTGAAGGTTTTTTTGGTGTTATAAATATAAAAAGTGAAAATAAAGTTATTATTTGTTGTTGTGTAAACATTGGAGTAATTGTAAGTAAAGATTCTTTCTGTATTTTAGGTTTTTTTGCCATTTTTGTGCGCTGGGACACATATGTCCCATTCGGGCTTTTATGTGGGACATATATGTCCCATTCGGCAACTGCTACTGAATTTTGCGTGTCTGTAGGTATTATTGAAAAAAAAAACAAAAAAATTATTTGCAGTTCCCAAAATGAAGAAGCAACTTACTCGAACTGAAATATTAAATTATTTCGATAAATTAGATGACGAAAAAGATTTCAGTAGCAGTGGCAGCATTTTTGAACCTTCTGGAGATGAATCTAATTCGGAAGACGAAGAAGATACTGCATCGGAAACAAGTGAAGACATGGAAAATCTTCCAGATATCAGTATGGCTCCGACTAACACTGTATGGTCTAGTCCAGATATAGCCTTTGAGCCCCGTATGAAAGGAAGTTGTCACCGAGACTCTTCCATAAATGTTAAATTTCATCGCAACGACACCCCGCTGCAAATATTCAAGAAAATATTTCCTCAGAGTCTCTTCAATTATATTGCTCAATGTACAAATGAGCGAATACAAATTATGCGGAATACAAAAGGTAAGACCAACAACATGAAATCTACTGATTCAGGAGAAATAAAAATTTTAATTGGTTGCATGCTGATAATGTCATACAATCGGGTACCTTCAACGAAGCATTATTGGTTAAAAAATCGATCACTTGGAAATGAAGCCATAAAAGTGGCAATAGCGCGCGATCGATTCCTAAGTCTTATCTCCAAGTTATATTTTGCACCACCCGAATAGGCTGATAGCGCAGGAAAAACCTACTATATTGGACCGTTTTTTGAAAGCTCGGCAAGACAGCCCCTTCCAGAGCATTGATGAGTCCATGACGAAGTTTAAAGGCCGCTCTTCGCTCAAGCAATACATGCCACTCAAACCCACCAAACGTGGCATAAAAATGTGGCTGCGATGCGACGCTCTATGTGGGTACACTTACGACTTCAACATCTACAGTGGACGTGAAGAAAGAATCATGGAAGGCACATTAGGGGAACGTGTTGTCAATAATCTGGCAAAATCGATTACCGAGGCAGACGTTACACTTTGTTTTGATCGCTTTTTTACTAGTGTACATTTGCTTGAGAGCCTTAACTATGCTGCGCTGGGAACTATCATAACAAATCGCAAAAAATTACCTGTTATAAACCAAAAATTACAAAAAAGTGAATCTGTTTTCAAGGCAAGTAATACAGGACTCATGTTCACAAAATGGCACGACACCAAAGAGGTTGCTGTTCTTAGCAACTGTCATGGTTCGGACCTAGTTCAGGTCAATAAAAAGCTAAAGAACGGAAAACAAGTATGCGTACCATGTCCGGAAATGATCAAATTTTACAGAGAGATAATGGGAGGCGTCGATCGGACAGACCAACTCTCGGGGCTGTACGAATTGGATAGGAAGTCCAAAAAATGGTGGAAAAAGTGTTCTATCGACTATTGATGATGAGCGTTGTAAATTCGTACATAATCCATTCACAACTATCACGAATAAAATCGCCGTTGATAGGATTTATTGTTGAATTAGCAGAGGACCTTATAGCCGAAAGGAAGAAAACTGCCAAAATTCATCGTTCAGGTAGATCTGGATATATATCCAGAAACAAAAAACAGATGGCTGCAATCCACCTACCCATTGAGGGCCCTTCAAGAAGACGTTGTACTCAATGTAGTAACAACAAAAAGGAGAAGCGTACAACAACCATATGGGAGGAGTGTAATATTCCATTATGCAAAAATTTCTTTGCCAGTTACCACAAAGAAGAATTACACATAACAGTTAGTTTCATGCCTACATATATTATTATATTACTTCTTTTTTTTGTTACATACAAAAATGTGAATAAAATGAACTTATAAAACATTTTTTTAATGAAAATGTGTTATTTTATATTTATTGATAATTACCTGATGGGACGAATGTGTCCCATCCACAAAGACGGATGGGACACATCTGTCCCGCTACCCCCAGCGCCCCCCACGGATAATTTTGGAAGTTTTTGCTAGAAATGTGCTAAAGGTAAGTCATTTGAACAGATCAACACAAAATTATTGATGTAAGTTTACTGACTGTTTTCCGGGTCGAAAGGGTTAAAATAAATGTCCGAAAAAGGGGACGTGGCTTAAAACTGAATGGGAATAAAATCTAGAATATGAAGTTGTACCCACATTTTGTTCAGAAAATGTAAAAGATTTTTCGACGCTTTTTTATGGCATATGAAATAGGCTTTGCAGAAAACGCCCCAAAAAGTGAACATGGCAAAAAACTTTATATTGCCAAAATATTGTGGATGTACCTAATTACTCTCAGACACTTTTCAAAATTTCTTACAGTTTGACCAAAAAGAACATTTTTCTTAAAAGTGAGCGGATTTTGAATATGTTCACACTTGTTCTTCACCGTCGAAAATGACAATTCGAGGCACTACATCATTTCAAGCTCTTATTGTGGTATTTTCCAATTGCATAGAAATTTAAAACGGATGCACTTGATGTCTTGTGTTTAAAATTTTAAGGAACCCGAAAGCATGAATAACGCTTTAGCTACCATTAAGCAATATGTTATCTTGTTGATCAGATCTCAGATCCAAGATGGAAAGACAACCATTTAAAGTAGCTACTTTGCCCCCAAAAATTATTTAACAAGATGGTTCCTCCACTAACAGCAAACAAAAAACCAATTCTCTATAGAATGCTCCGAACCGCCTAATCCAATATCATGTTAAGTATACAATACCTCTCACATTGACGATTCAAAGTGAAAGTCGAGATTCCTGAGTGTCATACCTTTTAAAATCGAATATTTGATTACCTTTTCATTAAAACCTTAATTGAGTTATCAGATTTCCTGATTAATGATGAATAAACATTGCCAGTGGCTACTGCTCTTTGACGCTGGCAAAATAGAAACAAACACAACGAAAAGTAATCCAACTCGCTTTGCATGCCTTAAAAAAATTGAATCCATGTAATTAGGTGTACTGGATACGTCAACGAAAAAATTCCGACATTCACCAACTGCGATTATCACGACTTACATAGTCTTTAGGTGACTGCAATTCGTGGCTTGTAACACTTTGCATTGAATCCGTATCTTTTTTTTCCCCCTCATTCGCTTGCTCTTTAAATTTGAATTCCATTTCGAGTCGCGTGTTGAAGACTTGCGCTGTTGATGAATTAAGTTCGCCAAAGAGTAGAAGTTGCTGATCACAAAGCCATGCGCGGTTGCTGTTCAAATTATATGATCACGATTCGAATAGCTGCGGGGGGAATAGAGTAAAGAACTCAAGACAAGAATAACTGCGCTTGGAGGAGTTTCGTCGTGCAGAAATATAAACAAAAAACCGCATGATGGTGCAAAACATCACGTCATGTGTTCTCAAAGAGTATTATAGATACTTTGGATGATGGTGGATATACCCAAAAGGTTATTTCATTTCAATGGTGGAGTATGTTCTTGTTTGGTAAGAAAGTAGATGGTTTAGTGGCTTAGGGATTCTTGGTTAGTAACCCAAGTGTCTTTTCCTGGACCTTCTCTCACTATGGTATGACAAGTCGCCCGAGTATAGTATCAATTTTTGCTAGAAACACAATACCAACATCGAGATAGACAACAACCTTAGTTTAAGGAATTGCTGTAACATTGTGAGAAAAAAGTAGCCCCTGAATCTGAAGTCTAACTTCGGAATAAAATAAAAATGTTTTAAGAAAAAAGCTTGACCTGATACCTGAACGAGTCTGCTGCGCCAAACATTGATACCCATTTGAGTGAATTTATTTTAGGGCGAGTCAAAAGTAAGTTTTTCCATGCATATTTCCTACTCACAACATTGTATGCCTAACCACTACGGTCCCTATTATTGATCAACTACCTGAAGTCAAGATTTTCAGCTAAATTAGCTACTTAAGCGGCTGCGTAGTCTGCGATAAGCTTGAGCCTTACCAGCTATGATTTTCCAAATAACCCAGTCTTAGCAACTGCTTCCAGTTTCTCAATTCAAGTTGGTTGAGGTCGGTTTCTACTAATGCGTGCAACTTAAGACGAGGTCTTCCTGTACAGCGTCTGACGTCTGGCTGGGAATCGAAGACTCTGCGACTCCCATAATAAAAGTCGCATGGCATTTTTATACCCTATCCCATATTAGTTTGTTACATCCTTTTTGGGGTCATAGGAGTGTAGACTCCGTAGCTAGTCACTACACACGGGCCGAAGATTTTCCGACGTTTTTTTTTTCCAACGTCCAGGATCAGTGCTTAATAATCTCAACACTAGTTTTCGACAGTCCGCAATGAATCTGGGCCTCAACCACTCATGCCTCTCCAATTAGCTTGGTCCTAAGCTAACTGCCTTCAGTTGCGCACTTCAAGTTGGTTAAGATCTGTTTCTACTAGAGCGTTCCACTTAAGGCGAGGTCTTGCTCCACTTCGTCCGACGTGTTGGCTGGATATCGAAGATCCTGATCGGGGTAATGGTGTCCATTCGCTCTAGAAGCAGTCTTTAACTACATCATCGCTTACATCCGTCAGAGCGTAAGTGCATATAAGGCTTATGTTGGCGAAATTGGCCTTGATGCGGATTGTAACATTGCTTTCGCTAATATCTTGAAAACGTAAAACTTCTTGGCACTTATAACAAATCCACATCCGAATAGTCGCTGTTTCTGCTCACTATAACACGTTCCGTAGAAGATGTCACAGTGTTTCATCGTCTTTTTGATCGGACCATCCCATCGTATTTCCTGGATGGCAGTAACGTCTGCTTGTAAGCAGCTTAGGACTTCCTCCAGGACACCTCTCCTGTGTAATATTCTCACATTTCAAGTGCAGATACGAATGTCGTTGTTCGTTTTTCGTCAGTCCCTTTCGAGGCTCGTGGTTGCGTCGCAACAAGATTTTTTCTCTGTGAGCGGGTAGTTTACCAAAAGCACAACCCCCAAACTTTAGGGTCAGCTACAATTTATCGGACACCCTAAGGTCACGGGATCATCAGTATCCACTACGGGATTAGGCGCTGCTGTTGGCCATTTGGCTCATCCGCTATCTCTGTTCAAGGGGCCTGACATACATGATGCTGATGCTGAATTTTTCAGACTTCACTGCTCCGATTCTTATTAAAAATTCATCGGTATAGATTGTTGCTTCTAGCACCAACATTCGAACATTTCGAACAACGAAATTGTGATAATGGATGTACCAAGCCATAAAGCTCTGCTTATTTAAGAGCATAGCTTTACACCAAGCATTTATATAAAAGGACTATCGAGTAGATTCCGGCAAACGTTGTATCGGTTTGTTCCAAATTTATCCTTTTAGAGATGGAATTTTGAAAAATCTTTATATATCCGATTTTAAAACATTGGGTTTGATAGTTTGTGGAAAGGGAAAGTATTGTGACTACCCAAGAATTTAAAGTTTAGATTTTGATAAAGGTCCTGAAAATAGCAAAATACTACTACTCCGTAAAGCACCACTCAATTTTAATGAAATTTTAAATAATACATGTGTTTTGGAAGATAATCTTATTTTTGCAAATGGCCGCTTATGTCAAATCTGTTTTGACATTTGTGGACTAGACACTACACTCCCCAAGAACGCTGAACAATCGTGCGTCTATTTTTTTGCGTAACAATTCGTCTGTAGTGTTGGCACAGCGCGAATTCCGTCGACGATTCCCTGGCCGTCTGACACCGATTGCGCAAACACTGCGCCATTTGGCCACCAACCTTGAAGAGTATGGGACCACACGAGACGTTGCTAAGAGTGGCCGGCCCCGGAGCGCCCGTTATGCCGAGAATATCGCCGCTGTTGCCGAGGATGTCGAGCTCACGCCGGAAACATCGACCAGACGCCATGCCTCGCAATTAGCCATCAGTCGGTCGTCCCTAAGGCAACATTTTTATTAAAGACTTGCACGTGTTCCCGTACAAAGTCCAGACCGTGCATCAGCTGCTGCCTATCGTCCGCCAAACGCGTGTAACCAACGCCCAAGCCATCCTCAATGTCGAGGACGAAGTGGACGATTTTTGACCAAAATCGTAATGAGCGATGAGGCTCATTTCTATCGCTTCTGGTGCACCAACACCCGCTCAAAGTTACTGCATAGTGCGCTGTTCACGCTGGAGGAGTCATCGGTCCATTTTTTTTCGAGAACGCTTCTGGTCAAACGACAACAGTGGACGGAGTGCGCTAAAGGGCCATGTTAGCCGAGTTTTTACTGCCGCAATTGGACGAATTAAGACTGGAGGACATGTGGTTCCAACAGGACGGAGCAACGGCAAACACTGCACGAGCCACAACCGATTAAAGCGGGAGTTCATCACACTAACCATAACCATAACCATGGGTGCATAAACACAGCCCTTCTAACCTTAATTTATCAAGCACAAGCCTCGTCAAAACCAAAATGTTCCAGCAAACCTGAGAAACAAACAACCTAACACGTTACCCCCACCCATTTGGCATCACCCAACGTCGCGTCGGCGATGTGCCTGTTTAATCAAATTCCACTCAATCACCACATGTAAACAAACCTCAAATGAGCCATCTCTCACACATCTTATACTCCGTGAAACTGGTTAGTGGTGGTATGCCTTCAACTTCTTCTTCACTAAATCTTGGCAGGTTCTTGTTGTGTTTCTTTTTAGACTTACGGAATTCGAGAAGTAGGTCAAGAAGCCGTATATGGCTGAAGATGACCCACCTATACCATGTACTCTTCATCTTCACAATGATGATGATGATGACCAAGACAGATGAGCCTACTTACCCGCAGCCGTTCCTTCTGAAAACACGATGTTCAGATTAATCGCCGCCGATAGTCCAGCCTATACCCAAATTCATCGTATACGCAGAACGTTTCGTTTTCAGCTCCTTTCATGACGTACACACCGTGATCGTATACGCGCTTTTTGGATTCCGGAATCGTTCACGTCGACTCATACCACCCGGAGACCCGACTCAACTCCGAGTCGATTTAAGAACTTAACGGATTCAAGTTACCAATGTGGATACATCGTATCGGATCGTATAACTCTCTGTAATGGGAGATGGCCGGTGATCGCCATAAGTTGTTGTTCGCATATCCGCTTCGGCTAACCATAAAAGATACGAGTCGCAGATAAATGTGTTATCTTATGTAAAATTCGGTTACGATGACAGTGTGGCCTGGTGTTGGACCACCATTTATCTTCTGCGATAACATTTTGTGAGCAACATTTCCGAATTAGATAAACGCATTCGCAACCGGTAGAATAACACGTTTGCAGGAAGATGGCGTAACGTCACGATTATTATTATTTTTTTGGTACCGGTACCCTGTAGTTAATTGAGTCCACGCACATCGTGTATTTGTTTCACATGATCGTGCAAATTGGGCTTCCGTCTTCCTGCCCCCCTTCCCGTCACCGCGTCGTGAGTATGTTTAGTTTTTGGATTAGCGACCAGGCAATGAACTATTTTTATGACCGGTTTAGATAGGTTTTCATAAAAAAAAATGAATTCCTATATAAATTGATTTCATGCACGGAATCGCTGTCCTCCTTCATGCGCACACTTTGTATATTGGCGTCCCAGAGGAGAGAATGCGATAAATTTTGTAAACACATCGCGCGACAGGAATACCATATGGATAATGGTGCGATATATAGTTCTGATGATGTAAGGAGTTTGTTCGGCCATTATACTCGTATTGTGCATGAATTATTTTAATGCGCCGTGCCATTAAGTCGCTGATTCAAGTGGCAGAGGTGTTTCACCTACGCTACGGCGAGAGGATGCATATTTCTCTGGAGATTACGTGACATGAGCGAACATTTCAGAATTGTGTCATTTAAAAAGGAAATTTATAACGAGCTTGAATGCTTTGTAGGCGGTGTGAAAAATTGTGTCCAAAGTTATATATATGGTGGTGGTCATGTACACCACCATAGGAAAGGCAGGAACGGTGAGAAGAATTTCATGAAATTTTTGTTTAATGTTCATTAGGGGCTGTTAAAAAATATAGATAACGAGGTTAGTTGCGGTTGTATAACTAGGGTATAAAAAGAGCGGCATTTACTCGGCAAGGGTTGTAACTTTGACTCGACATCAATTGTGCTAATTTGATTTAATCAGCTTATAAGTGCAAGGAGATTATATAAATTAGACATTACTGCCATACAGGAAATATCAGTCTACGAATGATGTTAGAAAATCGTATAAAGAAGAAAAACTTTGCGAGATTAAACAGAAAAAGCATTCTCCGGAGCAGACCAGGCGTTGTGGGTGCGAAAGTTTTCCACTAATAAATTAACAGCGTAGAAGTTTCAGCAATATTCGAGGGTAACGACACTTAAATGGTGGGCCAATCATATCTCTCATTCGAAATGGCAAAAAGTTTGAAGATACACTGGAAAAACCTAAATCTTGGCGACCAATATCGGGCGGTGTACGTTTGTTCGCAAACATGTCCTAGCCATCTTAAACGTCCAATGCGGAGTTTTCCGACCAGGGGTATGTCGCTGTACATCCGCTTTTGATACGGTCCATGCTGCAGCGCCGGCCGTAGAGCAGGACTTGGATGATCAGGGTCTTATACAGGATCTCCTTAGTAATTCCAGTGAGGGCTTTACTACTAAATTGCCTTCGAGTCCGAAGAAACAGCGGTTGGCAAGATTAATTTTTCATTTGATTTCTGACGAGATGTTGTTGTCAGAGTTAATAGTGGAGCCGAGGTGGACAAAGTCCCGTACTACGTCACAGTTATATCTGTTAATGGTGACGTTCTGTCCAATTCGTCGATGTTGTGTATCCTTTCGTGACACATTTACATATACTTAGTCTTACCCTCATTTACTGCTAAACCCATTTTAGCGCTTCCTTATCTACCTATACAAGCAAACGTGACTATGACATCACGTTGGGTCCTACCAGTGATGTCAATATCGTCGGCGTATGCTAGTCGTTTCACCGATTTTTGGAAGTTTGTGCCTCTGGTGTTGGCTCGGGAGTTTTGCGCAATCCTCTCAAGAATCAAACTAAAGAAGTTACATGACAGCACTTTGCCTTGCCTTGCCTAAATCCTTTTTTTTTTGGTATCGAATCTGTCGGTGATGGAGCGAGAATTGCCAAAAGTCATCCTACACAAACAGACGAGTTTCGGCGGTATACCCAAGCTAGAAATTGCTCTGTATAGGTCGTCTCTATAAATGCAGTCGTATGCGGCTTTGAAATCGATAAATAGGTGGTGGGTATCGATTTGGACTTCTTGGGTTTTTTTCCCAGGATCTGCCGAATTGTGAATATTTGATCGGTTGTGGACTTTCCTGGCCTAAAACCACACTGATAAGGGCCGATCAGGTTGTGGGTAAACGGTTTCATGTGTTCACATATTACGGCAGATAGGATCTTGTAGGCGATGTTGAGCAGACTTATACCTCTGCAGTTAACATCGTACTATGGTAGCCGCTCATAGGTTTTGTCCAGGAGCTCATATAGAGGCAATCCTAAGTTATATCATCTTTTTCCTCCGTCGGAGCGTGAGCGCATATAAGGCTTATGTTGGCGTAAGTCACAACATCTGCTGAGTAATTTCCACTGCTCCATCTCTTGCGAAAGTCTGACAAACATCCAAGAGTAACAGCGTCACTTCTTTGCGATAAAAAACTTTGCAGACACAAAAGAAGGTAAACGCTGAGTTAGAGGACGGACAGACAGACATGGCTAATTTGACTCAGCTAGCGATTCTGAGTCGATCCATATACTTTGAAGTATATGTAGCAAAATTATTTCTCTATGTTACAAACTATGTATCAAAACTAATATACCCCCCTATGGGATAGGGTATAAACAGATGAGAGGGCTACAATCCGCTGTGCGGATCGTTGTATACCCTATCCCATCCCATTTGTAAAACGAATGTCCCCAAAATGTGGACATGGCTTAAAACACGATGGGGATTAAATATAGAAAATGACAATGTCACAACAAATTTTACGGTTCTACAAAAGACAAGGTTTTCTCCAGCATATGTTATGGGGTAGTGTATAAAAATGGTTTTTATATAAAAACGCCCCCTAAAAGTGGCCGTGGGTTAAAATGGTCTATAGACGAAATGTTCATATTAATATTACTAATGATTCTGCATCACCATTTTTTTTCGAAAATTTTAAAATTTGACCGTAAAACGTTTTTTATTTAAAACGCCCCCAAAAAGTGGGTGTGGCAAAAAACTTAAATTGACGAAATATAGATATTAAAATTGTCTAAATATGTTGTTCAGAAACTTTTTTAAAACTCCTTACGGTTTGGCCAAAAACTGAGTTTTTCTTAAAAGGGGGCGTGGCAGTGGGCGGATTTCAAAAATGTTTGCACTTGTTCTGTAGGCACGGACGAGGATCCTATATACCAAATTTCATTATCCTAGCTCAAAATTTAAGGACTAAAAATCGGTGACGTACAGACGGACGGACGGACAGACAGACAGACATGGGTTAATCGAATCAGCTTGCGATTCTGAGTCGATCCATGTACTTTGAGGTATATGTAGCAAAATTATTTCTCTATGTTACAAACTTAGTATCAAAACTAATATACCCCTATGGGATAGGGTATAAAAATGTTTACCAAGATATTTAGACAATCTGAATATCTATATCTATTGCTATCAATGGTTATTTGTTATTGTTATTTTCGTTATAGTTATCGTTAATAGAATAGCCAAATCTAAAAAATGGCTAGAATTATGGTCGAAAAAAATCGAAATGCAAAGTTTGACGAAAATCGGCATAGCTGTTTAAGCAATAGAAGCGACAATGGACAAACGTAACAACTGACGCAGATCTAGGAATCACTTTTTTGAGTTAGAGTCAATCAAAATTTCCAGTTTAAACAAATTTATAAAATCAATACCTTTCTTTTGTAGGAGGGACAAAATAACACTCAAAAAAGTGTTTTTTGATTGGTCAACATTTTTACAATTTTATATTTTTTCGAAAACGCTTCAAATGATTTTTATTTAATTCCATATTGATGTTAGAATGAGCTCAATAAATATACTTACCCAATTCTGTTCATAAAAATGATTATAAAATAATTATATATCGAAAATTATGAAAAGTAGCATTTTTCCAGGTATTTTTTCTAAAGTTTCGACGGTAAAGACGTTCTGATTCACTTAAAATATTAAAACAAAGTTACAGTTGCCTTGACGTGGCGGTGTGGCTCAGTAGACTTGTGAGAGGATCGGTATGCATCAATCATTCCGGTCATCACATAGTGAAGCGAAGAGCAACCAAATCCCAATCCCCAGTCCGTCGTAAATGTCTTATCCCTAATTACCCCTCCCCCTCTCCTGTAGCTAAGGTCACCGTGTGATTCCGCCGTGCGTAGGATCTGTATGGTTGGGAGCTCTAATCCCAACCGCTAACGGTAGAACTCCGGATGACGGGCGCCCTCCGGTTTCAATTAATGCCTTATCCACGTAACGCGGAGCTCTGCGTGGATGGACCGTCTTTCTCGCGCTACTCGTGGGATCTTACATGAATAAATTAAACACAAAACAAAAAAACATATGAGAGGCTACAATCCGCTATGCGGATCGTTGAAAACCCTATCCCATCCCATCCTTAAAATTAATATCCTCAAAATATAGGCCTTATGGCGATGAAATACAGAAAATGACATTGTCACAATATATTGCTCAGACAGTTTCTCAAAATCTTTTGTGGTTCGACAAAAAACAACGGTTTTCTATTGCTAATGCCTTGGGATGGGGTATACAAATGGTTTTTGTAAGAAAACGCCCCCAAAATGTGGGCGTAGGTGAAAATGATCTATGGACAAAATGTTTATATTACCATTGCGGAAGTATTTGCATCAAAAGTTTTTTCGAAAGTTTTAAAATTTGGACAAAAATCATTTTTTACTAAAAACGCCCCCAAAAAGTGGGCGTGGCTAAAAACTTTGTATGAACGAAATATAGATAGATTAGGATTGTCTAAATATGCTGCTCAGACACTTTTTTGAAATTCCTTACGGTTTGGCTTTAAACTACGTTTTTCTAAAAGAGGGCGTGGCAGTGGGCGGATTTCAAAAATTTTTACACTTGTTCTGCTTCGTCGGCCAGAGAGTCTATATACCAAATTTCAACACTCTAGCTCAAAATTTTAGGCCCAAAAATCGGTGACACACAGACGGACGGACGGACGGACAGACAGACATGGCTTAATTGACTCAGCTAGCGATTCTGAATCGATCCATATACTTTGAGGTATATGTATCGCAATTATTTCTCTATGTTACAAACTTAATGTCAAAACTAATATACCCCTATGGGATAGGGTATAATGAGCATTTTAATGTAAGAAATATTGAAATTCAATACAAAATTGTTATAAAAGAAGTTAAATATATTGAAAATATTAAAAAAAAATAATTTTTCTTGTATTGCATATACCTGTAATACTGAGGCGGTATTAAAAAAGACCCCCAGATTTTTAACCGTGAGCGGGCAAATTATAAAAAAAAAGTACTACTTCTCAATATAAAGTGGCTCTCAGTACATTAAATCATCGCTTAAATTAACTCCATAAAACGGCGCTTAATTTTTGTGTTTCAATTAACTTTTATTTACTTAAAATACACTTCAACACCATTGTTTTATTTATTTATTTTTTTTTATTTTTCAGAAAATCCAGTTATTTCGATAATAATCAGGTGAATTAATGTCATCCAAATCATCGTGGGATATGAATCGTCAGACATAAAAAATCAAGGTTTGTACACTTGTTGGTTTAACCTATCAGCCGATCGTACTTGACCACTGACCGGTCAGTAAATATCGATGATATTTGTTTTAAATTTAAACAACTAAAATAGCAACGTTAAAATGGAGTATTTAATTTGATATTAAAAAATAAATACCGCTGCTATTTATTTGTAGTTTCCACGTACACACTCTACTGGTGCTGTAATGCTCCTGTATGGACAATTATAAATGCGACCATGCTGCAGGCGTAAATTAATGAAAAAAAAAAATGTTTTTCCACTTTTTATACAAAATATTTACGTGCGCCTTTACATCAATTTTTTTTTTACTATTGACATATGGCTAATTATAATTAGACTTTTATTGATTTTAATGCACTTGTGCGGGTGCATAATATCGCGTTAATTACTTTCATTTTTTTTGTGCTCGGGATATATTTTATTTACTCACAGCAACGGCTAGTTGGCATTCGATCATTTATAATTATTAATTTATTGGTACTTTGTTAAGTTAATTCGATGAGGGTGTACGTTTTTATGCACTCGGAAATGTCGGTATATTTTTTTTTTGATTAGATTGATTTAAATCTGGAAAATAATATGTATGTAATTGGATTGAATGCTTTGCAGTGGAAAATAATAATGAAATTCCAATTTTAATAGATAAACGAGGAAAGAGGAACTTGCCGCATCAAATACTCATGAATTATTTACAGAATTATTTGTATTGCTCTTTAATGTTAGTGGCACAGCTGATAATTACTTTGTAGTGAAAGGAATAAATTTAGATATACAGGGGGGCGGCAAAAGTATTTTGCGAGTGCAAATTTGGAGTATTTTTTAATTTTTTTTTAACAGTCATAGAAATCAAAAAACTTTTAATGAGAAAAGTTAAGGTAATTAATAAATAAAAAAACAATATAGATTTCATTGGTTTATTTTATACTAATTTAGTGTATTGAGAACAAAATGCAAATTCTTCAATGGCATAAGTATTTTGACAAGAGATTGAATTATTAAGAATCAAATTATAAATTATATTTTTTTAGTAAAATATATATCCTCCCTTGGAATCTATAAGATTTCGCAATCGTTTTGGTACAGAGTCGACGAGTTTGAAGAACATTTCCGGAGGGACTTCCTCCCAAAGCCCCTTTACTTCAGAAATGGTCTCTTCCCTAGTACGAGTCAATGATACACTTCTTTTTGCTTTTATATATGACCAGACATTTTCAATTACATTTAAGTCTGGACTTTGGGGTGGCCAATCCAATATTTCCACGCCAGAACAGATCAAAAACTGCATTACCATACGGCTTTTGTGACATGGGGCATTATCCTGCTGGAAAATAAATGACTCTCCGATTATTTTTTTACACCCGATTGGAATGCGTGATTGTTTAAAATATCCAAATATTTATGTTGATTCATTGTTCCATCGATCGGGACTAAATCGCCAGCTCCATTGGACGAAATACAACCCCAGAACATTACCGAGCCACCACCATGGCTCATTCTTTCGCTGACTGGAGCTAGTTTCTTACGAGTCTCCTTCGGAAGTCGAACATATGTTTTTTTCTGTGACCCATGATACTCAAAACTACTCTCATCAGTCCACAAAACCCGGTTCCAGAAGCTTGGAGGCTTAGTTAGTTAGTTAGATTGGCTGTTCGTACAAGACGAAACACAATTAGCGCTGGAGTGCGCCGTTTTGATGCCAAATACTCGTGCGGTTAAATGTTATATCTTGTTGTTAGTTGGCGTGTACTAAATCCAACCAGTGACATTAAGAAAGGCGATCAGTTCTTTGATGTGTTTATCAGAGAGGTCGCGGATATTGTCAAAGAAAGGTTCGTTGTCTTGCTCTTGACAGAGCCGGGCATTTGCACAGAAAGTGACTTAAAGTTTCATTTTCCCCCACCTCCTTGCAACTGCGACAGTTGGTGTTGTGGGGTATATCCATTCTAACAGCATGGTCACCGATGGGCCAGTGTCCAGTGGTAATTGCTATCACCCTGGAGACTTCCTTACGGGATCTGCTTAAGAGGTCGCGTGTTTTTGTCTTGTTGTAGCGAGGCCACATATCTCTTGAAATGGCGCACCCACTGAGGTTTTGCCACCTATGTTCAGCTGTTTTAAGAGAGTGTATGTTGATATTATTCATGATAGTTTTTAAAGGAGTGAGAATGCCGATTGCACGTGAGCTGGGAAGGGACGAGCCCAACCTGGCTAGGGCATCAGCCTGTTCATTTCCATCTATGTCACTGTGGCGTGGAACCCATATGAGAGTGATACTGTACCAATGGAGGCCAGTTCGTTCTGGCATTGAAGTACTAGTTTTGATGACGTCGATACCGAGATAATCGCCTTAATAGCGGCTTGACTGTCGACAAAAATAGCGATATTTTGCTTGGGAGTACTATCGTGTCTAATCGCGTGACAAGCCTCCCTAATAGCCAACAATTCCGCCTGGAATACGCTGGAGGAATCAGGGAGGCGAAACGATTTTTTTATTTTTAGTGTGTCCGAGTAGACACCTCCGCAGTCCATTTTGGAGCCGTCGGTGTATATAAGTGTGTAAAAATCTTTTTCAACCACTGTGTTTTTTCAATCCTCTCTAGTTGGAAAGCCAGCGGTGAAGTGTTTGTGGAAGGTCAGTTTGGGTATCATGTAGTCGGTATGATGGTCAGCTTGACCTGCTGGCATTGAATCTAGGATATTGCTGTGCCCATAGGGCTTATTGAACCAGCAGCCAGATTCTCTGAGCCTGACTGCACTGCACATTGCAATGTCTTTCATATGGATATCTAGAGGGAGAAGGTGGAGAAGAACCGTTAAGGCATCAGTGGGACAAGATCTCATGGCCCCAGTTGTGCCGATACAAGCAGTTCTTTGTACCCTCTTAAGTTTGTCAATGATATACCCTTTACTCACAGAAGGCCACCAGACTAGTGCCCCATAGGTGAGTATCGGCCGAACAACAGCAGTGTACATCCAAAGTGTCAGCTTAGTATCTAGGTTAGTCCCTAGGTATTTGGCATTGGATGAGAGTGAGAGCGCTTTTCCATTAAGTCGGGGGAGATTAAAGGCTGGTATTTTGGTCTTCGTGGTGAAGAGCATCATTTGCGTTTTGCTCGGATTAACACCAAGGCCACAGCTTGTAGCCCACGTGCTCACAGAACCCAGAGCGTACTCCATGATTTCGCTAATCACTGGGAGAAACTTTCCTGACACTAGGCACCACGTCGTCCGCGTATGCCACTGCCTTAATGTCAAGGATCCGCCTCAGGGTCTTTAGTATAAAGGAAGCAAGGCTGATGGGCCTAAAATCTTTTGCAGATTCATGTCCACGCCTGCCTGCCTTTGGTATAAAAACTACCCTGACACGTCTCCATGAGTGTGGAATAAAGTTTAATAAAATACTAATATAAATTGGCAACAACCACGGTAATACAGTGTCCTGTAAGTTTTGTAGCATGATCGGCAAGATGCCATCAAGGCCAGGTGATTTATAGGGTGAGAAGCTTTTTATTGCCCAGGATGTCTTTTCTTTGGTTATGATGGATTTGATATTTTCCCAAGTTGCATGGTCAGCGGGCCGAGAGTCAGCAGATGCTGGCGGCACCTATTTACAACCCGGGAAGTGTGTGTTAATTAGGATAGACAAAGATTCGGATGTGGTCTCTGCCCAGCTACCATCCGACTTTCTTGGAGGCTTATCAACATACTTTCTGGCAAATTCCAACCGCTTTACTTTGTTGCCAGCTGAGATGTATGGTATATTTTGTATATCATACGTACCAAAACTACAACTGTATGTTCAGTAAGACGCCTACGTATTGTGCGTTCACTTACGCGATCGTCAGAATATTTCTGCAGCTGAGATGCTAAGTATTTTGGAGTTATAGTGGGATTTTTCTTAAATTGACAAATGATATGCCTGTCTTCTGTTGATGTAGTTTTCCTTTTTCTGCCCGTCCGGGCTAAATTTTGGACTGAATTTGTTTTCTTATGCTAATTGATTTGGTAATGCACTGTTTGTCTTGATAAATCATATTCTTTACAGATGTCTTTTACTCCGATTTTTTCACCATATTGAAATGACAAATATCTGCAAGGTATCAATTTAACCAAATTAATTTTTTATTATAAAAAAAAAAGTTTTTTTTTACTTACCAAATTTTAAAAATAATGTCCGTCAAAAAACTTAAAATCACCTAATTTGACGAAAGGGATAATGCAACTGATTAAAATTTCTTGCGACGTAATAGCTTTTGCTCTCATCTAACGGGAATTGGCAAACAACAACAAAAACAATTGCAATGTTGGAATCCATTGATACTGAAGAGCGGGCAGCAGTTTCGTCAAAATACTTTTGCCGCCCCCTGTATATATATAATAATATATTCAAATTACTATTTTTACCAGAAAGCGTATTTTTGCCGGTTTCCTGAAATATTTTTTTGTTTTTCTTGTTTATGAATATATCTGCAATTAATTTTGTTTATTGTGATTTAAAAAAAAAATATATTAGATACATTTATTTGGCATACAAATTATCACAAATACTTAAAGGTTTAGATTTTTAAACTTTTTCTTATTTAAGGGATCAAAGGAAAATGTAATTATTCTAGAAAAAACAACATTTAAACTAAATACATCAAACAAATATTCAAACTTAATTAAGAAAAACTCTTAGCAGTATAGTTTAACACCTTGGTCTTCCTCTACTACGTTCGACGTATGCCTGTGACTCTGCAAGCCTGAGTATTGGTTTCCATTCGTTCTACATGTCCTAGCCATCTTAAACGTCCAATGCACAGTTTTTTTTACCAGTGGTATAGCGCTGTACAGCTCGTATAGTTCTTGGTTGAATATTCGTCTCCATAGCCTGTGAACGCAAACGTGACCGAAGAATTTTCCTCTCAAATCGACCAAGGATTTCTTCATTCACTTTTGACAGGTCCATATTTCAGCGCCGTATCTAGAGAAGGACTGGGATGATCAGTGTCTTGTAAAGGATCTCCTTAGTAGTTCGAGTGAAGGCTTTACTACAAAATTGCTTTCTTAGTTATAAGAAACACCGGTTGACAGGAGCCATACTTCGTTTAATTTCTGACGAGATGTAAAGGGTCCTCCAAATAACTTTTTTTTAAAAATGCTATAAAAAAAACTACTGAATATTTTTTCAAATTTTTTTTTTATTTGAAAGTACAATCCTTCCGGTTAATAATGGAAAATAATTTCATTCAAATGGCTTCCTCGGCTGGCCATGCAGTAGCCTACACGATCGGTCCAATTTTTAAGCACATTATCGATTGTGTGCAGCTGTATTTCACCAATGGCTTCACGAATATTGTCCTTTAAAGCGTCAATTGTCTCTGGCTTGTCGGCGTAACACTTTTCTTTTACGGCACCCCACAAATAATAGTCCAACGGTGTCAAATCGCAGCTCCGAGGTGGCCAAACGACATCAGCTATGCGGCTGATAATGCGATCTTCAAAAACAGGGCGCAAAACATCGAGTGTAGCTTCGGTTGTGTGGCACGTAGCGCCGTCCTGTTGAAACCAAATGTTGCCAATATCCTCCTCTTCAATTTTTGTGAACAAAAATTCGTTCAACATGGCCCGATAACGATCACCATTGACTGTAACGGCCACTCCTTGCTCATTTTCGAACAAAAATGGCCCAATTATGCCTCTGGACCAAAATCCGCACCAAACAGTGACAGTGAAAGTGGGTGTTTCGGCTTTTCAACGTATGCGTGTGGGTTTTCTGTGCCCCAAATGCGACAATTTTGCTTGTTTACATACCCGCCAAGATCAAAATGAGCTTCATCTGAAAAATGATTTTTTTTGGCAAAATCGGCATCAACTCTAAGTCGATCGCAGGCCCACTTAGCGAAGCGAAAACGCATTGGAAGGTCAGTTGGCTTCAACTCCTGAACCAATTGGACTTTGTATGGCGTCATACCAAGGTCTTTATGCAAAATTCGTCTCAATGATGTCTCCGAAATGTTCAATTGTTGAGAACGACGGTGAATTGATGTTGATGGCGCTTCACGCACACTTTCTGCCACAGCAGCAATATTCTCGGGTGTACGCACTGTTTTTGGCTTTTCACGCTTTGGTTTATCGATGAGGATGCCAGTTCCTTTCACTTTTTTCACAAGATAACCAACATACGGAGCTGACGGTGCTTCTCTTCTTCCAAAATCCGTACGCAATTTTCGCACACATTCTGGAACATTACCATGATTTTCAAAGTAATGTTGCAATATTTCCCAGCGTTGTTCAAGCGTATACATTCGTATATATTCGTTCAGCGGAAGGATAAAACTAATTATCTGTCAAATCAGACATGAGCTAAGTATTACCATTTACGAAATAAGCACTAGTTGGAAAAAAAACGTTAGATGGCGGACCCGTTATTTGTCAGGGTTAATTGCGGAGCCGGGGTAGACAAAGTCCCGTACAACCTCAAAGTTATATCTGTCAATGGTCACGTTTTCTCCAATTCGTCGATGTAAGACCCATTTTTGCCGCTTCCTTCTTTATATTAGAAAACGTGCCTATGCCATCGCGTTGAGTCCTACCAATGATGCCAATGGCCACGTTTTCACCTTGGATAATAACCTATTATAACAGTTAGTATACCACGTCATAGGAAATTATGGTGACATTTATGCGCAAAGTAAAATAAACAGTTTAGTCCAGGTCACCTAAATAAGACGACTAACCTAAACAATTTAGTACTTGTACGAGGTGTTTACACCGAAGGGACTTACACCAAATGTAGGCTTAGTTCCGGTTATTGTCCACGGTGTAAATGTAGCCAATATCGTCGTTGTATGCCAGTAGTTGCACCGATTTTTGGAAAATTGTGCCTCTGGTGTTGGCTCGGGAGGTTTGCACAATCCTCTCAAGAATCAAATTGAAGAAGTCACATGACTTCGGTGAGGTCGTTTCAGACCCTAATGGTGCAGCGAGAATTCTCCATCGTCATACTACACAATCGGACGAGTTTGGACGGTATACCCAAAACTAGACATGGCTCTGTATAGTTCGTCTCTATAAATGCTGTCGTATGCGGCTTTGAAATCGATAAATAGGTGGTGGGAATCGTTTTGGACTTCTTGGGTTTTTTTCCAGGATCTGCCGAAGTGTGAAAATTTGATGGGTTGTGGACTTTCCTGGCCTAAAACCACACTGATAAGGGCCGATCAGGTTGTTGGTAAACGGTTTCAGGCGTTCACATATTACGGCAGATGGGATCTTGTAGACGATGTTGAGCAGACTTATACCTCTGTAGTTGGTGCAGTTCATAGGATCTCCTTTTTTGTGGATCGGTCAAACGAAGCTGAGGTTCCATTCTACAGGCATGCTTTCATCCTTATGAGTGGGTGGATGTTACTTACCAAGTCATCTCCGCCAGCTTTATAAAGCTCAGCGGGAAGGCCGTCATTTCTGGCTGCGTTATTAAGCTTGAGTTAGTTATTGCTATCCTCACTTCACTTAGGTCGGGTGGTTGGCAGTTTTTGCTGTCGTTTCCAATATTAAATGGTTCGTTCTGCTTCTGCCTGAAAGCGGAATGATGTTGGTCATCGCCGTTTAACAGTTTGCAGAAGTGGTTCTTCCATACCCTCAGCATCGACTGTGTCTCAACTACGATATTTCCTTGTTCATCTCGACTGGATTCTATTCGAGCTTTGTATCCTTGGCTTTGACGTTTTACACTTTGGTAAAACTTGCGAAAAAAAAGCTCTGAAAAGCCGGTGTTCTTCCCTTCCTCTTTGCCTATAGAGCTCAATGGCAGCTCTCGTCTATACCTGCAGCTTAGCCTCGTAGACCTCCTTCTTGGCTGCGAGCATCAACCAAGGGTTTCTTGCTGGTGGGCGCAGATCAGTTGCGGCAGATCTGATGGCTTGTTGGCATCGTTTTCACTGTTTTTCGATATTCGATTCTGATGGTATGGTGTGAATAGAGTGGTTAAGGGATAAGCGTTGCGCGAAGGCCTTGGCGATCGATTGCAGTTTTTCGAGATGAAAATTTCGATAGATTTCTGGTTATTCGTGGTATGTTGGATATCCACATTCTTACATTCAAAATACTGGATGCCTTCCTCTTGTCTATCGCAATGTGATCAATTTGGTTAACCATTCGTTGATCTGTAGACCGCCATGTCCATTTATGGATATTGAGGTGAGGAAGCTGTGTGCATTGTGCCATTTCGTTCCGAAGTCAATTAGCAAAGTCCATTACCAGACTCTTGTCGTGTAGGCTATGTTTTCCGTTAATACTATGATGTCAGCACGATTTTAACATCGTGCTTCGCACATATTATAGGGATTATGTTGGCGAATTTGGCCTTGATGCGAATTGTTAGAATGCGTTCGCGTATGTCTTGAAAACTTAAGACTTCTTGCCTGAGTCTGGCACTTATAACAAATCCGCATCCGAATAGTTCAAAGTAGATGGCACAGTTTTTTATTATCTTTTTGCCCCATCCATCTCATCATATTTCATGGGTGGCAGTAACGTCTGCTTTCAAGCAGTTTAGGGCTTCCGCTAGCTGTTCGCCTGCACCTCGCCTGTTTAATTTTCTCACATGCCAGTTGCAGATACGAACATCGTTGTCCTTTTTTCGTCTGGCAGATTCTTCAACAACAAGATCAGTCCTTTCCGATGCTATTGGTTGCATCGTAACAATGTTTTTGTTTTTTCTATGGGTGGGTAGTTAATCCAACGCATAACCATCAACTTGGAGGGCCAGTTCCAATTTATGTTACACCCCTAGGACATGGGGCCATCAGTATCCACAACGGGATTTAGCGCTGCCGTTGGCCTTTCGGTTCATCCGCCATCATCTCTATTCAAGGAGCCTGACTTACCCTTGAGATACCTATATAACCTGTTGTCCGAATATGTCGAAGCAGCTCATTTAGGTTCACCTGGGACATCAAGCCGGTTATTCCTTGCCATTCTGACCAGGCTGTTTATAGTTTTGCTGATTTTCGTCTTGTTATCAACACTCGCACTTATCGTTTAGCAAGTCAAATCCGGTTGGATTAGACCAGTACCCGATGGTTACCACTTGGAGGTAAAAAAAAACACAGTTGATGTGTAGTCAGAGTTACAACCACTGGGCATACAATACCCAACCATTAAGTTTGAATCATATAGAAATAATTTCGATTGATATACCTTTTAGTATATGGATCGACTCAAAATCGATAGCTGAACTATCTAGTCGTGTCTGTCTTTCCGTTTGTCCGTTTGTGTGTCACCTATTTTTGGGACTCAAATTTCGAGCAGAATGATCAAATTTGGTATACCTATAGGCTCTCTGTTCGTCTAAGGTGAACAAGTACTACAATTTGTAAAATCCGTCCCTCCCATGCCCACTTATTAAATAAACGTTGTTTTTGGTCAACCTGCAACCTTCGACCAAGATATTTAGGCAATGTGATTCCCCATTTTTAATTCACGTATAGTCTTTAGCCACGCCCACTTTTTTAAGGGCGTTTTCTTAGGAAGACGATTTAATTAAATTCGAAAAAAAATTTTGATGACAATAGGTCGCCAATGTTTCAATGTACATAATATACATTTCGTCTATAGATAATATTAACCCCCGCTCACTTTTTGTGGGTGTTTTACTGAAACAAAATCGATTCTTGTACCCTATGCGATAGCATTTACCATAGCATAGATATGGCTGGTTCTGCCACTATTACCTGGGCCGTATTTATGTTATGGCCCTTTTGACCGGTCCATTTAATTGCATATATTTCTAAGATTCACGTAATTTTGAAGAGAAAAGTCAAATAGTCAACTCGGGCCTTTGAGTTTAAACTTAGAAACATTTATATAAAGTTGAATTAGCAATTCTTGCTTCTGCTTGTCACAAAATGCTCCATTTCATGGTTGAACCAAAAGGAGTTTCTTTGTGTTGCCTTCACTTCATTTTTACCGATAAATTTTGTATCTGTATCCAATGAATCCACCAAGCCAGGAATGTTAACAATATGACTTTTAAAGGCCTGTCCTCCAGCGTCATACTAAATCAGTTTCAGCTTCCAATGTTGATATAACATTTTCCGAAGACTTGCCTTAGCATATTACCTTTCCCTGCAAGCCAAATGCGAAAAAAACTTCCGCCATTCGATCGTATGTTTGCATAAAATGGTACACAACTCGCGTTAACTAGTTTTTCTACAACCCAAGACCGTACCGAACACTATCTATGCTCCAAATGCAGAAATCAATTCAGGAAGTACATGCAACATACCTACACGCCTATGGTGGAGCTTTTCACCTATAAAATTTCAAAAGTGAAAGGAAGTTGACCTCGCGGTCTCATTTCAATATCTCTGTCGTGGTATAGTGCGCTACATCAGCATATAGTGGAAATGCATCGCTCCCATCATCGTGTTTTCAATTCGACTGACATAAATCGACATGCGGCAAGCAACAGCTCTTGAGCAATCACAAACGCTTCAATTAAGACAACAACGGCACAGTAGACAAATTACCCAAAAAAGAAAGGGTCTAAGCCTACGAGGTAATCAGTTTCAATTGACGGGTAATTATCACGCCACAGTTACTTTTTTTTTTTTTTAAATCTCCTCGTTACCTAGTTAACTTGACCCAATACGATTGTAATCCAAATTGAATCCAAAACCATCGACTGACCTTCAGTATTTCGAATTCGCTTTTTTTTTAGTCTCTTTTGGGTTTTTCAATCGTCGAAACGATCGTTGCACCCCAACACCGGTCTCGCGAGTGATGCATAAATTTGATCGTTCGAAATCCGAAAAATACTAGTTATTTGCATTTCATTTGCATTTGCAAACTTTACAGCTTTTTTCAGAGAAAAAGATAAATTTAAACTTCAACTGATCGATAGTAGTCATAGTGACTGACCGATCGACCGATCGACCGCCACCAGCCGTCCGGACCGATCGATGTGAGATCATGCGCAACCGCATTTTGGGTGCTGTTTGGCGGGTGGTATATGTGCGCTGTATGACAGCACCTGTCAGGTGAGTTTTCAACAGCACAGCACGGTACAAATTACCGCTAATAACCGCGACCAAGTGTGACGAAGGTTTCGGCTGACCTCATAGCCAACTAGTGTTGGAGAAAATGACGATAAAGGTGCCGGGGGAAGTCGCAATTGGGGTTTTGAGAAGCCCCCTACGATCGGTGGTGATTAGTTGATTATTTTGATATATTATTTATTTTATTGTCAAACCAGTTAATTGAGTTCTGGGGCCACGTCAAGGTGTTGTTATTTTTTTTTTGCGTGTAATTAAGGGACATATTCACGAGATTTATATTAGAACAAGAGTTGGTACGTAACCAGCAAGGTGACGTGAACTCTGGTATTTGGAGAGAACCGGCTGAAAACTTGCGATTGGACCGGTTAGTGTAAGCTTGAAATTTTATTTCAATGTTAAGTGAGTTTTAAGCTTTATAAATATCTCACAAAATATATATTTTATTTATTTCGGAATGGTCAGCTACTTAATAGGAACTAGGGCAACTAACTCTATTTTTACAAGTTATATTCTACACATCTACGGGACTTCGCCTTTCATATTGTCCATAGTTTATCAGAATAGAGCTTGAAGTAAAGCCATAATAGGTATACCGAAAGCAAGTTTGACCTATTAATCGCACCCTGTTTTAATAGACCGCACATTTTTTTTTAACATTAAAAGACTTCCTCTTTTTAAAACGCACTTAAACCCATTAGGCAACAATGAAAGTACATATCTATGTTTTGTTTTGCACAGTCTTTAAAATCATATCAGGTATTGGACGCCCCCCATTGCCCATATACTGAATAAGCCGATTTCCGACGGGGTTAACGCTTCATACAACATTTTATAGGATTCTTAGATGGTTGCCAAACAATTCACAAGGGCCCAAATCGGGAAACAGGCTGGTTCCTTCAAATCGACCCTGAGTTGTTCCTGGTACTGTTCCCACAAAACAGGGATATATTTACTTGAAATGCAGGTCATTGCTTCTTTTTGTTGGAACCAAGTGTTCCCTAAGTCCAATTCATCAAGCCGTGAAAAAAATTCCTTCTAACACTGCCTATATCTCGTCCTTTAGGTAGGGTTATGCACAATTGATATAAACGCGGGTTTAACAAAAAAAAAAAAGGGAGGGCTACTTCAAATCGCTCCTTAGTGAGATGGTGCTTTTCCAGAAAACACCCATTAATGCCCTAGAAGTGTGACTGATTGATCCGTCCCCTAAGACCCATTCATCAAGTCATGGAAAAAAGTTCTTCAAAAATGTTTACACGTCAGTCTGAATTCACTGTACCTGTGAGCTGATTTCCTTCAAGAAATCTAAGGATCAACTCTCCCAGATTACCACTTTGTGACTTTATGAGAATACAAAGCCTTTTATGCAGTTGAGGGATTCGTGTTAGACCAGTAGCGCCTGTTCTTTTAGTTAACGCATCCACTAAATTAAAAATAACTTTCATCACTGAAAAAACATTGCGTCCACTGGAACGTTCACGAGCATTTGTACGAATGTTGATGAAAGTCATCGTGGAGAACTGAAATTCAAATGCCAGGGGCAAGTTTGCGACCCGAACTCCTGGAGGTTACAATATTGAAGCTCTGACTGCTTCAATTTGGTAAGATGATCTGATGGTTTTACAGAATATCCATTCGAAAAGAAGGTCTCAGTCTCAGTGGAATAGGCATCCTTTAACGGTTTCATTGCCTGATGGAATGTAGGTAAATAAAATTGTATAGCCTCGCGTGTCGGATTATAATGAAAGCTACGACCCCTAGAGCATGCAATAAAAAAAAAAGATATTATGTTGATGCACCCTGTTTAATTAAGCTTAAGGTATGATTGGCTATATGCTAAATACACCCTTCCCGGGTTGGAAAGAAATAAACTTAGTGAGATGGTGCTTTTCCACAAAACACCCATTAATGCCCTAGAAGTGTGACTGGTTGATCCGTCCCCTAAGACCCATTCATCAAGTCATGGAAAAAAGTTCTTCAAACATGCTTACACGTCAGTCTGAATTCACTGTACCTGTGAGCGGATTTCCTTCAAAAAATCTAAGGATCAACTCTCCCAGATTACCACTTTGTGACTTTAGGAGAATACATAGCCTTTTATGCAGTTGAGGGATTCGTGATAGACCAGTAGCGCCTGTTATTTTAGTTAACGCATCCACTAAAGTAAAAATAACTTTCATCACTGAAAAAAACATTGCGTCCACTGGAACGTTCACGAGCATTTGTACGAATGTTGATGAAAGTCATCGTGGAGAACTGAAATTCAAATGCCAGGGGCAAGTTTGCGACCCGAACTCCTGGAGGTTACAAGATTGAGGCCATGACTGCTTCAATTTGGTAAGATGATCTGATGGTATTACAGAATATCCATTCGAAAAGAAGGCCTCAGTCTCAGTGGAATACGCATCCTTTAACGGTTTCATTGCCTGATGGAATGTAGGTAAATAAAATTTTATTGCCTCGCGTGTCGGATTATAACGAAAGCTACGACCCCTACAGCATGCGATCAAAAAAAAAGATATTTTGTTGATGCACCCTGTTCAATTAAGCTTAAGGTATGATTGGCTATATGCTAAATATACCCTTCCCGGGTTGGAAAGAAATAAACTGCTTAATCTCGGCTCCATGTCATGAGAAGCTTGTCATTCCAAATCGGCGTTATACTGAAGGTCACATTCTTTGATATAAAAACATAACTTCGAGGATACCAATTAATAAAAAAAAATGTTATGCCTTGTATGTACTGTTAACATCTGATAATTTATTTCAGGCCTTAAACCATACAGGTGTAAAAAATATAAATTGTCCTCTCTTATACCATTTCTTTCATAGGCTATTTGCAGAAGTCATTCGCATAAAAGTCTTATTGCAATCTTGCATATTAGACAGTGCCCAGTGATTACACCTGTGACTCTGATGAGTGGTCTATCAAGCGTGATCGATTTTCTAAACCTTTTCAAATCTATCTTTGGTCAAATTCGTTTTGGGGCCTAGTATTTGCTGACACTGTTCCATTAAGAATTTGATTTCCTGGTGGCTTCTTACTTTAGAATAGTTTGCATGACTGCGAGCTTATCAACCTTAAAATGAAATGCTCCTATACCATGACTCCTAGCAAAGTTGTTATCTCTTGAAGAGATATGCTGTAGGCTACAACATTTTAATATCCGCCTTTACAGCTTAAAAATACCTCTTTGGTCACTATGAGTTTCACTAGAAACACGCTAGAATGACTTGGTAGACGGAAACATAGTTCCAGCATAAAATTAAAGATATCGCATGAAAGCCTATCTTCATCCACATGGACTGATGAGATGGTTCCAAACTGAAGGCTGAATCTCGTGTGATCGAGTGTTAGACGCATCATTTGGATTATTTTGGATCTGAACATGAATTCACTTATCGCTCTAAAGCTTCATCAATCAATTGTGTCTGTAACTGCTGAGTTATATTTTTGCCTTAAGAATGGCACCTCCAGTTTAAAGCCGATTCCAAACTGCAAATTTAAGAAGCTTCTTATAAAAGTCTTATGCTCTTGAATGTTTGCCAGACTTTAGCAAAAGGTAACGAAGTAAACAAAACGTAGGTGTTATTGCTTAAGGGATTTGGGCTTTATAAGACCCTGCTCGTAGTAATGTAATGCCCTTACAAGTAGTCCAATGAACCTACAATAGATGCTATTTTATGCGGGTCTTAAGTCGATGAAGTCTTTTTAGGTTTTACCTTAGTCTGAATCTTCCTGGTGGGAACCTACACAGGAACATTCCAATGAGTGAGTTCCAAGTAGGCTTAGATGGTGATATGCCTCGGTAAATAGTGCAATACATGCTTTTCCGTTATTGTAGATGGGACACATTGAGCTGATATTCCAATCAAGGGGCATGATTTCGTCGATTTGAACTTTTTTAAACAAACATCGACAACATCACCTCCGTATTTGAAGAGAACTGCTGGTAATCCATCAGATAAGCGCCTTGTTGTCTTCAGTTTTTCTATGGCAGCAATGATAACTTCTATACTGGGGACGAGTGTTATCTCTTCCTTGATTTGAGGTGGACATATTTCTTGCACTTCTATGTTCCTCTTTCGTCATTTCTCTTCGGTACTCGTACCACGACCATCAATTTGAAGGTGGCTGGTGGAGTATGTTAGACTGCGTGTTCACATTATTTGAGGGTTAACATCGGTGACTCACTCTGTCAATCTCTGGTTTGTTTCGGTTCTGTAAGGCGACCAACGTCAAAAAAAAATATTTGTACCATTTCTAGCTTCTTCATGATGGTCGAGTTATAAATTTGGCTACGACAGAAAAATATTCGGTGTCGAAGTTTGACCATCTAATTTTATGTTCTTCTAGTTTGAGGCATGCTGGATGCGTGTCTCACATCCATGAGCACAAGGTTAACTTGGTCGGCGGTTCGACCATCAAGAGATCGGATGGTTACTTTGATATTCTAAGTCACAACTCACAATATTACAAGCTGCTTCACGTCAATTCGTCTAAAGTCCATTACCTGTCGCACTATATAGACAGACTCCATTGGCATCCTCCTTGATATGATTTTCGGTCCATTTCAATATTTTCAGTACATTTATCTTCAGTGCACTGATATAACGGGTGATTTTCAAGAGTTATTTTTTTAATAATCGAATAAAACACTCAAATTTGTTTGTTGATTCTAATCGATAAAGAGGCCTTTGCCATTTACGTTTTAAAGACAACTTCATGTAAATGTTGACCGCGGCTCCGTTTCAAATGGTCCATGCGGAGGGTCCAATTTTGCGTCACTTTTTCGAGTATTTCGGCCTGTATTTCACGAATTACGCGTGTTATGTTATCCTGTAAGGCTTCAATCGTGTTCGGCTTGTCCACATAGACTAACGACTTTACATAAGCCCACAAGAAATAATCAAGAGGCGTTCAATCGCATGATCTTGGCGGCCAATTCACAGGACCATTTCGAGAGATAAGCTACTTACCAAATCCATCCTTCAACATTTCCATTGATTCACGAGCTGTGTGGCATGTGGCACTGTCTCGATGAATCCACATGTCAGCCAAGTTCAACTCAGCCAACTGGGGCAAAAAAATAAAAATAGCGTATCATGGCTCGATATCGTTCGCCGTTGAGGGTAATGAAACTTCCACGGTCGTCTTTGAAGAAAAATGGACCGATGATGCCACCAGCCCATAAACCACACCAAACTGTCGTTTTTTCGGGATGCATAGGTAATTCTTTTATGGCATGTGGGTGTTCATAACTCCAGATGTGACAGTTTTGCTTATTTACGTATTCGTTCGGCCAGAAATGAGCCTGTACACAATTTTTCGATAAAACAGCGAATTTTCATGGAGTTGTTCTAAGGCCCATTCACCAAAAATTAGACACTGTGGTAGGTCATTCGGCTTCAATTCTGGTACAAGTTGAATTTTATAAGCTTTCAAGCCCAAACGACACGTAAAATGTTCCATGTGGTTGAGTTACACATGCCCAATTGCTGAGAATGGCGACGAATTGACATTTCACGATCTTCATTAACATTGGACGCTACGACTGCAATATTCTCTTCGGTACGCACTGTACCCATGCGAGTCGATGCTTTAATGTCCAACAAAGTAAATTTGGTGCGAAATTTGTTGATAACAGTACGAACTGTTGATTCACCAGGTCGATTATGACGACCATAATATGGTCGTAACAAGAGGGGCACATTTCTCACAGGGCACGAATTTTGATAATAAATTTCATTAATTTTCAATCGTTCCTAGTTTGTTAGTCTTTCCATGATTAAATGGCAGGTTATACTGAAAAGTTTTCACTCTGACAGACGACGCTTGGACGCCATTACTAACCAGTGCTGCCAACCTGAAAAACTTAACTCTTGAAAAATCACCCGTTACTAGAAATTTGAAATGTGTTAGACTGTTTGCTTTTCATGTTAGACAATGTTCCTTAATTTCAATGTTGGTTTTGTATTACAGAAAGAATATGGAAAATTGTTCAATATGTACCAAAAAAAAACTGTATACCCCTTTTCAGACAACTGTTACTTTTTTACCCCATAATATAATGAAAAAGAAATATGATAACCTTTTCGTTATTCTTTGTCTATATCCTATGTTCGCTACGTTTTTTTAAGTTTTTTTTTCGAAACTAGATCTGAATTGGTATGTAACTTTTGATAAATGACCGAATATCCTACTCGCTTGAACGATATGCATAGATATAAAATATAGATACGACTATTGTTTTCACGAATACTCCTCAAACACGTCCGTTCCAAATGCTAATGCTGTCGTCATGACAAAACTAAAACACATATCCGCATATATGTGGTGTGTACGAATGCGCTTCATAAAAATCCGCGAGATAATATTTTATTATCTCATTTTTTCCATGCAACTGAATACAGGCATGTTAGCTTTTGCTGAACAGTCTTTTAAAAAAAACACACACACATTTTACACCTTTTATATTTGAAAAAAAAATTTTTTTTTTTTAATTTAACTTTTGATATAACTGTTTCAAATAGATTTATAGGAAACGAATACAAACTGACTTACACACATTTTGTGCACGAATGGAGTTTGGAACAAAATATGAGTGGTGGCCATTATTTGCCTATGAACGGGGCGGGGGTATTCAAAAAAGATATAAAAATGTGGACTAGTGATTCTATTTTGCAATTTCAGTCGATAGTTTTTTTTTTATTAACTTTTTTCAGGTGGGGCGCCGTAGTCATAGTTCTCGATTTCAAACGGGACTGAAGAATTTTTGAAAGTTTTTTGCTCACAACGAGCAAGGATTTCTCCATCCGCATCCATGATTTAGAGCAGGATAGGGATGACCAGGGTTCTTAGAAATTCTGATGAATACTTAAATGACTTCTTAGCTCGAAGAAGCAGTGTAATTCTTCGTTTAATTTCTGAGTTAATAGCGGAGCCAAGGTAGACAAAGTGTCATACAACCTCAAAGTTATATCTTTCAATGTGTGACGTTCTGTCCAATTCGTCGATGTTGTGGGTCCTTTCGTGTTGACAGCATATACTTGGTCTTACACTCATTTACAGCTAAACCCATTTCTGACATTTCCTTCTCTATACTAGCAAACGTGGCACACATTGAGTCCTACCAATAATGTCAATATCGTCGGCGTATGCTAGTAACGGGTGATTTTTTAGCTGGTTTGGTTTTGGCAACACTGGTTTTGACAGCTGACGTGTGTTTAGTACCTTGTGTCACTGTCAAACAGCTTCAGTTTGGTTTGCAATTTAACCATGGATCGTCTTACAAATGAACAACGCTTGCAAATTATTGAATTTTACTATCAAAATTCGTGATCGGTTCGAAATGTTCATCGCGCGCTGCTTCCATTTAATGATCGGCATTCTCGACCTTCTGAGCAGTCTATTCGGAAGATTGTGACCAAATTTCGCACCAAATTTACTTTGTTGGACATTAAACCACCAACACGTTTACGTACTGTGCGTAGTGAAGAAAATATTCCGGCCGTATCAGCTAGTGTGACAGAAGACCGCGAAATGTCGATTCGGCGCCGTTTCCAGCAGTTAGGCCTTTGTTACAGCACTACGTGGAAAATTTTGCGGAAGGATTTGGGCGTAAAGCCTTTTAAGATACAGCTGGTGCAAGAACTAAAGCCAGCCGACCTACCACAATGCCGAATTTTTGGTGAATGGGCTCTTGGAAAGCTGGCCGAGGATCAGCTTTTTTATCGAAAAATTGTGTTCAGCGATGAGGCTCATTTTTGGTTGAATGGGTACGTAAATAAGCAAAATTGCCGCATTTGGAGTGAAGATCAGCCAGAAGCATTGCAACAGCTACCAATGCATCCCGAAAAAGCCACTGTTTGGTGCGGTTTATGGGCCGGCGGCATTATTGGGCCATATTTCTTCAAAGATGATGCGAATCGCAGCGTTACTGTCAATGGTGAACGCTACCGAGCGATGATAACAAACTTTTTTTTGCCCGAAATGGAAGTTCTTGACTTGCATGATATGTGGTTTCAACAAGACGGTGCCACATGCCACACAGCACGCGAAACAATGGCGGAATTGCGAGGCGAGTTTGGTGAACAGTTAATTTCACGTTTCGGGCCGGTCAATTGGCCGCCTAGATCGTGCGATTTGACACCATTAGATTATTTTTTGTGGGGGTATGTCAAGGTTAATGTCTATAGGGACAAGCACCCTTCGATTGACGCACTGGAAGCCAACATCCATGCATTCATTCGTGAGATACCGGCCGATATGTGTGAAAGAGTATGCCAAAATTGGACTCAGCAGACTCTTAAAAAATCACCCGATAGTTGCACCGATTTTTGGATGATTGTGACTCTTAAAGAAGGATGCCAGTGCGTTGCCTTTACAAAATCCTTCTTTGGTATCGAATGAGTCGGTGAGGTCGTTTTCGACCCTGATGGAGTAGCGAGAATTCTACATCGTCATCCTGCACAGACGGACGAGTTTGGTCGAAATACGAAAACTAGACATGGCTTTGTATAGTTCGTCTCTATATTTTTTGTCGTATGTGATTTTGAAATCAATGAATAGGTGGTGGGTATTGATTTGGACAAGAAGTCCAGTATTTCCAGGAACTGCCGAAGTATGAAGATTTGATCGGTTGTGAACTTCCTATTCTAAAACCACACTGATAAGGTTGTTGGTAAACGGTTTCATATGTTCACATATTACGGCAGATAGGATCTTATAGGCGATTTTGAGGATCCTTATGCCTCTGAATTTGGTGCAGTTCAGAGGGTAACCTTTTTTGTGGATCGGGCAAGCGATGCTGAGGTTTCATTCTTCAGACGTACTTTCATGCGACCAACCACACCAACAGCGGGACTGGAAACCATTTTTAACCTGCTGCCGCTAGACCTTTACATGCGAGAATCTACAGCCAAAAGTGCTCTAAAAATAAGCCAGCTCAACTGCTGGAAAATGAACTTAAAAGGACATGCTCAGATTCTAAACAGCTACCTTGGCTCAGCTGTATCTTCTGACTACATGCTGCCCCACCTTGACTTTCAAAGACCGTTCTCTTGCATTTTTCCAAGTAGAGAGGAGTGGGAAAGGAACGAACTAGGCATCGAAACCTTATCTACGATGATTCAAAAACGGAAGTAGGCGTTGGTGCTGGTGGTTCTTGGCGTCCAACATAATGTTAAGCTTTGCTCTACCCCCGGACACAAAGGCATACAGGGTAATGAAATTGCTGATGAACTGGCGAGAAAGAGATCTGCTTCCGGCATTAATCAAGCAGATCAGTCTGTCAAGCCGCCACTATGCGACCTAAAATCACGGGTGGGACAGAAAACACTAAATTTTGCCAACAACAGGTGGAACGCCCTCCCCACCTGTGAAACATTCAAAAGGATGTGACCTGAGTATGATAAAGCCAGAACCCATAAACTAATTCAATGAAACATAAGATCACAACATACTTAAAAGCCACAAAATGAAAATGCATCTTATAGATCATGAGGATGACCATTATAGACGCTGCGGTGATGAAAAAATACACGAGGATACCCCCCACTTTCTGTGCCACTGCACAGGCCTCAGCCAATTAAGAATGAGAGCCTTAGGAAAATACTTTTCCCATGACCCCACGGATCTATCCGAAATCAGTCTCTCTAAACATTATAGGTTTGCAACAACACCTGGATTGCTGGAAAGTGACTAACAACAATGGACAGCAAAGGGATAATGAAAGAACCAACCACACACGTGGACCCCCAACGGGCATCACAATGGGTCTTTATTATCTGAGTGTGATGAGGAAGACGCACACCGACTACCTAATCAACCCACCAACCTAACCTAACCTAACCTAAGTCTATTAATAATGAAATGGCAATGCATACTTAACACAAACGTCATAAAGACAGGTCAATAAAGACAAGTTGGCAAATAATAACTGTAAAAAGAACGCTATTGACAAAAATACCTTATATTGGATCACCAGTTAGATTATTGTTATTGTTACGACTGTGAAATGCCAACTGGCAAATTTCATTCACACAAAAATGTCAACCAAATAAAATCGACATAGAAATAGAAAGCGCGCCCTCTTTTAAGATGCAGATTCTCGCATGTAAAGGTCTAGCGGTAGCAGGTTAAGAATGGTTTCCAGTCCCGCTGTTGGTGTGGTTGGTCGCATGAAAGTACGCCTGAAGAATGAAACCTCAGCATCGCTTGCCCGATCCACAAAAAAGGATACCCTCTGAACTGCACCAAATTCAGAGGCATAAGGATCCTCAACATCGCCTATAAGATCTTTTGAAAAAACATCGTTTTGGTTTTCTTAGTTAACTTAATTTTTTAAGAAAAACTTTTTTTTTAACACTCATTCAGAAATCTTTCTGGTGTGAACACAACTTAAAATATTTTTGTACCTAAACTTATTCCCTTCTGAACACAATGCCATCTTTTTTTTTTATACCCTAAGGACAGTCAGTTATGTTGGAAAATCGTGGAAGTATGTTAGGAAATAATGGTCAACTTGTTGATGGTTCTCAAGCTGAAAATCAGATCGGACGCAAATAAAATCCGGGTTAAAAGAATGACAGGATGGTCGATCTTGGACGATGATCATGCGTTAAGATAGATTTGATTTTGGAATAAGTTTCAAGTATGCAGTGGCAGTCCCTGCTGTTGCTACAATTTTTCTTATATAGGATCGAATATTTAATTTATTTTTCAAGATATTTAAATTTATCTTAAACTTTAATGATCACACATTCAATCTCCGAGTAGAGTAGACAAGAGATCCATTATTTTAAATTGTAATATTTTTTCTCTCTCTGCGATCACGATAAATTGATGCAGAATTTGTTTAGTTGAAATACCAAGGTAACGATCAACTTTATCGAAAAAAAAAATGATTTTGAGAACAGTAGAAGACTGTACGATCTTAATGTATTAAGCTAATCACAAATTGATAGTGAGCACATTGGGCTCTTATACGGTTTTTACGGTCCCAAAGTTTAAAAACGCCCCCATTTTTCCATTGCGACAAAAAATACAAAAAACAAGCATCACACTGGTTGCTTATGCTTAGATTGTGTGCTTATTTCGTAGAAATCATGAAAATTACGTTTCCAAAACGTTGCCACCTTGGAAACCAATCCACAGATTGGCGTTGTCTAAAGCGTTCGCTGACCTTCCATATGGTAACATCGAACTAAACAATGGCCTATTGTATGTTTTTGATAACCGACAGAATTTGTTTTATCTGTACAAGCTGTCCAATATCTACGATTAGGCATTTCAATGGTGAAGACTTGAGTCCAGCTGCCAGACGCAAAATATTTTCTACAGATAGTTGTTAGCACTTTGCATAATAAATTCTGCGTTGGCTTTTGAAAATTTGCATAGAAAAATCTAACATTCGTAAAGTTTTTTTCAGTCTAGGCCCAACAAGTGTTCAGGAGCCCTCATTTCCTAAAAAAAAAAAACTTATTGCGCCTTAAATACGATTTCTTACTTATTTACTTAAGTGGCGCTACAGCCCGGAATGAACCTGGGCCTCAACCAACATGCCTCTCCAATTAGCCCGGTCCTTAGCTAACTGCCTCCAGCTGCGCACTCCAAGTTGGTTGAGGTCGGTTTCCACTTGTGCGCACCACTTAAGGCGAGGTCTTCCTCTAGTGCGTCCGACGTCTGGCTGGGAATCGAAGACTCTGCGAGCCGGAGTATTGGTGTCCATTCGTTCTACATGTCCTAGCCATCTTAAACGTCCAATGCGAAGTTTTTTGACCAGGGGCATGTCGTTGTACAGCTCGTATAGTTCTTGGTTGAATCTTCGTCTCCATAGCCCGTCAACGCAAACGGGACCGAAGATTTTTCGAAGAATTTTCCTCTCGAAACTACCAAGGATTTCTTCATCCGCTTTTGATACGGTCCATGCTTCGGCGCCGTAGAGCAGGACTGGGATGATCAGGGTCTTATATAGGATCTGCTTAGTAGTTCGAGTGAGGGCTTTACTACTAAATTGCCTTCTTAGCCCGAAGAAACAGCGGTTGGCAAGAGTAATTCTTCGTTTAATTTCTGACGAGATGTTGTTGTCAGAGTTAATAGCGGAGCCGAGATAGACAAAGTCCCGTACACCTCAAAGTTATATCAGTCAATGGTGACGTTCTGTCCAATTCGTCAATGTTGTGTGTCCTTTCGAGTTGACAGCATATACTTAGTCTCACCCTCATTAACTGCTAAACCCATTCTCGCCGCTTTCTTCTCTATACTAGCAAACGTGGCTATGACATCAAGTTGAATCCGATCAATGAAACCAATATCGCCGGCGTATGCTAGTAGTTGAACCGATTTTTGGAAAATTGTGACTCTGGTGTTGGCTCGGGAGTTCCTCTCAAGAATCAAATTGAAGAAGTCCCATGACAGCGCATCGCCTTGCTTGAATCCTTTTTTGGTATCGAATGTGTCAGTGAGGTCGTTTCCGACCTTGATGGAGCAGAGAGATATCTCCATCGTCATCCTGTACAGACGGACGAGTTTGGGCGCAATACCAAAACTAGACATGGCTCTGTATAGTTCGTCTCCATAAATGCTGTCGTATCCGGCTTTGAAATCAATAAATAGGTGGTGGGTATCGATTTGGACTTCTTGGGTTTTTTCCAGGATCTGCCGAAGTGTGAAAATTTGATCGATTGTGGACTTTCCTGGCCTAAGACCACTCTGATAAGGGCCGATCAGGTTGTTGCTAAGCGGTTTCAGGCGTTCACATATTACTGCAGGTAGGATCTTGTAGGCGATGTTGAGGAGACTTATGCCTCTGTAGTTGGCGCAGTTCAGAGGGTCTCCTTTTTTGTGGATCGGGCAAACGATGCTGAGGTTCCATTCTTCAGGCATATTTTCATCCGACCAGATTTGGCTTATGAGTTGGTGGATGTTACTTACCAAGTCATCTCCGCCGGCCTTATAGAGCTCAGCGGGAAGGCCGTCATTTCCGGCAGCCTTATTAAGCTTGAGTTTAGATATTGCTATCCTCACTTCACTCAGGTCGGGTGGTTGGCAGTTTTCGCTGTCGTTGCCAATATTGAATGGTTCGTTCTGCCTGACAGCGGAATGTTGTTCGTCATCGCCGTTTAACAGTCTGCAGAAGTGGTTCTTCAATATCCTCAGCATCGACTGTGTCTCAACTACAATATTTCCTTGTACATCTCGACAGGATTCTGTTCAAGCCTTGTATCCTTGGCTTTGACGTTTTACACTTTGGTAAGACTTGCAAACATTGTTCCTGGAGTGGCTCTCTATATCCTCGATCGCGCGCTTTTCTTGCTCTTTTTTCTTCTTGCTGAAAAGCCGATGTTCTTCCCTTCTTCTTTGCCTATAGAGCTCAATGGCAGCTCTCGTCTTCACCTGCAGCTTAGCCTTGTAGGCCTCGTTCTTGGCTGCGAGCATCTGTCGGCATTCCTCATCAAACCAGGGGTTTCTTGCTGGTGGGCGCGAGAAACCTAGCACATCAGTTGCGGCTGATCTAATGGCCTGTTGGCATCGTTGCCATTGCTCTTCGACATTCGATGCTGGTGGTATGGTGTTAATCGAGAAGTTAAGGGATACGCGTTGTGCGAAGGTCTTGGCGATCTCTTGCGATTGCAGTCATCCGACATTAAATTTTTTCACAATATTTCTGGATTGTTGTGGCGTGGTGGATATCCGCATTCTTACCTTGGCTGCTACAAGGTAGTGATCCGAGTCGATGTTAGCTCCTCGGAATGTTCGGACATCCAAAATACTGGATGCGTGCCTCTTATCTATCGCAATGTGATCAATTTGGTTGACCGTTCGTTGATCTGGAGACCGCCATGTCCCCTTATCGAGGTGAGGAAACCGTGTGCTGGCTATAGTGGCATTTCGTTCCGTAGCGAAATCAACTAGCCTAAGTCCGTTACCAGACGTGTTGTCGTGTAGGCTATGTTACCATTTACCATTTCTCAGAGCTTAAATTATATTTTTTCATAATATGACTAGACCATCTCTGAATTGAACACCACCCATAATGTTGTCATTTACAACATCGATGAACAGCGAAAAGAGAAGTAGACTTAGAATACCGCCTTGTTGTTCCCTAGAGGTTTTCATACCCTATCCCATAGGGGTATATTAGTTTTGACATTAAGTTTGTAACATAGAGAATTAATTTTTATAGATATACCTCAAAGTATATAGATCAACTCATAATCTCTAGCTAAGTCGATCTAGCCATGTATGTCTGTCCGTTCACCCGTATGTTACCGATTTTCGAGGCTTAAATTTTAAGCTAGAGTGATGAAATTTGGTACATTAACTCTCTTACCGACGAAGCAGAACAAGTGTAAAAATGTTCCGGCCACGCCCACTTTTCAGTAAAACGTTGGTTTTAACCAAACGGTAAAGAATTTTGAAAATCTCAATATCTTTATTTTGTGAATATAAAGTTTTTTTGATAGGTCAACGTTTTGAAAACGTTTTCAGTAAAAACTTTTTTCGGTTAAACTTTCATATATTCGAAAAATGTTTCGGTGCATTCGGTTTTTGGTAATGTTGACATAAGCTTTTCGTCAATAGATCATTTTAACTCACGCCCACTTTATTGGGTCGTTTTTCTATAAAAAAAAAAAATTTGTATACCCTACTAGCATATGCAGGAGAAAAACGTTATTTTTTTGTTGTCGAACCATAAAAGATTTTCATAAACTGTCTGAATAATTTGTTGCGACAATGCCATTTTTATATATTTCAACCAAATAAGTTTTTTTTTCCACGCCCACCTTTTTGGGGATATAGTACTACATATATGATGAGATGGAATAGGGTTTTCAAAGATTCGCACAGCGGATCGTAGCCTTCTCATATGTTTTTTTTTTATTTTATATTTGAAGTTTAAATTGACTTGGAATATTTTTATTTATTTAACTTGAATTTTATAAAATTGATGTTATTTTTTTGTTTTGATGAATTAAGAAATATTTTTTTTTTTTTGTTCTTTATTTTGAGATTTTTGAAGGTTTCCTGTTTTTTGAGGGCATGGATCTGGTCACCCTAGCCCTGTATGTACATTTATTTAAAAAAAATCTGATCCACAAAAAAGGATTTTATTGCGAATTTTTTTTTTTGTTGGTGGAAATCTTAAAAAGACACTTGATAGTTCTCGGTATCAAGTAGTGTGGGATTTTACCGCACAAAAACCACCCGAAAATCAGTACCAATCTATGAAAGATCGACGACAGATTTTTTTTTTTTTTTTTTTTGAATCGCTTTGGGGAAGATTTACAAATTTAATATTTTCCCATATAATTAGGCTATAAGCTCATGAGGCTTGGTTCTTCTTAATCTCCTTATGTTGTTTCGTATATTTAGGACTCTCTCCATCTCGGAGTTTTCATGATTTTGTAGACGCTGATTGTGTGATATAGCGTGTTTTTTAATTTCTTCTGTAACCATGTTGATTTGTAGATCACGGTGCAAATCGCTATTTCTAATATACCAAGGGGCATTTACTATTCCACGAAGGACTATGTTTTTGAAATTTTGTATGACTTCTGTATTTGTTTTCTTAGTACAGGCCCATAATTGGATGCCATTCGTCCAAACAGGCTTCAGCACTTGCTTATATAGCATGAGTTTATTCTGGATGGAAAGGTCTGTGTTTCTTCCCAGTAACCAGTACATTTTTCTATATTTTAGGTTCAGTTCATCTCTTTTCTTTTTGATGTGCTCTTTGCACTTTAACTTCGCGTCCAAATTCATTCCAAGGTACTTAGCCATATTTGCGTAAGGTACAGCTTAGTGGTTAATGAATAAGGGAACATTGTTAATCTTCTTATTAGTGAAGTTTATATGAGTGGATTTTGTCTCATTGAGTTTGATACGCCATTGTTCCGTCAAATTTTGAACTTTATTGACTGCATTCTGCAGTTTTTCTGTTGCTTTCAGAACGTTATTTTCAGGCACCAGAATTGCTGAATCATCGGCAAAGGTAGCCATGAAAGCATTGTTATCCACTGGAATATCCCTAGTATATAACAGATACAGGGTTGGTCCTAGGACACTTCCTTGCGGTACACCTGCTTCGACTTTCTTAAGTTCTGAATATTCTTGTTCATATCTAACCCTACAGAGTCGGTCTGAAATATATGATTTTAGTATTTCATAATACTGTCTTGGTAAATCCCTATGCAATTTATACTCAAGTCCCTCATGCCAAACCTTGTCAAAGGCTTGAGCAACATCTAGAAATAGAGCCGAACAGACTTGTTTTTCCTCCAGTGCCTTTTCTATAACATCCGTAATACGATGCACTTGGTCAATCGTGGAATGTTTATTCCTGAATCCAAACTGGTGAGTCGGAATGAGTCTTCTTTCATCTATAATTTTGCTAAGTCTTTTCAGAAGCAATTTTTCGAAAACTTTTGCCAGAATCGGTATAATCGATATTGGTCTGTAAGAAGAAACTTCAGTTGGAGGTTTTCCTATTTTAGGTATTACAATGACTTCAGCAATTTTCCAGTGATGCGGCACATATCGGTGCTTTAGACATGCATTTATAATAAATTGAAATTTTTTTTTTGAAAAGCTATTGGTGGCAATTCTTTCAAAACCTGGGCAGTGATTAAATCGTACCCTGGTGCTTTTTTGTTCGACAATTTATGTTGACATACGCTTTTTACTTCATTGAGTGTGACAACAGGAAGTTCGCATTCGTCGTTTCTATCAATGAATTGTATTTCTTCAGTTGGAGCACTTGATGGGAACGGCTTAAAAACCCTGTTCTGCGAAGAGATCAGCGAATTGCGAATTGAACAAATTAAGTTATGTTGCTTAATCATTCATAAACAGGCCACACATGTTTTCCTATCCCTGAAATATAAAATATGAAATAAATTGACGGTGAAGTTTCGTAGATGTTAAGGTTTATTATTTGTATCAATGGAGAGGACTTCCTAGCCTACACATACAAAAATGCGATGAAAATAGTTCACTAATAACGGGTGATTTTATAGCTGGTTTGGTTTTGGCAACACTGGTTTTGACAGCTGACGTGTGTTTAGTACCTTGTGTCACTGTCAAACAGCTTCAGTTTGGTTTGCAATTTAACCATGGATCGTCTTACAAATGAACAACGCTTGCAAATTATTGAATTTTACTATCAAAATTCGTGCTCGGTTCGAAATGTTCATCGCGCGCTGCTTCCATTTTATGATCGGCATTCTCGACCTTCTGAGCAGTCTATTCGGAAGATTGTGACCAAATTTCGCACCAAATTTACTTTGTTGGACATTAAACCACCAACACGTTTACGTACTGTGCGTAGTGAAGAAAATATTGCGGCCGCGAAATGTCGATTCGGCGCCGTTCCCAGCAGTTAGGCCTTTGTTACAGCACTACGTGGAAAATTTTGCGGAAGGATTTGGGCGTAAAGCCTTTTAAGATACAGCTGGTGCAAGAACTAAAGCCAGCCGATCTACCACAACGCCGAATTTTTGGTGAATGGGCTCTTGGAAAGCTGGCCGAGGATCCGCTTTTTTATCGAAAAATTGTGTTCAGCGATGAGGCTCATTTTTGGTTGAATGGGTACGTAAATAAGCAAAATTGCCGCATTTGGAGTGAAGATCAGCCAGAAGCATTGCAACAGCTACCAATGCATCCCGAAAAAGCCACTGTTTGGTGCGGTTTATGGGCCGGCGGCATTATTGGGCCATATTTCTTCAAAGATGATGCGAATCGCAGCGTTACTGTCAATGGTGAACGCTACCGAGCGATGATAACAAACTTTTTTTTGCCCGAAATGGAAGTTCTTGACTTGCATGATATGTGGTTTCAACAAGACGGTGCCACATGCCACACAGCACGCGAAACAATGGCGCAATTGCGAGGCGAGTTTGGTGAACAGTTAATTTCACGTTTCAGGCCGGTCAATTGGCCGCCTAGATCGTGCGATTTGACACCATTAGATTATTTTTTGTGGGGGTATGTCAAGGCTAATGTCTATAGGGACAAGCCCGCTTCGATTGACGCACTGGAAGCCAACATCCATGCATTCATTCGTGAGATACCGGCCGATATGTGTGAAAGAGTATGCCAAAATTGGACTCAGCGGATGGGCTACCTGAGACGCAGCCGCGGTCAACATTTGCATGAAATTATCTTTAAACATTAAATTGCAAGGTTCAAACTATCGATTCAAATAAATATTTCATTCATTTTTTCGAATTTTTTGTGTTTTTTTTTTAAAAAATTCTAAACCTCTTAAAAAATCACCCGTTATATTCCCTTTTTATATGCATTCGCCATTATGTAATTGGAATTTATTATGCATGATTTTTCATTGCATACTCCCAGCTGCTTAAGAGAACTTCAGCCAGTTGTTCGTTATGAATATCTGCGATAAATAATCCCTTCTGCGAACCCTATAAGGGAACAAGTTAAGTACCCCAAACACTTACAATCGTGATGGGTTCCCCAATTACGAGAATGGACAAGTCCAGAAATATTTTCCAGCCCGACAAGTAATTTAACGACAGGCTGTGGGGTCCATTCGAAATACTGCACAGTGCAGGGCAGCAAATTGACTGTCTCGGTATGGAATTGGCAAGCCACATGCATATTTCATTTTTTGTAAACTTCATCACCATCGTCCAGCTTTTCCTCTCCTCATCCACATTTCATGGATCTATGGATATGGTGATATATTTGTGTAGTTACCCATGGTCCAGCTCCAGCACCACTGTTAAATGTAAATACAAAAACTGTTAACTTTGTTTGTGGATAGAATATTCATTGAGGAATATATTTATTAACTTTGTTTCGAATTTTTGCATACGAAATCACGTGTGCATTCGTACGAGAAGGGCAAACTTTATCCGCTTCTATCTCTGTTTGGATATGTAGATTGTAGATACATTACATGTTTGTAATTGTGTATATATGCGTTCAGTGGTTATTTAGTTTCTTTTTTTTTCTGAATTTTCTTTACAAATCAGCTATAATTTGTAATGGTAGGTAATCACTCAGTTCGTTAGGTTTTCCAAGTGATCTGCGGTTATATCATAGGCTAGAGTGAAACGATGCGGATAGGAAGTGTAGGGTATCTTGCAATAATATTTTAGATACAAATTCGCTGTAATAACCATCGTTGGCGGTGGTGCGGAAATAATGTCTCAAGTTTGGATGAATACTGTTGCTGTCGCTGTTGTATGTACTTGTACATGTTATTTGACTATTAGGTTAATGATAATTTTGACAGCTTGCCTAGGTATATGCTGAGAACTAAGCTGGGTAAGCAAGGCATTCGGCTAATGGGTATTGTGATGTGGAAGATTGAAGAACTGGGATTGGATAATTTCAGTGAAAGTGAAACAATGCCGAGACTATTAACAGCGCTGAGTGTGGAAATCAGAAAAGACATGAGCTGCGAACGAGGCGTGTAAAGGTACGGTCATTACAGTTGCATAATTGGAGTCGGTAAAGTAATAAAAGATATTAACGGGCACGACAGATTAAAGTAATGAACAAGGTCCGGTAGGTTTTGTGAATTGCACTCTTAACTGGATTGTAGGTAGTTACCCTGCAGATATTAGAATTCAAGTGAACACCGGTTAATCCAACGGATAGTACAAGATGTTTCAAAAGAAAGTTTATATTTAGTAGATCGAGTGGGTGCAGTGGTCAAGTGGTTAGTGTTTTGGACTGCTTAGCGAGGGGTCTCTGGTTCAAATACTGAAAGGGACAAAACTTAAGTTTTTTACTGCTTCAACTCTTGCGAAAGTCTGAATAAAATCCAAGAGTAACCCTGTCATAAAAAGCTTCTCAAATTTGCTCTACAGAGGTAATATTTCAATAGGAAGTAATTTTTTCGTTCGTAAAATTTACGATTTGTTCGAAATCGGAGAACTTTCTACCGAGATTTCTATTCCAATACGAATTTCGAAATGATCGCGCATCGGCGATATACGTTTGACATCTTTACGTTGAATTTCTTCCGAAGTTATCCAAAAAGAATTGCTTCGGTATCAAACGAACGCGATTGAATGATTTTTTATTTTGTTCCGCAACTTACTTAACCGTTCACTTACAATTGGAACTGACTTTCGTTTCGGAGACTATTCCAAACGGATACCTCGATAGGGATGAATAACTTTGAACACACAAATGAAGGGAGGACCTATCTTTGACGTTAGACAAAAATGTCTTAAGTCAGAAAATACTTAAGTTAGACTGTGCTAGAGGCAAGAAGTCATTTGTTTCCAAGACATAAGCGAACGTATAGTAACAATTCTCATCAAGGCTTAATGCTCCAACATACGCCTTTTATGCGCTCACGCTTACTTAATAAGGCTGTCGGAAATAACGGCCTTCTCGCTGAGCTTTATAAAGCCGGCGGAGATGACTTAGTAGGTAACATCCACCAACTCATAAGCCAAATCTGGTCTGAGTATGCCTGAAGAATGGAACCTCAGCATCGTTTGCCCGATCTATTAAAAAAGGAGATCATCTGAACTGCGCCGTCTACAGAGGCATACGTCTCCTCAACCGACAAGATCCTATATGCCGTAATATGTTAACGCCTGAAACCGTTTACCAACAACCTGATCGGCACTTATCAGTGTGGTTTTAGGCCAGGAAAGTCCACAATCGATCAAATTTTCACACTTCGGCAGACCCTAAAAAAACCCTAGGAGTCCAAATCGATACCCACCATCTATTTATCGATTTCAAAGCCGCATACGATAGCATTTATAGATACGAACTATACAGCGCCATGTCTAGTTTTGGTATACCGCCTAAACTCGTCCCTTCGTGTAGAATGACGATGGAGAATTCTCGCTGCACCATCAGGGTCGGACACGACTTCACCGACACATTCGATACCAAAAAAGGATTTAGGTTAGGCGATGCGCTGTCATGTGACTTCTTTAATTTGATTCTTGAGAGGATTGTGCAAAACTCTCGAGCTAACACCAGAGGCACAAACTTCCAAAAATCTGTGCAACTACTAGCATAGGCCGACGATATTGACATCATTGGTAGGAGTCAACGTAATGTCATAGCCACGTTTGCTAGTAAAGAGAAGGAAGCGGCAAAAATGGGTTTGACATCAACGAATTGGACAGAACGTCACCATTGACAGATATAACTTTGAGGTAGTACGGGACTTTGTCTACCTCGGCTCCGCTATTAACGCGGACAATTACATCTCGTCAAAAATGAGACGAAGTTTGACTCTTGCCAACCGCTGTTTCTTCGGGCTAAGAAGGCAATTTAGTAGTAAACCCTTCACTCGAACTACTAAGGAGATCCTTTACTAGACACTGAAACATGGACCGTGTCAAAAGTGGATACAGAAATCCTTGGTCGATTTGAAAGGCAAATTCTTCGAAAAATCTTTTGTCCCGTTTGCGTTGACTGACAATGAAGACGAAGATTCAACCAAGAACTATTCGAGCTATACTGCGACATGCCCCTAGTCTAAAAACTCCGCATTGGACGTTAAAGATGGCTAGGGCATGTAGTACGAATGGACAGCAATACTCCGGCTCGCAGAGTCTTCGAATCCCAGCCAGACGTCAAAAGCATTAGATGAAGACCTCGTCTTAAGTGGCGCGCACAAGTAGAAACTGACCTCAACCAACTTGGAGTGCGCTACTGGAGGCAGTTAGCTAAGGATCGGGCTAATTGGAGAGGCATGTTGGTTGAGGACCAGCTTCATTTCGGACAGTAGCGCCACTTAAGTAAGTAAGTAAGTACCCACTCTAAACGAGCACGAGCACGAGTTGGTGCATTTTTTTTTAGTGAGAAACTAGACACAGCCTTGTAATCTTTCTATGGCCTAAGACAAGCATTTTTGACATGAGTATCTTTTCTTTGAAGTGGTCTACTCTGGATCCCCATCCATCTTTTCGCTTTCTATCTGCTGCATTAATCGGCACGGGTATGTTGACACATAAGCCTGCTAGTAAACACGTCAACTTACAACTCCACACTGGCAAACTAAACTGCTCATACTGCCTTCTTATTGAGGTTAGGACTGAAATACTATTACCAGTTAAGAACTGTGTTATTTAGTATAGTTCCCGGTATTCCCGTCGATACCATTTAGCAGGATTTTATAACAACACACCTAGTCCATCGCTTTCACTACAGCAAAATAGGACTGCTGCTTTCAATACCATTGAGTAAGAATTAGCCACGCGAAGAGCTTAAAACGCATAAGAAAAAAAATTTATTGTACTTAAGCTTATTTTGGATGCTTATGAACACAACCTATCCCTTTTGCAATAGTCCGTCGGCTCAAGTCTCGCACACATACAGTTTCTGTGTTTGTTAATTTGGTCTGCTAATGCGCAAGATAACGTCAGAAACGTGTAGAACCTAAAAGTATTTTGATTGACATAAAAAGCTTAGATACTAAGCTAAGACTTGTCGTTTGAATCCTTTATTAAATTGTGCCTTGTTCTTTAGAAAAAAACAAGTTATTTTGCTTTTTCAATCCTAACCTTAAAATGTTCCCTTGTCGAAAGTATATCCATGCGTCCAATTGCTGCCAACGTGCTATCATAAGGACTTTTTAACACTCCACAGAATTCTTGAATTCCCTTCAAGATTAATTCCCCGTGCATTATTCATCCGACATATGGCGAACACCAATATTAATCGACGAAAACTGTCCATTCTCCCAGCGAAACGAGCCCATGACTCACTTCATTGGTAACCCACAAACTGCCAAAGCGCTTACAAACAGGGGCCATTACAAAATGCAACCAACAGAGCCAGTAGCTGTAAAATGGAGAGAAAAAGGAAAACTCTACGGAACTGGTTCCAATGAGCAACATCAACACAATCTGGTATCTTGTATCTGGTTTGAAAATATATGCAGCTCCCGCAAACCCCACTAACTGCCGCCCGCCTGGTGACATTTCCAATGACCACGGAGGCGAATGAAGAAATCAACCAGCACGCCACCAGAGATGTAAATTCAACCCACTACTGCCCTGACATTTGCTTTCGAGTGGATTTTTTCAACTTTTTTTTTTACCAAATGCGCATTATCCTCATAAAAGGGATCTTCGTCTCGGAGGAGTATGCTATCATGACACCTACTATGGGTACCACTAAAAAAAAAATATCTAACCTCAAGAAAGCATAGTCACCACCCGAGCTCTCTGGAGGCCATACTTGCATTGTAATCGGATTCCTGCCAGCTGAGTTCAAAAGTAGTATACCAACCACAATGACGGGCAAACGAAGAAAAAGATACTTACTACCCAAGGAGATGATATAGACGTGGTAACTGGCAACTGGTTGAAACAGAAAAAAAAGAAAAAAAAAACTGCATCGCAACTCATACTGAGTTATGCTCCAGGAGTGGGTCGGCAGGCGTGCAGTACCGTGAAATAAAAATGTCACCCGAGATCTGGTGAGACGTTGAACAAAAACCTAGGCAAGCTAAGTAGGTACCGGCGCGCGGTATGGCCACCTCCAATACCACCATTCTCCATCCAACATCTGTACCCAGCATCGCTTTGGGAGTGATCTCATGTTGCTTGGAGTAGTTTTTTTTTTCTTTTTGTATCTTTTGCTGGATAAAATATTAAATTGCAGTTTCGGTTAGTTGCGCGCCTTTACACAATTAAACCTCCGCTTGCACAGCAAGCTTCATTTAAATAGATAGACAAATGGAACGATGCTCCACACTAGATGTGATGGAGTTTTGTAAAACGGACTAGAGCGCGGCAGAGAAATTACGTTACATGGTTTGCTTTGCAAGGATTTATAAATCATAAACACCATCACCCATTGGGTGTACCTAATAGATGGCTTGGGTTTCACAAAGAGAGAAGGCATTAAAAGCAAAACGAAACCTGCTTCGAGTCGAGGTCATCCTCGTCACATGCTCGACTTCAAATGTCAAATGGGCAATGTCTTTCGAGGTCTTATGAGTATACACTTCAACTTCACTTCAACTTTACTTCAACTGCTGGTGGTCATTATGTGATCAACGCATTAGGTGTGAGTTGAGGCAATTGATGTCATGGAATGGTTGCAAGTCGATGGATTATGAAACTCCTTTTTTACGATTGATGACTCTTTGATCTGATAGTTTTTTTTTTCAATGTTTATGTGGTCTCTTCTTCTGGTGGCACACAGAGTGATGCAATTTTTCATTAAATTAGCCTTGGAGTGACATCTTTTAATGACAATGAGGTTCATTTCATTTTAATACCAACTGCGTTGGATAAATTTGCCTTTTATTGTGCAGTTCTTATTTTTGATAATACCGGTCATTTAAAAAAAATATTAGAAGTCAGTTCAGTTTGTCTAATGGGACAGGCTCAAGGTAAGTTAAGGAGTTTAAGAAGTCGCTACAACTTTTACGTTTTTTTTTTGCTTCGCTACAATAGTAGAGGGTGTGCTACAAGTTCGTTATTTTTTTATCTTTTATGATATGGCTCAACGGGTCTCTTCCATTTTCCGCGATGACTAGAGTAACGGTTCAAATTTAAGTTTCTTCTTAAAAATTCAATAAAACGAACAAAATTAATTTTTTGTCCATGTATATTCCAATTATTCGCAGTAGCGCATTCTGTCACTCCAATTTCCCAAGACCTGATTTATGGTTTCGTAATGTAGCTCACGGATTGTTTGGATGATAGTGGCCTTAAGTGCTTGAATCATTTCCGGTATAACATTGATCCTTCACGGTTCCCCACAAAAAAAAGTCTAAAGGGTCAAATCGCAGCTCCGAGGCGGCCAATTAACATCGCCAAGGCGTCTGATAACACGATTTTGGAATTTGGTGAGCCAAAGATCGATTGTGACATGGGCTATGTGGCATGGCGCGCCATCCTGCATAAACCAGAGGTCGTCCAAATTCATGTCTTCAATTTCAGTAACAAAAAAGTCTTAACGCCCACCGTTTACCGAATTGTTGTTCCCAGCCTCAATATCGAAGAAAAATAGTCCAATACTGCAATCACTCCACAAGCCGAGGTAAAAATGCGCCTCGTCAGAAAAGATGAAATTATGCTTTGACATCGAAGACCAGACTATGGTTCGTTAGTCTCGAAGTTTTCTGTGAGTGATGGGTATATTATCAACAAACACATTAGGGCACAACGAATTTTGAGTATCACAACCACTAGAGCCATGAGATCATGTCCAGTTGATGCTCTTCCGGTACTCCTTCACCTAATCAATCTACACCTACACACTAAAAATGTATTCAGTCTCAAGAAACCTGCTTGTTAATACGGGCATAGCAACATCCTTGATTGTCTGTATATAATAGTTGGTAAAAATATTTTTGAACCGCTGAACCATTAAAGAGTATCGGACAAGGCAATATGCTGTCTGATTTAGCCGGTCCAGAAACGAGAGAATATCGCTTGAAGATGTCACATAGGACCCAGCGTATCGACCCAGACTACGTGACAACTTTTGCGCCACCTTGTACAGTTCATCAACAAAGTAGATAGTGAAGCTTGAGATATATTCCATAAGGCTTTCCAAAACAAACCACACCTTGTTAGGTGGAGCTTTTAATTCTGACGAAGTTTTTTTCGCCTATTAATACACTCGGAATGAATACTTTCTGATGTCAAGTAAGAAAGTTTTGATTTGAAACGTTACATACTTACTTATCGGGCTCCCGACCCGTGAAGAGTCTTTGCCTGAGACACTGCATCCAGTTGTCCAGACCAAGCGATCTGGCATCCGATATGGCTTGGTCTTTGAAACGGAGGTTCGGTCTTCCTTGCCTTCTCGAACCTGGGGGCTGGGATTCGAAGATCCTTTTAGCTGGAGCATTATTGTCCATTCGCTCGATGTGGCCGAGCCAATGTAGTCGATGTGTTTTGGCTTTTTGGACTACATCTACATCTTGGTACAGCTCATAGAGTTCGCGGTTGTATCTTCTTCTTCATTCGCCCTCCTCGTACCCAGAACCATAAAATCCGTAGAAGTATTTTACTTTCGAAGAAGCCCAGTACCAGCTGTCCTTTCTTGCTTATCGTCCGGCACTATAAATCAGAACTGGTAGGATAAGGGTTTTGTAGAACACACATTTCGTCCTTCGAGTAAGGAGTTGTTTCGCCAAAAACAAAGTAGCAACGGTTTCCTAGGGTAATTCTTCGCCGGATCTCCACTAGGGTGTCATTCGTACAGTCTATGTGACGTTTTGTCCTAGGCGATGGACAGATGCTTTTTTGTTTGTTGATAGCATGCACTTAATCTTTTTCTCATTTACTTCAAGGCCAACTGATTTCGACTGTTCTTCAATCGCCGTGAACGCTTTTATCAAGTCACGTTGGGGGCGACCGAAGATGTCAATATCGTCCACATAGCTCAGCGGCTGAACGGACCTATTGAAAACAGTGCCTTCCGTGTTAACACCTGCCCTGCGCACTATCTGCTCCAGTACGAGATTGAAAAAGTCACATGATAGCGTGTCTCCTTGCCGAAATCCGGTGCATGTTTGGAATAGTTCGGATGAGCTACTTCCAAACTGCACGTTGCAGCGCGTGTTTTCCAGCGTCACTCGACACAGCTGAATCAGTTTTGCCGTGATTCCAAATTCGGCCATCGCCATATAGAGCTCCTGATGATGTATGCTATCATACACAGCACTGAAGTCGATGAATAGTTGGTGAGTTTCGTTGGTCTTTTCCGGGATTGCCTCAGTGTGAAAATTTGGTCTATAGTCGATCTACCGGGCCGGAAGCCACACTGGAACGTGGCGATTAGTGTGTTGCAGAACGGTTTTAGACGTTCACACAGTACGTTGGATAGGATCTTGTATGCGACGTTAAGCAGGGAAATGCCTCGATAGTTCTTACCAGACATAGGATCGCCGTTTTTGTAGATGGGGCACATGGAGCTGGAGCTGATGCCAGTCTCCATACTTGGTTGATGATTCGGTGCATTCGGAAGAGCACCGTAGGCTCCATCCAGGAGGTCATAAAACTCCTCCTTGATGGGATCTTCAGCCTCGTCGGTAGGGGCGTGTGCACATATTAGGCTTATGTTTTGGAATGTAGCTTTGATGCGGATCACAGAAAGGCGATCACTTATCGGCTTGAAGTCAAGGACTTTTGTCCTAAGCCGATTTCCCACGACGAAACCGGATCCTAATACATGCAATCTATTGTTGCAGCTGTAATAAATATCGCAATTTCGTCTCTGCATTATACCTGATCCTATCCATCATATCTCCTGGATTGCGGTTATATCTACCTTGTACCGCGTGAGGACAGAGTCAAGTTTTTAAGTATCACCCGGTTTGTAGAGTGCTCGTATATACCAGGCACATACTTTCATGTCATAGTCCATTGACGTTCCCTGTCTTGTTGCCATATGAGGAGTTTCATTATCCGAGGCTGATTGTTTCTCTCTCATAACTAATGGTATTTTCCATGGTCGGGAAGTTTCCCCGACGGCACAACCCCAACCTGGAGGGCCAGGCTCTTGTTTTGACCCTAGGACAGTGGGCCAGAAATACCGATATCAGTAGCCAATTTTCGGATATTAGTGCTGCCGTTGACCCATTGAGGGATCCTCCGCCACCAACACCCTGGCTCAGTATTGGAAATCCCTATAGACCTGGTGTTCAAATGTCGAAGCAACTCATGTAGGGATTACAATTCCAGCTCGATCTAACTGGAGCTGTAGGCGACATTGTTGACTCCATCTAGGTAATTCCTCCGCTGCCGCCTGAGAGTGAGTACCTTAGTGAGAGAACACTCCTCCCCCCTCTCTCGTTCGCTGCCACCAACGACCTTCCACAGGGGTTTGTAACCCCATCTCCAGTCAAGGTATTAGGCACCCACCAGTCACCAACGTGGAGGTGAGAGAAGGAGTTGATAGTGAGAGGATAGAGTGAGAACGCTTGTGTTCTCATGTAATCGCATTACTATCCTTAAACTTTATATTCATAGCTTTGAATATTTTTGAAAAGGTCGAAATTGAAGCTACTGGTTGATATTTTTCACAGTATAATCTATATATCGGTGAAATAGTCAAATCAATGTGAAAATATTTGCAGGCACTGTCTCTTCGGGTATAGTGCGATTCATAGGCTGAAAAAAAGTTCGGATCTCGTTTTCTATTTGTAAGTTAATTTTGTTGGAAACATTCCACATCCGGAATGGAGCTGTAGGCGCCATTGTTGACTCCATCTAGGGAATTCCTCAGTTGTCTCCTGAGAGTGAGTACTTTAGTGAGATTTACATAGCCTTTTAAATGAACCTACCAAAGATCTTAATCAAAAATAATCAACTTTCGCGTACAAGTATTACACAAGCTTTATAGAAGCACTTGCACCACGAAATCGAAGAAATTATTATGGGAAAATTGTTAGTTGCCTAGTAACTCTTAATTTCGCTTACGCCTGTCGGTTTTCTATCTTTTAGCTTTTCTTACTTAATATATACGCGTTTTCGAGTAATTTAATGGCGTCAAATCGGACATGCAAAATTGTGTGCTAAGAGATTTCCATATTCTGTAAACTGAGTTAATTCGACTGTGATTTATTTTATTGGTACTAAACATTCAAAAGTGATTTTTGAGTCACATTTATCCACTATATCACGCATGTGACCACCGACTCCGAATTTCGTAAGAAAATTTTAATTATTTCCACACGTAACTCCTTCGGGATCTTTACCAAAATAAAAAACATATGAGAAGGCTACAATCCATTGTGGAGATCGTTTAATACCCTATTCCATCCCATCCTTAAAATTTGTATCCCCAAATTGTGGGCTTTATGGTAATGAAATATAGAAAATGACTTTGTCACAAGATATTGGTCTTACAGTTCTTTTGCATAACCAAAAGGGTTGGGTTGCAAATGGTTTTTGTAAGGAAACGCCCCCAAAAAGTGGGCGTGGGTTAAAATGATGTATAGACCAAATGTTTATACATATTATCATAACCAATCCTTCTGCATCAAAAGTTAATTTCAAAAGTTTTAAAATTTTACCGAAAATTTTTTTTTACAGAAAACACCCCCAAAAAGTGGGCATGGAAAAATACTTTGTATGTACGAAATATAGATATTATGATAGTCTACATATGTTTTTCAGAAACTTTTTCGAAATTCTCTAACGTTTGGGCAAAATCAACGTTTTTATAAAAATGGAACAGTGGGCGGATTTTGAAAATTTTTACACTTGTTCTGGTGACACGGACAAGGAACATTTATACCAAATTTCAATATCCAAACTCAAAATGTAAGTCCCAAAAATCGGGGACGAACAGACAGACAGACTGACGGACAGACAGCCATGGCTTTATCGGCTCAGCTAGCGGCTCTGAGTCGATCCATATACTTTGAGATAAATATAGCTTAATGATTTCTCTATGTTACTATGTATCGAAACTAATATACCCCTATGGGATAGGGTATAAAAACAAGCAATCCCACATAAACCATTTAATCCACAATACTTACTTAAGTGGCGCTACAGTCCGGAAGGAACCTGGGCCTCAACTTAAGGCGAGGTCTTCCTCTACTGCGTCCGACGTCTGGCTGGGAATCGAAGACTCTGCGAGCCGGAGTATTGGTGTCCATTCGTTCTACATGTCCTAGCCATCTTAAACGTCCAATGCGGAGTTTTTTGACCAGGGGCATGTCGCTGTACAGCTCGTATAGCTCGTGGTTGAATCTTCGTCTCCATAGCCCGTCAACGCAAACGGGACCGAAGATTTTTCGAAGAATTTTCCTCTCGAATCTACCAAGGATTTCTTCATCCGCTTTTGATATGGTCCATGCTTCAGCGCCGTAGAGCAGGACTGGGATGATTAGGGATGATGAGTGAGGGCTTTACTACTAAATTGCCTTCTTAGCCCGAAGAAACAGTAGTTGGAAAGAGTAATTCTTCGTTTAATTTCTGACGAGATGTTGTTGTCAGAGTTAATTGCGGAGCCGAGGTAGACAAAGTCCCGTACTACCTCAAAATTATATCTGTCAATGGTGACGTTCTGTCTAATTCGTCGATGTTGTGAGTCCTTTCGTGATGACAGCATATACTTAGTCTTACCCTCATTTACTGCTAAACCCATTTTCGCCGCTTCTTTCTTTATACTAGCAAACGTGGCTATGACATCAAGTTGAGTCCTACCAATGATGTCAATATCGTCAGCGTATGCTAGTAGTTGCACCGACTTTTGGAAAATTGTGCCTCTGGTGTTGGCTTTGGAGTTTTGCACAATCCTCTCAAGAATCAGATTAAAGAAGTCACATGACATCGCATCGCCTTGCCTAAATCCTTTTTTGGTATCGAATGTGTCGGTGAGGTCGTTTCCGACCCTGATGGAGCAACGAGAATTCCCTATCGTCATCCTACACAAACGGACGAGTTCGGGCGGTATACCAAAACTAGACATGGCTTTGTACAGTTCGTCTCTATATAAATGCTGTCATATGCGGCTTTGAAATCGATGAATAGGTGGTGGGTATCGATTCGAACTTCTTGAGTTTTTTCCAGGATCTGCCGAAATGTGAAAATTTGATCGGTTGTGGACTTTCCTGGCCTAAAACCACACTGATAAGGGCCAATCAGGTTGTTGGTAAACGGTTTCAGGCGTTCACATATTACGGCAGATAGGATCTTGTAGGTTATATTGAGGAGACTTATGCCTCTGTAGTTTAATCCACAATAACAGTCGTATATTTCAACATCGCATCGGTCTTCCCCTCTGTGGATTTATTCAATATTAAAGACTGACAAGCAAATTAAAAAAAATCTTTTAAAGTCTATCATTTTATCCCTAACCGTAAAACTTCCCTCATTTTGCCAACAACCAGTAACGCAACCACGCCTCAATTCATGTCGTGTCAATAACGTTTCGTATAGCACCCTTAAATCGGGGTATCATATACAAATGCCGGCTGCTCAAAAAACGCACACACAACCAAACTAGGATATCGAATAGTTTCCGTCGGTATATCCCAATCGATGAGTATCCTGAAAATGTTTTAATTTCGATACCAATTTATTTATTTTATTTCATTTGTGTGTGTGTGTTAACTTTTCGCTGGAGCTTTTCCCATCGGGATGTGGCAAGAGGTTAGGGCTCATAAAGATCCACTTAGCCATCGAAAGCAAACACATTCCGATTGCTGGAGCTGCATTGAAATTGTTGATTTGGCAAAATCACCACTTTTATTCTACTCCATTTTGTATTATTCATTTTTTTTTTGATGATATTGTTGTATGCTATTTGCAATTGTTCGAGGATATGTTTAACTTTTTCCGATACATGTGTGGAAAACTTTTTTTTTTGTTGGCGAGGAAAAACAGAAACCGTTTAACATTAAAACCGCTGGCAAAAAAAAAAATGTAATAGTTTTGATTGAGAATTGCTGCTGTGAAAGTGAGGGGAACGAGCGAAGCTAACGCCAACGAATGTAGAAGCTCCAATTGGATTTGTTTCCAAATTAAATTTAACGATTTTGACCGAAATTGCATTTTATTATTAAATGCGGAATATCGTTAGATGAAATGTAAAATAAAACGAGGCTAGGGGTGGTGGAATGTAGTAAACGGTTCTATCGAAGTTTATTTTTTGTTTGTTTCTTTTTTTTGCCCAAAAGTGACAATCATTATGTACTTTGGACTTTGAAACTTTGTTTAAATATTTGTAGTTAGGTGTTTAATTATGGAGCGTTTTTATGGTATTTAATGGAATAGCTATTTTTTTACATTTCAATCAGAGGGAGGTATATGGCTACTGTAAATAAAGTTGCGCATATTTGGGTTTCTTATTAAAACAAAAATAAGAACTGAAAGAATAGGACGAGAAATAAAAAGACGAGTAAGACAAGGAGATCCAATGTCACCACCATTATTTTCCGCTGTATTGGAAGAAATATATTAATAAGAGCTGAACTGGGACGATCGATATGGAATAAATATTTGGGGAAAACGTTTGAACAATTTAAGATTCACTGACGACATAGTTCTAATTTCATCTAGTTCCGGACAAATACAAGGTGGCGCAAAGGTAATCCTCCTATCAGAAAATGCTATAAATTTTGCGATTGGCCCCTAATGTCAGTTCTGTTTTGACATTTGTGTAGTAAACACATGCGAAATACACGTTAATAAACAATGTTACGCTACACTGCTCCAGAACGCGGAATATTGGTGACTATTTATTTGAGCAATAATCGGTCGGTGACTTTGGCACAACGTGAATTTCGTCGCAGATTTCCTAGCCGTCCAACGCCTACTGGTGAAACACTGCGACGTTTAGCCGCTCGCCTCGAAGAGACTGGCACAACACGAGATGCTGCCAGGCGTGGCAGACCCCGGAGTAGCCGTTGCTGCTGTAGCCGAAGATGTCATGGAAGCGCCGTCGACATCGACCAGACGACGTGCCACGCAAATGGGTATCAGTCGACGGTCTTTACAGCGAATTTTGGTACAAGATTTGAAGATGTTTCCGTACAAAGTCCAGACGGTGCATCAGCTGTTAGTTGCTGACCGCCAATCGCGTCTAGCATACGCTCAAGCCATCCTTAATCACCACCAAGAGGAAGATGATTTTTCATCAAAAATAATCATGAGTGATGAGGCCCATTTCCATCTTAGCGGGTACGTAAATAAGCAAAATTTACGCTTCTGGGGCACTGAAAATCCACGTGTAACCCACGAAGAGCCATTACACCCGCTCAAAGTCACTGTATGGTGTGCTGTTTTCGCTGGAGGAGTCATCGGACCTTTTTTCTTCGAAGACGTCGCGGGCCAAACGGTTACTGTGAATGGTGAGCGCTACAGAGCAATGATGAATTGGGATTGGAAAACATGTGGTTCCAACAGGACGGTGCAACGGCACACACTGCACGTGCCACAACCGATATGCTGAAGGATGCATTTCCCGGGCGCCTAATCTCCCGTTTTGGCGATTTGCACTGGCCAGACTTCTTTTTGTGGGGCTTTTTGAAGTCGCGGGTTTATGTCAACAAGCCTCAGACTCTTGCAGCTCTTAAAGACAATATCCGTCAAGAATGTGAGGACCTATCGCCGGAAATTTTGGCCAAAGTGATGGAAAATGCCATAAAAAGGGCTCAAATAACAATCAACTGTGGCGGCGGCCATTTACATGACATCATATTCTCGACTTGATGTAAAAAAAATTAAAAGACCAAATAAAATAATCCACAAGAAGAATCAAATTTTTTCATTTTTTTTTAAATTACAGCCAAAAAACATCGGAAGGTTATTTTTGCGCCACCTCGTACAAGAAATTTTTTTTTCCGTGGGCTGGTGGAAATCTTCATAGACACGATGAGCACGTGCCCAAAGTAGTGTGAGATTCTTACTCACCAAAAACACCACCTATTTTGTATTTCTATTGCAACTAAGTATTCGACTTATCCAGCAATTTTTTTATCACGAGTATATAATATGTTTGGCAGGCAACTTTCCTTTGAGAGTTTCTGCTTTTTCCGCAATTTATAGCGCGGTTTGTTATTATCGGGCCAAATCTAAGGGTTTAGTTCTTTGAAGACGCCGCAATATATTTGTTTCGTCAAGAATTTGGAGGACTGTTGTGTTAACGTGTCCTAATAAACGTTTTTTATGTTTTCGTGCAAAATTTTTTGTTTCATCTTTAACCGCGGGAATACCCAGATCTCTGCGTAGATCTTCGTTCCTTACGTACCACGGCGCATTGACGAATGATCTTAACATTTTGTTTTCAAAAGTTTGTACAATGTTTAGATTCGTTTCACTGGTACAACCCCATAGTTGTATACCATATGTCCAAACCGGTTTTAGCACTTGCTTGTAACGGGTGATCCATGTAGACTTACGCGTGAACAACGTTTACAAATTGTTCAACTTTATTATGAAAATTCACGTTCTGTGAGGAATGTGTTTCGTGCACTTCGCTCAACTTATGGTCAACATAATCGGCCTACTGAGCGTACTATTCGCAACACCATCACCCATTTTGAGACCCAGCATTCATTATTGGATAATATTCGACCGAATAGACCACGTCCAGCACGCTGTGAAGAAAATATAGCGGCCGTAGCTGAGAGTGTACACGAAGACCGTAGAGAGTCGATTCGGCGCCGTTCGCAGCAACTCGGACTGACGTATGATGCCTGAAATTGAAGCTCGTGATCTCGGCGACATTTGGTTTCAGCAAGACGGCGCCACTTCCCACACATGGCATCAATCAATGGACTTATTGAGAGAACATTTCGGTGAGCACATAATTTCACGTTTTGGGCCGGTCGATTGGCCACCAAGATCGTGTTATATCACACCGTTAGACTTTTTCCTGTGGGGATATGTAAAGTCAAAAGCGTATGCCGACAAACCCGCTTCGATTCAGGCCTTGGAGGAAAACATCACGCGTGTCATTCGCCAGTTACCAGTCGAAATGCTCGAACGAGTGATCGAAAATTGGACTCAACGGATGGACCATCTGCGACGTAGCAACGGCCAACATTTGATAGACATAATCTTCAAAAAATAAATGCCAAAGAATGTTCTTTCAAATGATAATAAACATTCTCCATTAAATTTGAATTTTCTGTGTTTTTTTCTTTAAAAAAGTAGGGAACCTCGAAATGGATCACCCTTTATAATAGCAGCTTGTTATCAAGGTTAAGCTTCGAATATTTTCCGAGCAACCAGTACAGTTCTCTGTATTTATTTTGAAGTTCTTCGCATTTCTTTTTTACATGCGACTTCCATTTTAATTTTGCATCGAGTGTCATACCGAGATATTTCGCTTCATTTGCTAACGGGACTCGAACCGTATTTAGAAATACAGGCAAATTGTTTGTCCGTTTATACGAAAAATCTACATGGATCGATTTGCTCTCAGTAAGTGCAATCCGCCAGGATTTAGTCCATTCATTAACCTCGTTAAGAGCGTTTTGTAGTTTGATATTTGTTTCCTCTATTGTTGTGCCAACTGCTAGTATAGCAGTATCGTCAGCAAACGTTGCAACTATTGTATCGTTTGTTTGTGGGATGTCACGAGTGAATAGGAGGTACAGGATTGGTCCAAGGACGCTTCCTTGCGGTACACCTGCCATTATTTCTTTGAACTCGGAATATTCGCTTCCAAATTTCACACGGAAGAGTCTATGCTCAAGATACGACACGAGGACTTATATAATTCTTCTGGCAGAACTTGACTTAGTTTATACCTAAGGCCTTTGTACCATACCTTGTCAAAAGCTTGCGACATGTCAAGGAATACGGCTGAGCAAATTTTATTTTCTTCGAAAGCTTTCTCAATTACATCTGTAATTCGATGTACTTGGTCCACCGTTGAATGTTTACTTCTAAACCCAAATTGATGGTCAGGTAAAAGACGTTTCTGTTCAATTATGGGGTGTTAGCGACAGAGTAATATCCGTTCAAAAACTTTTGAAATTATTGGAAGACGTGAAACAGGCCTGTAAGATTTTATTCCATTCGGTGATTTTCCTGGTTTTAGAACCATAATCACTTCCGCGACTTTCCACTGTCTTGGTATGTATTCTAATCTGATTGCTGCATTTATGTGGGATATCCTCTTGGTTAAAATAATAACGCGGCAATTAAAGTAAGAAATTAAATTTAATGAATTCAATGTTGATTTTGATGAATTATAATTTAAATGAATTTAACAAAAAGTATAAAAATTAAAGAAAAGTTTAAAAATGCGGATGGGTTCGACTTGACTTCTTTACACGGTGGCGGACTACAATTAAAAATCGTCGCTCGCTGGGTGTCATCTGTCATTTTCGTGGTGGGTAGGTATGGTGAGTTCACAGGGTGGTCCTACATTTATAATAAAAAGAAGTTTAGTTAATGCTTTCCGAGACAACATTTTAAGAAGTTCTCCTGTAATCAGGTCATAACCCGGAGCTTTTTTAGGCTTTAGTTTCTGTGTTTCCCGTTTAAGCTCGGCAATACTTGCATATCTTACAATATTATTATCGGTTGTACTCTCGAATATAACGGGTGATTTTTTAGCTGGTTTTGTTTTGGCAACACTGGTTTTGACAGCTGACGTGTGTTTAGTACCTTGTGTCACTGTCAAACAGCTTCAGTTTGGTTTGCAATTTAACCATGGATCGTCTTACAAATGAACAACGCTTGCAAATTATTGAATTTTAATATCAAAATTCGTGCTCGGTTCGAAATGTTCATCGCGCGCTGCTTCCATTTTATGATCGGCATTCTCGACCTTCTGAGCAGTCTATTCGGAAGATTGTGACCAAATTTCGCACCAAATTTACTTTGTTGGACATTAAACCACCATCACGTTTACGTACTGTGCGTAGTGAAGAAAATATTGCGGCCGTATCAGCTAGTTTGACAGAAGACCGCGAAATGTCGATTCGGCGCCGTTCCCAGCAGTTAGGCCTTTGTTACAGCACTACGTGGAAAATTTTGCGGAAGGATTTGGGCGTAAAGCCTTTTAAGATACAGCTGGTGCAAGAACTAAAGCCAACCGACCTACCACAACGCCGAATTTTTGGTGAATGGGCTCTTGGAAAGCTGGCCGAGGATCCGCTTTTTTATCGAAAAATTGTGTTCAGCGATGAGGCTAATTTTTGGTTGAATGGGTACGTAAATAAGCAAAATTGCCGCATTTGGAGTGAAGATCAGCCAGAAGCATTGCAACAGCTACCAATGCATCCCGAAAAAGCCACTGTTTGGTGCGGTTTATGGGCCGGCGGCATTATTGGGCCATATTTCTTCAAAGATGATGCGAATCGCAGCGTTACTGTCAATGGTGAATGCTACCGAGCGATGATAACAAACTTTTTTTTGCCCGAAATGTAAGTTCTTGACTTGCATGATATGTGGTTTCAACAAGACGGTGCCACATGCCACACAGCACGCGAAACAATGGCGCAATTGCGAGGCGAGTTTGGTGAACAGTTAATTTCACGTTTCGGGCCGGTCAATTGGCCGCCTAGATCGTGCGATTTGACACCATTAGATTATTTTTTGTGGGTGTATGTCAAGGCTAATGTCTATAGGGACAAGCCCGCTTCGATTGACGCACTGGAAGCCAACATCCATGTATTCATTCGTGAGATACCGGCCGATATGTGTGAAAGAGTATGCCAAAATTGGACTCAGCGGATGGGCTACCTGAGACGCAGCCGCGGTCAACATTTGCATGAAATTATCTTTAAACATTAAATTGCAAGGTTCAAACTATCGATTCAAATAAATATTTCATTCATTTTTTCGAATTTTGTTGTGTTTTTTTTTTTAAAAAAAGTTCTAAACCTCTTAAAAAATCACCCGTTATTAATGTTTTCATTTGCGCTGGACCATCAAATGACTTAAATGTTTCCTCAATATGTGAGGCAAAAACGTCAGCTTTTTCCTTATCGCTTTTTGCCCAAACGTCTTGAGTTACATAGCGTAGCGATTTTTGGCCGTTTTATGACTGTAATTGCTTTCCAGAGCGAATAATCCGATTCCTTTCCAGCGGTTAGGCTTTGCAGATAAGTTTCTACTGCATGGTTTTTAAAACTTTTAATCGAATTTGATAGCAAATTACTCAACCGATTGAGATGTTTTATCTTGCGGGGCACGAGTTTGGTGCCATCTCTTACGAGCTTTTCTTTTTTGTCTTACTAAATCTTGTATTTCTCGGGGGTACTTAATTTTACTATAGCTCTCAAAATTTTTTTCTGTTGAGGAGTATTATTCCATGCTGCTTTTTGGATGGTATTGATAAATGAGTCAACAGCGACTTCGAGTTCCAATGGGGTTCTAAGCGATACACCCAGTTGGATATTATTTTCAATATCGTTTTTGAAACCTTCCCAGTTGGTTTTCCCTTTTGTCAATCTGGGTGGTTTTTCATTTATAATCAGTGACTCGCTCGTTGTTAAAATGAGGAAAGATCAAACCATTCTTCAACTTTGATTCGATTGGACGACAGACCTTTTACAATGAAAAAATCGATCAAATCCGGTATTTTTCTAACATCAGTTGGCCAGTAAGTTGGTTTTCCCGTAGAATGAAATTCGGTATTGTACTTTCTACCTACATCCTACCTTTTCGTGATATGCATCTAGATCCCCAGAATGTATGTTTTGCATTAAAGTCCCCTCCGATGACAAAACGTTGTCCAAGGGAATTAAGCAAGTTTTCAAAGTCAATTTTCTAAACCTTGCATCGTGGTGGGCAGTAAATAGACGACATCTTCAGAAAGGATTGTCTGCTTTTGACTTGTATAGAGCTAACTTGCATTGTTTCGATTTCTAGTTTAAGGTCAATCGAATGTTCGATACACTCTTTTATATATAGTGAGGCTCCCCCTCTAGCCTTATTCGATGGATGTAGAGCATGATAGTCGAGGTAACCTTTAATTTTTAAGTTCGAATTACTCTTTGCGTGAGTTTCGGATATTAAGCAGATATCTATATCTTTTTCCTGCATAAATAATTCAAGTTCTCCAAGTTTTTGCCAAAGGCTAGTGGCTTCCACGTAAGAATTTTAAGCAATCTATTCATGTTTAAGGTGGGGTAATTCTATTGCGAATACTATTTTCGAGCTTAACGAGCCTGTCAAAAATAAGTTTATTCGTTTTGCTTTGTTCCTCAAGTTTTGAAAGAATAATCGAAAATACATTTGAAACTGGGTCAGGTGAGATATTTTTTTGGGCGTTATTGGATACTGTAGCTTGAGCATACGTTTGTACATTTGGTTTTGGATGTACAAGCTCCGAACGGATAACTGATACTGATTGCCGCGTAGTTTGTGAAAATTTAGGTTTTTCGATTATGGCCTGCTTTGTCTTCGACATATTTTTAATCGGAATTTAAGGCTTTTGCTTGTTTAAATTTAATTTCTGTGAATTAATACTATTAAATTTCGTCCGTCTTCTTTGCAACTCTTTAGCTACTTCGCAGATAGCAAGAGTTTTCTTATCTGACATACAATCTACCGTCAGATGATTTCCGGCACATTTTACACACCGCGGTTCTATTGTATTCTTGGCAGCCGTTGCACTGGGGAACTAGTTTGGAATCCTTACGCATAGGCTCTATTTTTACAACAATATTAAGTATTGTTTTTTTATTTCATAAATTTTGTTCAAACTTTCTGTTCTATCGAAGGTGAGTATAAATAAAGGAAGAACGCGTTTTATTACATTTCCTTCGCCATCTTTTTGCTTTTGGTCTCGCTTGACAATGTTAACGGCATCTATGACTTTATATTGCCTGTTTTTCAGATCGTTTACAATGTCATCCTTTAAGCACGACGCATGCAACCCTCCAGCTACAACGCGTAAAGGCCTTTCAGATTTATTTTCGGTATTAAGCTTGCGAGATAATAGACGGTAACTTTCAGGATCTTAAACGCAGACTTTCCATGTATTTTTTCTTAGCGAAGTTACTTGGTAGCCCGATAATGGCAACGATTTTATCAAGGTATGCAACTTGTTAAAGTCGTCAATACCGATCACATTAATTGGCGGTGGGGGACGTTGTTTGAGCTGTTTCGCTTTATTAATAATCTCTTTGTCGCGGTTTATTATTTCAGGAGAGGATACAGCTTTCCTCTTTTTTACTGGTCTTTTCTTTAAGATCCAGTCAGTTTCGCGACTGAGTTCTTCTTCATCCGTGTGGTATTCCGAATTCACGGGGCCGTTTGAACTTGGTTTTGGCTAATTTGGTAATTTAAATGAACTCTTCAGAGCCATATTTTCTTTCTTTAGATGGAGAATTTCTTAACGAAGCTCTTCGCAGAGCAGTTCGACATTGTTAAGCCTTGTTCGAAGAACGTCGTTTTCTTCCATTAGGTTCTTATTTTTCATTGAGTCTCGTTTTTCGTGGGCTGACACTTCTGGTGTTGTCGAGCTCCTTGAGACACACATATTTTTTTGAGACCCAGATGTAGGTTACCTCGTTACCCTTGAAATTTTCCCGAAAGGGTTACACATTTGCAATAATTGGCTCTCCCCAGAATCCGTAGAGCCGACCTCCGTAGAGGGTGGATTTTCCAGTGAAACTGAATTGCCACCTGGGGTATTAAATCTTTTCGTTGTACTCATTGCATTTTTGTTGTTTGTATACGCTTTACACTCGGTATACGGGGAGTGTATTTTAGTCGCCTTCTACGACAGGCATGCCTTACCTCGGGTATATTCTGACCCCTAACCCGAAGGGGTATACATAGTATAAAATAAAGTCCCAAAACGTGTATGAATGCGCTAATCTCGTGAATTGCTGAACAGATTTCGATGTGGTATTCACTGTTAAGATTTGCATTTCCTTGGGAATGCTATAGTGCATTCAAAATTATTTTATCACTTACATGAGCTTAGAATTCCAGGTCTAAGTGGCAGATATTAAATTTTTCTTCATTAAAATTGTACCCGAAGTCGGGCCGGGTTTATAGTTTATTCGTACAGGAAAGCATAAAAAAAATTCGATTTTTTACGCGTTGTTGTGTACAGAATGTATCCGTTAAAAATTTCCAACAACTTAATTATAACCTGCAAAAAAAAAAAAAAATACAAAAATTTTCCGTGTTTAACACCTTGGTAATGATTCTTATTCTTAAGTTTGAAAAAAGTCAGTACCTCTGATATTTATTACCCCTCGATGGCGAAGGGTTATCATTAAAGTGTTTGTTTAAGCGAATTTTAATCTCTGTGCAGTTTGGACATTGCGAAATGTCAAATGAAATGCAGAAAAAAACTTGACGTTTAGGTGTGTTTCACATTCAACATCGGCCCTTAAAATTTAACCGTCCGTTATTACATTCTCTGTGAACTCGTTCTTTATGATTATTTTATTGTGTTATGGACAATGTGTTCAGAGCGGCAGATTTGGAGTCAAACAGTTGTCTACCTTTCTTTTGAATCATGGGGTAAGGGTTTTGGATTCCATCTTGTTGCAGTAGTTTCCGGGATCCGTAATCCCGTAAACCTAAAATCCCGAAAAACTGAAGTCACGAAAACCTAAAATGGCTACAATTTAGCCCCTATCGGAGGGATTCCATCTCGTAGCAGTATTGTCCAGGAGTCTTAATCCTGAAAACTCAAAATCCCGAAAAAAAAAGTTTTGAAAACGAAACCAAGAAGTCTTTCACAGTGTGAGCAATTTCTTCAGCTGGGATTGTTGGTCCCTGATATTTTGAAGCTCACAATGAGAGTTAATTAACATGTGAGAAGGCTACAATCCGCTGTGCGGATCGTTGAATACCCTATCCTTAAAATTAATGTCCTCAAAATGTAGGCTTTATGGCGATGAAATACAGAAGATGACATTGTCGCAACATAGCTATTGCTCAGATATTTTATCAAAACCTTTTGTGGTTCGATGGGGTATACAAATAGTTTTTGTAAGAAAACGCCCACAACATGTGGGCGTAGGTGAAAATGATCTATAGACAAAATGTTTATTATATCAATACAGAAGTATTTGCATCAAAAGCTTTTTCGAAAGTGTTAAAATTTTTAATAAAAACGCCCCCAAAAAGTGAGCGTGGCAAAAAACTTTGTATAGAAGAAATAGGATTCTCTAAATATGCTGCTCAGACACTTTTTTAAAATTCCTTACGGTTTGGCTTAAAACTACGTATTTCTAAAAAGGGGGCGTGGCAGTGGGCGGATTTCAAAAATGTTTACACTTGTTCTGCTTCATCGGCCAGAGAGTCTATATATCAAATTTCAATACTCTAGCTCAAAATTAAAGGCCCAAAAATCGGTGACACACAGACGGACGGACGGACAGACAGACATGGCTTAATCGACTCAGCTAGCGATTTTGAATCGATCCATATACTTTGAGGTATATGTATCGAAATTATTTCTCTATGTTACAAACTTAATGTCAAAACTAATATACCCCTATGGGATAGGGTATATAGATGGATTTTTTTGATGGATCCAAAATCCCGAAAAATTATATAAAATGAAAAATTTGCGCAAATTTTTATATTCGATTTTCGGGATTTCTGTTTCGGAATTACAACCCCGACCCGTTTTGGCCACGGTTTGCTTTTAGCTGTTCTAGTTTTTGAATACGATGTTGCGATGTTTGCACCAGTCTTCCCTCAATCTTTTTTATTGGATCCCGAAAAAAGGCCCGAAAAATTATTTAAAATAATGAATTTGCGCAAATTTTTCATTTTTGATTTTTGGGATTATGACCCCAAACCATTTTCCTCACTCTTTCCTATTAGCTGTTCTAGTTTTTTGAAGTTTTGAGTCTTCCCCTGATCTTGTTAGAGGCTGTTGTTTTGGATATACGAACTTTGCAATTTAATTAAAAATAAAGGGTGGTTAAATTTTAAAGGCCGATGTTGATTTTGAATAAAATACAAATTACTTAGGAAATTATTGTCATTTCGTTTTATTATGATAATATTGGTGTGGTTCAATTATGTACGGAACAAAATTGACATCGCCACCACGTGAGATAACACGGCCATTGAATTTGTCGCGCAAAAGAGCCATTGTTTCGTTGGCTGTGTAGCAAGTGGCACCGTCCTGTTGAAACCACATATCGTCCACATCCATATCTTCCAATTCGGGCCATAAAAAGTTCGTTATCATCTCACGATAGTGAACACCATTCACTGGAACTGCCTGACCGGCCTTATTTTGAAAAAACTACGACCCGATGATGCCGCCAGCCCATAAACCGCACCAAAGAGTCACCCCTTGTGGGTGCATTAGTTTTTCGACAATCACTCTTGGATTATCATTCGCCGAAATGCGGCAATTCTGCTTATTGACGAATCCACTGAGGTGAAAATATGCCTCATCACTGAAGATGATTTTCTTCGAAGATTGATCATCCACTGTTGCCATTTCTTGACACCATTCTGACCATTAACGACACTTGAAATGGTCAAGAGGCTTTAGTTCTTGAGTCAATTGTAGCTTGTAAGCGTGTAAATGCAAGTCTTTATGCATAATGTTCATCAACGACGAGCGTGAGACGTGCAATTGTTGGGCACGACGACGAGTTGAGGTGGAAGGCTCTTCAGCCACACTATCGCGAACAGCAGCAATATTTTCTGCAGTACGAGCTCCATCTCCTTCAGACCCGGTTTGCTCAAATTTGTGCACGATGTTTTACGATTGTACGCACATTTGGACGATTAAATTGACCAAAAAAATCACGAAGTCCATGATATGCATTTAGATTTGAACGCCAATTTTCACAATATACCTGAATAACTTTAACGCATTGCTCGATTGTGTATCTTTCCAAGGTTCAAATTGATTAAGTCTAAAATTGAGAAATGTCAAATGAAATGCAGAAAAAAACTTGACGTTTAGGTGAGGTTCACATTCAACATGGGCCCTTAAAATTAAACCACCCGTTATTACATTCACTGTGAACTGGTTCGTAATGATTATTTTTATCCGGATCTTTGGTGGAATGATTCACTGTCACTCTGATTTTTCTACAGATTTCTTAAATTTGGCTTTCAGATTCACAAGAAAATTGAAGACCCCTCTTTCCATATGGTCATGATGATTTTTGAACCGAATTGCTTGTCTAAAAGCAAACAACAATCTCCATGATTACGTCATAGTAATAATCTTAACCAGTAGCAGTGATTGCAAAGTACCAGCTTTAACTATTCGTTGATATGGTGGAAAGATAAAGGGGTTTGATAAACGTTAGACTGAAATTTGACAGTTGTGGTTTAAATGAGCGAAAATGAGTCTTGTTTTCCTATTAAGTTACCATTTCGCAGATGGACTGGCTAATCGGGCCAAATTGGTTTGCAAAATGGCCAGTTTGATGATTTTCCGTCATTTGCTGGTGTCAAATCCCATAGTCATGCTTCTTTTTGTCCTTCACTTGAAAAGTTATCATTCAAAGATTTGACATGCATCTACCACCAGTTGGACTTCTAGTGCCAGGCATATCAAATTTACTCGAATAACTTTTAGCACAAAGTGCGAGGCGAAAGTCACCATTCAAATTACAATTTAGGGTGTCATTTCATTGTGCATTCATGAGATTATCTTTTTTTTATGTTTCTCAATGTTGGCCTTTGTTTCACACTCGGAAAAAGAAAATCGTTGTCTCATGTTCGCATGACAGTTTTCATCATAATGAGGCATGAGATTATTTTTTATTTGTCATTTTCTTTACCTCAGCTACGCTGCTTTGTCAATACTTCATTGCATAAGAAGAGTGAGAACTTTGATGTCATCGTATCGTTGTAATAAAATTCACAAGAATAATCCATTGGTTTATATAAATAGGTCTTGAAACATCTGTCTGATAAGTTGGTAACTTTTTCGTTGCTGGCAAAGATACATCATCGAAAAGATTTATATCAATCGATCTTAATCTTTGCAAAGAACCGAGACGAATGAGTAACAAAAGTCAATGTCTGTGAATTACTGTCAAGTCATACAAGTTAATTGCAAACTGTCACCATGACATTGACACGATATTGGCATTTTTGTTATTTGAGAGTGTTGACGTTTTCAGGTGATTGAACTTGTACTGTATTGGATTGGCGTTAAAATATTTTAACTCAAGCTTGAAGATAGTTTTAGTTGGCGAATTATTGTGGATAGTTCTACTTCTAAGAAGTGGACCTTATTTGTGAAAAAAAAAAAACAATTCTCGGGAGGCATCAATAATCTTTCTTAAATCTATCAAAATCTTTAATGAGCCGAATGTCCTTCCTTTATCGGCGAGGTTAGGATCTGGATTAGGATTAAGATCTGATAAGTAGTCAATATAGCTTTGTTCCAACTGGATTTCCTTAGTCAAAGAGACCTTCAAGTTTTGGATTGTAACTAAGTGAATATTGTCATACGTATCTATGTTCATCTGGCTAATAAAATTCTCTGTATTAACATCATTTGTTCAACGTCGACTTCAAAATGTAAAGTAGTCCCCTGATGCCACGTCGCAATTATTTTGTAATACAATTCTTACTTTTAAAAGAATTTGGCTAAGCTAGGGCAAGTTTGGAAGCTATCCATTTCACATGGTAGAAGCCTGCAGAGAAATGGTTCAAGATATTGCACGTTTCTTAAGCGGTATCTTAATTTTGTTACGTTACAAACTTATAAATGTACAGGGCTGAGTTCAAAGGGCTTACTTCAACAGATAACTATGAGGTCGATAGGTTACCACACATTATAATATTTATAGCAGATTTGAATTGACACCTAAATTTCAATGAAATAGTAACAAAGGAATTCCCTTCCCCGGTCCGGCCCCGGTCTCCAGGCGAAGTTACTTCACAAAATGGCAGAAAATCACCCGTGCCGTGTGTGAGGAAGTATTCAATGATGCGCTTACCCAATTGAGATCGAATACGATCCTAGAGTCTCGTGTGATGCTTTCACACCGACCCAGTTCACAGGTTTTATCTTGCAACTCGTGATTAAATTTCTTTGATCAATGATGACCAATGCTCAGCCATAAACTTGAACCATCAAATCCATGAAACTTGCCATTTAAATCAGCAAAAGGGGGATTTTCAAGAAATTCATGGAATCCCAAACAGCAAGAACCACATGAGTGTTAAACAGTGCTGTCTAAAAGAAATCCCATCTCTGTGCAGCAGTGGTACAATGATTGATGCTTTTGCTGTGTCAGCCCTTGGACAGAATTAGAAAAATGGCGCATTGGTTGTCAATTCAGGAAAACGATGGCGATTCGCTTTTTTATTCTTTATTCTTGGAATACTCTATAGAAACTTCAAGAACAAGAGGTCGGGAAACAATACCGACGAAGGCACCAAGTAAAGCAAAGTATCAGCAGACCTTTAGGCTAAGGCCATATACTGAGCGGCAAAGCGGCAAAAAAAATAAAAATTATAAAATTGTTTGGTTTTGGCCAGGCACTCAGTGAGTGGCCTTAGCCGAAGTCATCTCAGACGTCCAAGTTCGAAGATTAATGATTGACAAAGACTCTTACCAACACAGACGTTGAGCTGTCCACTGGCGCTTGTATCGTTTTGTGAAGGTTGTGTGTCCCATCTTGTAGGTATTGGTCTTGTTAAATTTATTCTAGATCTAACCTTCTTATTCTTTGTAAGCACCGCCATGCTTACTTATAGCTGATTTGGCCCAATGACATCAATTTTGTCGAGGTTTGCATGTTTAGCACTTCGGGAGTATAAAGGCCCACTAAAACAGGACGTAAGGTCACTTGGAAGAACGCATTTATCCAACTTCTACTTAGTAACTTAAGTGGCGCTACAGTCCAGAATGAAGCTGGGCCTCAACCGGTTTCTCTTCGGTTTCTACTTATGCGCGACACATAAGGTGAGGTCTTCCTCCACTGCATCCGACGTCTGGCTGGGAATCGAAAACTCTGTGAGTTGGAGAATTGGTGCCCATTCGTTCTACATGTCCTAGCCATCTTGAACGTCCAATGCGGAGTTTTTTTTTTTACTAGGGGCATGACGCTTTATAGCTCGTATAGTTCTTGGTTGAATCTTAATATCCATAGCCAGTCGACGCAAACGGGACCGCAGACTTTTCGAAGAATTTTTCTCTCGAATCAACCAAGGATTTCTTCATCCGCTTTTGATAAGGTCCATGCTTCAGCGCCGTAGAGCAGGACTGGGACAACGACATTTTGTTGTCAGAGTTAATAGCGGAGCCGAGGTAGACAAAGTCCCGTACTACCTCAAAGTTATATCTGTCAGTGGTGACGTTCTGTCCGATTCGTCAATGTTAGGTGTCCTTTCGTGTTGACAACTTAGTCTTACCCTCAATTACTCCTAAACCCATTTTTGCCGCTTCCTTCTCTTTACTAGCAAACGTGGCATCACGTTGAGTCCTACCAATGATGTCAATATCGTCGGCGTATGCTCGTAATTGAACCGATTTTCGGAAAATTGGGCCTCTCTTGTTGGCTCGGGAGTTTTGCATAATCCTCTCAAGAATCAATTTAAAGAAATCACATGACAGCGCATCACTATACCTAAATCCTTTTTTGGTATCTATCGAGTGTGTCGGTGAGGTCATTTCCGACCCTGATGGAGGAGCGAGAATTCTCCATCTTCATCCTACAAAAACGGACGAGTTTCAGCGGTATACCAAAACTGGACATGACTCTGTATAGTCCGTTTCTATAAATGCTGTCGTATGCAGCTTTGAAATCGATGAATAGGTGGTGGGTATCGATTGGACTTCTTGGTTTTTTTCCAGGATCTGCCGAACTGTGAAGATTTGATCAGCTGTGGGCTTGCCTGGGCTAAAATAACACTGATAACGACAGATCAGGTTGTTGGTGAATGGTTTCAGGCGTTTACATATTACGGCAGATAGGATCTTGTAGGCGATGTTGAGGAGACTTTTTCCTCTGTAGTTGGCTTAGTTCAGATGGTATCCTTTTTTGTGGGTCGGGCAAACGATGTTGAGGTTCCAGTCTTCAGGCATACTTTCTTCCGACCAGATTTGGCTTATGAGTTGGTGGATGTTACTTACCAAGTCATCTCCGCCAGCTTCACAAAGCACACCGGGAAGGCCGTCATTTTCGGCGGCCTTATTAAGCTTGAATTTACTGTTCGTTGATCTAGAGGGCGCCATGTACGCTTATATATCCATAAGCGTACATGGCGCCCTCTAGATCATGGCGCCCGTGGTGATCAAACCGTGGCTATAGTGCCATTTCGTTCCGTAGCGAAGTCAATTAGCATAACTCCGATGCCAAACGTGTTGTCGTGCATGCTGTACTTTCCGACAATACTGCTAAAGATGTCTTCTCTTTCTATACACTTGCGTTAAAACCTCCCAGGACGATTTTAACATCGTACTTTGGTAGTCGCTCATAAATTTTGTCAAAGAGCTCGTAGAAGCAATCTTTCGCTATATCATCTCTTTCCTCCGTCTCGTCGGGAGGAAATAAGCGCATATAAGGCTTATGTTGGCGAATTTGGCCTTGATGCGAATTATCAAAATGCGTTCGCTAATGTCTTGAAAACATAAGACTTCTTGCCTAAGTCTGACACCTATAACAAATCCGCATCCAAATAGTCGCTGTTTCTGCTCACTATAACACGGTCCATAGTAGATGTCACAGTTTTTCATCCTCTTTTTGCGCGGCCCATCCCATCGTATTTCCTGGATGGCAGTAATGTCTGCTTTGTAGCAGTTTAGGGCTTCCGCTAGTTGTTCGCCTGCACCTCTCCTGTTTAATGTTCTCACATTCCAGGTGCAGATACGAATGTCGTTGTCCTTTTTACGTTTAGCAGTGTCGTTAACAATAAAATCAGTCCTTTCCTATTGGTTGCTTCGTAACATATATAATTTTTTCCATGAGTTGGTAGCTAACCCAACAACAACCATCAACCTGGAGGGCCAGTTGCCACTACGGGATTGAGCGCTGCCATTTGCCTTTCGGCCACCATCTCTGTTCAATTAGCCTGACTTACCCTTGAGATTTCTAAATAACCTGTTGTCCGGATATGTCGAAGCAGCTCATTTAGGTTTGCCTGGGACAGCAGGCGTACCATTCTGACCAGGCTGTGTCTTGTCTCGTTATCACCACTCGCCCTTATCGTTTATCAAGTCAAATCCGTTTGGATGAAACCAGTACCCGATGGTAACCACTTGGAGGGAAAAATAAGCACAGTCGATGTGTAGTCAGAGTTACAACCACTGGGCATTGCCAAGATAAAGCCAATCAGAGTCTACCCTCGTTCTACAACAAACCATCATTTATCCAACTAACCAGCGGTAATTTTCTCGAAATCAATTCGAAAATGGTTGACTTATGGGACACTTGGTTACAATAGGACGGAACTACAGGAAATACTTTTAGAGCATCGATAGATGTTTTGACATTCACTTTAGGGAATGGGATGAACTTTAAAATTTTATTAAAAGCTCTGGATGATTTTGAGAACCATAGGATATGATCGCATAAAAAGAAGTTCTTTCCATTTAGACTGCTCCCCTTTGATGAAGCATCAAGCCTTTTCTCTTTTGCCATCCAACACAGATGGATGAGTTTGTGAGTCACTCTAGAACTAGACATATCAACCTATAGCACGTCTATATAGATGATTGTATATGTAGCTTTTAAACACACACTTTTTAGAGTTCCTGGATTTTCCCTACAATCTGTTGGATTAACAACTTCATAAGGGCTACAGAGATGATTTGTCTGGTGGTTCCCAAATATCCATTCCAGAGATTTAGCTTAAGAATCGTCTTAGCAACATAATCTCCCAATTTGCCCATCATAAGTTCCCTTATGCAACTGTCTAAACCCGGATAAATATTGTATCCCCATCGCCATACAGAACTCGCTCCATCAGGAAGTAGGAAATGGTAACTATATCTGCTCACGAAAGCGGAATCCATTGGATTGAATCTGGATACCCAGCTAGTGTAGCACGTCACCGGGAAATTGCTTTTCCATCGTGCACCGTGTCAGTTTGCTCGGGACGAATAACACGTGCGTTATTTTCTGATTAATGCATTCGTCATGGAGAACATCTGCACTCGAATGTATCCAAGGCATATGCAAAACTCTCCTTGAGTTATTTTCAATTTTTTTTTATTTTTACCCAAAATCAAAAGTCAGCATGAAAGTGAAACTTTTTGTTACTTTCGGTGTGGCAATTTGTATACAGATGTATATAGATACACGTAAGGCGACGAGACGACAAAAAGTGACCGGGCGGATGGACGGCCTCGTTGAGATGTTTTTCAACTTTCGATAACACTTTTTCTTTTCGCCTTCGATGTTCGATTATCAGTCGATTATTGTTGTTGTCATTTTCCCTTTTTCGTTTGTGTAGTCTACAAGGTACAAACCTACCCACGTTAACACTGCTAACATATGATTGCACGAGACCTTGGGCTAGTTTTTGAAGTTAACTCTTGTGTTTTTTTTTTTTGTCTCTTTTTTGTCATTTTACTCCCTCTTCAGTGTGTCGTTGATTAATGGACGAAATGTTGTCGTGACAGTTTGAACGGTTCTCGAGGAGCTGTGTGAGTTATGTTGGCGGGGCACTTATGAGTGCCCGCACTACGAGTCCATGTGTAAAAATGCTCCACTAATGACCAGTTTTTTGTTTTGTCCACTTTATTCGCTGGAATCGTCTTGTTTACCCACTACCCGAGATCAAGTTGAAGTAGGCATTCGTTTTGAAGTCATTAAAGGAGAAAGGCGATGTTAAGTACACGAGCGATAACTTTTTTCATCACCCGATCTTGGTCGCAATGAATAGTCCAAACATATACTTGACCAGTACTGTAGGTTGATGAAAATTCAAATGAGGCGCGCAATTTTACTTGCGGACTCCGCCCCAAGGGAATTCCTCAGGCGAAACAGCTTTATTTGGTATTTAATTAAGCCCCCGCTTTCCCAAATGGGGAATTTGATTAATTTTGTCTGAGAGTATCTATAAACTTTTCCTTTCTCTAGGTATCCCCAAAACTGGCTGAATTGAGTCATTTATTGGTATGTGTTGCACTGGCGAAGAAATCCACTGTCATCAGCCAACCGAATCACTGGTTCAACTGGTCTGACTATTGATTTTGCTGACCACTTTTTTTTCTGTAAAATTTCACTGAACTGTCAGGCACGCAGCAGCCCATTAGCTAATGATACCCTCAATGCAACACGAATATCATTGGGAGTCATAATTTTTTTTTTGGGGTAACATAAAGTGGTAACAGCTACTTTCATGCCATTTGCTTTAATCTAACGATCAATGCTGTGATGATCTTGCAGATGATCGTTATTTTGAAAATGAAAAAAAAAGTATCGAAGGCACGTTGTTTACATGAAGTTCGGTGTGAGATTTTCAGTGAAACTGAACGTAACGATCGTGCTGGTAGATGATCAATCAATTGCGGTTAACGAGTTGTTTAAGAGTGTACAATGCACATAGCACCGTCTGGTGAGTTCACGATAGTCGGTGTATGTTCGACATGAGACGTTTCCGATCATCACACCTGAAATGGAATCTAGATAATTGGATAGTGCCTATAGTCGGTTTTTGGAATCATTTCTAGTGTTATCGCTTTCAATAAATCACTTTGATTGGAGACTCCTTTTGGTTTCGTGTGATGAGGTTTCACCGAGTGCTTAAATTTGGCAGTAGGAGAGAAGCAATGGAGTCGAGTGTATATAGTCAGCTTTCGTTTTTAACATCACAAAAGGACACAAGCTATTTAGGGGGACGCAGTGATTAGTTTAAATTGCTTCCTAGAAAAAAAAAGGATGTAAGTGGCGATTTCTCTTTATCTGTTTACAATAATGTCAGATACAAGAGTTGATATAAAAATAAATTCTAAAACTTTGATTGATCACTGCTTAATACGCACACAAAACAATATGATTAAATCCGCAGTGGTACAAAATAAATATATCTGATCACTATGCAATATATACCGCGCTTCTGTGCAATGAAAGAGAAGGACTGATTCAAAACGAAAAACAAAAACGAATTATGAATAAAATGCTTTCGCAAGAGATTGCTAAACAAAATTGGGATGAACTCTACAATTTCACTGAAGTAAATGATTTTTACGAGAACTTTATACAAAAATTTAATAACACCGTTGACTTATCAACGGTAACAATCGAAAAAAAGAAAAGAAAAACTGAACATGCCTGGGTGACAATCGAAATACAAATTGCATTCACAGAAAGAGATAGGCTATACAGAAGATTCAAAAACAACAAAAGAAATCAGGACTACGAAAAAGAATACAAAAAATACCGAAATGAGTTAAACAAAAAAATTAACTACATCAAGACCAGATACTATAAAAGTAAATTCAGTGAAGCAAAAACTAATCCTAGAGAAACCTGGAAAATAGTAAACTCAATTCTTGGGAAAAAGATAAGCAATCTAGATGAAACACTACAAAAAAAACTTCGCAAACACTGGAAATCTGGGTGAACTTGTAAACATGTTTGCAACAAGACTTACCTCAGAAATAACCAACACAGTACATGAATGTGACATAACAACTTTTCATGGTCCAATAAACAGCTCGCAACATTCTATATTTATAGAAGAAGTTACCATGCGAGAAGTTGAAAATGTGCTAAGTTCACTGAACGAACAAAAATCTGGAGGAATAGATGGCATTAGACCTAAGGACTTAAAAAACAATGCCAGCAAACTATGCCTGGTTATAACTGAAATGGTAAGAAAGAGCCTCGAGCAGTTAATAGTTCCATCTTCGCTAAAGACATCAGTTGTGCGCCCAATAAACAAAGGTGGCAAAAAAAATGATATACTGAACTGCAGACCAATTTCCATTTTGCCAGCGATAGACAAAGTACTTGAAGAAATTGCCACGAGGAGGCTATATACTTATTTAGAAAAGTACAAACTACTAGAGGACCAATTTTGAATTGGTTTGAAAGCTATCTAAAAGGAAGCAAAATTCAGTGTAAAAATCGGCGAACATTACAGCGAACATGAGAACTCAATCTATGGAGTTCCACAATGATCAAAACTTACTTACTTACATACTTAAGTGGCGCTACAGTCCGGAATGAACCTGGGCCTCAACCAACATGCCTCTCCAATTAGCCCGGTCCTTAGCTAACTGCCTCCAGTTGCGCACTCCAAGTTGGTTGAGGTCGGTTTCAACTTGTGCGCGCCACTTAAGGCGAGGTCTTCCTCTACTGCGTCCGACGTCTGGCTGGGAATCAAAGACACTGCGAGTATTAGTGTCCATTCGTTCTACATGTCCTAGCCATCTTAAACGTCCAATGCGGGGTTTTTTGACCAGGGGCATGTCGCTGTACAGCTCGTATAGTTCTTGGTTGAATCTTCGTCTCCATAGCCCGTCAACGCCAACGTGACCGAAGATTTTCCGAAGAATTTTTCTCTCGAATCGACCAAGGATTTCTTCATCCGCTTTTGATAAGGTCCATGGTTCAGCGCCGTATTGCAGGACTGGGATGATCAGGATCTTATATAAGATCTCCTAAGTAGTTAGAGTGAGGGCTTTACTACTAAATTGCATTTTAGCCCGAAGAAACAGCGATTGGCAAGAGTAATTCTTCGTGTGATTTCTAACGAGATATTGTTGTCAGAGTTAATAGCGGAGCCGAGGTAGACAGAGTCCCGTACTACCTCAAAGTTATATCTGTCAATGGTGACAGCATATACTTTGTCTTACCCTCATTTACAGCTAAACCCATTTTGCCGCTTCCTTCTCTATACTAGCAAACGTGGCTATGACATCACGTTGAGTCCTACCAATGATGTCAATATTGTCGGCGTATGCTAGTAGTTGCACCGACTTTTGGAAAATTGTGCCTCTGGTGTTGGCTCAGGAGTTTTGCAGAATCCTCTCAAGAATCAAATTGAAGAAGTCACATGACAGTGCGTCGCCTTGCCTAAATCCTTTTTTGGTATCAAATGTGTCGGTGAGGTCGTTTCCGACCTTAATGGAACAGCGAGAATTCTCCATCGTCTTCCTACACAAACGGACGAGTTTGGGTGGTATACCAAAACTGGACATGGCTCTGTATAGTTCGTCTCTATAAATGCTGTCTTATGCGGCTTTGAAATCGATAAATAGGTGGTGGGTATCGATTTGGACTTCTTGTTTTTTTCCGGGATCTACCGAAGTGTGAAAATTTGATCGGTTGTGGACTTTTCTGACCTAAAACCACACTGATAAGGGCCGATCAGGTTGTTGGTAAACGGTTTCAGAATTTCAGATATTACGGCAGATTGGATAATGTAGGCGGAGTTAAGGAGACTTATGCCTCTATAGTTGGCGAAGTTCAGAGGATCTCCTTTCTGTGGATTCTGTCTACTGCAATATGTGAACGTTTGAAACCGTTTACCAAGAACCAGATCGGTCATTATCAGTGTGGTTTTAGGACAGGAAAGTCCACAAACAATGAAATTTGGCTTTTCCTATAGAAAAAAATCCAAGAATTCCGTTAACCACCACCTATTCATCGTTTCAAAGCTGACGTAGAGCCCTAGGTTTATTCTTGACTATAGCGAAAATTAACTAAGTAAATTCAACCACAGGGATTGTTAAAACGATCAAAACCGACGACAAGTTAAAAGCTTTTGTATCTCCTAAAAATAATGCACTAAACGTATAGTTTTCCGGAAAAATGTGGTACTGGGCAATGTCAAACATGAAGATTGGTCGGAATATTAGATGATTATAGGATCCATAATCAGATACAAAATAAAATGACTTATGCCCGTTTTCACAGTGCGAGCTTAAGTGTGGGTTTAACTAAGTGTAGGATCGAATGTAAACTTCATTTAAGAACATTTTATTTTTGCACTCAAAATTAAAGGGTGGTTTTACCAAGCCATGGATTGAGTGTCATTATGAATCATTTATAAAAAAAAATTGGCTGTTATTGAAAACGAGACTTCAAAGACAGATAAGTTTTATGCAAAGGAAAAAGCCGCTGCATGGTTGCAAGTAAAAAAATCGACTTTGCAGCCCCCTTTGACAAAGCTAACAACTTAGTGTTCGCCTGTTGAGTGGAGGGTTGCGTCAAGTTGAGTTGCGTTGGTTGCTGTTGAGTAGAAGGTTGCCAGTTCAATTCCAGCTAAAAGTATGTATACACCATCTTTCAAGTTCTGCGAACTGACTCCTCGAAGTTAGTTCGGACACCACCCATAGAGTGAGTCTCTCTCTTTCTTCCCCTTCTCAAACGCTCGTTTTGTGGTTAACTTTAAAGGGTATTCATAAAGCCCTTGAGTGCGCGTAAATTATATAAAAAAATAAAGTTTAAAAACGTGAGGTTCTCACCTGGGCCCTATTCCACAAAACTTTCATCAACTTTGCACTTTGCACTTGTCAAATTCCTTTTTTTGGCAAAGTAACAAGTGTTTCTGTTCCACAATATTCTTTGCAAATCTCATTTTGCACTAGCAAATTTTTGCAAAGTCTTTGCGCTCTCCTGCAAAGTGAGTGTGCAAAGTGTTTCACAAAGCATTTAATCATCTTTGCATTTCTGTCATAGCCCGTTTCACTTTGCATATACAAGTTGTTAGAATGAGCCGCAAAATAAAAATGGAAAAAAAAACTTGCAGTGTTGCAATTTATAAAAGACAAAAAAAAATATTAGTTGCTAGCTTCCAAAATAATAAAATAAATAAAATAGATAAACAGGCTGCCTGGGAGGATGTTTTAAAAAAAGCCCAATCCTTGCAACTGGCTTCGGCCCAAAAAACATGGACATATGCGAGGGACAGTTTGTTTGGGCTCTGGAAGAGTCGGACATTGGTAAGTAAAACAACTTATTTCCTACATATAGCAAATAATTATATTTGCATCATTTCTTTTTATTTGAATCTCTATTAATATCAATATTGTGCAGTGCTAATAAGTAACAAGCATCTTGTATATAACAACAATACATAACCACTCAACGAGACAACTCTTGCTGATAGAAGAACCGGTTTACGCACAATATAATTATTTGCTATGTTCAATTTCATTTAGATTTACCCATGAATTTAATTTTGTTAATTTTCAGACTAAAAAGGATAACGCCCGAAAAACTGGGTCCGGAGGTGGGAAGAACAGCGTTTTGGATGAAGCTGACTTGGCCATCCTCGATATTCTGGAATCAGACTCAGCTGTGGTAGATGGACTGAATTTGCCAGAAAGCTATGGAAATTCAGAAAATCTACCATCAGCTGAGTGTGATTCCATAATATCGATGACAAAGGAAAGACCTACCCATCCACCTCCAAACCCAAGGAAGAGGAAGAGCTCTACCAAGTTTCCATGTGACACATTGGATAGAGAGAAGAAATGTCGGCTGGAGCTTCTGGATGTTGAAGTTTACCACAGGAAACTTTAATGCCTGAAATTGGAGAGGGAGCTACAACATCCTGCCTCTGGCATAACACGGGAAATTGCAGCGGCAGAAACTGCAAATGCATCACAAACCCCGAGGAGTCTGTCGTTTGAGGAGTTTTAAGTTTTTTATGATTTATTAGTTTTATTTATTATTTTTTTATGTTAATTTTTTTATTACCAAATAAACAATAAGTGAATTACATATTTTTACGTCTTATATTGTTTATATTTTGAGATTTTTATCTAAAACCCCAAAAATGCCCTCAAAAGAAACAACGCTTTTGCAATTGCAATTTTATTTGAAAACAATACTATAACAGTCGGCATTAGGAAAAAGTATTGCAGCAGAGAAGTAAGCCTTTCCATTCCTTTTAACTTTTCTCTCTTCAAGTCTGCTCCTCTATCCCACATAATCGCAACAAATCGTTTGAAAAACCCAAAAATATTAGCAGCGCAAACCAACATACGCTCTAAGCCATCAAATGCAAGCAGAACTTATTTAAAATATAAGGCGTCCCTTTAGTCCATAAGGATTTTTTTTTTGCTATCAACTTGTAGTTCTGCCTACACAAAACCAACTCTCATCCAAGTCCCCGAACTTGTGTGCCGATTGTGCTTTCTATTTTGAACATTTAAAGCCAAATTTCCCTATTTCTATGACATTAAAAAATTACAGTATCCTCAAAGCTGCATAAATACAATTGGCGAATACGATTGAATCCACCTACCTTTTGTACTCGTATCTATCCATCCTTGGGTGTTCATAACCTAGGGAAAAATAACCAAAACAATGCTTACACATACCCATGTATCCACCCCAAGTCAACCAATCTGCACACACAAAATGTCATCAGTACCATGCGTCCCGGTTTATCTGGAAATTCCTTCGTCTGTAAGATTTCAGATACCAACGCAACGTGTATCCGTGACTCTCCGAAAGGTCTCAAGCCGTTAACCTGAGTGGGTGTGCTGCACACCTCAACCCATAAATGTCTTCAAATAAACTCTCATCTTCCGTTAGATACTTTTTTTTCATATACGGATACGCTCCACGTGAGCCAGGCTGGAATCCCAGATAATAAGGGCCTAACTTATTACTATCTGTATGGATCCTCTCTGACAAACCAATCCAAAACCAGGTTCAATTGATGTCTTCCAAACGCTACGAACAATACAACCAAAATGAAAACCATCACCGACCGGTAATATCATGATTGGATACTGCATAATCAATTCAATTATACGTCCTCCATGGCGATTGTTGCAGTGGTTAGAATTGTTTTCAAGGAATCTAAATACCTTATGCATTCCTGTCTCAGCCAAGACGTATGTGGATTCTGTGCGGATACATAAATGAAAGATTAGGCTTTGTCTATCTAATTGCATTTTGTAGGTTAAGCTGTGAATATGCCCAACGTTGGAGGGATTCAGATTGTTCGATGTTCAGCCTCCTCTCGCACAGTGACATACTCTTGCATTTGTATGCAGATCTTTCAAAGCGATAACGCTGAATGCATATCATTAACTCTGCTGTGATGCGCGATGTCAGTGACGACTTTGAATGTCAAAGATACTCTTACCACCCGTGAATCCATACAAACCTTGTTGGGTTCAGAAAATCCCATCCCATTCGTTTTTGAAAGCTACACAAAGAGAAAGATTCTTTTACCGTTTTATTTTTGCAATGAATGGAAGTGTTTTTGTTTCGCAATCCTGGCACCCACCATAGAATCGCGACAGATGCGCATCTCCCCATATCCTCAGTCAACCTCATCGCCCGAGATAAATTATTTGTAATTCTCCATTTAAGCAAATAGCTATCATCATTTATCATTTTGCCCGGTGCCATTGCCATGGTTTATGTATAGAATAATACCGTTAATTTATTGCAGTGCCTTTCATTAATTCAGAATATTTTTTTATGTTTTACTCATCTCTTTCATTTTGTATCTTCTCGTTGCAGGTATGACACGATACGTGATAACGAGGCTGCCTAATTACACCGCGAATCTGTAGAGAATGGACTTTAAGATTTGTATGTGTGGCTCAGGTAGCTATATATATAAAAAAAATAAAATTAGATATGTTTTCCTTTGTGAGATACTTTTTTTCGTATTCATGTCTTGATAGATAGTATGTGAATGGAATGAGAAGGAAAAACGCTTGAATTTCATATTTTTTTCCAGGTGGGATTTCCATTCATGGTTAAGACAAAAAACAGAAGTAGATACTCTTGGCATAATGAACTGTAAAATTTCGCCAAAGAATTGGAACACAGTAATTAGGGGTGGTGTAGTTCTGAACGGCTTTATGATGCTGCTTGTAATGAGATAATCTCTGTTTTAATGTGAAACGAAATGGCTGTGAATTAAAATGAATTTGTTAACAAGCTTTTGGAGTTGGGAACACCTGTCGCGAATAGCTAAATATGGAGTAGGGCATTTAGAATGACGTAGATAATTTTTGAAAAAGTTCTTACTAATACGGTAATGAGTGATTGCTTGCAGAGAATGTTACGTGGATAGGGTACCGCATCTAGAACATTTTGAAGAGTGTTAGAAAAGTTGGAGGAACTTCACTTTAGATAAGCCCGCAAAGACACAAAGAAATCATGTACGAACTTAAAGTCGACTTTAGTTAGGTCAATACCTCCAGTCAACTAATAAGGTGGCTCGAAAGGGGTCTAGCTTACTTACTAAGTGGCGATTCAGTCTGAAATGAACTTGGGCCAATCCAATTAGTTAATAGCTATGCACTTCAAGTTGGTTGTGCGCACCACTATGGTTAGGTATTCTCCTACTGCGTCCGACATTTGGGGAGGAATTTAAAACTTTGCGAGCCGGAGTATTGGTACCCAATCGCTCGCATCCCCTAGCCATCTTAAACTTCCAATGCGAATATTTTGATTACTAGGTTCTTGTCTCTGTACAGCTCGTTAAGTTCTTGGTTAAATCCTAGTTTCGACAGCCCTTCAACATTAAAGATAACGAAATTGTTTTTGCTAAAAACGACCATCCTTGATAGGGTACATGCATCGGCGCCATAGACGAAGGTTGGGATAATCAAGGTTATATGTAGTGGAATGCGTGAGGGCTTACCTTCTAAGGCCGAAGAAACAGCAGCGGTTCGCAAGAGTCCATTTTAGTCTGATTTCTCCCGAAATGTCATTGTCATAGTTAAAAGCGGAAGCAAGAAAGAAAAAGTCCATTAATTCCTCAAAGCTGAGGCTCTCAATGATGACGTTCTGTCCAATTCGTTGATGTTGTGCGTTCTTTCTGTTGCAACTTGGCCGGTTCTAATCTCCTGCGGTTTCCTTCTCTATATTAGGCGGGGACAAATTATGGCAATATTTTCAGCGGACGTGACCCTGGTCTTGGCTTGGGAGTTGCACAATCCTCTCAAGAATATAGTTAAAGAAGTCACACTACAATACATCACCTTGCCTATTTCTATTGGTTGTAACGAATGGATCGGTCAGGTCTTTCCGACCCAGATAGTTTAGCGAGATTACTCCATCATAGTCCTGAATAGATGGATCCTTATGGTTCGTCTATCACTGCGTTCATAACAAATCCGCATCCGAATAGTCGCTGTTTATGTTCACTATAACACGTTCCGTAGTAGATGTCACAGTTTTTAATCCTCTTTTTGCCCGGCCCATCCCGTCGTATTTCCTGGATGGCAGTAATGTCTGCTTTGTAGCAGTTTAGGACTTCCGCTAGTTGTTTGCCTGCACCTCTCCTGTTTAATTCTCAAATTCCAGGTGCACATACGAAGATCGTTGTCCTTTTTCCGTTTAGCAGGGTCGTCAACAATAAGATGAGTCCTTCAACAATAAGATCAGTCCATCGTAACAATGTTTTTTTTTCTATGGTTGGGTAGTTAACCCAACGCACAATCATTAACTTGGAGGGCCAGTTCCAATTTATTAGATACACGCGGCTATCAGTATCCACTACGGGATTGAGCGCTGCCGTTGACCTTTCGGTTCATCAGCCACCATCTCTCTTCAATGGGTCTGACCTACACTTAAAATTCCTAACTAACCTGTTGTCCGAATATGTCGAACCAGCTATCTAGCTTCGCCTGGGACAGCAGGTCGGGTATTCACTCCGTGCGTGACCATAGTGTTGCTGTTTTTCGTGTTGTTATCAATACTCGAACGTATCGTTTAGCAAGTCAAATCTGGTTGGATAAGACCAAAAGCCGATGGTTACCGCTTGGAGGTAAAAATAAGCACATTGGGTGTGTAGTCAGAGTTACAACCATACTGGACATTGCCAAGTTAAAACCAATCAGAATCTACCCTCGTTCTACAACTCCCAATCATTGCTGATGGTCACAAGAAACCTAGCGCCTGACTTTATGGCTTCTTGACTTCGTTGGCATTTTTGTTCGACATTCGATGGTGGTGGTATGGGGCCACTCGAGATTTTAAGGGATACTTGTTCTGCGAAATACTTGGCGGTCTCTTGCGATGGTAGTCTTTCGTCCTGGATTTTTGTTTTTTGTTATATCGGAATTTTTATTTTGACTGTAACAAGGTAGTGTTCCAATTCGATGTTCGGACCTCCAAAACAGTTGATGCTTGCCTCTTCTCTTTCGCGATATGATCGATTTTATTGAACGTTGGGTGTACTGGAGACCGAAGGATTTATGGATATCAAGATGAGAAAACCTTGACACTTTGTCAATTAGACAAAGTCCATTTACAGACGTGGGTTTGTGAACGCAAAATTTCCGACGCTATTGCTAATGAAATCCGCTCGTATTTCCTATCCTTAAATATCTCACATAAGGATTATAACATCGTACATTAGTTGTTTTTGTTTAATTTTGTAGTTTACCTAAGCAACGAACATCCTGTTTATCAGGCATCGCACCGTCGTTGGCCTTTCGTCACTCATTCGCCATAACCATTTAACGGAACTTTCTAACCCTTGAAATTACTATATGGCCTGTTGTACAAGGTGGCGCAAAAATAACCTTCCGATGTTTTTGGCTGTAATTTAAAAAAAAAATGAAAAACTTTGATTCTTCTTGTGGATTATTTTTATCTGGTCTTTTAATTTTTCTTATATCAAGTCGAGAATATGATGTCATGTAAATGGCCGCCGCCACAGTTGATTGTCATTTGAGCCCTTTTTATGGCATTTTCCATCACTTTGGCCAAAACTTCCGGCGATAGGTCCTCACATTCTTGACGGATATTGTCTTTAAGAGCTGCAAGAGTCTGAGGCTTGTTGACATAAACCCGCGACTTCAAAAATCCCCACAAAAAGAAGTCTGGCCAGTGCAAATCGCCAAAACGGGAGATTAGGCGCCCGGGAAATGCATCCTTCAGCATATCGGTTGTGGCACGTGCAGTGTGTGCCGTTGCACCGTCCTGTTGGAACCACATGTTTTCCAATCCCAATTCATCAAGTTGCGGCAAAAGAACTCGTTGATCATTGCTCTGTAGCGCTCACCATTCACAGTAACCGTTTGGCCCGCGACGTCTTCGCAGAAAAAAGGTCCGATGACTCCTCCAGCGAAAACAACACACCATACAGTGACTTTAAGCGGGTGTAAGGGCTCTTCATGGGTTACACGCGGATTTTCAGTGCCCCAGAAGCGTAAATTTTGCTTGTTTACGTACCCGCTATGATGAAAATGGGCCTCATCACTCATGATTATTTTTGATGAAAAATCATCTTCCTCTTGGTGGTGATTAAGGATGGCTTGAGCGTATGTTTGCAGCTAACAGCTGATGTACCGTCTGGACTTTTTACGGAAACATCTTCAAACTTGAACCAAAATTCGCTGTAAAGACCGTCGACTGATACCCATTTGCGTGGCACGTCGGCGTCGTCTGGTCGATGTCGACGGCGCTTCCATGACATCTTCGGCTACAGCAGCAATATTCTCTGCAGAACGGCTACTCCGGGGTCTGCCACGCCTGGCAGCATCTCGTGTTGTGCCAGTCTCTTCGAGGCGAGCGGCTAAACGTCGCAGTGTTTCACCAGTAGGCGTCGGACGACTAGGAAATCTGCGACGAAATTCACGTTGTGCCAAAGTCACCGACCGATTATTGCTCAAATAAATAGTCACCAATATTCCGCGTTCTGGAGCAGTGTAGCGTAACATTGTTTATTAACGTGTATTTCGCATGTGTTAACTACACAAATGTCAAAACAGAACTGACATTAGGGGCCAATCGCAAAATTTATAGCATTTTCTGATAGGAGGATTACTTTTGCGCCACCTTGTACTTATATGTCAGAGCAGCTCATGTAGGTTTTTCACTTCACTTGGAAATTGTTTTACTGCCTTTTGTTTGTTTTTTTGATTAGAGATCTTACCTTTAGCTAATTTTGGCTCGCGACTTGTCAGATCGTTTTTTTATATCCACCACCATTGCGACTCCAGTAGCAACTTCACGTCGCATATTATATTCCATTTGACTGGCTCCAAAATTGACCCCTGTGGGACTCCTCTATCAAGTTCCATCCTCTGTGTCGAAAAAGAGAGTTCTTTGTAAGAGTCTTTTGTAAGTCACTTGGGCACTCTCATATCTCTCATTATGTAGAGCACAGTCAAGTACGGTTTTCATTCCGCTTACCACCTCCTTCCAGATTGGTGATGCTTCGATTGACCCTGCAGTTAAAAAAGATTTTAACATGGCTTCTGCTTTAGCAAAAAAAAAAACACGGTATCTTGAATATTTTCTTAAACAGTTTACCAACTGTCTCATACAGCAAACAAATTCTACTACAAGCTTCACTTGACTCTCTAGATTCCCGTGCAATGGACATTCGTTCATACGCTTATTTATCAATGACCTCCTCTTTCTTCGGGGAATCCACAAATGGAATAAATATAGCAAAACGAACCAACTAACTCGATATCCTTAAATATGTGTTTGAACTCACATTGCTCTTTCCAAATCTCCCCTTAGGTAAATTGGTCAAATGATGCTTTAAACAATTCCCTCAATTTCAGGATAGAAAATACAACGTTCCTATGAATATCCTGTTGGCATAACATGTGTGTAACATAACATTGCTTTGTATCCCAATCCCATATGTAATCATAGATTTGTAAGATACTCACAGAGTACATTTATGAGTTTGGTCGTTTCGTAAGGTTGAGAGTACAGGTTGTCAACCTCCGTGTGCGTATAGTGAAAACATGGAAATTAATTTCTTACACTCAGCTAGAAGGGTCTTCACCTTGTTTACCTTGTCTGCAGCATGTGTTAAAGTGATTTCCATTCAAAAACAAAATCGAAACAGGACTTTTATTTGTATGTTGTATCTTCTCATCTTATCGAAAAGAGATAGAAATGAAAATATATCCATAACTCTGTCACATGCAGCCATACATATATGCATGATGAAATATCCTTTTTTTTCTTGGTTTTTCTTTATACTCTATAGGTATATTCGTTTTGGAACATAGTTTGTAACATAGAGAAATAATTGTATAGACAAAACGTAAATTATATTATGGATCGACTCAGAAACGGTAACTGAGTCGATTTATCCCTCTCTGTCTGTCCCTGTCCACCCGTTCGTCACCATACTTCAAGCAAAAGTGTTAAAAGTTTAAAAATCCCACGAATTTTGAGAAAAATTGTGTTTTGATCAAACCGTAAGGAATTTTGGAAAAGTTCCTAAACCACTAAGACAATTTGAAGGCGGTTTCTTAAAAAAAAACCGATTTTTGCATAAAATTTAAAGATTTTCGAACAAAGTTTCAATTGAAAGACTTCGATAATATTACTATGCATATGCACATTTCGTTTTCTTAAAAAAAAAATATGTATATACCCTATACCATAGCATATAACATATTGGCGTATATTTGTCTGTCAGAAAAATTGAAGCTCGAATGATGTAATTTAGTATTTATGAACGCTGTATGCCTTCAAAGTATGTGCACATTGAACATCGACCCACTGTCACTCCACTTTTTGTTTTTAGAAAATTGTCGTCAAAATTTTGTAGAAGCATACAAAATTTTGATAATCTATCTGAACAGTTTGTTGTGACAATGTAATATTCTATATTTCATTCCATTTTTAGGCACGCCCACTTTTTGTTGTATAAATTTGAAAGATGAGATGGGATAGGGTAATGAACGTTTCGCACAGCGAACTGGAGCCTTCTCATATGTTTTTGTTTTCGATTCTGGGCGAATGTTCAATTTTGTTTGGTCTGTATCTATTAAAAAAAAACGTTTTAGGTTATGTTTTATTCATACCAACTTGAAGATACTTTTTCGTCATTTTGTCATGTAATTATGGAAATTACGTTTGACAACAGCGTTTATACCTAGCCGTTTCATTCCCATATGCAGACGAAAAAACTCACAGGAGATGCAAACGAATTGCCATGACGGGAATAAGGCATGCCACCCAAAGGACTCAGAGTTAAAATGCAAAATAAAAGGGAACAACTTCATTTTTTTTTGTAGGATTTGGGAATTTAACATTTTTATTTGTTTTTGTTATTTTGCATCTGGGCTAGCATTGAAAACAGAACGAATGTAGGTACAATTAAATTACCATTTCCTAAAAGACTATTTGTTAGGTAAGTGCGCACCTAGATACGCTATACTTCTGCTTTAAAGTTGGGGGAGTATAATATAATTCAACGACAACAGTCTTATTCGATAATCGGCCTCAATAAGAACAAACAAATTTTAAATATAAAAGAAGGTAAGATGAGTCTAACAGAGGGTTCACTGACGAGTCGTTATTGCTATGAACTGCATTGTCAGCAGGCTGCAAACAATTGTGCCTCTCCAGCTCTCCTTTTACAGTGATGTGACATAATAATTCGTGTAATAACAATTCTCATCATAAGACTATCTCTACTCAGCCGTTCGGATTCGTGCTCAAAACTTAACACGATATGGCTCTGAGTCCTTATGACCAAATTGCGTAGGAAGTATGTATTTTTTTAAATAATTAGAATAAAAACCTCAAACACAATGCCCCAAACACGACATTCACATTCTCTTGGGAGACTATAATACCAAAATTGGGAGAGAGGACGTCTTTGGTAGGACGATCGGAAGGCATAGCTTACACGAGATCACCTACGGCTACGGACTCATTCTAATAGCGGGAAAAAACATTGTGGTGAGCAGCACACGATTTCCACGTTTCGACATCCATAAAGGGACATGGCCGTCACCAGATGGTCGAGCATGCAACCAAATCGATTGATCGAAGACACTCCTCTAGTATTCTGAGTGTCTATACGTTCCGAGGAGCCAACATCGCCTCAAATCACCATCTAGTTGGTGTGAAACTTCGAGTGCGGATATCAAGGGAAGCTCTGAGTGTCCATACATTCCGAGGAGCCAACATCGACTCGGATCACTATCTAGTTGGTGTGAAACTTTGAGTGCGGATATCAAAGGAAGTTCTTAGCCGAACATCAGCCACGCAGAGGAAATTCAATGTTGGATGACTTCAATCGGAAGAGACTGCTACAGCCTATGCCTATCGCGTCCCTTAAGCTTGCGAGAAATCCCACGACTGTTGTTATGAACCCAGAAGATCAATGGCAGCTATGTCAGCAAGCCATAAGAAACGCTGCGTCAGAAGTTTTAGGCTTCTCACAATCACCTCCGAAAACCCCTGGTTCGACTCCGTATGTGCTCAGGCAAACAAATCCAAGTATACAGGACGTGGCTCCGGAAGATAACTAGAGCGTCATATAATATGTTCGTTGAGAGAAGGAGGGATGAGAAACGCTGAAGTGGAGGAGTTGCTTTAGCAGGAAAGAGGTGCGAAACTTCAGGAGAAGAACTTTAGGATTCATAACCCTTGCTGGGCCCTGCAAAGACAAGTATGGAAATACTGTATCCACTAATCAATGCTAGCCATCTGGAGAGACTATTTTAAACAGTTGTAGAATGGCGATGACAGCCAAGATCCCGCCAATCATTGACCTTGACCAAGATGAAAACCAAGATTTTCATCCGCCTGACAAAAATGACGTCAAAGTAGCCATCACCAGACTAAAAACGAACAAATTAGCTGGAGCTACAAGCGGAACTTTTTCAACACGCTGGAGATGACCGGCTTAGAAGCATACACCAACTAATCTGCAACATATGGTCGGAGGGAAAAAATGCCCGACGATTGGAATCTCGGTACCATCTGCCCGATCCACAAAAAAAGGATATCGCCTACTATACACCAACTATAATCCTTTTAAACATCGCCTGTAAGATCTTGTCCAGCGTGTTATGTGAACGTCTTAAGCTGTTTGCTGACGATCTAATAGGTCCTTACCAAAGCAGCTTTAGACCTGGAAAATCTACGACCCACCAAATCTTCATCCTGGAGAAAACCCAAGAATTTAACATTAAATACCCGCCACCTGTAGGGATGCACTATATCGTACCATGTCCAGCTTTGGAATCCCTGCTAAACTGATTTGACTTTGGAGAATGCTCGTTGTTCTGTCAAAATTGGTAGGGATTGCACCGAAACCTTCGACACCATCAGAGGGTTAAGGCAAGGAGACGCACTGTCGTGCAGCTATTTCAACATTGTACTTGGAAAGGTAGAACGCAACACCCAGGCCAGTACATCAGGCACTATCCTTAATAAATCAACACAATTACTTGGGTTTGCTGACGAAATTGATGTGATAGAAAGAACAAAGCGAGCAGTAACAGGTGCTTTCACTACATTGGAGTCAGCAGTAAGCGGTATGGGGTTGGTTATAAATGAGGACAAGACGACACTTCGTCTAGGGACGAAAGTATATGCTTTCATTAGCAAAGTCCATCCTCACCACCGACTTGGTCAGAACGTGACACTGACACTTGATAGGTATAACTTTGAGGTAGTTAGTGAATTTGTCTACCTTGGCACTGCTGTAAATACGGAAATGAGAAATAAAGCCCTATGGAGAAGAGACAAGGAGACGCTATACAAAAAACTCATCATCCCGGTCCTGATATATGGTGTAAAAGCATGGACTCTCATTCAGCTCCCTTGCTGTACTCGAGAGAAAAGTCCTACGAACGATTTATAGTCCACGTTCACTCAGAGAAAAAAGCACGTAAAATCATTAAAAACAACTTTAAATCAAAGTAAAATCAATATGATTTGGCTCTAAAGTTGAAAATCGTCAAATCAAAGTCATGCCAATTTAAAAAAGCAGCATATCTAAAATTCGACATACTTTAAATTTAAATCAAGTCAACTTTGAAATAAAGTGGTAACATAATGAATTTCAAAATGTTTTTCATAACCTTTTCATATTCCAACGTTAATTTAATCGAACTTGATGTTTAAAGAAAACAGGTATCAGCATTATTTCAACTAACACCACAGTTTAAATTAAATTTTAACCAACGTTGAAGTAAAGTGGAATATATTATGTTCAAACATTGTAAGAATTAGTTTTTAAACGGATCAGCCTTTAGTTTGAATATTGTAAGCATTTAAATCAAATATAAGTTCACATTAAATGGATGTAGAAAACATTTAGAATCAAATATTTTGTATATTTGAACGAAGTACAAATACTGATACATTTAATTACGTTTTCAACGTCAAATTAATGTAGTTAGTTCTGTATTGTAAACACTTTTTACATTATTTTTCAAAAGAATACGCGTTTAGGTTAAATGTTTTGACAGTTCAAATCAAATGCCTTTCAGTATTGACTTTAATTAGAAGTCATTTGGAATTAAACACGTTTTGCATTGAAATTAAAGTAATAATATAATACATTTAGTTTAGTTTCACGAATTATTTCTAATACATCCCGAATTAAAAGTAATTTGGATTGTCCTATAATTTATGAATTGCGCCATTAAATAAATGTGAAAACACGTTTATTGAAATCACGATCCATATTGAATTGCAATAAGTGCCTTAAAACAATTTTGTACTAAATAAAATGTGTTTCAAATGCGATGATGTTTCTATATATTACCACAATTAGTTTCTTTATTTTCATTTCGATCGATACCTGTAATGAAAATTTAAAAAAAATAAAAGAGACACAAAAACAACGTTTTTTTGCAACATACAATGTCTTTTTTTTATTGTTTGAGTTTTAAAAAGTTACAAATATTTATTTCGTACAAAAGTTTTTCCATTATTTATTTGATATAAGTGAAGCGGAGGGCTTGTAAAGAACGTAATATTTTTAAAAAGTAGATTACCAAATTTTTCTCCAACTTCATATGCTTGAAAATGTTTTTTAAACAATTTAATTTTTATTTCATAGCAACAAATTAAGAATTTGTTATTATTGAAAAGCAAATCAATTATTTTGAATAATTTTATGAAGAATCAGCAACAGCTAAGTAATAATTTTTTTTGTAAACAATACCCTCATACGTCACGCAATCCGAAGCTTTGATATTTGCTAAATTTATGTCAAGGGAAACTAGTTCTGGATAATAATCCTTGCTTGACAAATCCTCGCTTTTGTAATGACTTTCGCAAATGTCGGATTTTATCCCTTCTTTGTATTTTGTTAAAAAATAAGAAAATTGTAGTGAGGCCTTAATTGCAAGCGAATGAGGTGCATTTACCCTAGATGTAATGTTATTTAAGTAAGCTTTTCCCTCCTTGTGTTTGGCTTCAAATCGCATCACCCATACATATTTTAAGGATCCACACTTTTTAATTGCTGTAGGGTAATGTAACAAAAAGTGGTGCTTGGGTTTCAGTGTTGGCCCATATAGCCTTACATATTGGGAATAGTGTTCTGCTATTAATTCTTTTAATTTTGATAATTCCTCCTCGCAATAGTGAGTTTTAAATAAAAAATTTGTATTAGTTTTGTCAATAATCTCCAATGTGGGTTTTTCGTATCAATCAGATCGCCAATCATTAGTGGCAAGAAATGAGGAAAGGATAAGGCCTCACTAGCAGTCATTTTTAAATTATAACATTTCAATCTTTTCATATCAATCGGACAGGAAAAATTCCCTATTTTTGTTTCTCCGTAATGAAAAAGTTGCTTTCTGCTATTCAAAATTTCTAGAGAAGTCACATCCTCTTCAATTAAACCCATCAATACATTGCATATATCATACACAGCAACCCCTTCGAGAACATCGTGCATTAAATCGAAATAAAAGTTCTGACTGACATGAAAGCTCCCTAAACTATTAAAAACACAATTGCTTCTGATGCCTGTTTCTAAGAAGTCATTTAGCAAAAGATCATTTTCATATTTTTCTTGTGTCCTTAACTGCAACTTAAATTCTGTGTTATCGGCTTTCATTTCAGGACGTGTCCTAGTACAAGCACGACAAAATCGTTTTGCAGTAAAGGACTTAACAAACCCGAAAAGGCTATTAAGACCTAAATTGTCACCTACAATTATTCCCAATACGAAATGCACCCGAAATTTACCTTGCTCGGTTTGTATTTCTATCCCGTTTTCTAAACACTGTAATGCTTCAATCAAGTGATGGAAGGCTATTTCATTTCCACACTTACTTAAATTATTTGATGAAATAAAAGTCGCATTGAATAGAAAATCTAATTTAGATAGCAAATACTGTGGAAGTGTTGAAAATGTGTAATAACCCGCACATATTGAAGATGTGTGCGTTCCAAGGGGATTATTTATTTGAAAATCGTCAAAATATAAGTTATAGGTATGATATTATTATATTAGATTGAAACATTTGTTTTTTTTTGTTTAAATATTTCACCATTAATGAAGTTTTTTATTTTATCCTGATTTGAATACCTTTCTTGATTTTTTAAAGTCATTTCCAAAACCCCTGGTAATTCAAAGAGTGATTGAAATTGAAACTGAAGCGACATCATATAGATACTAATGGGCTTAGCTTGAAAAAAAGGGTTTCCCTTAACTATTTTTTCAGATATTTTATTTTCTATAAGAAACGATTTTGGTGCCTCAAATATTTTCAATGCACTTAATGTTTTAAACATTTTGTGTTCAGTTTTCAGTTCTTCATATGGATCATTGCAAAAAGATAGTAAACTTTCTAACTCATTAATAATTTCGTTAGGAATTCTCCCTAAAGTAATTAGTTTAATTGAACTACTTATAGCTGATAGAAAGCTTGAAATCATTTTCTGAATTTCAAGAACCTCTTTACGATGCATAAAAGTCCTTGCATAAAGCTTTAGGGATAAAGTTAAAGCCTTACTTCGTAACTCATTAATGCTTTCGGCAATGGAATAACTGCTAGCGATTTCGATATCGTCCATTGTCTGGTTTGAAACTATAGGTACATTGTAGGTTGATTGAGGCTGATTTGATACGACTTGACTTGAATTTTCGTTTTGTACGACTTTATGTAAATTTTCTAAATGCCGACGGAAATTTTTTTAATTTGAAAATTTTTGATAACAGTTATTTTGTTTACATTGTAAATAGCTATTTTGGTTAATTAAATGGTCGTATTTAAGGTGACGTATGAGGTTATCTGAATTAGACATTTTTTAGACATTTAAAGCATATATACATGATTTACTCGAATTTACTGTTGCTAATTACAAGACTTATTTTTGCGAACTTAAAAAACTCAAAAGTGATGTTACGCTACTCGATTTGAAATCAAACTTGCTATTAATTTCGAAAAAATATTTTTGCAAGAACAACCAACACGGCTGACATGCCAAAGGGTATTGTAACGAAAGGACTTGAAAAGTTTTAAAACAAATATCAAGGGCTTCTATAAAGCTATCAAATTTATACAAAATTTTGTCTAAATAAACATAATATTCTTCAAGATGATAATCATCTTGTCCAACACAAATAATAAATGGTTGGATTGTTAAACCAATATTATAGTATGTATTTACCAATTCGACAATCTTTTCAAAATAATTATCGATTGATGGAAGTCTCAAAACAAAGCTCTCCTGAGCATCAGCTATTGTGACCTTGCGTTTGTTGCTTCCGCTTTTATCCTTAAATCTTGCCTTTGAATTTATAGATATTGTATCGTCATCGATTCCATGCTAAAATTATTGTTTAACATAAAACATAGATTTCTATACAAAGAAAAGTTTTCACTTACCTGTATCTTTCTCCACATAAAAAGTTTTTCGCGGAATTCAGCGCGCAATCCAATGTCGCTTATAATATCGATAATGTCTTCCTTTGACAAATACTTCAGGGACCGAAATGTTTTATTTTTTTCTAAATTGAACACCAAAGCAAAATAATTACATCCTAATAGACTAGTAATTTACTTACCTTTAAAAACTGCAGATAAATTTTCCAAATCAAACTCTTTCAGTAAATTGTTCAGTTTAATGGCGTCGTCATCATCATCCCTTGAAAAAAGGACGCTTAAAATCTGTCCGCTTTCATCAACAAATTGCATATCGTTGCGTAATATGTTATTGATGCTCATCATGTCTTCCGAATTCGACACCATATTTTAGCATTTATTATAAAGGAACTCACTATTTACACTGCACACACGTCTTCTTGAATCCTACACGCAAATGGTAGAAGTATAAATACGAACATATTGCAATTGCAAACCCGAGACGGGACAGAAGGCAGATGTTCTTCTTTGCAGTTTGAACTTAATGAGTTGACACTTTGTTGTTATGGGTTTTCAGTTTGAAGCAAAGTGAATTTTCACGTTTCCACTTTGATTTAAAGTGAAAACGTAATGAGATGTCTTTTTCATCGAAGTACGAGTTAAAATCAAAGTGAAAAAGTAATTGAATCATTATGGAAGTATTTTTTTTTTGTATGAAGTTCACCTTAAAAAGATTTATTGTTGCCACTTTTTGTTTATTTGTACGTTAGTCTTAAGCAAAAAAAAACTTGACCTTTATAAATGCATTCAAATATACTTGTTAGTTTGGAAATTACTGATATGCGAGGCTTTCTAAAACATACGCTGGTCAAGATTTATTTGCTTGCTGCTTAAAAGTTTAATGCGCAAATGCTATATAAATATGAAACTAAAAAATATATTTTCGACCATAATCTCCCAAGATTATTTCGACGTCATTCATTACATAAGCAAATAATCTCACATGATTTAAAAATTCAAACGTGTAGGTGCTTACTGAAAATTTCACATTGTATACAATTATTTTAAAAAAAAATTATACTTGGGCTTTTTAAGTTTGGTTGTTAAATCTTAAATTTTTGAGAAAAAGTTAGGGGATAATACGAGACTGTTTTATTATCGACTAATGCCTTATACTTTTTTCATTCCTACTAAGAAAATAAATATGTGATTGTATATTTGAATATGTACATATAACTCAAAATTACCACAGTCTGGTCAGATTTCTGATTTAAATAGAACTTTCTATTCAAATAGAGGAATTCACAACGCACGGTAATAATAATCATATTTAGTGTCCCACTGTCGTCAACTACAAAAGCTAAAAAATGCTAAAAAAAATAAGATTGCTTTACCGATTTTTCTACTTAAATCAAAGTGATTTTAGTTAAATTCCAATACGATTTATCAAAAATGAAACAACGTAGATATTAATGCGATTCTATTTAAATTTACGATGTTGTTTTTCTCTGGGTGTTGACCAAGCAAACAATGTTAAGCGAAAAAGATACAACAACGAGCTATACGTGCTGAATAGCGACACAAGCCTAGTTAAAAAAAAACCGTATCCAGCGGTTAACATGGTTGAGCGTTGAGCCATTTACAAAGGATGAACATTAATGCTCCGGCTCGTAAAGTCTTCGACGCCATACCAGAGCGAAGGAGACACCAAGGAGCCCAGGTAGAAAGAGACCTCCAAATGCTTGGAGTGCCAAATTGGAGACGACAGGCTAGGGATCGAGCCGGCTGGAGGGGCATATTAAGTAAGGCCCAAGAGCACCACGCTTTGTAGCGCCATCTAAAGTAAAAGTAAGTAAAGATGAAAAACCTTAGCGCTAGTATACCGACTGGATTTTGCACAAACTTCTTAGATCCATCCTCCATTAATGATTCCAAGAAAAAAGCTAGTCTTTAGACTTTCATGAGCTTATTTCACTCGATTAGCAGAGTCTGACAACTTTTGTTTTTTAAGAAGTTCTGTTTCAACATATCAATTTTTACAAGATGGTACGTACAGCGTGGCCCATAAGGTATGGCCCTTTTAGGAACAACAAACAATTTTACAAACGGCGTCGAAGATCAATTCGGGGCATTAGTACCGCTGATTATTGCTTTCAACTGTCGCTTCTCTTGTCGTGATCTAACAAATAGTACCCGATGAATTAATTGCCACCGAAAGCTTACCTCGACTCATTCATACTCGGCACAACATTGTTTGGACCACCATTTGTGCAAAAGGTATACATAAATAATTGCACAAATAAAAGTCCCTGTTAAAAATTAGTGTTGTACTTAACAAAATCTATCTATCTATGAAAATCTATCCAAATATCCTAACAGTATTCGAGTATTGTGGTCTTTAGAGGAGAAGCAGCGGTCCTGGTGTTGAATATTTTTTGGCTCTAAAAAAAGACATCCTGATTTAACAATATGAGTTACATTGGCCGTGTTCCCCAGTTAACTTTGACGGTGCACTGTTCTCATTGGTCAATCGACCATGTCACGTGACTAAAAATGCTCGATTGACCAATGAGAATAGTGCATCCGCATCGGCAAAGTTAACTTTGTAAAACTAAAACCCGGAACACGGCCATTGTGTTACCATGATAGTTAGGCTAGATAAGGCAAAGCTTCCATTTCAAATAATATGAAGGTCCACTGAGATACCACATGGGTCGCAGTTATTTTTTAATTTATTTCGCATATTATCAACACAGCCGAGCTTACTAAGAAGCGAATGAAAAGACGGATTTTTTTGTTAGCCAGGTTGCTTGGATTCTCAAAAGAGAGGCTCCGAGGTAGAGTCTTCGTCTATTCAAAAGCGCTGATTATAAATACAGGAAATGAAAGATGTCGTCTTTTTCTAATTCGTCGAAACAGCTTTTGCCTTCAGTTGTGCACTTCACTCATTGTTAAGACTTTTTCTCCTTCAAAAAGGCAGATTCTTCGGTCTATATCTATGTTTTAGTCATCTTTCACGCTCTCACGCTATAAAGTAGGAATAGGATGATTGCTTATGTGAACGATGCCGAGCTAGCATTTGGCTATTATATTCTTCTCTAGCTCAGATTCTCGATAGATAAGGCTCCTAAGTGAAGCCTTCTTCTATTGAAAAGCACTTAACAAAAAATGCTTTGTTATCCTAAATGAATAGCAGTTGGTAGTCTTATTGCGGACGAGGTCTCGATGTCAATTTTTTTTCCGAGGATAGGTAGAAAACTTTCATATACACTACACTAAGGGTCAGATTCTTACTGACTAAAAAAACCTCCCTTCGATATAAATTGTTAGTTACATCAACTTAAAAAAAATCTTATCAAGCTTTCCATTGAAAGTTCTTCCATGTTAAGCAATTTAGGCGCATTTATTCCTTATCTAGCCAAGTCCAAAGTTTTCGTTCTTTGTGGTCGGCCAAATAAGTTGCTATCATCCAAAATTTATAGGACAGTCTTGTTGATATTTCGAATTATTTGGTTTCTATGCTTTCGCGTGAAACTTCTAGTTTCAGCTTTGATTTTAGGAATTCCGAGATCTCTATGGATATCGTCTTTCTAGTATACTAGGGTTCTTGGTCAATTTCTCTAAGGACTTTATTTTGAAAAGTCTGTAAAATATTGGTATAACTCCAAAGATGTATACCGTTGGCCGACACTTGTCGAGTTAAATGTCGTAGGGCTAGTAAATGGATATCATAGTTTGAGAGGCTCTTGGATCAATATTTCTACCAAAATCGTAGTACTTGAAGATAAATAATTTACAAATTCCTGCTTATTCGTCAAAAAGTGACTTTTTACGCCGTTTACATCCTACCAATTGAGTGATGGTCTTGTGTCATGAGGTGTTCAAAGTCATATCTTACTACGTTGTGCAACTCAACAATTTCCGAGGAAAGGATTTTCTGGGCCATTAACAGCTTCTCTCCGTTTAAGTCTCCGGGAGCTGATGGCATACTGCCAGTTATGCTACAGAGAACGCGAGACCTAACAGTGCCATGGCTGGCGACAATTTGTAGAAGCTGCCTAATACTTAACCACGTACCTTACTCATGGAGACGCGCTCGAAGGGTATTTATACCGAAGGTAGGCAAACGCGGCCACGAGACCGCGAAGGACTTCAGACCAAACAGTCTAACCTCCTTTGTACTAAAAACCCTGGAGTGCGTTCTAGACATCCATATGCGAAGTTTTGTAGAAGAATCTTCGCTATCCAAATCACAGCACGCCTACCTCAAGAGCAGATCAACGGAAAAAGCTCTCGACGAGGCAGGCAGAAAAATCCTAACACTATAAGGAATACACTCTAGCCTCCTTCTTAGATAAAGTGGGAGCTATACACAATGTCCTCACTGGAGCTATTCTTGAATCTCTGCTCGAGCTGGGTATAGAGGAATCTATTAGCCAATAGATAGTCTCTATGCTCCGAACAAGTATTATCCAGGCAACGCTGGGAAATGGCCACTTAATCAAATTTTCCCATAGAGGAACGCCTCAGGGTGGCGTCACCTCTCCTCTACCCACGCTTATGGTTATGAACAAAATTCTAGTTAAATAAGACGAGGAACCGGTCAAAGAGTTCGCGTATGACGTGGTGATACTAGTGACAGGAAAATTCCCCTCCGTGATAAGTGAAATCATGGGGGCTGCACTAGACAAGGTTAGCACCTGGGCTGCAAGTTGTGGAATCGCTCAGCGTAAACCCGAGCAAAACGGAATTGGTGCTATTTACCACCAAAACCAAAATACCCGACTTCACCCTCCCCCACCCACTCGCACTATCTTCCAGGGCTAGGTATTTGGGTATAATTGATTGACCCAAAACTTTACTGGAAACACAACATCGAACATAGAGTAAGGAAGGCGTGTGTTGCCTTCTATGCTTGTAGCAAAACCTTTGGAAAGAAGTGGGGGCTTCAACCAAAGATGACCTTGTAGATGTAAACAGCAGTGGTACGTCCAATGCTCACATACGGCTCAATAGTATGGTGGCCCGCATTGATACAACCTCACCAAACGAAAAAGGCTGTAAAGAACAGCCAGTATAATCACCACGGGCGCACTGAGGTCGACTCCAACGAATGCCCTTACTGTGCTATTGCATCTCTTGCCTCTCGACCTACACATTACAGATACCGCTTTATGCAGCTCAGTAAGACTCAAGGAGTCAGGATGCTGGAATGCAAGGCCGTATGGCCAAAGTAATATCCTGGACTCGTTATCAAACGGCATGGTCACGTTTCCAACAGACTACATAACACCTATACTAAGCTTCAAGAAAGGCTTCCACGTAGGATTTCCTACCACAGCTCAGTGGAACAGAATCGAAGTAGTAAGAGATTACGACACGGTCGTCAACACCGACGGATCTAAGATGAACTGTGATGTGGGGTCCGGTGTCTACTCAGACTCACTGAAAATATCAGTATCATACCGCCTACCGGACTTTGCCAGCGTATTCCAGGCGGAACTACTGGCTATCCGAGAGGCTTGCACGCTTCTGGGGCGTGACACTACGGAAAACCAAAATATAGCTATTCTCATAGATAGCCAAGCGGCTATAAAGGTTGATGGCCTTTATAGCCGCTTGGCTACCATATCCTCCGAACTGGTACAGGAATGCTGGAACGAATTCGCCCACCTTGGCGAACACTTCAGGGTCACACTTCTTTGGGTTCCAAGGCACAGTGACATTGAAGGAAACGAGCGTGCAGACGAGCTGGCCAGGCAAGGCTCAGCTCTTCACGGCTCACTTGCGGCAAGGATCCATATCCCGCTAAGTGCGGTTAAGGGACAAATACACTCATACTTCCTGAAATAGGCCGACTCCAAATGGAGAAGGTTAACAAATTGCTTCATATCGAGGACTATATGGCCCTCCTACGACAAAAACAGAACAAACGTTCTACTAAATGGAATACGCCCAGATATCGGCGATTGGCACGGGGCACTGTCCACTTAGAGACCGGTGAAACTAGGGATCCCATACAACCCTCAATGAAAGAGAAACCCTCTCCCATTTTATCAGCAAATGTCCGGCACTAGCAAGAGCCAAAGTACGTGCGTTTGCGACATTTCGGGTAAAGGGATACAAGATCTTATCCGTTTTCTAAACCTCACAGGCTGGATCTAGATACCGACTGTATCACATCCACACCAACAATCATAACAAAGGGCACACGAGGCGTGGTAACAAAAAGGCACATAAGTGCTACTTGGGTTCATGCCGAACCGCCACTTCTACCTACCTATAGTCCGTACCAAATCAGTTGGCCAACGGTCGAATTCGCAGAGAGAGGATTTAAGAGAAATTTAAGATATTTTATAATAAATTTTAAGAGACCTGCGCAGTAGAATGGCCAACTGGTTTGGTTTGCACTAGTTTGCCAACGGTCGAATGCGCAGCGAGAGGATTTAAGAGAAATTTAAGATATTGTAAAATAAATTTTAAGAGACCTGCGCAGTAGAATGGCCAACTGATTTGGTACGGACTATACCTAAGAACTACATAAAATGAAGATGTTTAGTTCCTGACGAATACTACGCCACCATGGCAAGGTTTTCGATAGACCGCGCATTCTCTTGGCGCACTCGAATTGCCTCGATCATCCAGTGAACCACTTTTCCTAATTTCTCTTTAGTTCGCCCAATAGTATACGTGGAAGGATGTTTACTCCAATCGAGTTTCACGTACAGAATTTGAATTTTCATTAAAAAAAAAACGTAGATTCATCCTTGAACTGTGTACTTTATGGTAACATGGCGACTATGTCAAAACACAGTGACAGCGGAATGACAGCAACAAATTTCAACTTTCAAAACTACTGAGTGACCCTCAAGTTAAAAAAAAAAAATACCATAGATGAAATAGACATTGAAAGAATATTAATTGTTAAGGACAACCTATTAAATTTTGGGTTGAGAACGTTTAGAAACAGGACAAAGTTCGAGTAGCTACTCCCTCTTGCACTTCGTAATGGAATGTGTTAATAGCAAGAGTGCACAAGTTGCCCTTTCACCAACCTACTTGTGTGTCCTACATATAAACCAAAATTGATAAATAAGGGCAAAACAATCTGACAAGTAATAATCGATTTACTTATGTCGGGACGAAAATCTAAATAATTGCTTTATCTAGTTGATTGTCAAGAGTATTTGAAGGTTAACTTTAACACGCAACACCACTTAGTTGTCTGGTTCATAATCCTTTCGAACTTCTTGAAATGTTTTATATCTCCCTAGGCTCACCTGGATTGCCTGCTTATTACGTCCTATATACAAATATATGCAGTCGCCCCTATAATATTCATAGCCTATCCCTAAAACGGACAGTATACTCAACTTTTCAGAGGCCAAAAAGCTTCAGATTCCATAAAATTTATTTATGAATCCAAATTTTTTTTTTGATTGAATTAATCTAATCCACACACAGTGCAGGTCCTTGCGACTGGATCTTTTTTATTTTAAACCTATTCCATGAAAGGTAACTTCCAAAAAAAGAAGAACACAAAAAGTTTGTAGCTATGCTTCCAAAAACTTGAAAAGTTGTCGGAACATCCTATTCAGATGCAGTTAATTCCTCAATATCCTGCATAAGATAAAGTAATATCTCAAAGTGCAGTCGTTGCAGGAGTGAATGTTTTATGAACAATACTTATACAGCCACTCACTTCATCACTAGGTTCGTCCTCGTACAAAATGTTCTCCAGAATTTATTTAAGTTCGAAAGGATAATGCAGATGAATGACCCAAATACGAGGATAATCTGTGTACTACAGTTCTCCTATACGTAAGAGGATTTTGTATTCCGAAAAAGGAAATTTATTTACAGATATTTTAATTATAGTACGGGGTGTTATTTAAGTTTTTTTTAACTTTTCGACTTTTTACCATGCAATGGGATTTTTTTTTGCTGGCCCAAATATGGTTCACGGTGTAAACGTAGCCTATGTGTTGATGTGGTAGATTCCCTGTGCCAAAGGGGTAAATTGGTTTTGACATTAAGTTTGTAACATAGAAAAATAATTTCGATAAATGGACCTCAACGTATATGGATCGATTCAGAATCGCTAGTTTTTTTTTTTTTAAATATTGTTGGAAGGACTATTCAACTCTTCTTGTTTTTGAATTGTGTGACGGTTGCCAAATTAATTTGAAAAATATTTTAAAGGTTGCTTCCAAAATTGCACATTGAGAGAGAATGGATCTAGCTTTTGGAAAATGTCTGAATGTCTGGTGAGAGGGCAAAAACTGTCCCGGCCGATGATTTAAGCGTGACGAGCTCTTCTCTCTAGCATCAAGGATGCCAACGTGACCTACTAAGACTCACAAAAATGAACCCTGTTTCACTTTCTTTTAGATTCGATCACGTAATTTCATGCTCGAAACTATTTGGCAACTCTCTCTTGAGAAAGAATTTCACAATTATGAGATTTTATATTTGAGACAACACTAAAACGTGGATAAATGCACCTATAGTCCGTACCAAATCAATTGGAGAATCTACTGCGCAGGTCTATTAAAATTTATTGTAAAATATCTTAAATTTCCCTTAAATCCTCTCTCTGCGCAATCGACCGTTGGCCAACTGATTTGCTACGCACTATACCACTACAAATCGAGAGAACAACAAATACAAGGGTGGCATGTGTGCATGTCACTTAAACAAAAAAACAACACCGCACGATTTTTCGCATATTGATTTGAAACGGACTTAACTGAGAAATTCGTGATGAATCTATTTTATCATCACCGGGATGTCCTCTGTAGTCTCAATCAATTGGAACCAAATTTCAGGGTTATTCAGAATTCCTGTACGTAAATAATCATTCCCGATCGACGCTATGGAATAATGCTGCAGATATGATTGTTTGAAAAAAAAAAACCATGGACCCTATCCATGTTGAACCTATCGAACTAGCTGAAATGACGGCCTTCCTGTCGAGTTTTATAACGGGTGATTTTTTAAGAGGTTTAGAACTTTTTTTAAAAAAAAAAACACAATTTTCATCCGCCTGACAAAAATGACGTCAAAGTAGCCATCACCAGACTAAAAACGAACAAATTAGCTGGAGCTACAAGCGGAACTTTTTCAACACGCTGGAGATGACCGGCTTAGAAGCATACACCAACTAACAACAACATATGGTCGGAGGGAAAAAATGCCCGACGATTGGAATGTCGGTACCATCTGCCCGATCCACAAAAAAAGGAGATCGCCTACTATACACCAACTATAAGCCTTTTAAACATCGCCTATAAGATCTTGTCCAGCGTGTTATGTGAACGTCTTAAGCTGTTTGCTGACGATCTAATAGGTCCTTACCAAAGCAGCTTTAGACCTGGAAAATCTACGACCCACCAAATCTTCATCCTGGATAAAACCCAAGAACCCACCTGTAGGGATGAACTATATCGTACCATCTCCAGCCTTGGAATTCCTGCTAAACTGATTTGACTTTGGAGAATGCTCGCTGTTCTGTCAAAATTGGTAGGGATTGTACCGAAACCATCGACACCATCAGAGGGTTAAGGCAAGGAGACGCACTGTAGTGCATTCATTTCATTCATTTCGAAAAAATGAATGAAATATTTATTTGAATCGATAGTTTGAACCTTGCAATTTAATGTTTAAAGATAATTTCATGCAAATGTTGACCGCGGCTGCGTCTCAGGTAGCCCATCCGCTGAGTCCAATTTTGGCATACTCTTTCACACATATCGGCCGGTATCTCACGAATGAATGCATGGATGTTGGCTTCCAGTGCGTCAATCGAAGCGGGCTTGTCCCTATAGACATTAGCCTTGACATACCCCCACAAAAAATAATCTAATGGTGTCAAATCGCACGATCTAGGCGGCCAATTGACCGGCCCGAAACGTGAAATTAACTGTTCACCAAACTCGCCTCGCAATTGCGCCATTGTTTCGCGTGCTGTGTGGCATGTGGCACCGTCTTGTTGAAACCACATATCATGCAAGTCAAGAACTTCCATTTCGGGCAAAAAAAAGTTTGTTATCATCGCTCGGTAGCGTTCACCATTGACAGTAACGCTGCGATTCGCATCATCTTTGAAGAAATATGGCCCAATAATGCCGCCGGCCCATAAACCGCACCAAACAGTGGCTTTTTCGGGATGCATTGGTAGCTGTTGCAATGCTTCTGGCTGATCTTCACTCCAAATGCGGCAATTTTGCTTATTTACGTACCCATTCAACCAAAAATGAGCCTCATCGCTGAACACAATTTTTCGATAAAAAAGCGGATCCTCGGCCAGCTTTCCAAGAGCCCATTCACCAAAAATTCGGCGTTGTGGTAGGTCGGCTGGCTTTAGTTCTTGCACCAGCTGTATCTTAAAAGGCTTTACGCCCAAATCCTTCCGCAAAATTTTCCACATAGTGCTGTAACAAAGGCCTAACTGCTGGGAACGGCGCCGAATCGACATTTCGCGGTCTTCTGTCACACTAGCTGATACGGCCGCAATATTTTCTTCACTACGCACAGTACGTAAACGTGTTGGTGGTTTAATGTCCAACAAAGTAAATTTGGTGCGAAATTTGGTCACAATCTTCCAAGACTGCTCAGAAGGTCGAGAATGCCGATCATAAAATGGAAGCAGCGCGCGATGAACGTTTCGAACCGAGCACGAATTTTGATAGTAAAATTCAATAATTTGCAAGCGTTGTTCATTTGTAAGACGATCCATGGTTAAATTGCAAACCAAACTGAAGCTGTTTGACAGTAACACAAGGTACTAAACACACGTCAGCTGTCAAAACCAGTGTTGCCAAAACCAAACCAACTAAAAAATCACCCGTTACAATCAAGGAGAATGACCTGTTTTTTTTTTTAAATGCTGACTTGCCTAAGCAGTAAGATGCACGTCGACCTAAAAGATCTATTGTGCTTGACGTCAGATGTTTTTTCGGGACTTAATAATTCCCTGCAGAAAGATTCCCTTCTCATACCGTAAAGGGCCGGGCATTCACATATGATATGTTCTGCTGTTTCGTCTTCTTCTAGACTTAGTCTGCACTCCGGTGAGTCGACTAGATGCATTTTATTTAGGTGATATCGCAGACCGTGATGACCAGTTAGGTTTAGTTAGCCTACTAAGTTTTTGATATCGCGCCTGCGAAGGTTTAGTGTCTTATTGGCATCTGCTTTGAAGGGCTGAATAGCTCTTTTGGCCTGTCTTAGGCCTGGGATGTTCTCCCAGTATGAATAACAGTTGGTTTATACCCAGTTTTTTATAACCAGATTTTGGCTGATTTGGGGATTGCACAGAAGGGTTCGGGTCCAATTGAGGGTATTTCTGAACCTTTTCTGTCTAGTTCATCAGCTTTTTCGTTACCTTCAATCCCCTTATGTCCGGGGACCCACCATAGTCTGGTTTTGTTCCTGGAACTGAGTGTTTGGAGGGAATTGAAGCAATGTAGTACTGATTTGGAGTCAATATTGTGTGAGCTAAGGGCTTTTATAGCTGCTTGACTGTCCGTGAATATATGGATGTTGGCGCCTTTAATACCTGAGTTGTGTATTAGGTCTGCGCATTCTTTTATGGCATAGAGCTCAGCTTGAAATACATTAGGGTTTTTTTCATATAGGTATTGAGATGTTCCTATTTGGTCCATGTATGCCAGCTCCAACCCTGAGTCCATCCGTATACCACTTTAGGCCGTTTTGGCAGTTTGGTGGGTTATTGCTAAACCATGCTTCTCTGGTTGTGCTCTCCGTTGAGAATCTTTTGTTGAAGCATAGTGTCTTTAGTAAGCGGTCTGTAACCGCACAGATCATGTCAAGTTCTGGAAGTTCGGATAGTAGTTCAATTAGTTTTAGGTGTTCGCTAATGTTTAACTCTTCCGCTTGTGTCAAACTTGCTGAGCTGCGAATCGCCACTTTTTTTATATATGTTTGGAGGGGCGTTAGTCCTATTAAGGTACGCATAGCTCCGGTAATGCCCAGACAGGAAAGCCGTTGTACCTTATTTATAGTTGTTTTGACTTTGTTCCACCATAGTATTGAAGCGTATGTTATAATGGGCCTGACCATGATCGTGTATATCCAGTTTGTGGTCTTTGGAGAGATTCCCCAGGTTTTACCATACAAGTTTCTGCAAGCCCAGAAAGCTTTGGTTGCTTTTTGAATTTTGTTGTTTATGTGGGAGTTCCAGCAAAGTTTTTTGGCGAGGATCACTCCAAGATATTTTACTTCGTTGGAATACTCAATGTATGTAAGAACGACCTGTTAAGGACCATATACACCAAATTATTAGACAACTGGATGAACGTATGTCTGATGAGTGGAATCTGAACATCATTTGCAATCGATAATTCTCTCCTCTCAATCAAGATCCAAAATTGATGCACTGCTCTATGACTTCGAATACTGTGGTTGTGAAGTTTTTTTTTCATCTTGGCAAAAAAGGGACAATGCCAGCTGTAAGGTAGGTGATGTCGGGTTCATATCATTGGGATGGAAAAGATACATCCATCATCGATTTTTTGAAGGGTTACTTTTTTTGCGCTGGTTGCAGTGTCCTAGCGATTAGTGCATTGGACTATTATGCGAATCACTCCAACACTTCTTGCGAAAGTCTGACAAATCTAAAAGAGTAATACTATCATGAGAAGCTTCTCAAAATTTTCGTTCATTAACCACAAGGTCTACTTCTTTGCGATAAATAAAAACTTCACACATTCTAGAAAATGGACAGCTTGTATGACCCTTAGGCCTCATAATTTACTTACTTACAGAAGTGGCGCTACAGTCCGGGATGAACCTGGGCCTCAACCAACATGCCTCTCCAATTACCCCGGTCCTTAGTTAGCTGCCTATAGTTGCGTACTCCAAGTTGGTTGAGGTCGGTGTCTACTTGTGCGCGCCACTTAAGGAGAGGTCTTCCTCTACTGCGTCCGACGTCTGGCTGGGAATCGAAGACTCAGCGAGCCGGAGTATTGGTGTCCATTCGTTCTACATGTCCTAGCCATCTTAAACGTCCAATGCGGAGTTTTTTGACCAGGTCGTATAGTTCGTGGTAGAATCTTCGTCTCCATAGCCCGTCAACGCAAAGCCATACCTAAATTAATTTTCACTGGCCCTACTCTCGTGATGATCTGACAAATCATTCGAGTAGTATTTATTGTCAAGAAAATCTTATCTAAACTTACCCGTTTGGATGCGGCATAAAGCTGGAGGTCCCGCCATTGTGCAGGAAGAATACACGCACACATGAATGGTTGTGATAAAAAGCTAGGCTGTGGGTACTAACGAGCCTGTTGCGCCAAAAAATTGTTTAGAATATTTTTGAATCGGACAAAAAATCATAGTCGACAGCTATACATAACCTTAAGGTGGCTAGAAGTTTGTTAAACTCTTCATCGCTATAAATTCTGACTAAGACATATCAGAGATTTAACAAAAAATTAATGTTGGGCTAAGATAAGAAGAAATGCTCTAACTAAAACTGCTTAGGAGATCCTGTATAAGAAGCCAACCACCCTAGTCCTAACTTGCGACTTGCAGCACGAACCGTATAGAAGGCGGATAAGAAAATGCTTAATGGTTTCGAGCTCAAAATTCATTATCAAATCTATGGTCCCGTTTTTTTTGAAAATATTCAAGTCAAACTTGACGATGTGTACAGCTGCATAGGCCCAATGAAGTTTTTGAGATGTTTGGGGACGAATGGACACTTATTCAAATCCCACTTTTATGATTATAATTATGCACAAGCGATTTCCAGCTAGGGTTTTTTTAATAAAGCACTTGGTGAACGATTTAGCCGTACGTTGTGAGGTTAATCCAGTCAAATGGTTAATCCAGGCAACTAAAGAGACGTATTGGTTAAAGCTCGTCGAATTTAAAAAAAAACTTTTGGAATTTATTGTTTTTTTTTCCATAGCTTTTATCCTTGCATGTTACCCTGAAATTCGACAAATCCTGAGATCCAAATCGATAGATCTCTTCACTTTTTAATCTTTTTAGGAATACTGGAAAATTATTTGAAAGTTGAAAACGACCTAGGATTTCTTCATCGGGTTTTAATACGAACCATGCTTCGTCGTCGTGGAACAGGACTGGCATGATCAGGGTCTTTTATAAGATACGCTTAGTGGTTCAAGTGAGGACTCTATAATTAATTGGCGTCTCAGTCTTAATTCTCTATCGTCATCCAGCACAGATGGACTAGTTTGGGCGGTATACCAAAACAGCACATGGCTCTGCATAGTTTTTTTAGGATCATCCCGAAGTGTGAAGATTTGATCAGTTGTGGACTTTGCTAGCCTAACCCACACTAATAATGACGATAAGGTTTTTGGTAAGAAGTTAAAGGCTTACACATATTATTTCATTTTGTTAATACGATCTTGGGCACGGCATAAAGAATATTTCAGGCGGTTAAGGAAGCTTATGCCTCTGTTGTTGAGGGGTCTCCTTTTTCGTTTACATCATACATTGGTAGCAGCTCTTGATTTTTGTTCAAGAGTTCGTAGAAACAGTCCTTAGCTATGTATGTCATATTTTACCTCTGTCATAGCCTAGTCGCAATCCTAAGTCATAAGCTCAATATGGACGTTTCCTTGAGAGAAGTCATCAATTCACTTTTTTCCAGACACGTCAATGCATATAATTGACATTTTAGTTTAATGTATGATTGATTTAAAAATGTAGTCCATATTGTTTGGATTCTTCAAGAAACAGGAACAACATCTGCCCCACAGAACGTGTTCACTGTTTTACATTCTTACCTCACATACCACAACGTCGGGGCAAGTGTTGACGAAACGTAACCAAACACTTTTCGACTCAACGTCAATTTGGCAAATAGACCGCTAAAAGAACGGCAAAATTTTGGTCAACATTATGGTCAGATGATGCTAACATTTAAGAAGAATTTGAATTCTTCACTTTCAGCTAATACCAAACCGGGATTTAAATTAGCAGAACTAGCAAAAACTAGGTTACATCATCACCCATTGCCCTCTAATCGAATTAGCGTCTCAGATCGCCTCGAGTAGGAAACAACTCAAGAGAATCGTGACTTTGCTTTGCCCTCCATTCATGTGTCCGCTTAGTAAGCCACTGTTGTTGAAGTCACAAATTGTGAATTTTCTGACTTCGTCTCGACTGTATCCAGATAATTGGCCAAGAGTCTGTTGTTACCTGATGTTGGTTACTGCAAAATGTCGAAAGTTCAGTGGGAGAGATACACTTTCTTAATCCAAAAGATACAATCGCCAGCCTATACCTGTATTCCATGGAATATGAATTTCAAAGTGCAAAATGTGCACACCTACATCAATACATTGTGGTTGCAAGTGAAGAATGCATGCAATCTGGTGAGTGGATATCTTTGGTGTACATTACCAAGTATCTACCGAAACTATATTATGCCGTTACAATTTCCAGCTAAACTCGTGTAATTAATGTGAGAAATTTGATTGTGTGGATGCAACTTATGAGTTCAATGAAACACTCTATATCTCTCATAAAGGTCTTTCTTAACTTGCATGAAGGGGTTAATGGTGCTAGGGGCTTGTGCAAAAGATGTTGGTTCAACAAATGGTAGGGATATGTGTGTAAGACAAGGACCAGGTATATGTAGGAAATTATAGAGTTTCCTTGAATAAATTTGAAGAATCTTAATCCAATATAAATTCCCAAAGTTCTGGAGGTAAACGAATTTCAAATAAGAAAACAAAAGTTAACTTTAAAAGATTATCACGTAAGATATTAGAAAATTCAATCGTTGTCACCTAATAGGGCACATAGATTAACCATACCTGCATGTACAATGACGTTTTTCCCATATTTTATAAATGCAAACTGTACAGTACGCGTTTGGGTGTTTATCCCTAACTGACAATATCTAGTCGTTGTTATTAATGAAAAATATGCTATTCGGTCGGTCGATTTTTCCAGTAAATGACTAATTTCCCTCATGTACACCGCACTATCATCCATGCACAAAAAAAATAAAAAAAATTCTGAAATCACTCATACAGCATGCAAAATTTGCATCCGTGTTAACTATACAGTGCATGCAAGCATATGTGGTGTGTGAAACCTACAACTGGCGGAACTAATGGGATCTGTGGTTTAGAACGGATTCCGAATTTGAGAAGCTTCACATGAAAGTTTTATACCTGTGGATTTTTGAATACTCTTTTGCCAGAGGTAGAACAATGGAAAGTTTGTCACTTTCCGGATTAAACATCTCGCTTAGTAGTCCAATGCACTAACCACTAAGCCACTGTCCTTCTAACATACAGGTCGCAATCGACGAACATTAGATAGATAGATAGTTTATTTTGTATAGGAAAATTTACATAGGTAGTTTGTAACCGCACATTTTACAATATAATAATTTCATAATGATAATTATCTTTCTATTAGGATATATTTGATTTAATTTAATTATGCATTTTAGATAAGAAATTAACTTTGAGGCAAATATACAAAAAAAAACCCAATACAAACGGAAAAAAAAACCAAAGAGAAAACAAAAAAGAAAAACTAAAAACAAGTTAAATAAATATATAAAAAAAAAATAATTGACTAGATTGTTCTTAAAAATAATAAATAAACAAATGAATAAATAGGTACGAAATAATAAATAACAAAATTAAAAAATATCAAAACATTTTATTAAATTAACACAATCAAAAACTATATAATAAATAAACAATAGATAAATAATTAAATAAATAATCAAATAAATAGATAAACAAATAAATAAATAATTAAAAAAAAAAAAGTAAATAAATATATAAATAGATAAATAAACAAATAAATAACTTACTAAATAAAATATAAATAAATAAATTAACAAATAAGTAAAAACGAATAAATAAATAAAAAAAAAATATTAATCATAAATAAATAACAAATAAGGTTCGAGATAACATGAAGAAAGAAAAATACACTTAGAAAAATATAAAACAAATAACACTAGATACACTAAGTATTCAATTGGTTTACAAGGGGATTATCAGAAAAGCTACATCTTAGTAAAAATGTACGCTTGAGTTTTTGGATTCTATGAGGGATCAATTCAACATTCGCCTTTTCATGGAGGTCTAGAGTTGAATACCTCCATGGCAAATTGAGCATCATTTTCAACAATTTATTTTGCGAAATTTGCAACTTTTTAATATGACAGACAGCAGCGTCATCCCATACTTGGCAACCGTACAATAGAATTGCCTGAAAAATCAATTTGTGTAGGATAATTTTGTTTTCCATTGAAAGTAATGACTTTCGATTTATAAATGGATACAACATATTAGTTGCTATTCCGATTTTTTGTAGTGTTTTACTAACGTGTGTCTTAAATGTAAGTTTAGTGTCCAAATAAACACCCAAGTATCTAACCGAAGGCTCCCAATTTATATTGCACCCATTGATCGTGATTTGGCTGCTGGGAAGAGCACAAGCATTTCTTTTTCGTGTGAAAAAGATCGCTTGCGTTTTCCCTTCATTAAGCTTAATTTTCCACTTGCTATAATATTTCACCAGTACATCCATGCCATCTTTTAAATTCCTCTCAATATTGAGAGCGAATTGATGGGATGAATATACAGCAGTGTCGTCTGCGAAAATAGCTACGTCACAGTTTGACAAGTTCGGAAAATCGGACGTGTAAATATTGTAAAGGATCGGTCCGAGGACAGAGCCCTGTGGTACACCTGCACTCAACACAACTGAACTAGAAACGCTGCCATTTACGTGAACATTAAAAAACGATTAGACAAGAAAGACAGAACTACTTTACAAAGAAATGGGGGGAAGTTAAAATTAATCATTTTGTAAATAAGGCCCTCATGCCAAACAGAATCAAAAGCTTTTTCTATGTCTAGTAAAATCATTCCAGTTGATTTGCCTTGCGAACGTTTGCATTTTACATAATTGCAAATTCGTAGGACCTGATGTGACGTATTGTGGAATCTTCTGAAGCCAAATTGTTCCTTAGGATAAATATTGTGCTCGTTGATGAACTTGATAATACTTTCCTTGATAACCTTTTCATATAATTTTAATTGCTTAATAAACTTATAGGCCTATAGCTTTCTGGACTATTTGGTTGTTTACCAGCTTTAAGTATTGGTACCACTTTAGCTTTTTTCCATGCATCAGGGAAATATTGTAATTTAATACACGAGTTTATTATAAAAGCAATAAATTTGATACCTACTTTAGGTAGTTGTTTTATATACAAATTTCTTATATTATCAATGCCTCCTACTTTCTTAATGCGCAGATTGTTGACAATAAATTCAACGTCCTCGTCATTGATTTGTATATTAGATACGCAATTGTAATTTGCAGAAGTGAAGGCTTGAACTGTATTTCTAACGAGATTATTTGTATATGTATCACCTAGATGTTGGGAAACAACATGGTTATTTGCAAAGCTAACGGCAAGTGCATTTGCTTTTTCAATGTCCGTAAAAAGGAATTGGATGCATTTTTAAGAAACGGTATTTGCCTGTTTTTAGTTTTTGTTACCTTAATGATGTTCCAGAACGGTTTTGAATTTTTGTCCAAGGAATTCAGTTTGTGATTCCATTCCGCGTTTCGGTGTTGAGAAATCTGGATGGATACTTGTTTTTTTAAATAGAGCATTTGGTGTCGAAATATGGGCTGGCGATATTTTTGCCAATGTCTTCTGCTAGTGTTACGTAACTTAATCAGTTCTAAGATAGGGGGAGGGGGGTAACTTTTTAAGACGAATTTGTTTTGTTATTTTTGGCACTGATTGGTCCACCGAACTAAGAATAATTTCTGAAAATTTACTGACAACAGAATCGACATCATCCTTCGACAAAATATTATCAATATTCATTTGAACATCGACGAACATTTGATTGTTCGAAAGTGACTAATTTTTGATCTACTTTCGACTTTAATGTCCAGCACTCATCTCGACTTATTCAAAGGTCTCGTATAACATCCTAGTAGCCAAATGGTAAGTACGTTGGAGCACTAACCGACCCTGATTCAAATCCCGAATGTGATTTTTCGCTCCCTCATCTCTTACCATGATTACCATCAAATAAATGAATAAGCATGGTTTGAGACTATTTATGAGCCATTAATACCAGAAACATAATTTTGCTTACAGCATACTCCTGGACTTCCAAGTGAGATGTTAAGACCAAGTTTGTTTTGCCAACCCAATGAAACATCGTGGAATCTCCACTATAACGTCTTTCCTAGGACTAACATTTGGTCCGAATTGGACGAATTCCCGAACTACGTGGAAGTAGTGTTATCAACAGCCTTGTTTGGTCAAAGGCTGTATATCGATAATCCTTTGTTTGAAGATAACTTGTACTTTGTCTTGACCTTGTTAATTATAAGCCTTTCGTTTCGACTATTCATCAGATGCCATAAATGCTCATAATATGGTTGTGCAATCGGTTCAGTTTCGCCTACCTATACCGGCAAGTAGATAGATTCATTGTAAATAGTGCCTTTTAGGTTTGCATCTGCCATACGCACAGTCTGTTTCAATACGCTGAATGCCACAACTCTTTGACCAAATTTAAACACAGTTGAAACAGTTCGGATGAGCTGCTTATAACCTCAACTCTGCACCGCGTATTCTCCAGCGTTAGGAGCTATAGATTAATCAATCAATTATTAATTATTCCGATGTTCCGGATTCGGTCATCGCTCTAAGTGTCAAAGGCGATGGACGCTATGATATGCGGGCTTAAAGTCTATGAAATCGCGGCTTGCGAACCATTTCATGTTTGGCTTAGTAAAAAATGGCGATCCGCCGCGCCAAAGACTCAGAACCTAGATTTTTCTCAAAACCATTCATGTGTACATACCACGATGACGGGATCTTCAGTTTCAAGCTTTTCTTGGCAATTAATAGGACCTAATCAATTCGAGGGCTAGTGAAAAGACTTTTTATAGTGCAGGCTGCCATCGTGTCACAAAACCACTGCGGTCTATTAACCGAAATTAATTTCTTAGACCTTTTCAATTATAGCTTTGGCCAAATCTATTTGGTGAGCGATAACGGGCTTCCCAAATAAAAAAATTATATGATTTATATTTATATGAATCGCTAGGTACGTATACCAAGAGTCCTCTTTTTGGGTAGGGCTTGTAATGACTTCTCTGGCGACTCATTAGCCTTTTAATTCCCTAGAATATGGGTGGCCGCGGTGTAGTGGTAGTGTAATTCAATCCCAGCCAAAATCCATGAAACTCTTATTCAAAGAAATAACAAAAGGGTCGGTAGTTACTCCTAAAAGTATACACCATCTTGAAAGTTCTGCGAATTTAACGAACATAAAAATCATTGACTCCCCGAAGTTAGTTCGGACAGCACCCATGGAGTAAGTCTCCACTACATCCAAAATTGTTCCTATCACTCTCTTTGTTTCCCTTCTCTAAAGCTCGCACTGTGGTAAAACAGTTAAAGGGTATTCATAACCCCTTGAGTGCGAGCAATTATAAAAAAAAGAATGGCAAGCCCTTTAGCAAATTAAAGTAAAATCTCTGCGCCTTGGTGAATATCCATCGTTGCCATCGCTATTTCTTAATGCTGGCTTTTGAGATTTGAAGCTAGTTGTCAGTTAAGTCAAGACTTTCTTGTCGCATTGCTGGATGATATTTCTCACACTCTTCGATTTATCTTATCTAGAATATTTTATTACCCTATTCTTTCGTTGGCTTGCAAGGTGGAAATCTAGGTAATACCTGGGAAGATTGTTGATACCCAAGTTTTGCTAGGTAACGGCTTAGTATATGTACCTCTGCTGTCACCACTTTTAGATCGAATCTAGATTCTTTTCCCGAGTCTCTTCGACGTCATTGCAGACTGTATGATTCTTCTTTTACGTACGCTTCCTCTGGCGTTGTAGTCTTCCTTCTTTACGCCATTTTTTTTTTTTGCACTGTAACGCCTCTCTACTGTAACGCCTTTCAGATCACGAGTCTCTTTGATATCACTTATCTTGGAGGCTATACTCCGTGTTTTATTATTTCTTCGATTTCACTGGTCTTGGAGACTGCCGTGCTCTATCTTTCTTATAAGCTTCCTATGGTTTGGTAGTCTTCTTTATTTACGCAGGTTTTCCATTAAAGTGGTCTGCTGTCAAGCCTTTCAGATCACGAGTCCCTTTGATAGCACGGAGCTTGTAGAATGCATGTTCAATCATTATCCTACGCTTCCTTTGGCTTCTCTTCAATTTCACGGAACTCAAAGACGGCGTGCTCTATGTTTTACGCACGATTCCTTTTGCGTGGTAGTCTTCCATTTTTACACAGGTTTTCTATTGCAGTCAAAAACCTCTGCTGCCACGCCTTTCAGATCTCGAGTCTCTTTGATTTTACTGAGCTTTGAGAATGCATTTTCTATCTTCCTCTGGTCTGAACGTTTTTCCGCACTACTTACATTGCCAAATGCTTCTCTTGATCGCGAGGCTCTTGATTTCCCTAAGTTAGGGGACTGCATGCTATATGTTGTCCTACGCTTCCACTAACTTAGTAGTCTTACGTGGTAACCTTGTTTGCATCTTAGTGTCTTTGTGGTATCTACTCTGTCACATCTTTCTGTTATCGATTCGCCGAATGTTTTTCAATTTATCTAAGCTGCGATACTTAATGTTTTCAAATGTCAAGATTTTTTTTTTATGTCAAGAGGCTCTTCGATTTTCCTAAGCTAGTTGACTGCGAGTTCTCGCTTTTTCACTCAGGATTTATTTATTTTTTGCCGCCCTATTTTTGGCACGGTACTCTTCCCATGTGTACCTAGTTTTGCATTGAAGTTGCTTGACATTCACCACTTTACAGTACTTGCGAATCTTATCCGATCCCACTGAAATCATTTTGGACTTTCAATAGTCTTGGGATGCAAGTTTCACTGTGTATAGATCTGGTGCATGAAGACAGTTTTGAACTTAGTAGTTTTTGTAGACTTCTGATATCGGCGTGGCCTTGGCTTCATTTATTTATTGTAATTTTTTATTATATAAATGTCGGTATTTTAATTTCCTTAATTTCTGATCCTGTACATCAAATTTCATAATCCACAGCGTCTGCAAGCTACACAGTTTTCATTTTACGTGGAGGGAAAGCCACGTGACGGCACAACTCTTAACTCAGTGGGCTAGCTTAGTTTTGTGGGGCGGGTGTTTCGGCTTTAGCATTCATTATACAATTGAAATCCCTGGAAATTCCATATTGTTTATTTATCCGGATATTAAATATGTATATACCTACAGATTTTGAGCTTTGCCCAACATTGACTGTAGAGGTCAGTCTTTAATCCATTAAAGGGTTTTTTTTAAATTCTGACTGGCCTAAGCAGTAAGATGCACGTCGACCTAAAATATCTATTGTGCTTGCCGTCAGATATTTTTTAGGTTAGTAGCGCTTCTACTTTCCTAATGTAGCTGGTAATACGTTCAGCAGAAGATTTTCTTAGTTCTTCGGGACTTAATAATTCCCTGAAGAAAGATTCCCTTCTATTACCGTAAAGGGCCGGGCATTCACATATGATATGTTCGGCTGTTTCGTCGTCTTCTAGACATAGTCTGCACTCTGTTGAGTCGACTAGATGCATTTTATTTAGGTGATATCGCAGACCGTGATGACCAGTTAGGTTTAGGTAGCCTACTAAGTTTTTGATATCGCGCCTGCGAAGATTTAGTGTCTTATTGGCATCTGCTTTGAAGGGCTGAATAGCTCTTTTGGGCTGTCTTATGCCTGGGATGTTCTCCCAGTATGAATAATAGTGGTTTTGTTCCCAGTTTTTTTATAACCAGATTTATATGGCTGATTTGGGGATTGCACAGAAGGGTTCGGGTCCAATGAATGGGGTATCCGAACCTTTCCTGGCTAGTTCATCAGCTTTTTCGTAACCTTCAATCCCCTTATGTCCGGGACCCACCATAGTCTGGTTTTGTTCCTGGAACGGAGTGTTTGGAGGGAATTGAAGCAGTATACTACTGATTTGGAGTCAATAATGTGTGAGGTAAGGGCTTTTATAGCTGCTTGACTGTCCGTGAATATATGGATGTTAGCGCCTTTAATACCTGAGTTGTGTGTTAGGTCTGCGCATTCTTTTATGGCATGGAGCTCAGCATTAGGGTTTTTTTTTCATATAGGTATTGAGATGTTCCTATTTGGTCCATGTATGCCAGCTCCTACCCCTGAGTCCATTTTAGAACCATCCGTTTACCACTTTAGGCCGTTTTGGCAGTTTGGTGGGTTATTGCTAAACCAATGATTCTCTGGTTGTAATCTCCGTTGAGAATCTTTTGTTGAAGCATAGTGTCTTTGGTAAGCGGTCTGTAACCGCACAGATCATTCCAAGTTCTGGAAGTTCGGATAGTATTTCAATTAGTTTTGGGTGTTCGCTAATGTTTAACTCTTCCGCTTGTGTCAAACTTGCTGAGCTGCGAATCGCCACTTTTTCTATATATGTGTGGAGGGGCGTTAGTCTTATTAAGGTACGCATAGCTCCGGTAATGCCCAGACAGGAAAGCCATTGTACCTTATTTATAGTTGATTTGACTTTGTTCCACCATACTATTGAAGCGTATGTTATAATGGGCCTGACCATGATCGTGTAGATCCAGTGTGTGGTCTTTGGAGAGATTCCCCAGGTTTTACCATACATGTTTCTGCAAGCCCAGGAAAGCTTTGGTTGCTTTTTATATTTTGTTGTTTATGTGGGAGTTCCAGCTTAGTTTTTTGTCGAGGATCAGTCCAATGTATGTATGTATCATTGATTGAAATTTGGGTAAGACTTAAATTTCTCCTTTTTGTAAAAGGGACGATATCAGCCTTGCTGGGGTTTATAGAAAGACTTTCTTTTCTACACCAGTCTATGACTATCTTAAGGGCGTTTTGCAAACGTGTTGTAACCTCGTTTGGTTCTTTGCCCCTAATTAGTATGACTAGGTCATCGGCGTATCCAATTATATTGAGGCCTGCATTACTTAGGTCTTGAAGTAGGTTATCGATAACCAGAGACCAAAGTAGGGGTGAGAGTGGAGTACTCCTCCCGGAGGGCAGCCTTTAACGGCTGTTACTGATACTGAGGTCAGTGCTGATGGAGCAGTTATTTTCCGATTTCAAGCATCGCTTTGATCCATTTGATGGTGGGGTGATCTATTCTTTTATGAGTCAAAGCATTTGGTATGGAGTCATATCCAGTGTTGTCAAAAGCACCCTCAATGTCAAGGAAGGCACATAGTGCTATTAAAGGGATTAGTCCACTGTCAAATTCATACCGGAATTTCGACCTGAATTCTTGACTGCAACTTACTTTTACACACGAACTCTATAGCATCATCTCGATAGGTACTACCACTAATTGATGGAAGTATTTGTTAAAAAACACCATCTTGTCTCTTAAGAGGAAGCTAACCACCCGTCTTTTAAGGTTCAAACATTTCTAAAACGCAGACCCAGATTAATGGAAATAAGGACCTCAATCGTGATGATTTTATATATTGTTTAACCAAAACAAAAATTGACAATATGCCCGATCGCGCGATTGGTACCTATTATAAACGAGTGGTGGGTGCACGACTGGGTCGTACGCAACTTTCTCTTTCACAGCGAGTTGGGCGTTAGATCAAATAGAAAGTACGCATTTTGATTATTGATGCTAGAAATGATATAAAAAATGTCGAAATGTGAACGTTTACTCCGAAATTTGAAGGAATCGGTGTCATGTGAATAATAATGATTTTCCGTTATTAGCCAACACTTAAAATTCCGTTAAGTGATAGTTGGGCTAAAACGAATTATGTGGAATTGTTTCAAACTATAATAGTAGTATATATATTAAATTTCATTCAATTTGACATAGCGGTTTGCGAGAAATTAACAATTTTCCTTATATGGCCTAAATGACAAAATCCATTATATGGATTTTCTCGCAAAAACTGGGTATGCAGTTTTGTTGAAACTAATATGCTTATAGTATGTATAAAGTTTAATCAAAATCGTTAGAGCCGTTTTCGAGAAAATTGAGGTTATGTGTATTTTTTGTATGGCAGGTACCGTTATTAACATGGCTAAAAGCAAACAAAAAAAATGGCCTAGAATTATGACCAAAACAAACTTGGATACGAAGTTTGAAGAAAATCGGTCGAGCCGTTTAGGCTGGGGAGACCATTACGGACAGACGGACCGACGGACCGACGGACCGACGGACGGAATTCCAAAAACCACTTTTTTGGGCTCCGCTATCATCGTAATGTTAGAATCAATCAAAATCTCGAGGTCGAAAATTTTCACGAAAACAATATCTTTCTCTTTGTAAGAGAAAGTTAAAAAAAGCTTAAATTAACTAAGACGGTTATGTTGCTCATGGAACTGTAGGTTCCGCCATCGTGCAAGAGTCATAAAACGTAAGACCCGGTGTCCTAACGAACCTGTTGCGTCAACACTTTCTATAATAAATGTGTGTATGCTTCATTTTCATGCAAAATTTAAAAATTTATGACTGCTGATCCTTTTTCATAATACAGTGGACCCGACGCCAAAATTTAGTGAAAAAAAAAAACATTTATTGCAAGAACTTAAAATGGGTTTCTCTTTAACCATTACATCTTGTGAAAGCAACACAAAAATACCGTTGGAATAAAACATAATACACATTTCTCTAACAACCATTTATGTGTGCGTGTGTACTTCTTGCACAATGGCGGGAACTCCTGTTCTATGCCGATTCTGAACGGCTAAGTTGAGATAAGCTCTTAACTGACAACAATAATTTTCATAGACCACATGGGGGTAACATGGCATTACAATATTAATTTAGTCTTTTCAATTACATGTGAGCTTAGCCAGGCATGTACCTTAATGTTGATTTACGCCCCCCATAGAGAGGTGCTAGTTATGCAAAAAGCTATTGACAAACTAACTTTGCACATGTAATTAACGTTCAACTAATTAAATTTTCATTGCTCAACAATATGGTGGCTTATAATCACTAAATTGAAAGTTAATTTATTTTTAAAATAAACAAATCGGAAAACAAATTATTTCAATAACTCAATACGTAAAAACCACACGACATACACGGGCAGGTATAGATTGCAAACTTTTTCGTTTTTATAAGCGGATATCTGTTCATTAATTACTTTTCCAGAAAAAAAAAAACAAATTGGCGATGCTGGTGGTGAAATATAGTAATTTTGCTGGTGATAATGGAAGAGACGCCATTTTAATTTAAACTTAATCGAATATCTATTGAATTCAAATTAAATCAAGTCCACATTTACCCCGTTGCGTTAAATGGACAATATTTTAAATTAGATATGTTTTTAGGATGGGTTGCTGTTTGTAACACCAAATTCATAACAGGCGGTGGTAGATGAACCATCAGGGATTTGTTCTGCTTTGATGATGTGCAAACCATTAGGAGCTTATAAACCGGGGTGTATTTTATCGAGTTTCGAGAATGTTTCTTCACAGCCACTGACTTTATTTTTTTTTTATAGGTGATTCGCAGCACTAGATAATATGTAGTTTTCTCTTCAGAAATTCTATCTGCGAAGGTCTACATCACAGATTTAAAAAAAAAAAGTTTGGCTACACTCCAGAATAATCCTGGGCCTCAACCAACGTGCCCTCCTACCCCTCGAACCACCACTGGGTCGGATTAAGGTGTCACACGACCCGTGCCGATAATCAGCCTGACTGGGGACTCACTCAAAAAAGCTCAGCGGCGAACGGAGTATCCGAATATCTGGCGACCTTCGGATTAACATCACGATAGCTTTGATTAACCGCAGCGACATCGATGGTACAATTTCACCTGAACGCCACATTTCACCCGAGATGGCCACAGTATTCCATGGGATAATAAGGGAAAATCCGGGGCCTCCACCCTGCTGTCATGATGCTGGCTGGCATCAAGGCCACATCAAACTAATCGCTTGTGCGAAACACTTGAATATACTCAAGGAGCTTCTCCAAAACGCACTACATAAACTTTGCAAATGGGCGATCAGTTGTGGACTGGGTGTCAACCCACATAAGACTGAACTGGTCCTATTCACTAGGAAATATAAAATTCCTCACATTGACCCCCCGTCACTAAACGGAACCGAACTAGTCTTCTCAGACAAAGCAAAATATCTGGGACTTATTATGGACAGGAAGCTTAACTGGAAGCTAAACATAACAGAAAGAGTAAAGAAAACGACGGTAGCACTTTATTCCTGCAAGAAAGCCACAGGCTTGAAATGGGGAATGAAACCTCGTCAAAATCCCAAACAGAACCTCATGGGAGGGCAACGAACCCGTGCTGAATAACTTTATCCACTTCTACACCGATGGTTCCAAAACAAATGACGGAGTGGGTGCTGGTGTCTTCTCCGGCAGGCTAAATCTCAGCCTATCTTTCCGTCTTCCTGATCATTGCAGCCGTGTTCCAGGCGGAACTCAAGGCGATCAAAGAAGCCTTATCCTGGTTGAAAGAGAATGTAATATCTGCCAAGGATATTAGCATTTTCTCGGACAGCCAAGCGGCAATCAAATCCCTGGAATCAGTCTCAACAAATTCAAAGACAACCCTAGATTGCCGATCATCTCTGCAGGAGATGTCAAACCATTTTAACATTCACCTATGCTGGGTGCCTGGGCATAGTGACATTCCAAGGAACTGTAAGGCTGATGAACTCGCCAGAAATGGAACCAAATTACCAATTGTACACGACACGGGTGTACTAGGTATTCCTATCGCTACATGCAAAAGCTTATTAGCGCAACATCAAACCTCAGATGGAGTCTTGGCACGACGTGTCAAACAACCAGAAAAATTTGGCCAAACCTAGATTTGAGAAGATCAAAGGGACTGATTTCGCTCGATAGACCGCATATTTACGATACCATAGGTGTCATAACGGGACACTGCTTAATAGGTAGGCATGCAGAAAGGCTAGGCCTCTTCTCAAACGACTTCTGTAGGAGCTGCTTGGACGAGGAGGAGAAGGAAACACTACTTCATCTCCTTTGTAACTGCCCGGCCCTATCAAACAAAAGGAAGCTACATCTCGGAGCTTACTATTTTCAAAGTCTCAGTGATTTGGCAAAAACGGAAGTGAAAAGCCTCCTCCGCTTCATCAAAAGCTCAAAATGGTTTTCCCACGGATAGTAAGGAGATTTGACAAGATCCTCGTGGTATCACAATGGACCAAAGTGGTCTAAGTGTGCTGGCGAACGCCGGCAGCCACGCTAACCTAACCAACGTGCTTCAACCAACGTGCTTCTAAAATTACCCCAGTCCCTAGGTCCCTAGATAATTGCCTCCAGTTGGACACATAAACTTGGTTGACGGCGATTTCTTCTTGTGTGCACCACTTCCAATGTCTTTCTCTACTACATCCAGCGTCTGGATGGGAAACGAAGACTCTGCAAGCGGGAGTGTCCATTCAATCTACAAATCCTATCAATCTAAAGCGACAAATGCAGAGTTTTTTTTTGACCAAGTCATGTCATGGCACAGCTCTAAAGTTATTGGTTGTATTTCTAACGCCATAGTTCGTCAACACAGATGGCATCGAAGATTTTTCGAAGAATTTTTTCACTGAAAACAACCAATTTGATTGCAGAAAATCGTCATTATTCCAAGACAATATCTCAGGAGTAATGACCTGAAAATGGCTATCAAACTTAGTAAGGGTACAATCGGTGTTTGAGGTATTTTTGTTGGTTTATTAGAAATAGGTGAGTAGACAATTTGAATGTTTGTCAACTGTCATTGAGTTGAATGCCTAGAGCTAGCTGACAATTTGTTTGGCTAAAATATTAAGAGGTAGTAAGTGAAACGGAAGAAAGAAGAAGAAAAAGAAAGAAAGTAAGTGAAACTGACAGTGCAGCCTCGATATACAGATACCCAGATGTAAGGATAGCTTATTGCTGTTATGTCCTCTACGCGTCTAAACCAAAGTATTGGGGCTATATTTACTTAGATAACGACCCCATACATCATGAAAGGTTGCAATTTCCATCTTCTACCTTTAGCTCACGTGCAAGTCTAGAGGAAACCTTTCGTTTTTTTACTTTTGTTGCAAATATCGGTTCTAGTTACTTACTTACTTTAGTGACGTTACAGTCCGAAATGAACCTGGGCCTCAACCAACATGCCTCTGCAATTAGTCCGGTACTTAGCTAACTGCCTCCAGTTGCGCACACATAAGGCGAGGTCTTCCTCTACTGCGTCCGACGTCTGGCTGGGAATCGAAGACTCTGCGAGCCGGAAAATTAGTGTCCATTCGTTCTACATGCCCTACCCATCTTAAACGTCCAATGCGGATTTTTTTTTTGACTAGGGGCATGTCGCTGTACAGCTCGTATAGTTCTTCTCCATAGCCCGTCAACGCGAACGGGACAAAAGCTTTTTCGAAGAATTTTCCTTTCGAAGCGAGCAAGGAGATCTTCAACCACTTTTGATTCGGTCCATGCTTCAGCGCCGTAGAGCAGGACTGCGATGATCAGGGTCTTATAAAGGATCTCCTTAGTAGTTCCAGTGAGGGCTTCACTACTAAATTGCCTTCTTAGCCCGAAAAAAACAGCGGTCGGCAAGAGTACTTCTTCGATTGATTTCTGACGAGATGTTGTCAGAGTTAATAGGGGAGCCGAGGTAGACAAAGTCCCGTACTACCTCAAAGTTAAATCTGTCAATGGTGACGTTTTGTCCAATTCGTCGATGTTGTGTGTCCTTTCGTGTTGCTAAATCCATTTTTGTCGCTTCCTTCTCTTTACTAGTAAACGTGGCTATGGCAACACGTTGAGTTCTACCAATGATGTCAATATCGTCGGCATATGCTAGAAGTTGCACCGATTTTTGAAAAATTGTGCCTCTGGTGTTGGCTCGGGAGTTTTGCACAATCCTCTCTTCGCCTTGCCTAAATCCTTTTTTAGTATCGAATGAGTCGGTGGGGTCGTTCCCCACCCTGATGGAGCAGCGAGAATTCTCCATCGTCATCCTACACAAACGGACGAGTTAAGGCGGTATACCAAAACTAGGCATGGCTCCGTATAGTTCGTCTCTATAAATGCTGTCGTATGCGGCTTTGAAATCGATAAATAGGTGCATCTGCCAAAGTGTCAAAATTTGATCGGTTGTGGACTTTCCTGACCTAAAACCACACTGAAGATTGTGGATAAACGGTTGTTGGTAAACGGTTTCAGGCGTTCATATATAACGGCAGATAGTATTTTGTAGGCGATGTTGAGAAGACGTTTGCCTCTGCAGTTGGCGCAGTTCAGAGGGCCTCCTTTTTTGTGAATCCGGCAAACGATGATGAGGTTCCATTCTTTAGGTATAGGTTAGGTGAGGTTTGTGGGTTGATGAGGTAGGTGGTGTACGACTTCTCTCATCCTACTTAGGTCAAAAAAGATCCATTGTGATAGCCGTTGGGTGTCTAAGTGTGTGGTTGTTTCCTTCTTTTTTCCCGTTACTGTCAATTGTCGTTACCTTCTTTCTGTATTCAATGGCCTGCTTTTATTTCCATTTTTGCTTCTTTCTGCAAAACAGGTGATCTTCATTCCATCTTTGCGGGTAAAGCTCAATGACGCCTCTCGTCTTTACCTGCAGCTTTGCCTTATGCTTCGTTTTTTTGGCTGTGAGCATCTACCTGCATTCTTCATCAAACCAGGGGTTTCTTTCTGGTGGACGCGAGAAACCTAGCACATCCATTGCGGCTGATCTAATGCGGCTGTTTGAAATGGTTGCCATTGTTCTTCGAAATTCGATGCTGGTGTTATGGTGTTAATGGTGAGGTTCAGAGATACGCGTTCTGTGAAAGACTTGGCGGATTCTTGCGATTGCAGTCTTTCGACATTGAATCTTTAATTTTTATCTGTTGTTGCGTGGTGGATATCCGCATTCATACCTTGGATGCAACATGGAAGTGGTCCGAGTTCATGTTTGCCCCTCGGAAGGTTCAACATAAAAAATACTGGAAGGTAGTGGTCCGAGTCGATGTATGTTGGATGCTGGATATGTATGCCTCTTGTCTATCGCAGTGCTATATTTGATTGACCGTTCGTTGATCTGAAGATTGCCATGTCGCCTTATGGATATCGAGGCTGGATGTAGTGTCGACAAAGCTCTTTTTGACGATAATACTGATTAAGATGTCTTCTCTTCCGATCTTAATCTCCCAGCACGGCTATAAGTTTTGTCTAAGAGCTCATGGAAACATTCATTCACAATATCATATTTTTCCTCCGTCGGAGCGTGAGGGCTCAGTGGCACGATGGGTAGTGCGATGAACTTCTGCGCAGAAGGTATCGGTTCGATTTCCAGCCGTAGCAACGACTAAATGATTTTTCACTGGCCCTCCTCTCGTGATGATCGGACAATTCATCCGAGTTGTATCAATAGTCAAGAATAGCTTAACTCAACTTAGCCGTTCGGAGTCGGTCGGAGGAGGTCCCGCCATCGTTAAAGAATGGATGTGAGAAAGCTAGGCCCTGGGTACTAACGAGCCTGTTGAGCCAAAAATTTGTATTTTTTTTATAGCGTGAGGGCAAATTAGGCTTATGTTGCCGAATTTGAGCTTGATGCGGACTGTTACAATGCATTCGCCTATGTCTTTAAAGCATTAGACTTCTTGCATATGCCTGCCAATAATAACAAATCCGCATCCGAAATGCAGCTGTTTTGGCTCACTATGGATATGGACTGAAGTAGTTAGAGGTATAGAACTTCGAATAGAAATAAAACACAAGAAAATCATTTTAATGTCCATCAATTTGGCTTTATTGGAAGGACAATTTTATGTCATTAATGTTTAAATATGATTTCGGGCATGCGCCTGGTTCGAATAAAGCCAAGTCTAGAGGTCCAATTTTCAACCACTTTTTCGAGCATTTGGGGCCGTATGTCGGCAATAACGCCACGAATGTTGGCTTCCACGTCCCCTAACGTTTCTGGTTTGTTGACGTAGATGAGCGACTTCACATATCCTCAAAGAATATAATCCAATGGTGTCAAATCACACGATCTTGATGGCCAATTGACAGGTCCATTCCGCGAAATTATAATCGATTGTGACGTGCGTTGTGAGGCATGTATAGCGCCGTCTTGTTGAAACCACATCTCATCTACATTCATGCCATCCAATTCGGGAACAAAATAGTCGGTTATCATGGCTCTATACCGGTCTCCATTAACGGTAACTGACTCTCCAGCATCATTTCGGAAGAAATATGGCCCAATGACTCCACCAGCCCATAGAGCACACCAAACAGTCAGTTTTTATGGATGTAATGGAGTCTCCAGGGTCTCATGTGGATTCTCTTCACTCTAAATGTGGCAATTTTGCTTGTTGTTGTAGCCATTCAACCAAAAATGAGCCTCATCACTGAACAAAATTTTGCGATGAAAATCAGCATCGAGATCAATCTTATTTTCGGCCCATACACCAAAATCACGACGCATTGCATGGTCTCGCGGCTTTAATTCTTGCACAAGCTGGATCTTGTAAGGTCGTAAGCCAAGATCTTTTCGCAAAATCTTCCATAAAGTTGATGGACAAAGCTCCATCCCAATCGGGTCCTCTTCAACACTTTGCTCTACAGCGGCAATTGTTTCTTCGGTGCGGATGCGTATGATCACATAGAGTAAACGTACTGCGAAAACGATCCATGGTTAGCCGAATTAATTGCTCTGATGGACGATTATGTCGACCATAAAATGGTTCGCGAACTGAACCATTATTTTCGAAATAAATTTGCACGATTTGCAAGCGTTGTTCATTTGTCAACCTGTTCATGATGAAAACTGAACATAAATGACAGTAGAGTTGCCCGATTTGACCATTAAATGTCAGTTTAACCTCTATTCGAAAAACCAACCTCTAAAACACCCTTTCTTATTGTATAGGGCAGCGGTTCCCAATTTTTTTTGGTCGAGGAGCACTTTTTAGGTCAAACATTCCTCGCGGAGCACTTCGTTACACTTACGCTATTTTCGCAGTTATGTATGTGTAAAACATACAATACTCAAATTTTTTTTATATTTTTTTAAATTCAAGTATCATCAACGAAAAAAAACAAGAACAATGTTAATTAAAGAACATATGGAATTCAATATCTAGTGAGAATAATGTGCCTATTTGGTTTTGCATAATGCTTGTATATCTGATTGAATTTGGGACAACTGCAACCGAATATCTGGCTCTGCATCGAGACGGGATCTATATTTTGTTTTGGTTCCAACGTAGGCGGAGAATCCTGATTCGCACATGTATGTTGTTGCAAACGGCAGAAGAATTATTTTGGCTCTGTCTGACAAAATTTTGAATTCGTCCTTCAACATACACCAGAATTCTGATAAAGACTTCTTAGTTTCAAAATTTGCCTTTAAAGAAGAATCTGATGTCAAATCAATTAAGCCCTCAAACTGCAACGATGTCAGAGATGCTGGCTTTTCCAGCGCGGCGGAGTACGGGTCTGCAACCCACACATTTTCTTTAATGTTTGAATGGTATTCTTCCGGAAAGTAGCTTTGGAAGTTTTCGAGCAAACTTAGCAGATGTAAATGAAACTCATTCAAAATGTCGTCAGGAATACCCAAATCCATTTCCTCATGCGCTGACCATTGGGAAGCTGTCTAGATTTCGATTTTTTAAAGATTTCGCCCAAAACTTGATTTTCTTTTTAAATGCTTCGACCTTATCCCTGGCATCGAAAACAGTTATTGTCTTTCCTTGAAGTGATACACTCAAATCATTTAATTTTTTTTTTTAAATATCGGCTAGATACGATAATTTCAAGAGCCAACGCTCATTACACAATCTGTCGCCCAAATCAAAGTTGTCGTTCATAAGGAAGGTTCTGACTTCAGCCCTCATTTCGAAAAGCAGCGTCAGTGTTTTGCCGCGAGAAATCCACCTTACTTCTGCGTGAAGAAGTAAAGACGTATGTAGACTACCCATTTCATCGCACAATACTTTGAATAGCCTTGAATTCTTAGGTCGAGATTTAATAAAGTTAATTATTTTCACGCTTTCGTCTAAGACCTCTTTTAAGGAGAGTGGCATTTTTTTCATTGCAAGGGCATGGCGGTGTAGAACGCAGTGACTACTGCTGCATTCCTTGGCTATTCGTTTTATTCTTGAGACGGCACCGGACGTTTTTCCAGTCATGGCCTTGGCACCGTCTGTGCACACATCCACCCAGTTAACCCATGGGATATCATTGACAATAAAGAAATTGTCTATTAATTTAAAAATTTCAGCACCAGTTGTTGTGGTTTGCAGCATTTGCAGCGAAAATTTTGTGACTTTTATTCGCGAAAGTAAAGTAGTTTTGACATTCTCTGCTAAGTCTCCGATTCTTCGTGATATTGTGTTATTTGACAAAGGAACGGTGTCAACTAATTTTTTGGCCTTTTCACCCAACATACACTCAACAATGTCCTTAACGCATGGCTTGATTAAGTTTTCAGCGATTGTATGTGCTTCGCAAGTTTGCACAACTCGGAAACTCACTAAGTAGGACGCCATCAACGCATATTCGTTCACTGTCTTTGAGTGGTTAGTAATAATTGTTTGAGATTTTGTAAGTTCACCATACTTCCTTTTAAAAAAATCAGTCGGTTTGCTTTTGCAATCTGGATGAATCCCCTCAAAATGACGTTTCATTTTTGCTGGAAACATCACACTATTCGGCAACACTTTGCCGCAAATTACGCATTGGGGTTTGTTGTCACTTGTCTCAGCAAATCCAAGAAAAAAATATGAATCGTGGTACTTCCTTTTTACTGTTTTTTTTTCTGCAGTACTGATCACCATAGAACTAGTACTAGCCACATTGTCTGCCTCAAATTCTTCAGAAAGTTCTGACGCCGCTGTCTCTATTGCGTCATTTTCCTTGGCTCTAGAATAGAACAATAAATGGAAAACGAGCAAATTCACAAATCTGAATTGAGGATAACAACAGAAAAAAAATTTTATAAATCCAACAAAACGCATCTAATACAAATGCGGTTCTAGCGATAGGAAACTTCCCATTATGAAATAAACAAATATGGTTTTGTATTATGTACCTGCCAGTTGCTGACTCTTTAGTAACTACTGGGGGTGCTGTTAAGGAGCTTTCAGCGGTTATTTTTAACGACCCAGACTTTAGGCAGCGATCCATAGTACCTATTATTTTTGATCTCTCACGATCGTTTGATCTTTTCACGTCGATAGATCCACAGAGTCACATCAATGTACAAAAAAAAAAAATAAAAAGTAAAATTCACGCACTAAAAGCAAAATATAGATTAAATACACCGCACTACGATTCGTTTTAACCTGTATAAATAGATACCGACCCAACAAAAACCGTCTATTGGGCGCGTTTAAAACCAGAGAAACGTCGTCCCAGTACAAATTTCAGTTAGCGTCTCTGGTACGTCTCTTTAATAATTTTCATTTGTCGGGGATTCCCACATCTTTTTACACGAATTATTTTTTAGTTTGTTTGTCTGTATTGATTTCTTTTAAATGAGCATTTCAAATTCGATTGCTGCGATTAAAATGACAAGTTCAGAAGCATAAAATGAAACAGTCACTAGTGTAATGGAATTTTGCTATTTCGTTATTTTATTTTGCCGCGGAGCACCAGGAAACGCTGGTATAGGGTATCAATAGGGATATATTCGTTTTAATACATAGTTTTTAAACATAGATTAATAATTTAATTTAAATAGTTTATGGATCGACTCATAATCCTTAGCTATGTTGATTTAGCCATTCCTGCCCGTACCAGTTTTTGAGATTTCAGTTTTAAGCATGAATAATAAAATTTGGTTCACGTACACCTGTAAAAATCCGCCCACTGACACTCCCACTTTTTAGAACAAACGCCTCCACATTTTGGGCAATACCCGATGGTTACTTCTAGGAGGTAAATTAACCACACTTGATGTGTTATCAAAGTTAAAGCCGCTCAGTAATCGACCTCGTCCGCAACATGTAACCATCGATATTAAGAGTCATAGGTCAATTTAATTGAAAAAAGCCCTGTTAATGCTGAATATAGAGCCTTGAGTAAGTCTAAAAAACTTCACCAAAAAGCTGCTTATACCAATGAATTTCTGTCACACAAACTCTCTTACCACAGCAAGGTCTTCCCCCATTCCTAACACAGAAACTTAGTACACCTTCCAATGAATCTATGGCTTTGCAAAAAGTTCCATTTTCTTAATTATATACAACCAAAACCACAACATCTCAGGTACTTTGCTTTAGAAACGAATTGCCCTTTAAAAAAAAACAAAAACAACAACAAAACTTTCGAAAAGTGAATTATTTCAGCCGCCATCTCAACTTATACTTCATCCGATTTTCATTCGTTTACTTCTTTTTTCGTCTAAAAAAAACCTTTTCAATCGCAAAAATAAAGGTGAAATGTTTCCAGCCATTCGGGGTATAATGCAGAAAACTTGTCAAAGCAGTAATGCACAAAATTAGCAATGCAGTTGCCAAACTTTTATCTAATATTACACTTTCACGAGGATGCTTAAACTTTAAATGAGCATAATTGAACGAAAGTTTTTGAAGAGGGTGCATTCATGGTTTTTCCTAAGTTTTCCGCTCTACGTTTAGCTCGAACCCCTTGTATTTGAAGATTTTTTTTTTGTTTGCTCTTGTCAGACTTTCCTTGACATCAACAAGGCACCAATAGCAAATGCCAATCCTGGGACGGTGGGAAGCAAAATTCTGAAGAGAATACTCGTGAAATGTGCGATACGAAAAGTGATTTCGATGCGGTGTGGTTGAACGATTGAGAAAAGGTTGAAGTTTGTAGATTGGACTTATAGGTGCACAGGAATAAGAAACAAACCCTTCACTGGTAAGGGAGGGGTTTTTCGTTTAAAAAGGTGCTTGCTGTCAATTTTCTATAAAGAGATGCATAGAGAGAGAATAGTTGTTCACTCAGGCCAGAGTCATGTCTATGAGACTGATTCCAGGGATTTTCGGACAGCCAAGCGGTCATCAAATCCTTGGAAACAGTTTTAACAAATTCAAAGACATCCCTAGATTGCCGATCATCTCTGCAGGAGATGTCAACTATTTAACATTCACCTGGGTGCCTGGGCACAGTGACATTCCAGGGAATTGTAAGGCAGATGAACTCGCCAGAAATGGAACCAAACTACCAGTTCTACCCGACACGGGTGCACTATATATTCCTATCGCTACATGCAAAAGCTTATTAGCGCAATATGCTATTTCACTCAGGCCAGAGTCATGTCTAATGATTTATTACATCCTTAAGTGAATTTGTTGAGACTGATTCCAGGGATTTTCGGACAGCCAAGCGGCCATCAAATCCTTGGAAACAGTCTTAACAAATTCAAAGACATCCCTAGATTACCGATCATCTCTGCAGGAGATGTCAACGCAATTTAACATTCATAGTGACATTCCAGGGAATTGTAAGGCTGATGAACTCGCCGAAATGGTTGAGGTCGGTTTCTACTTGTTCGCGCCACTTAAGGCGAGGTCTTCCTCTACTACGTCCGACGTCTGGCTGGAAATCGAAGACTCTGCGAGCCGGAGTATTGGTGTCTATTCGTTCTAAATGTCCTAGCCATCTTAAACGTCCAATGCGGAGTTTTTTGACTAGGGGTATGTCGCTGTACAGCTCGTATAGTTCGTGGTTGAATCTTCATCTCCACAGCCCGTCAACGCAAACGGGACCGAAGATTTTCCTAAGAATTTTTCTCTCGAATCGACCAAGGATTTCTTGATCCGCTTTTGATACGGTCCATGCTTCAGCGCCGTAGAGCAGAGTCTTATATAGGATCTCCTTAGTAGTTCGAGTGAGGGCTTTACTACTAAATTGCCTTCTTAGCCCGAAGAAACAGTGATTGGCAAGAGTAATTCTTCGTTTGATTTCTAACGAGATATTGTTGTCAGAGTTAATAGCGGAGCCGAGGTAGACAAAGTCCCGTACTACCTCAAAGTTATATCTGTCAATGGTGACGTTTTGTCCAATTCGTCGATGTTGTGCGTCCTTTTGTGTTGACAGCATATACTTAGTCTTACCCTCATTTACTGCTAAACCCATTTTTGCTGCTTCCTTCTCTATACTAGCAAAGGTGGCTATTTGAAGCTCTCCAAGATTCTGTTATTCAATGCTGAGCTAACTGAGGTAAGGCAGAGTTAACTACTTGATTACGAACATACTTCTCCATTAAGTCGGTCCTAAGCCAACTGCTCACTGAGATTGTTGCCCTAATATGAAAAGACTTCTACTGAACGGTGTGGCTCAGCATCACCAGAACAACTTAATCCTTAATTTCCTCACTCCTTATTTTTTTCGCTACCCTCCGTAGCCAAGATCATCGTATTTGCCTCCCGCAGTGCGTTGCACCTGAATGTCTGGGTGTTGGGGAGTCCTATCATACCCACTCGCGAATCATTTTACTCCTGATATCGAGAGCTTTCCGGAATGCGAACAGAAGCGTCTTACTGATGGAGGCAAGTTTCTGCTTTGCGTAAGTAGACTGATAGATTAAGATCTGATGATGAAGCTGCCATCAGATTTATAGCTGCTCCATCTCCAGTAAGTTCGTTAGCGTTAAATCAGTTACGAAATCTGTAGAAACAAGCGACAAATCTTGCAAGTTTTATGTCCCTAAAGTGTCACACAGAGGGTGTAAGTTTTCAGTGGACTTGAGAGCTAGGAACACTAGGAATACTGATCAGGACCAACAAGCCTTGGTGAGGAAATGCGCCGTATCTAAATTGACTTCGACCGATAAACAGAGAAAACGTATAATATGCCGAAGATGAGGCATCGTCAATGAAATTTTCAAGTCAGTGAAAACCGTAGCCTCACTGACACAAGGTTTCAGTCAAGGGCCTGAGCCAAACTAATTTCTGATGGAAACCCGAGGAGACCATTGATCTTCGAATAAGTTGGCGTTGGATTGGGGTTCGGCAATAGATCTCGACTTAAACCAATCAACCGCTCTTGCCGAATCTTTAAATACTACCGCGCAGACTAAAATGAAATATTTGCCATCTACTGGCAATACAGCGCTACTTTTTTTTGCTCTTGAATGCTTTTCAGACTTTTGCAAGAGGTGCGTGGTAAAAAAAAATCTTAGATCTCATTACTCTCGAGATTTGAACCAAAGATCTCAAGCTTAGTAGGTCATTAACTTACCACCAGGTCACTGTATCCTGGCGGACGAAGGTAAGACATGTGCAGGAGAATAAAGACTGTCTTTCTCTAACCCCAGAGATTACCGATAAACTAAATCTCGGGTTATTCTAAGACTTGCTCAGGATAGTTAAGAACGAATGCGTTCAAAGGCTGTCTCTCCATCGGAAACTCGCATATTCATAAATCTAAGTAGCACCCTATGGTAAGACTGGCCGTTTAAGAAAGCAATGAGAAAGGAAAGGCAGATGGTAATATGAACTAGCTAACAGCCAAGTTGTCAAAACCAGCATTTTAGGAGAGTTTAAGGCATGGATGAGTTTACCCATCGAAGTTTAGGTGTTAGCGCAAGCAAACCGACTACCATGTGAATGGTCAATGGTGTGAGAAATTTAAGAACTTTTTTGAAAGCCATTATCCATGATCTTTCGGAGCTATCAGAAATCCTACTCTTTAATCTTTTCGGATTAGCAACAACATCCGAATGTCTAGAATGGGACAAAGAACAAAAATGTGGTCCTTCAATATGGATCATGATTGGTTTCCAACTATCTAATTACGATAAGGAAAGAATGGAGAAATCGTCAGACTTGTAATCCCAACAACATAACCTTACCTAGATATCATTTTCAGTGTAGGCTTCTCTGATTCCGTTTCCGAAAATATCTTTCCTTGGTCGATTTGAACTCTGGAGTAATATGTCCTGGAATAATATATTCTAACTAGGTGATGGATACATCAAGTTTGTTGTCGGCCGTGTTCGAATTTCCGAACATCAGTTCCTTAGTGGCATCTCTCAATATCCACAATCAGAGGCTGTTCTTCTTCTTCTTTCCGAATAGCCGCTATGACTTTCTTCTCCTTCAGGTATAAGTATTTGTCTGCAAGGTTGCCTATCCACCTTTCTGTGGGCACTACTGCACACATAAGGACGCTGGATTCTGACACCATTTGACCCACTGTCCTGTTACTGCTTTCTGTCTATGTGGGATAAGTGGAATTGGGTCAATTCTATAAAGGAGTATATCAGGTGTGATTGGATTTAATAGCCTAACTTGGTTTTCCTTAGGTTACACTTCATTTCTCATACATTTGTTTGGAGTAAATGTGCCATTCTCGACATTTGAAACTGTTGTCAGAAAGTAAGCTTTATGATGGCACTGGTTGGTCCTATCTAGTTACATCAGCGCTTCTTTGCTGATTTCAACTTCAAAGCCAATTTGCAAATTGACGATAGTTGAAATCTTTCTCTTTCCATTTTTTTTTTTGATGTTCATACCTAGATCATGTATTTTTCATAATCCAGAGACACCTGCTTTAGTTGGATTTGCGCGTTATCTGTGGACGTTTTACGGTAATGACCCAAGACACCTTCTTGTGGAAATATGAAGACGATATTGCAAAAAAAAGCTAGAAGGCTACAACCGGCTGTGCGAATCGTTGGATACTTTACCCCATCCCATCCTTAAAATCAATATTCCCGAAAAATGGGCGTGACTAATAACTGAATAGGAAGGAAATAACATTGTCTCCACATCTCGTTCAGATAGTATATATCTAAATCTTTTTTTGCTCGACAAAAAACTGCGTTTCTCTATGGGTATACAAAAAGTTTTTGTCACAAAATGACCCTAAAAAGTGGGTGTGGATTTAAATGACCTGTGGTCGAAATTTTAATACCAACATTCCCAATGATTCTGCATCAAACGTGTTTACGAATATTTCAAAATTTGACCGAAAAACGTTTTTTTTTACTAAAAATGCCCCAAAAAGTGGGTGTGGCAAACAAAATTATGTGGACGAAATATAGCTATTTATTGATATTCTCTAAATATCTCGTTCAGACACTCTTTCAAATTCTTAATCGTTTGACCAAAAATATCGTTTTTCTAAAAAATTGGGCGAATTTTGAAAATTTGTAGACCTGTTTGAAGGATCGCATATACCAAACTTCATTATCTTAGATCAAAATTTAAGGCCTAAAAACCGGTGACTTACAGACAGACGGACGCATAGACAGACTCATCTCGCTATTCCGAATCAATCCATATATTTGAGCTATATCTAGCAAAATTATTTATCTATGTTCAAAATATGTATCAAAACTTATAAACGGGTGATTTTAAAGCGTAATCAGATAAAACACTCAAATTTGCATCAAATATTCAAAATCGATAAGTAGGCCTTTGCCATTTACGTTTTAAAGACAACTTTATGTAAATGTTGTCCGCGGCTCCGTTTCCAATGGTCCATTCGGAGGGTCCAATTTCGCGCCACTTTTTTGAGTATTTCGGCCTGTATTTCACGAACTACGCGTGTTATGTTATCCTATAAGGCTTCAATCGTGTTCGGCTGGTCCACATAGATAAACGACTTTACATAACCCCACAAGAAATAACCAAGAGGTGTTAAATCGCTTGATCTTGGCGGCCAATTCACTTACCAAATTCATTTATCAACATTTCCATTGTTTCACGAGCTGCGTGGCATGTGGCACCGTCTTGATAAAACCACATGTCAACCATGTTCAACTCAGCTAACTGGGGCAAAAAAAAGTAGCGTATCATGGCTCGATATCGATCCCCGTTGACGGTAATATTTCTTCCATGGTCGTCTTTGAAGAATAATGGACCGATGATGCCACCAGCCCATAAACCAAACCAAACTGTCATTTTTTCGGGATGCATCGGTAATTCTTGTATGGCATGCGGCTGTTCATCACTCCAGATGAGACAGTTTTGCTTATTTACGTATCCGCTGAGCCAGAAATGAACCTCATCGCTGAACACAATTTTTCGATAAAACATCGGATTTTCATGGCTCTAAGGCCCATTTACCAAAAATAAGACGTTATGGTAGGTCATTCGGCTTCAATTCTTGCACATGTTGAATTTTATAGAACCCAAATCGACATGTGGTTGAGTAACACATTCCCAATTGTTGAGAACGGCGACGAATTGACATTTCACTATGGACGCTACGACTGCAATATTCTCTCGGTAAGCACTATACGCATGGGAGTCGATGGTTTAATGTCCAACAAAGTAAATTTGGTGCGAAATTTGGTGATAACAGCACTATTTGTTGATTCATAAGGTCGATAAGGTCGTAACAAGCGGGGCACATTTTTCACAGAGCACGAATTTTGATAACAAATTTCAATAATTTGCAATCGTTGCTCGTTTGTAAGTCTTTCCATGATTATATGGCAGAGTATACTGAAAAGTTTTCACTTTGACAGATGACGTTTGGACGCCATTACTAACCACTGCTTCCAACCTGAAAAACGTAACTCTTAAGAAATCACCCGTTATATCCTTATGGGATAGAGCATAAAAAGTCTCCAACTGAATCAATTTAATCTCTACATGGGAGAACATGGACTACATTATCCCCGTGGAATAAACTTACCTTATCTATCGGCTATCGCATACGATATCAATCGTAATAAGGACATAATACCAAATGTACGTTTTTTTTGCATTTTCTTGAAAATGCGTCAATTTGGCATCAAACAAGAAACACTTTTATTGATTATCCCTCGAAGGCTCAATTAAAATATTATTTAAGACGGTTTTAAGTCGGAAACCCAAAAAAATAAATGATGGCGTTCCTAAAGGTTCTGTTTTGTCTACGATTCTTTTTCTTATTTTAATAAATGATCCCCTGACTGCAACTACAAATCCAAGGCATTCCTCTGCTGATGACATTACTCCAAGCTTATATTCGTTTTCAGAATCTCGTCCGTCAGACGTAGACTTAAAACAACAACAATGCTTATCGACCTTAAGATATTTTCCATTTCATGGTGATGTCGATGTTATTAATGTGTAGCACTATTCAAGATATACACGGCCCTTATAAAGTGTCCTGCTCCTGTCAATGTCAATGTTTTTGTGTAAATGTGTGTCTGGCGTTAATTTCATTGAATTCCGACCTTAACAGCATTATCTTACTTACTTAAGTGGCGCTACAGTCCGAAATGAACCTGGGCCTCAACCAACATGCCTTATCATTATCACTCTCATTATCAATTGGGGTAAATCCAACCCAAACCAAAAAAAAAATTCTACTTACTAGGTATGTGTGTACGAAATGTATAGGTTTACAAAGTAAATGTGAGAAATATGTCATCTCTTCAAATCTAGCCACTTGACTTCAACGGTCATAAATTGATGTAACAAAAAGAACCTTGCAACTACAAGGTGGCGCAAAAATAACCTTCCGATGTTTTTTGGCTGTAATTTAAAAAAAAATGAAAAACTTTGATTCTACTTGTGGATTATTTTTATTTGGTCTTTTAATTTTTTTTACATCAAGTCGAGAATATGATGTCATGTAAATGGCCGCCGCCACAGTTGATTGTCATTTGAGCCCTTTTTATGGCATTTTCCATCACTTTGGCCAAAACTTCCGGCGATAGGTCCTCACATTCTTGACGGATATTGTCTTTAAGAGCTGCGAGAGTCTGATGCTTGTTGACATAAACCCGCGACTTCAAAAAGCCCCACAAAAAGAAGTCTGGAGCGGTCAAATCAGGCGATCTTGCTGGCCAGTGCAAATCGCCAAAACGGAAGATTAGGCGACCAGGAAATACATCCTTTAGCATATCGGTTGTGGCACGTGCAGTGTGTGCCGTTGCACCGTCCTGTTGGAACCACATGTTTTCCAATCCCAATTCATCAAGTTGCGGCAAAAAGAACTCGTTGATCATTGCTCTGTAGCGCTCACCATTCACAGTAACCGTTTGGCCCGCGACATCTTCGAAGAAAAAAGGTCTGATGACTCCTCCAGCGAAAACAGCACACCATACAGTGACTTTGAGCGGGTGTAATGGCTCTTCGTGGGTTACACGCGGATTTTCAGTGCCCCAGAAGCGTAAATTTTGCTTATTTACGTACCCGCTAAGATGGAAATGGGCCTCATCACTCATGATTATTTTTGATGAAAAATCATCTTCCTCTTGGTGGTGATTAAGGATGGCTTGAGCGTATGTTAGACGCGTTTGGCGATCAGCAGCTAACAGCTGATGCACCGTCTGAACTTTTTACGGAAACATCTTCAAACTTGAACCAAAATTCGCTGTAAAGACCGTCGACTGACACCCATTTGCGTGGCACGTCGTCTGGTCGATGTCGATGGCGCTTCCATGACATCTTCGGCTACAGCAGCAATATTCTCTGCAGAACGGCTACTCCGGGGTCTGCCACGCCTGGCAGCATCTCGTGTTGTGCCAGTCTCTTCGAGGCGAGCGGCTAAACGTCGCAGTGTTTCACCAGTAGGCGTTGGACGGCTAGGAAATCTGCGACGAAATTCACGTTGTGCCAAAGTCACCGACCGATTATTGCTCAAATAAATAGTCACCAATATTCCGCGTTCTGGAGCAGTGTAGCATAACATTGTTTATTAACGTGTATTTCGCATGTGTTTACTACACAAATGTTTACAAACAGAACTGACATTAGGGGCCAATCGCAAAATTTATAGCATTTCCTGATAGGAGGATTACTTTTGCGCCACCTTGTATTAGACAGAATTCAAAAGGGAAAAATCTTAAAGGAGAAATAAGCCAGGCGAACAACATAGTCACTTTCGAATATTGCAAAAATTTGCACTATTTTGTGGTATTTTATCGCTTTATTAACAGTCAAGCCCCAAAATTGAGTTTCACGCTTACGACTATGTGTATCAGAAACAACCTTTCAACTACTAGACAGAATTCAAACATATGCGAAAAATCATATAGAATGCATAGATATAATGAAGTTTTTAGTTTCTCTCGAAAATTGAGAAATGTGGTTTGCCTTCCTTTCTTTCCTTTTCAATATCCTTATGGCTTATAACCACATTCTAGAGTTCAACATTCACGAATGGGTGTAGCAAAGACAATTTTTCTACTAAAATCTAATACACAGGAAATAGTGAACTCCATAGTTTCTCTCGAACATTGTAGAAAATATTTCCTATCCTTTTTAATTTATCTCAATATCAACCACCACTGCTGAAATTAATATTTCTATTCCACCTACAAATCATATGCTACGCTTGCAAAAATACGTTGAAGTGAAGAAATTCTTACCAACACGAATAATACTAAACCCTTTTTTCGTTCCCATCATAGTTTACCGTCATTGTAAAGCAATGTGCGGCAATAGCTCATTCCTTCGTATCCTTAACGGCCCCACTGTGCAAAAACATATAATTGTTATTTATCCCTTCATTGCGGTCATATTATGTTCAGTTGTGGTCAGTAATGACTTTTACCACTTCAAATGTTTTCATATAGTCCATACTCCCTTTGTTAACTGCAATACTTTGTATAACTGTGCACGTGGGAAATGATATATTATTTCTGGGTGTCTAGAATGTTCATTTCGAATATCTCGATAACCAATTGCTCGATTTTCATGAGGGAGGTATTATTTTAAAGCTTATAAAGAAATCTATAGAAATTAATTAAGTAATTTAACAATATCCAGAATTATACAGCTATAGGTATAGCTTTCTTGTAAAAATCAGACTGCACTGAACCTATAAAACCTTATTTATTGATGAAACATATCAGATAAAATACAAAATAAATTAGTAAAGCTTTTTAGTAACTGGATATCTACATGAAGACTTAAACAAGAAAATATTTACGATGCATGTCGGTGACTTATTTGCAAAGCTGTTGTAGAAATCCGTACAAATGATTAACAAACCAGTCAACTCAACGTTTGTTCAACCCCTTGGTGAATAACTTATGACCATTCATCTTATCCAACGTTTCATTCATTTATCTCAGCAGCTGTTATCTACTCATCCTGAACATCAGCGAAATGATGCGTAAAAGTGAAATCTCTTGAACCTCAGAATGATGAGTTTTTTCTTTTTGTGTTTTGTATCTTTTTGCCATTTGCATGGATTTGTACTTTATTGGAAAATAGCAAACTAAGAGAGATACTTTGTAACCATTTTGCTGTCATTATCCATGGAAAACGATGCACTTTGTTGGAGAGGGGGAGGGAAGAACTTCATCATAAATAATAATTTCTATTGAGGAGTCTTCATTGTAGCTCACAGCAGATAACTTCTGGATCTGTATATCCGATATACCACATGGTTGTTTACAATCGTTAAGAAACTGCATTTGGTAATTGCCTACATGGAGTCTCCATTTTACTGAATCTTGACCATATAGTCTCTGTGTGGTCGGCATCCGTTTTTATACGATTTCTTGGATCTTCTCTTTTTTGTTCAAAAGTAACTGCAGAGATATAAATTTCCTAGTTGCGAAATCGACCATCACCATCATCATTACCATTATCATCAGAGACGTTGTCGTTCAGAGCTATGATGGTATTCGATGAGTTCTTGGAAAGAAAAGTTCCCCACATCTGAATCGGTGTCATGTGTTCAATTCATTTTTATTGATGGAGATAAATTCATTGATGACATGAAGTTGTTTCCATGACTAAATGCAATAACAAATTGCAATTATGTGAGATGCAGTTTCAGTTTGGATTTGGTTTAACAAAAAACCGCTCAGTTCGAGAATGAACAAATGAAGTGGTCATTATGACAGAATGCTCAATGTGTGTGGTATCTATGAAATTATAGAAGGGGATAGTTTGATAGTCACTTTGCTGGATGTTTTCTGTTGCATGCTCATGAAAAGGTTTCAAATACGTTCGAGGTAGAAGACAAATGTGAACAAAATTAGAATAAAAGAAGGATACAATCTGCCGAGCGGATCGCTTAATGAAAACATGAAAATCGATTTTTTTTTAAACTTTTACCAGAACCAATTTTTTCAAGAAAAGTGTCACGAAAAGTAGGCGTGGCTCAGAACTTTATATCAATGTGGACAAACATAGTCAAAATATATTTTTTAGTAATGTTTGCTTAAAATGGGCGTGACAGTGGATGGATTCTAAAAAAGTTCACACTTCTCTTTGGTAGGAAACTATTAGTCCTCAGTCTAAAAAAAAAGCAGGATCTAAAAAACCATGGTTTCATAAGAAACGTGATCAAGTTGTAGCACCAAAACAGAAAGCGTTTAGACAATGGCGGACGAATTCAACTGAAGAGAAAAAATTTGGTTAAGGGTGGTTAAATTTTAAGAACCGATGTTGATTTTGAATAAAACACAAATTATTTAGGAAATTATTGGCATTTCTTTTTATTATGATAATATTGGTATGTTTTAATTATGTATGGAACAATATATCGCCGCGACTTCGGAGGCACTCCTCCATCCTATGGTCCAAATTTTCGATGACGCTGAGGCATAATTGAGGTTCTATACCGTTAATGTCATCATTTAGCTCTTGAATTGTTGCTGGCTTATCGATGTACACCTCTTCTTTCAAATAACCCCAAAAAAAGAAGTCCAACGGTGTCAAATCACATGATCTTGGCGCCATTGTTTCGTTAGCTGTGTGGCAAGTGGCACCGTCCTGTTGGAACCACATATTGTCAACATCCATATCTTCCAATTCGTGCCATAAAAAGCTCGTTATCATCTCACGATAGCGAACACCATTACCAGTAACTGCCTGCCCGACCTCATCTTGGAAAAGAATACGGCCCGATGATGCCGCCAGCCCATAAACCTCACCAAACAGTCACTCTTTTCGGGTGCATTGGTTTTTTGACAATCACTCTTGGATTATCATTCGCCCAAATGCGGCAATTCTATTTATTGACGAATCCACTGAGGTGAAAATGTGCCTCAGCACTGAAGATGATTTTCTTCGAAAATTGTTGCCATTTCTGACCATTGACAACGCCTGAAATGGTCACGCGATGACGAGTTGAGGCGGACGGCTCTTCAGCCACACTATCGCGAACAGCAGCAATATTTTCTGGTGATTTCACATCCCCTACACACCCGGTGTGCTCAAATGTTTGCACGATTTTTCCGATTGTACGCACATTTGGACGATTAAATTGACCGAAAAAATCACGAAGTGCACGATATGCATTTTGATTTGAACGAACATTTTCATAATAAGCCTGAATAACTGTAACGCGTTGCTCGATTGTGTATCTTTCCATGGTTCAAATTGAGTAAGTCTGAAATTGAGAAATGTCAAATGAAATGCAGAAAAAAAACTTGACGTTTAGGTGTGGTTCAGATTCAACATCGGCCCTTAAAATTTAGCCACCCGTTAGAGGCATCAAAGAATGCTTACAACGAAAGAGTAACTAACAAACTCTGGCATGTCCCAGTGGCTCACGCAAATTTTGGTCAATGCCAAAATTAGTCAGCAATAATTTTAACCACTCTTCATTCCCTTCATTAATCAAAAGTCAGAACTGTTGGATCGCTACCTAAAACATAAAAAGAACGACTTATTCGCTGAAATGTTCTCAGGAAATTCAACATCAAACACGGAAAAAGGGTGCCACCAACGACAGAGCACGTACACTCAAGGATGGTAGTAGTTAAATGGACCGTAATTCAATTTGGACCATAAAAAAGCAACTATACCTGACAGAATCTCATCTATTGTACTTAAAAAATGCGCACCTGAACGTGCACCAGTTCTTTTCAGATTGTTTTTTGTCAACAGATTCCCAAAAAGGGATTCAAAGGTAATGAAAAACGCAAATAATATATAACCCATACAGGAATGGTTTAATAATCGATCGGCAATATGTTTCTCGAAAGAAACTGGAGACCACCTAAGTTATGTAACCCATCTATGGAAATCTAAGATATAAAGTCATGTCATGGTTGTTTTCGACAGAGTTTGGCACAGAGCTTTGCTAGCCAAATTGGCAGCATACGGACTTCCTTCAATACTGTCCGGCTAGATTCGAAACTAACTTGAAGACAGATCTTTGCAAGTGGATGGCGTTTTCTCAGATAGATTCTCTCACCTATACTCTATTGTTGCTGCACATTAATGACCATGACAACTAATAATCGCATTTTCAGTTTTGTAGATGATACTAAAGGTTCCTCTCATGATGATCTGACAAATCACCCGAGTAATATCGATTGTCCAAAAAAGGTTTATCTCAACTAAGCCGTTCGGAGTCGGCATAAAACAGGGGGTTCCGCCATCGTGTAAGAAGTACACACTGGGGACCTAACCCCAAAATAATCCTGTGGATGTTTACGGCTATCGTGCGACCAATACTCACATATGGCAGTATAGTCTGGTGGCAAGCCACAGACAGAGCAACCAACTTGAAGCAAATGACAAAAATACAAAGACTAGTGTGTATAGGGACAACCAGTGCGATGAGAACAACCCCAACCTCTGGATTGGAGGTGATTCTGAATCTGCTGCCCTTAGATCTATACATGCAGGAATCAGCTGCGAAAAGCTCCTCGAGAATCAGCCAAACGAACAGCTAGATCCCAAGCCTCGCTGGGCATGCGCAGGTCCTAAAGAAATACGTAGGGAACGTAGTAAACTCTGACTATCTATCTCCCTACCTAGACTTTGATCGACCCTTCACCTGCTCGTTTCCGAGCAGAGACGAATGGGACAAGAATGAACCCACAAAAAGGAAATCGATATTCATCTTCACAGATGGATCAAAGATGGACTTTGGAACAGGTGCTGGCATATTCTCAGAGGAATTAGCAATACACAAATCAATCAGGCTTCCTGATCATAGTAGTGTGTTCCAGGCTGAGGTGCTAGCAATCGTTGAAGCGGCTCATTTGGTATCAATAATGGAAATACCACACAGTGATATCACCATATTCATTGACAGCCAAGCGGCTATAAAAGCAGTATCTGCTATCGAAATTAAATCAAAGTTACTTCGCCACTGTCGCGAAGAGCTCAAGGTTCTCTGCTCACAGCATAATGCTGATCTCTGCTGGGTTCCTGGTCACAGGGACATAGACGGCAACGAGAAGGCCGACGAACTGGCAAGAAATGGATCTGCTACAGATCATGACCAGACACTAAAAACGGTCGAACCACCTCTCTGTAACCTCAGAGAAAGAGTGGAATACAAAACCCGAATGAAAGCCAATACCAGGTGGAAGTCATTGACTACCTACGAAATATCTCGGAAGCTCTGGCCAGAATACAACGGAAACCGAACCAAAAAACTTTTGCGGTACGACAGAAGCTCCTTATCTAAACTGGTAGGGGCTCTCACTGGTCACAACTTTCTCAGAACCCATACAATGAAATTAAATCTCAAGGATGACGATATCTGTAGAGGCTGCGGCGATGAGGATTCACACGAGGATACACCTCACTTCCTCTGTCACTGCCCGAGTCTCTGTCACCTGAGGAACAGAACACTTGGAAGCTACTACTTTTAAGACATCCAAGAGCTTTCCGATATTCCATTACCCTATCTTTACAGGTTCCTACGAACATCAGGATGGCTGGATAGAGTAGAGTAACCCGTAGTAACGATAAGGAAGGACGTAATCCGACCAAGGGTATCACAATGGGTCCACATGGACCTAAGTGTGGCGGAATAGAGAATCCTCTACTCCACCAACCCGTAAACCTAACCTAACCTAAGAAGTACACACGTACACCCTGTGCTGTGGGTAATTTTGGAGATACGTCAACAAAACGTAAGATCTGCTGAAAACATCGTCGATGCCAAGAGAGTGTACAGGAGAAGCCGATGTAGTAGATTTTGCGTTGCTCGGCCTTTCACAGACCACACCTTGGCGTCGTGAATCGGGCTTGAACCTGCATAAACGACCATAGGCAATTACATGTGTTCGAGGAATGGACTCTGGAGCAGTTGGAAACTGACCCTAATTTTCATCGAAAAATCATCTTCAGCGATGAGGACCACTCATGTATGAATGGTTACGTCAATAAACAAAATTATCCAATTTGGGATGATACCAATCCTCATGAGATCCAAGAGCGTCCCATGCATCCCGAAAAGGTGTGGATTTTGGCCAGGTCATTACCGTCAACGACGACCAAAGACTTTTGGTTTCAACAGGGCAGTGCTTCGTGCCACACAGCTCATGCCATATTGGAAATTCCGCACGAGCAATTCGAGGGCATAGATATCTTACGTGGAGGTGATCTGAACTAGCCACCGAGATCGTGCGATTTGACCCCGTTCGATCTTTTCTTATTTGGTTTTCTGAAGTAGCGTGTCTATGCGAAGCCACAAATAGGTCAAATTCAGACTGATTTAGGCGCAAGAGTCATGGAAAATTGGACATTTCGGATGCACGCGCCCAGCTTCTTCTTTTCTATAAAGGGCAAGTTCGTTCAGGTCTCATGTTAAGAAATCGGCCCTGACATAGATATATTCAACTTACTTGGCTCTACTTGATAGCACTTACAAACAATCTTTCCCTTGCTGCAAAGCTGCGACCTTTGATACAGCAAAGACTTGCAGAAGATCTTTCTTAAAGAAATCATCCCTAGATTTAATTTTTTTTCAACAAATGACAAGACACGTAGTTTCAGCTCACAGGCATACTGTCTGCCGGTATTGGGGCGCTAAAAACCCTCGGTTGATACATCAAAAACCACTACACTTTTGTAGAGGAACTGGCCTGCAAGGCGGCATCATTGGGCCGTATTTCTTTGAGGATGTTCCTATGACATCTTTTTGCTGTAACAGTTGCTGGTAACTGCTGTCGGGACATGTTGAAAAAAGTTCTAGTGCCCAAATTGGATCAATTCACCAGTGCCAAATCACACACAGTTCATCGACTGACCCTTACCTCGATGCTTAAGGATTAAATTAGAAATGAAATTGCTGAAATTACACCAGAAGTCTGCAAAATTTGTAAGTGCTTCTGATCACGGCCAGAGGAACCCACTTAACCGGCATCATGTACTCTACATAATGTTAAAATAAATTAAGCCCCAGAGGCTAAATTCCCAAAAAAAGTAAAAAGATCTCGTGGGGCTTATTTCGAAAAGGAAATTAGACCCACGGGCAGCGATACAACATCGATTATATTTATTTCCGCAGACAGACCAGTTGGGCGGGCTCAATGGCACGTTAAATATAACGATGAACTGCCGCGCAGAGGGTTTGGGTTCGAGTCCCACCCGTAGCAACACCTAAATGATTTTTCACTGGCCCTCTTCTCGTGATGATCTGACAATTCATCCGAGTTGTATCAATTGTCAAGGAAAGCTTATCTCAACTTAGCCGTTCAGATTCGGCATAAAACAGGAGGTCTTGCCATCGTGCAAGAAGTACACATGAATGGTTGTGAGAAAGCTTGACCCTTTGTACTAACTAGCCAGTTGCGCAAAAAAAAAAACAGACAGACCAGTCTTGAGGGTTAACCAAGACTGTGTCCTGGATTTTAATCAATTGTTTCGACTGGCCTTTTGATAGAACTATCCAAAATGGAAACAAAAATCTGCATGGACAGTCAAGTTACTCTTAAAGTTGATAAAGTGCAACTATGTAAACGCGTTTTTCTGACTCTAGTCTCTCAGGGCTGTAAGTCATAAATCGGTACTACCCTGCTAGATTCCCGAACAAGTCAGAGTGGAAGGGAGTGAAAAAAAAAACGGATTAACAAGCCAGATGATCCGGTTATGATTTAAACCCTTTTTGGACTGACAAGTGTTACCAGCCTAAAAGCTTTATTGACAGTCTCACGATAAAGTCGTCTTAAGAACAATTGTATAACACTAGCTGTACAACAGTAGTCCGTAGCCTAAGATTGACAATAAAATATCAAGGTCTTTAGTCTCTTTTAATAGAAGCCAAATCCGGGGGGCCCGCAGTTGCTTGTAACGGAAACTGCATAATAGGAAAAATGTCAAAAAGGCTAGGAGTCTTCAAAAATTACTTGCGAAGAAGCTGCAGTGATTGGGAGAGGAATACTAGTAGGTCTTTACGATCGCTACTTATTCTTCATGGGTCGACGGGTTTTTCGACAGCTTTGCTGATTTGGCTGAGACATTCCTATCAGAACTTAAAAGATTTATTAACAGATGGCTAAAAAGCTAGGAGTCTTCACAAAATTCTTGACAAGAAGCTGCAGATGGGGAGATAAACATTACCAGGTCTTTACGAACGCTACTTATACTTCATGGATGAAATGTCCTTCAATAGCTATAGATATTTAGCTGAGATATTCCTATCAGAATTTAAAAGATTTATAAACAGATTGTAAAAAAGCTAGGAGTCTTCACAGATTTCTTGCAAAGAAGCTGCAGAGACGCAAAGGAAATAACTTTATAGAACATGTTCTGTGTCATCACCCAGCTCTACACGAACGTCACTTATCCTACGAATGTTCTTCAACTGCTATGAAGATTTGACAGAGATGCCTCTATTTTAAAAGATTTATCAACAAATGTACAATTAAGGACTCAGGCTACTCAAACCAAAAGCAAACCTAATCAAATTGTTAAATAAATGAGGTTCGTTCGGACCCATCTTGCATTTACAATTGTATGCCGAATCCGAACGACTCAAAAATTAAATCAGTATTGGCCCAACAGGCTCGTTTGTACCCAGGACCTAGTTTTTTCTCACAACCATCGATGTGTGCGTGTGTATTTCTTGAGCGAATGTGGGACCTCCTGTTTTATGCCAAATCCGAACGGCTGATTTAAGACAAGCTTTTCGTGATAATTGATTGCACTCGAATGATTAGCAAAATCATTGCGAGAGGAGGGCCATTGAGAATCATTTTACTTATCGAACCCAGACCTTCTGTAGTTCATCGCACTTGTCTAACACTGTACCATTGAACTCTCAAATAAGTTTATACAAGTGACCCTAAGTGTATCACTAGACTTACCAAAATTTTAAAGATGCCTTGGAAGTTCTACTTTAAGTTGTTTTATAACAAAAAGAACCCTGGTACCCCCGCAGATCTCTACACAACTGTCATGCCTTCAAAGCAATAAAAGGCAGGATTTTAAAATTTCCGATTCAGAAACTTTCCACTATCCGACGCAATCGCTTATCCTGATTCAGGAAGTACAAACTAGTCCACATTTACCTATTCATATTAACTGCTTACACATAGTTTTCGTATCCTTACAAATGCCACCGCCATTCCTCCTGAAGTGTGTTAAACATTTTTCTGTTTAATTCCAACAGCGCTTTTGATATGAGCCGAAGAGAACCCATATGAATAAGGACACGGACAAAAAAAAATATTTCACGTTCTTATCATTGCAATTGTAACATCCTGGACAGTAAATGAGAGAAACAGAAAAACTTTTCCATTTTTATTGCGATATTATTTTTTTTTTAGAGCTCTACCTTTACACTGGCTATTAATAAAGTCCTTCATCTCTATGGTTTATTATAGTGTTCGTCCTATTTTATTCGTGTGTTTGTGAAATTCCCGGTATAGGTAGATGTATGGTCTTTCAACTTTCAGATATGACTCATGTAGGTATCTCAGTTAATTTGACATAATCTAGCCACCGAATGTTTTGCAGCAGTTTGCTAAAGTTTTCAGCTTTTCGTGGTAACCATTCGTAAGTACTGACCTAAAATGTGTATGAGGATACTACCCGAGAGAAATAGTTACCAAGGACATTATCTATAACGTAATGTAGAAAATGGTGGAATTTTTTTTTTTAATGTACGTAGGTATTACTTTATTTTTTTATAATTCCCACCTTGAGGGGTTAAAAACAAGCATGAACTGTTTTTCCTGCCAACTGTTACGTTGAAAATGGTGGTAGATGCATCCTTTTTCTGTTTTTGCATAACTCTCTTGTGGATACAAGTTTTTTTTTTTTTAAAAACAGTTGAGAAACTGTGCATTAAATGATGGGCTTAAACGAGTTCTTAGTTTATTTTGTCTGCAAAACACTATGAATAATGTGCCAGTATTGGAAGGGCTTTTAAAAATGGCAATCCAATTCGTTTATTTCATAATCACCTACAGGGTAGTGAAAAAATTCCAAAGGCCTAGATTTTTGTGGCAAAACCAGCTGATAAAAACTTTCGGTTAAGTATCCTAGTTAGCGAAGTTGTTTGTTCATTACATCACCAAACGTAGGTCGTTATGGGTCAATGTATGTAACAACAATTAAGTCCCAAATTATCTGAGTGGCAGGACACAGTAACATTGCAGGAAACGAGAAAAGAGATGAGATATCTAGACAAGAATCTATACTTCCTTAGTGGATAACTGGGTTAATCCCCATCTAACTTTTATAGAACGTGGGTATATGCATGTGAGCATAGATACACAAAAATATTCTGAGCATACTAGAGGATTAACCGCCCTCTAGCTTTAAAGAACGTATTATAGCTGAGCATACACAAAAATATACTTTATCGGAGTAGCTTATTGAAAACTTAAGAATTGTCACCAGAACTATTCTATTACTCTGAATAGAGCTTCTATTTCAATACTGGTGTCTGTCCTTTATCTTTCCTGCTGATATCGACTTTTATTAGAAACCTGTAATCCAATTGATGTAAAGAGAGAACACATCTTTAGCAGTATTATCGGAAAACACAGCCTACACGACGACACATCTGGCAACGGCCTTAGGCTAATTGACTTCGCTATGAATCGAAATGCCACTATAGCCAGCACAAGGTTTCCTCATCACTATATCCATGGGGACATGGCGGTCTCCATATCAAGGAACGGTCAACCAAATTGATCACATTGCGACAGACAAGAGGCACGCATACAGTATTTTGGATATCTGAACATTCCGAGGGGCTAACAGCAACAGATTAACACCATACCGCCAGCATCGAATGTCGAAGAACAATGGCAATGATGACAACAAGCCATTGGTGTGCTAGGTTTCTCGCGCCCACCAGCAAAAAACCCCTGCAATGATGAGGAATACCGCCAGATGCTCGCAGCCAAGAACAAGACATACAAGGCTATGCTCCAGATGAAGACGAGAGCTGCCATAGAGCTCTATAGGTAAAGAAGAAGGGAAGAACATCGGATTTTCAGAAAGAAGAAAAAAGAGCAGGAACAGCGCGCGATCGAGGAGATAGAGAGGTGCTACTCCATTAACGATGTTCGCAAGTTTTAACAAAGTGTAAAACGTCAAATCCAAGGATACAAGGCTCGAACAGAATCCTGTCGAGATGAACAAGGAAATATCGTAGTTGAGACACAGTCGATGCTGATGATATTGAAGAACCACTTCTGTATAGCGGCGATGAAGAACAACATTCCGATGTTAGGCAAAACGAACCATTCAATACTGGAGACGACAGCGAAAACTACCAACCACCCGACCTAAGTGAAGTGAGGGTAGCAAAATCTAAATCTAAAATCTATTCATCCAAGCTTTATAAAGCCAGTGGAGATGGTAAGTAACATCCATCAACTCATAAGCCAAATCTGGTCAGATGAAAGTATGCCTGAATAGAAATGGAACCTCAGCATCGTTTGCCCGACCCACAAAAATGGAGACCCTCTGAAATTTTCCAACTACGGAGACATAAGTTTCCTCAACATCACCTACAAGATCCTATCTGCCGTAATATGTGAAATCCTCAAACAGTTTACCAACATCCTGATCGGCCCTTATCAGTGTGGTTTTGGGCCAGTAAAGTCCACAACCGATCATTCTTCTGCAGATTCTGGAAAAAAACCCAAGAAGTCCAAATCGATACCCACCACCTATTTATCGATTTCAAAGCCGCAGACGAACTATACAGAGCCATGTCTAGTTTTGGTATGGAGAATTCTCGCTGCTCCATCAGGGTCGGAAACGACCTCACCGACGTATTCGATACCAATGATACTAATGTGATCCTATATAAGACCCTGATCATCCCAGTCCTGCTCTACGGCTCTGATGCATGAACCGAATCAAAAGTGGACGAAGAAATCCGTGGTCGATTTGAGAGGAAAATTCTTCGAAAAATCTTCGCTCGAAGATTAATCCTGGAATTTCACGAGCTTTACAGCAACATGCTCCTAGTTCATTGTTTATGCATTGGACGTTTAAGATGGCTAGGACATGTCGAACGAATGGACACCAATACTCCTGCTCGCAAGTCTTCGATTCTCAGCCAGACGTCGGATGCAGTGGAGGAAGACATCGCCTTAAGTGGAGCGCACAGGTAGAAACTGACCTCAACCAACTTGAAGTGCGCAACTGGAGACAGTTAGTTAAGGACCGGGCTAATTTGAGAGGCATATTGGTTGAGGCCCAGGTTCATTTCGGACTGTAGCGTCACTTAAAGAAATTTAGACGAATGCAATTGAGTTGATAGCCCTGCTATTTGGTAGCCACGAGTTGTTTTTTATAAACTGCCTGTATATCTACTTACTTTACCGGACCCATTGAGGGTCTGTGCTTGAGACAAAACAGTCTTCCATTCTCTTCGATATTGGTTCACGTTGCAACCAGTCTTAAGTCTAATCACCCAGGTATCCTTCAACCAAAGATTAGTTTCTCCCTGTCGTCTCCAATCTGAATGCTGGGATTTGTAGATTCTCTTGGCTGTAGCAATATCCTTTCGCCCAATGAGTAAGATCTGGCTCACACTAGTATATGTCGATTAATGTGTTGCAGAAAGGCTTTAGACTTTCAAATAGGGCGATTCAGTAGTTTGCTATTCTTTCTTGTAGATGGAGCATATGGAGCGGATATTCTAGTGAACATGGCAACACATCCGTATTCGAAAAAGTCCCCAGGAAATCCATCGAGTCGGCCTTACTGTTTATTTTTTTTTAGCTTTTTGATATCAGCACTGACTTCTTCAATACTGGGAGGCTGCATTAGATCTTCGGTCATCTGTACAGTATGCATGTTTAGCAGCTTTACAAATGATATCTCAATATATCAGCAACTCTCTGCGACTCTGTGATTAGGTTGGCATTGCTATTTCTTAGAGCCAGCGTTCTTACTTTAAAGCCACCCAGCTAAGATGGATATGAATACCTTGATAGCGTATAAAGCGTTGCTATTTGTAACGATGACTCACAATTTGGGTGGTGTCGGTAATAAGACGTCACTATATCTGCTATAAATTGTGTTCATTTATAATTCACAGAATTTTTTATCATTTTTTTTATTAATTTTTTTTAAGTTTGTGTTACTTTTTTATTAAAATCCAGATTGCATGGATTTTGTCTAGAATTGAACGCACAGTAGCTGTCAGTCATTCAACTGACAGTTAAGAAAGGATTTTGCAGTTATTACACAACCGTAGCGCAAAAATGGCTTATCGGACTAAAACATACTAAAAATCACTTTTTATTAAGTTTTTCCACCAACTTTCTGCGTAATTCTGATGCAATGAAGAAATCCATCAAATCATCTCCAGAAATTTACTAAAGAATCTCAGTGTTCTTGTATGCTTTCTTTGAAACCTCACCAACAAGAAAAACGGATGAATAGTTTATCCTTTGTAATCCAACTGTCTGTCAATTGTTATTGTGCGAAACCTTAATGAAATTAACAAAAAATGAACAAAACAAAGGATAATATTCATGTGTGGATACAGTTTGGGTACGAAAAGGAGTCGGTGAAGATGAAATGTTCTCGATATAACCCCGAAAAGAAATCAATCAGCTAATAACGTATCAAATAATGCTGCTTAGATGGATAAGCCTTGAAAAAATGTAAAAGGATGGGTTTGATAAGACTTTTGGCATGAATGGTAGCTCACATCAGGTTTAGTGTATAAGGTTCAAGTATACTTCCGTTAGATATTAAAAGGAATCTCCATTTTTTTTTTAATTCTGACTTGCCGAAGCAATAAGATGCACGTCGTCCTAAAAGATCTATTGTGCTTGCCGTCAGATGTCTGTTTAGGTTTGTAGTGCTTCTACTTTCCTAATGTAACTGATAATACGTTCAGCAGAGGATTTCCTTATTTCTTCGGTACTTAATATTTCCCTTAAGAAGGATTCCCTTCTTATACTGTATAGGGCCGGGCATTCACATATGATGTGTTCGGCTGTTTCGTCTTCTTCTAGACATAGTCTGCACTCCGGTGAGTCGACTAAATGCATTTTATTTAGGTGATATCGCAGACCGTGGTGACTCATTGGGTAGCCTACTAAGTTCTTGGTGGGTCCTTGTTTCAATACATTGTAGACAACAATTTGTTGGTGGCGAACAGGGGTAATGACCCCACCTTTGTCACTAAAAATAGAGAAGAGGTTCTTGACATTACCCTCTTCAACAATTCTGATAGAATCGCTGTGCGCCACTGGAAAGTTTCATCAGAAACATCATACTCTGACCACAGAATAATAGAATTTGAAATAGAGGACGACACTGACTAAACTCCCCCTTCAACATAGAAACCCCAAGACAGCCAACTGGGACAAGTTAGTTGTGGAAGTAGGGAGACACAGTAGCGCCCTTCCACTGCATCTGATGGAAACTCCGTTTGAAATCGATGCTGCAGCGGAACTAATAGGCAATATTTTAGTCAAAGCCTATGAAAGGATCTGCCCTCTAAAGACTATTAAACCACAAAGATCACTGACATGGTGGACGAAAGATCTTCATAGCATTAGAAGGGAAACCAGGTAAACCTATAACGCAGCAAGAAGCTCAAATTCGGAAACCGACTGAGATCTTTATAAGAATAATCAGCGCAAATTCAAAAGTGCGGTCAACAGTGCTAAACGCACCTCCTGGCGTAACTTCTGTTGCAGTGTAGAAAGCACTACTGAATCAGCCAGACTTAGAAAAATAATCGCCAAAGAACCGGCTGTTACCTCAAGCTCCCCAATTGGGGCTGGATACAGTCCACCCAACAATCTTTAACATATCTACTGGAAACCCACTTTCCAGGATGTGATTCATACTCCGGTAGGACTTCAGACACAACCGTCTATAATTGCAACCCCATAACAGCAGCTATGGAGGATATGGTTAGTGTAGAAAGAATCAATTGGGCAATTGACTCCTTCTCCCCCTATAAATCCCCGGAACTCGTTCTCTTTACGAATAAAAGGAAGATACCAATATTCGACCTACCGGCTATCGATGGGACTATCCTCAAACAAGCCGATAGTGCAAAGTATCTGGGTGTCATTCTTGATAGAAAACTCAACTGAAACCTAAATGTGCGCGAGCGCATTAAAAAGGCCACAGTCGCTTTCTATACGTGTAACAGAATATTCGGAAAAAAACTGGGATCCGAACCCCAAGATCATCCTATGGATGTACACGGCCATTGTGAGGCCTATATTTACATATGGGGGGCTTGTCTGGTGGCAATCCACAAATAAAGTCACCCATCTGAAAAATATGACAAAGGTACAAAGGATAGCATGTGTGGGCGCTACTGGCGCAATGAGAACCACGCCAACAGAGGGACTGGAAACCATCCTTAACCTGCTACCGCTAGACCTTTACATGCAAGAATCTGCAGCCAAAAGTGCTCTAAGAATCAGCCAGCTCAACTGCTGGAAATCGAACTCAGGAGGACATGCCCAAATTCTACACAGATATCTGCGCTCAGCTGTATCCTCTGACTACATGCTGCCTCACCATGACTTTCAAAGACCATTCTCCTGCATCCTCCCAAGCAGAGAGGAGTGGGAGAGGAACGAATTGGGCCCCGAAACCATATCCATCTACACTGTTCAAAAATGGATGTAGGCGTTGGAGCTGGAGATTTTTCAGAAGCACTAAAGCTAAACAGCACCTTTCGGAGCAGAGGCAGCCAAAGCGACCTCAATGCTGGCGATACCACCAGATGATATCACCATCTTTATTGACAGTCAGGCTGCAATAAAAGCTATCTCTGCTCTCGAAATAAAATCTCGGCTTGTGAAACGTTGTCGTGAAGAGCTAAAGGTTCTTGGCGTCCAACATAATGTTAAGCTCTGCTGCGTCCCCGGACACAGAGGCATACAGGGCAATGAAATTGCTGACGAACTGGCGAGAAAACGATCTGCCTCCAGCATTGACCAAGCAGACCAGTCTGTCAAACCACCACTATGTGAACTCAAATCTCGGGTGGGACAGAAAACACTGATCACTGCCAAGAACAGGTGGAACTCCCTTCCCACCTGTGAAACTTCCAAAAGGATGTGGCCTGAGTATGACAAAGCCAGAACCCATAAACTACTTCGTAGAAACAGGAAATCTGTCTCTAATTTAGTTGGGATTCTTACTGGACACAACTTACTAATAAGCCACAAACTGAAAATGCATCTCATAGATGATGACCTCTGTAGAGGCTGCGGTGATGAAGAAATACACGAGGATACCCTCCACTTTCTGTGCCACTGCCCAGGCCTCAGCCAATTAAGAATGAGAACTTTAGGAAAATACTTTTTCCATGACCTCATGGATCTATCCGAAATCCCTCTCTCTAATCTTTTCAGGTTTGCAACAACATCTGGATGGCTGGAAAGAGGCTAACAACAATGGACAGTAACGGGACAATGAATGAACCAACCACACAAGTGGACCCCCAACGGGCATCACAATGGGTCTATATTGACCTGAGTGCGATGAGGGAAGACACACACCGTCTGCCTCATCAACCCACCAACCTAACCAAACCTAAGTTCGTGCCTGCGAAGATTTGGTATCTTGTTGGCATCTGTTTTGAAGGGGTGAATAGCTCTTTTGGCCTGCCTTATACCTGGGACGTTCTCCCAGCATGGCTTACCTTTTTATAACCAGATTTATGGGTGATTTGGGGATTGGACAGAAGGGTTCGGGTCCAATGAAAGGGGTTTCCGAGCCTTTTCTGGGTAGTTCATCAGCTTTTTCGTTACCTACAATCCCCTTATGTCCGGGGATTGGTTTTGTTCCTGGAACTAAGTGTTTGGAGGGAGGCAAAGCAGTGTAGTACTGATTTGGAGTCAATAATATGTGAGCTAAGAGCTTTTATAGCTGCTTGAGTTTCCGTGAATATATGGATGATGGCGCCTTTAATACCTGAATTGTGTATTAGGTTTGCGCATTCTTTTAAGGCATGGAGCACTGCTTGAAATACACTGTGGTTTTTCCCATAGGTATTGAAACGTTCCGATTTGGTCCATGGATACCAGCTCCTACCCCTGAGTCCATTTTAGAACCATTGGTATACCACTTTAGGCCGTTTTGGCAGTTTTTTGGGTTATTGCTAACCCATGCTTCTCTGGTTGTGATCTCCGTTAAGATAGTTGCACCATATTGTTTCCAGTTATTCATTTAAAAAAAGTCTAGAATTGGGATTTTGTTTTAACCTCCTTTTGAGTAGCTATTTACAAACTAGCCCATCGTCATTTATATTTCTTTGGAAACGAAACTGCACTAAAATGAACATCCTCATCAAATATAATGGTCTATCCACTGATATTTTTAACATCAAGCTTGCAAAAAAAAAAACGGACACACAAAATGCAATAAAAGTACAATCTGTAGCTTCTCAGTCCCAAATTCGAAGAAAATACTCTCTGTCTAGTTGGGAATAAGGTTATCTAATAATTAAGAAAAACTCTATTATCATCCAAAAAAAAATCGCCCATACTCTCAGTACTTGCTCTGCATTTCTAACGAGTTTCTAATATTGCCCTCCACATGGATTTCTCAATCCGAGATAATTGCTTCCGAAATAGAGATGAGCATAGAATCTTTAAACATCCCTTATCCGTATCCCACAATCTAAAGACCAAAACTTCCAAATATAGCAACACCAACACTGCAGCAGCAGCAGGCTTCATCTCAAAGTGTTGATTTTGATGATTAAATGAACATGACGTGGGGAGGTTTTAGCTTTTTAGGTCAGTAGCCATAGAAAGGCTGGGGGTAACGCTGGGGATATTTAATAATCCAATAAGGAGTTCTCATGAATTTTCAATTTTCTATTACACAACCGTTGGTAGAGTATGTGTTGCATGTGTGCAGGCTCCATTTCTTTTTAAAAGCCTTGATAAGAGTTACTTCGACTAAATGAAAGAAAAACAACATTTATACGTCTGAACTTTCTTGGTTAAGATATGGGAATTGTTTGTCGTCCTTTTTTGAAGTCGGTTTGTTATTCTACGTTATTGGATTTGCAGTCATTTATAATTTCTTCAAGATAATGGAAATTCACACTGCGACTACCAAAGTACGATGCTAAAATCGTAATGGGAGATTTTGACGCAAAGGTAGGAATTGTCGGAAAGCACAGCCTACATGACAACACGCCTGGCAACGGACATAGGCTAATTGAATTCGCTACGGAACGAAATGCCACTACAGCCAGCACACGGTTTCCTCACCTCGATATCCATAAGGGGACATGGCGGTCTCTAGATCAACGATCATTGCGATAGAAAAGAGGCACGCATCCAGTATTTTGGATGTCCGAACATTCCGAGGGGCTAACATCGACTCGAACCACTACCTTGTTGTAGCCAAGGTAAGGATGCGGATATCCACCACGCCGCAACAAAACCAGAAATACTGTGAAAAAATTAAGGTCGAAAGACTGCAATCGCCAGAGACCGCCAAGACCTTCGCGCAACGCGTATCTCTTAACCTCTCGATTCACACCATACCACCAGCATCTAATGTCGAAGAACAATGGCAACGATGCCAACCAACCATTAGATCAGCCGCAACTGATGAGCTAGGTTTCTCGCGGCCACAAGCAAGAAACCCCTGGTTTGATGAGGAATGCCGACAGATGCTCGCACCGAAGAACGAGTCCTACAAGGCTAAGCTGCAGGTGAAGACGACAGCTGCCATTGAGCTCTATAGGCAGAGAAGAAGGGAAGAACACCGGCTTTTCAGAAAGAAAAAAAAGAAAAGCGTGCGATCGAGGATATAGAGAGGTGCCACTCCAGAAACGATGTTCCAAATTTTATCAAAGTGTAAAACGTCAAAAGACGGCTCAGTGGCGCGATGGTTAGTGCGATGAAATGCCGCGTAGAAGGTCTGGGTTTGATTCCCAGCCGTAGCAACACATAAATGATTTTTCACTGGCCCTCCTCTCGTGATGATCTGAGAAATCGTCCGAGTAGTATCAATTGTCAAGAATTGCTTATCTCAACTGAGCCGTTCGGAGTCGGCATAAAACAGGAGGTCCCGCCATCATGGAAGAAGTACATACGCACACATGAATGGTTGTGAGGAAGCTAGGCCCTGGTTACTAACGAGCCTGTTGCGCCAGAAATTTGTATTTTTTTTTGTAAAACGTCAAAGCCAAGGATACAAGGCTCGAACAGAATCCTGTCGAGATCAAAAATGAAATATTATAGTTGAGACACAGTTGATGCTGAGGATATGAAAGAACCACTTCTGCAGACTGTTAAACGGTGATGACGAACAACATTCCGCTGTCAGGCAGAACGAACCATTTAATATTGGCAGCGAAAACTGTAATTTCTAAACTCAAGTTTAATAAGGCTGCCGGAAGTAACGGCCTTCCCGCTGATCTTTATAAAGCTGGCAGGGATGACTTGGTAAGTAACATCCATCAACTCATAAGCCAAATCAGGTCGGATGAAAGTATGCCTGAAGAATGGAACCTCAGCATCGTTTGCCCGATCCACAAAAAAGGAGACTCTCTGAACTGCGCTAAGTACAGAGCCATACGTCTCCTCAACATCGCCTACAAGATCCTATCTGCCGTAATAAGTGAACGCCAGAAACTGTCTACCAACAACCTGATCGGCCCTTATCAGTATGGTTTTAGGCCAGGAAATCCCCCAACTGATCAAATCTTCACACTTCGGCAGATCCTGAAAAAAAAAACCAAGAAGTCCAAATCAAAACCCACCACCTATTCATCGATTTCAAAGCCGCATACGACAGAATTTATGGAGATCAACTATACAGAGCCATGTCTAGTTTTGGTATACCGCCCCAAACTCGTCCGTTTGTGTAGGATGACGATGGAGAATTCTCACTGCACCATCAGGGTCGGAAACGACCTCACGGACACATTCGATAACAAAAAAGGATTTAGGCAAGGCGATGCGCTGTCATGTGACTTTTTCAATTTGATTCTTGAGAGGATTGTGCAAAACTCCTGATCCAACACCAGAGGCACAATTCTCCAAAAATCGGTGCAACTGCTAGCATACGCTGACGATATTGACATCATTAGTAGAACTCAACGTGATGTCATAGCCACGTTTGGTAGTATAGGGAAGGAAGCGGCAAAATGGGTTTTGCAGTAAATGAGGGTAAGACTAAGTATATGCTGTCATCACGAAAGGACTCACAACATCGACGAATTGGACAGAACGTCACCATTGACAGATATAACTTTGAGGTAGTACGGGACTTTGTCTACCTCGGCTCCGCTATGAACTCTGACAACAACATTTCGTCAGAAATCAAACGAAGAATTACTCATGCCAATCGCTGTTTCTTCGGGCTAAGATGGCAATTTAGTAGTATAGCCCTCACTCGAACTACTAAGGTGATCCTTTATAAGACCCTGATCATATCAGTCCCGCTCTACGGCGCTGAAGCATTGACCGTATTAAAAGCGGATGAAGAACTCCTTGGTCAATTCGAAATCTTTGGTCCCGTTTGCGTTGACGGGCTATGGAAACGAAGATTCAACCACGAACTATACGAGCTGTACAGCGACATACCACTGTTAAAAAAAAACTCCGAATTGGACGTTTAAAATGGCTAGGACATGTAGAACGAATGGACACCAATACTCCGGCTTGCAGAGTCTTCGATTCGCAGCCAGACGTCGGACGCAGTAGAGACCTCGCCTTAAGTGGCGCGCAAAAGTTCAAAACCGACCTCAATAAACTTGGAGTGCGCAACTGGAGGCAGTTAGCTAAGGACCGGGCTGATTGGAGAGGCATATTGGTTGAGGCCCAGGTTCATCCCGGACTGGAGCGCCACTTAAGAAGCAGAAGAAAAGAAAAAGAAAAAGAAAAAGAAAAAGAAAAAGAAAAAGAAAAAGAAAAAGAAAAAGAAAAAGAAAAAAGAAGAAGAAGAAGTAAAAGCCTAAAATCATGTCTAAACTTATCACGAAGCCAAAGCAGGCTACAATAGAAAAACCAAAATTTAAACAAATACCGCGGCCATCAGAAATGACAATTCCTGAAAGTTGAGGAATAGTTGAAGTTGTATCACAGCAAAGGCATTCTGTTGACCTCGTGTAGTCGTTATCAAAGGCAGTTTTGAGGTCTAAAAAGAAATTCAATTTCTTCTCAAAAAAGTTGTGGCAACAACAACGAATATCAAATTCAGTTCCATCCAAATAAGCGTGAGAATCCCTGCACACATTTTTAATTTCAACAGAATGGGTGTCATGCTCTGCATTACCCTTTTCTCTTCAAAATATGCAAACATGCGTTTAAAAAAAAAACTTTTTAAATAATAATTAAAAAATATTAAAACAAACATATGCAATAAATTTGTTGTATATAGTGAAACAAATGGATAAATTTTTTTTAAATATTGCAACTATTTTAAATATTGCATATTGCATAATGCAATATTTTTGTAAATAAAAATATTAGAATGTATGAACGCAATATATATTTTTTTATTGCTCTTCAAAATAAAATGATCATCTTCATTGGTCCTTTACTCCCATTTAGATTTCGATTGCCAAGATGGTAATAAGGATCGCGGGTCCTCTAAAAAATGCTTCTTAACAATGGAACTGCCTGCAGTACGAACAACAGTTATATTCAGTTTTTTTTTTATTTATGATTATTGGGCTATAAAATTATTTTATATTATATCGCGAAAACGGTTGAGGAAATTGGCCATGTTACTTCCTGAAGTTGGGAGCGTGCGACTATGGGTTTGAGTGATAAAGGGATTCACCGACTTCCGGTTAATTTAATGGAGCAAAAGTTTTCAATGGCTTTACACGCCATGAAATTTTCAGGATAACATTTTTTTATAACTTTTTGATATAGCTAGGCCGGTTGTAAGGGTAGTTGGTTATGAATTTTTTGGTTTGTCCCTTATATATGTGACAGTGTGTGTGTGTGTTGGAAATAAAGCAAGGAATTGAGTTGTTTGGGGTTTCCATAGTATATGAATTAATTGGTTGGGTGATTTTTATCTGATATTTTCTTTTCTCTAATCGAGAACAAAAGTTGTCTCCTCTTTTTGGTTTGGATGCGGTAAGCTTATGTTAATATGCGTTCAAGACCAATGGTTTTTGGGTTGAAAGTGATAAATGTGTATAGGAATTTCGTCATCACTTAGTACCACTTTTGTGATTTAAATTCGAGGATTTAAGGTTGGTTATAAGCGATATAGTCGTTGACAGTAGGCACTTAGTATCAGGTAGAAACAACTTTTGTTTTTTTTTTTAAATACATTTTCTTTCTTAATCGTACGGATTAGCTTGCTATACGAACAAAACTTGATTACCAATCCGTCAAGCCAAACTCAATACGATTATGAAAGAGGCTATTATAAGCAAAATTGATGATTCACTTCGATCCGCATTTCATTGTGCGAATACCACAAAAAATTACAGTTTCTGGTGACACCTAGATACAGCCAAAAGAAGTTAACCGATGTTGTTTGGCTATAATTTTTTTTTCTAAATGAACCTTTAGAATTACTATTTGAATCTTTAGAATTTTATTGGTTAAGTCGAGAAGATTATATCGGCCAAATGGGCGCCGTCACAATTGATTGGCATACGGGCTCATTTTATGAAATTTTTCAACACTTCGGCTAGATCTTCGGGTGACAGATTCGCGCACTCGTGTCGATTGTTGTCATTGAGGGCTCCTAGGGTCCCGAGCTTAAAAAAAACCCACAAAAAAGTCTGAAACGGTTAAATCGGGCGATCTTGCGGGCTAAACCCATTTTTGCCGCTTCCTTCTCTATTCTAGCATAGCCGCATATCATGTTGAGTCCTACTAATGATGTCAATATCGTCGGCGTATGCTAGTAGTTGCACCGATTTTTGGAAAATTGTGCCTTTGGCTCGGGAGTTTTGCACAATCCACTCAAGAATCAAATTGAAGAAGTCACATGACAGCGCATCGCCTTGCCTAAATTCTCTTTTGGTATGGAAAGTGTTGGTGAGGCCGTTTCCGACCCTGATGGTGCAGCGAGAATTCTCCAACGGACGAGTTTGGAAGGTATAGTCCGTCTCTATAAATGCTGTCGTATGCGGCTTGGAAATCGATAAATAGGTGGTGGGTATCGATTTGGACTTCTTGGGTTTTTTTCCAGGATCTGCCGAAGTGTGAAAATTTGATCGATTGTGGACTTTCCTGGCCTAAAGCCACACTGATAAGGGCCGATCAGGTTGTTGGTAAACGGTTTCAAGCGTTCACATATTACGGCAGATAGGATCATGTAAGCGACGTTGAGTAGACTTATTCCTCTGTAGGTGGCGCCGTTCAGAGGGTCTCCTTTTTTTGTGGATCGGGCAAACGATGCTGAGGTTCCATTCTTCAGGCATGCTTTCAACCGACCAGATTTGGCTTATGAGTTGGTGTATGTTGCTTACCAAGTCATCTCCGCCAGCTTTATAAAGCTCAGCGGGGAGGCCGTCATTTTCGGCGGCCTTATTAAGCTTGAGTTTAGATATAGCTATCCTCACTTCACTTAGGTCGGGTTGTTGGCAGTTTTCGCTGTCGTTGCCAATATTGAATGGTTCGTTCTGCCTGACAGCGGAATGTTGTTCGTCATCGCCGTTTAACAGTCTGCAGAAGTGGTTCTTCCATATCCTCAGCATCGACTGTTTCTCAACTACGATATTTCCTTGTTCATCTTGACAGGATTCTGTTCGAGCCTTGTAGCCTTGGCTTTGACGTTTTACACTTTGGTAAAACTTGCGAACATCGTTCCTGGAGTGGCACCTCTCTATATCCTCGATAGCGCGCTTTTCTTGCTCTTTTTTCTTCTTGCTGAAAAGCCGATGTTCTTCCCTTCTTCTTTGCCTATAGAGTTCAATGGCAGCTCTCGTCTTCACCTGCAGCTTAGCCTTGTAGGCCTCGTTCTTGGCTGCGAGCATCTGTCGGCATTCCTCATCAAACCAGGGGTTTCTTACTGGTGGCCGCTAGAAACCTAGCTCATCAGTTGCGGCTGATCTAAGGCTGGTTGGCATCGTTGCCATTGTTCTTCGACATTAGATGCTGGTGGTATGTTGTGAGTCGAGAGGTTAAGGGATAAGCGTTGCGCGAAGGTCTTGGCGGTCTCTGGCGACTGCAGTCTTTCGACATTAAATTTTTTCACAGTATTTCTGTTTTTTTGTGGAGTGTGGATATCCGCATACTTACCTTGGCTACGACAAGGTAGTGGTCCGAGTCGATGTTGGCCCCTCGGAATGTTCGGACATCCAAAATACTGGATGCGTGCCTCTTGTCTATCGCAATGTGATCAATTTGGTTGGCTGTTCGTTGATCTGGAGACCGCCATGTCCCCTTATGGATATCGAGGTGAGGAAACCGTGTGCTGGCTATAGTGGCATTTCGTTCCGTAGCGAAGTCAATTAGCCTAAGTCCGTTACCAGACGTGTTGTCGTGTATAGTGCGTACCAAATCAGTTGGTCAACGGTCGATTGCGCAGAGAGAGGATTTAAGGGAAATTTCAGATATTTTACAATAAATTTTAAGAGACCTGCGCAGTAGATTGGCCAACTGATTTGGTACGGAAAGGCTATATTTTCCGACAGTACTGCTAAAGATGTCTTCTCTTCCTACCTTTGCGTTAAAATCTCCCAGCACGATTTTAACATCCTACTTTGGTAGTCGCTCAAAGATTTTGTCGAGGAGCTCATCGAAGCAATCCTTAATTATATTATCCTTTTTCTCCGTCGGAGCATGAGCGCATATAAGGCTTATGTTGGCGAATTTGGCCTTGATGCGAATTAACAAAATGCGTTCGCTAATGTCTTGAAAACATAAGACTTCTTGCCTAAGTCTGACACCTATAACAAATCCGCATCCAAATAGTCGCTGTTTCTGCTCACTATAACACGGTCCATAGTAGATGTCACAGTTTTTCATCCTCTTTTTGCCCGACCCATCCCATCGTATTTCCTGGATGGCAGTAATGTCTGCTTTGTAGCTGTTTAGGGCTTCCGCTCGTTGTTCGCCTGCACCTCTCCTGTTTAATGTTCTCACATTCCAGGTGCAGATACGAACGTCGTTGTCCTTTTTTCGTTTAGCATGGTCGTCAACAATAATATCAGTCCTTTCCGAGGCTATTGGTTGCTTCGTAACAATATTTTTTTCCGTTGATGGGTAGTTAACCCAAAGCACAATGGGTTAACTTAACTACGTCTAGCTCATTTAATTATACAAGCAATCATTTTCTGGTGAGGTTCTGTCATTACCTCCATTCTCGAGATATTTTTAGAAATGCTTAGGTAAGTTTTAAATAATTTAAGTAAAAGCCCAATGTTTACAATCATAAGGATATGCATTACAACAACGTGGCTGCAGTAAATTTTTTATTATTTTTACAAATAGCTTTTCTGTGTCACCCTAAAGACTGTTAATACCCAACTGAATTATGCATATGTGCCGGTGCCCTTACTACATTTAGAGCTCATAAAAATCCACCTCACTTGAGACTCTTCATAGGTATTACTCTCAGAAAAAAAAAACTTTTATATTTATAATCCTTTCTCTCCACCACATTCACAACACGCCATACGCAAAAGTTAATGAGCGATCACGAAACATGTTTTCATATTTAATTCGCTTTTATGGCGCACAATTGCAGTACCCATACTTACACTGACAGACAGTAACTGTATAAAAGTACCTGTAAATTAAAACATAAGTTTAATGTTTTCATTATAAGGATTTATTTCATCACACTAAGAGGGATTAAAAGTTGCAAAAGGTAAAAGTAATAAATCTCAGCTAAAAGAGTAACCAAATTATAAGAAAAAGGATGAATTTAGTTCCGTTAGGGAAGTAATTCATCACTTTTAAGAAAATTGTATACAGAAGCGCCTACATTTAGGATCTCTAAGACACGATAAGTGCTATAAATCAAATCAATATTGTAATAGCTTCTAGGTACTGATGCCCTACATGTAGAGTCGTATAACCTCTATATGCACCAACTAATGCAGTTCATTAATATGTAAATAACAGTACCTACTTATATAAATATCAGTCGATTCAAGAAAAACTGCAATTTTTACTATGCTTTTTCCGTCTGTCCGTCTGCCCGTCATGTTCTCTACAGGCTATTTGGGATTTGATCTAACGCCCAACTCGCTATAACTTGTTGAGACCCTTTTTTTTTAAATTCGAAATTAATGGGATAGAGCAGTAATTCCCAATCCTTTTTAGTACCCGGCGCACCTACAAGTTTAGTATTTCGTCACGACGCCCTATCCTGGCTATTTGAAATAAAAAATAGATAGGAAAATACTAAAACATCCACAGTATGAAACTTAAGAAAAACAAAAACAAAATACAAAGGCTACTCAGTCAAATCAATGTGACGGGTGAGCCTGGTGATCTCCACATAGGGGAATAAGGCTTGCCACTGATACTCTCATTTCTCGCTACACATTGATCCTCGAGCGATATTTGCCTTTGATTACAGCTACAGTTCAAAATCCAGCTTCACACAAATATGATATAGCAAACAGAATGAAAATTAATAAAGCTTTTGAAATTAAATGTTGGCACTCGTTGCATATGCCCTGAGGGGTCGCCATCCTGATCGAGTCTTTCGGTCACCACAGTACGCCAATATGGTGTACACGTCCCCGCCCCAGACCATGTTTCTTAATTTAATTTTCTTAAAAAGCTAAGTAGTAGACTAAAAGTCCGCAAAGTCCTGAGGAAGTGCAGAATCACCCTCCTCATGTAGCCACCAGAATTATTAGGACTATTTGTCAGAGGCTAGCTTACATCCCAAAGCCATGGAGGAAAATGGAAGCTGTTCTCATCCCCATACTAATCCTAAGAATCTACGACCAGTCAGTTCCTCATTCCTATTTTTAAACTTTGGAACGGAACCAACTTCTATCTTCAAATCCCAACATGCATTGTAAGGGGAAGACAGTTGAGTCAGTCCTTCATTCACTCGTAATAACTAATGGGCTCTCAGAGCTACGTGTTGATCATTCACTAAAATTGTTGATAAATGCAATACTTACGGAAATAATATAATTAGATACAAAAATCTTGACAACTTTTCTGAACGTAGATTTGTGAGCTCTGGCGCACAATGAGGTGTCATATATCCTCTACGGTTTAAACTGGTAATAGAAAAAGTAAATTTTAAAGTGATACAGATCATCTGGCAATATCTGCATCTAGAAAGTACCTAGATACCCTAAAAGAGCTTCTCAAAAATGTTCTTTAAGTTATTTCCTAATGGGCAGCCAAGTGTTTCCTTGGCGAAAATCCTCAAAAAACCAAACTGGTCAATTTTAGGACCCTCCAGTCCTAAATTTCCATAGTCTCAAATTTGAAGAATAAACTAAGAACCTAATGCTGGTCTTGGGCAAGAATTAGAACCGAAAGGTCAGTGTTTAGGAACGCATAAAAAAACTGCAGTAGTCCTTTAAGCATGTAAATGGTAAATTGTCCAGTAATGGGATATCCAACAACACACCTCCCTCTGGCTTTACGCAGCCATCATTGGACCCGTACTTCAGTATGGTGTTATCGTCTGGTGGACGCCTTTAGAACAGTCTGGGAAAAGTTCAAAGATCAGGGCGACTCCACTATCAAGCTCAAATTCGACTTACAATTCCAGACTACCATTGATAGCCGTCTTAAATAGGAATCGAACACAGACAACTCGGTCCACAACAACACGAATGGGTGCAAAACTGGTGTTAGCGTGTATGAAGCCATCTTCTCTGAGATGGTAAGCTTATGTATTATCACGCATTCCTTAGCATTGTATCGTTTTCTAGGCTGAATTCATGTCAAGAGAAAGCTCAGTTTTCCCGTGTAGAATTTGCCGCAGGACAAGGATTCTTTATTGTCATGCGTCAAATTCTACACAAGAAAATTGAGAAGGCTTCATCTTGGTAACTTCTTCTTGTTCTTGTCAGCGTAACTTTTTTTTATATATTAAAATATTTTTAAACATGTATATCGCAATTAAGGAAACTCAGAATGGTTCACATAAAATTTCCGAACTACTTTTCTGATGGGCACCTCGCTATGTCCTCCACCCTTCCTGTTCTTTTCTTTCACATACAAGTTCCGAACTACTTTTTTGATGGGTTCCTCGCTTTGTACTCCACTATTCTTCTTCTATTCCTGTTCTTTTTTTGAAACTCAATGCCCAATTAGCGAACGCATTGTAACAATCCGTATCAAGGCCAAATTCGCCAACATAAGCCTTATATGCGCTAAGGCTCCGACGGAGGAAAAATACACAGTTGATGCTGAGGATATGGAAGAACCACTTCTGCAGACTGTTAAACGGAGATGACGAACAACATTCCGCTGTCAGGCAGAACGAAACATTTAATATTGGCAACGGCAGCCAACCACCTGACCTAAGTGAAGTGGGGATAGCAATATCTAAACTCAAGCTGCATAAGGCCGCCGGAAATCCGGCGGAGATGACTTGGTAAGTAACATCCACCAACTCATAAGCCAAATCTGGTCGGATGAAAGTATGCCTGAAGAATGGAACCTCAGCATCGTTTGCCCGATCCATAAAAAAGGAGACCCTCAGAACTGCGCCAACTACAGAGGCAAAAGTCTGCTCAACATCGCCTACAAGATCCTATCTGCCGTAATATGTGAACGCCTGAAACCGTTTACCAACAACCTGATCGGCCCTTATCAGTGTGGTTTTAGGCCAGGAAAGTCCACAACCGATCAAATTTTTACACTTCGGCAGATCCTGGAAAAAAACACAAGAAGTCCAAATCGATACCCACCACTTATTTATCGATTTAAAAGCCGCATACGACAGCATTTATAGAGACGATACAGAGCCATGTCTAGTTTTGGTATACCGCCCAAACTCGTCCGTTTGTGTAGGATGACGATGGAGAATTCTCGCTGCACCATCAGGGTCGGAAACGACCTCACCGACGCATTTGATACCAAAAATGGATTTAGGCAAGGCGATGCGCTGTCATGTGACTTCTTCAATTTGATTCTTGAAAGGATTGTGTAAAACTCCCGAGCCAACACCAGAGGCACAATTTTCCAAAAATCGGTGCAACTACTAGCATACGCGGACGATATTGACATCATTGGTAGTGATGTCATGCCACGTTTGCTAGAATAGAAGGAAGCGGCAAAATAGGTTTAGCAGTAAATGACGGTAATACTAAGTATATGCTGTCAATACGAAAGGACACACAACATCGACGAATTGGACAGAACTTCACCATTGACAGATATAACTTTGAGGTAGTATGGGACTTTGTCTACCTCGGCTCCGCTATTACCTCTGACAACAACATCTCGTCAGAAATCAAACGAAGAAATACTCTTGCCAATCGCTGTTTCTTCGGGCTAAAAGGCAATTTAGTAGTAAAGCCCTCACTCGAACTACTAAGGAGATCTTATATAAGATCCTGATCATCCCAGTCCTGCTCTACGGCGCTGAAGCATGAAACGTATCAAAAGCGGATGAAGAAATCCTTGGTCAATTCGAGAGGAAAATTCTTTGAAAAATCTGCTGTCCCGCTTGCGTTGACGGGTTATGGAGACGAAGATTCAACCAAAAACTATACGAGCTGTACAGCGACATACCTCGTTTAAGATGGCTAGGACATGTAGAACGAATTGACACCAATACTCCGGCTCGCAGAATCTTAGATTCCCAGCCAGATGTCGGACGAAGTAGAGGAAGACCTCGCCTTAAGTTGAAACTGACCTCAACCAACTTTGAGTCCGCAACTGGAGGCAGTTAGCTAAGGACCGGGCTAATTGGAGAGGCATGTTGGTTGAGGCCCAGGTTCATCCCGGACTGTAGCGCCACTTAAGTAAGTAATTGGACTTAATTGACAGTTCTCCTTTTTGGCGTTCCCTTGTAAGCCTCATTTTCTGTTGCTTCTAACGTGGTCTCGAAAATTGATGCTTGCGAAATAAATAGATAATTGGGCGCAGTCCTCTGATTGCAGTCTTTCGCCATTGGCTTGTTTTATATCTTCATCTAACCTTGACTGAAGCAAGAAAAAGGTTTAAGACCGCTATATCAGACATGATGTCGTTTAGGCTTTATCTTCCTCCATTTTAATTTGCAGTACCTAATGTCTGTTGATAGAATTGGTTTTGTTGCGGCTGTCCTTACTTGACGTTTAAATAACAAATCATTAATTTTGTCGAGGTGAAAAATGCCATATCTCCATCAGAGCGTAAGCTTATATAGAGTTTGTGTTGCAAATTTGGCCTTAATGCAGATTTGCACAATGCATTCCCTGATTTCTTTGAAGCTAAATACTCCCTGGTTAAGTCTGTGGTTTTTGCTAATTCTGTCTAATATAACACGTACCTTAGCAATTGTTACACATTGTTATCACATTGTATTTCTTGGATGGTAGTAATGTCTGCATTGTAACAGCCTGTTTCCATGCATTTACCTTAGCAATTGTTACACATTGTTATCACATTGTATTTCTTGGATGGTAGTAATGTCTGCATTGTAACAGCCTGTTTCCATGCATTTAAATGTTCAATTAAGGGTTCCAATATTGAGCATGGTCGTTAGCTATAAAGCCATTCATTTTCTAAGCTTTTGATTGCTTCGTAACAATGGCTTTTCCACACGAGGGTAGGACTTATTTAAACCCTAGGTCAGTGGGCCGGATATCCCGAGATACACAATCTGTCAAAGGCATCGTAGTCCTGTAATTTCTCTTCTTTGTTCATCTCTCGCGCTGACAGTTTAAGCAAGTCACATCCAGTTGGATGAGACCAGTATCCCAGGGTGGTAAACAAGCCCCGATTGATGCTTAAATTTACAACCCTGGAACTTTATTAATTTATCTCCGATCGTTCCATTATCATGCTTACATAAACATTCAACTATATCCTTTTCTTTTTTGTAGGTATCCTTTGTTGTTAAGTTTATTGAAATATTTTCCCCACGAAAATAATTGAAACTAATTCCTTTCTCCTTTCTCTTCACAGGTAAAGGACAAAAGTGGTCAATTATTCCACCCATCACCCATTGAATCCTAATCGTGTACGCACTCAAAGGAAGTTTCAAGAGGAGTAAGTTAAGCGGAAAATTTATGGGTTATACAATTTTTTTTATTCCGTCGTCACCATTGTCCTGATTTCCAGAAATTGTATTCAGTGATATTGATAAGAAATATCCTTTGGTAAAGTGTTTCTTGAGTTCTTTTGCGAGAAACAAAACAAGAACTTTATCCTATTGGAAAAGTTTCTCAACACACTGCACTGAACGCAACAAGAAGCCAAATCCTTCGAGGTGCTTCATAGGGTTTTTTTTTTAAATTTGCTTCATACCGATAAGGATACTCACTCATTCGAGTGGAAAAACAGCAAGAGGAATGGGATATCCAAAGTTTGGCTGTGGCGAAATTAGATTTATCGTTACTGGTAGCAACAGAAATCGTTGCGATTTATCAACGAATTTTTATGCGTGTGTGTCTCGGAGAGAAACAGGATCCTATACAAAGGAACAACAAAAAAAATCTCACCATCTGTGATTAATCCTAAGACATGTATGTGGGTGAATAGAAAACAAAAAAAATTGTGGTTCCGACATCACCTACACTCTATCAATAGATCCTTTAGAGGTATAGAAGGTGCGCCTCCGCACTTTAGTCCTGTTGTGTGTTGAGGTTGCACCTTGTGTGCAAAGTTTGCTTGCGTGTGTCATGAAAAGTTTAGCGTTTCCGAGAAAGATATGAGCAAGAGAAATGTACTCGTAATAAACACAATTTCAAAAGGATATCCAAAGGATCTCACGAGTTCAAGTATAGTTGCGGGCAGGGTTGCAGGAGCCTGGCATGGGAATGAGGTCGGAAGGATTTCTTGTAACTAAATCGGAAAACTTTCACTTTGTGTTAGTGTGGGAGGAGGGATATTTATCATTACGACGACGACGTAGGAGATTTGTTGCGCTATTGCAGGTTTAGCAATGTGTCGTGCCCGTGCCATAGCTAGGAGTTCCTCAGGTGAACACAACAGATGTATACATGATTTCACGAGAGCGCAGCAATGCTGTGGAGAGTTTTCTTTTTCCGACTCCGATGACCAAGTTTTCCTGGCAGCCACTAAGGCTGCAATTGCACGTGGTGTTGTATAGTCGTTGTCGTAGGGGACGGGACAGTTGTTGGTTAGCGATGAAATCTAGGCGGAACAATTTTTTTTTACCGTTGGTTTTGGAGTTTTTTTTTTATTTCTTCTGCAGAGGCAAGCCGAGAAAAGTTTAGTTTGTTGGGAGAAATGCAATTTGTCTTGTTTGTTGGCAGCAGCAGGACTACCGGGGGTGGTAGATGGTGACGGCGATGCTTTGTACATTTCAGAGGTGACCCTGTTTACACACTGGGTGAGCGCAGCGCAATGCAAGTCTTTTCATTTCGTAAGCCGGACGTAGTTAGCAATGTAGTAGGAGGCTAGCTTAAGTTCTGGCGATGACAAAATAGGGAAGTGATTTATTGTGAATTACAATTTCCGGATTTTAAAGAGACGTAGGTTTTGTTTGAGTGTTTTTTTTTTTTTTTTGTATTTGTGTTGGGGACATGCTTTTGAGTTCTTTCCAGGAATAGTGAGGAATAGTAATTGAAGGTTTCTCCTATTTGTGTTACCACTGTTGATGCAAAATTGTCCGTTTTGATGTGGGAAAGTCTGGAAGTTCATTGCCTTGGTGGTGTCCATTTCTTCACGGAATCCGAGCAGGTGGAAAGTGGCATAGGGGCAGATCTCATCTTCCATGCCTGGATGTCTGTGATAACAGTCTTCAGGCCCTTGAGCATGACCATAATGCCTTGGTACTGGTGGGGCCTTCAGTTCTTCGTAGATTGGTCGACGTGGATCCCATGTGGAGTGGTTTGAACGCATGCCACGGCTTATGACTGTACCTCGCTTGATCCTATCGCATGTGTTGTAGTTCGATCCGGGTACGGGTGGCAACTTCCTGTTTGGTGGTGCGATATATCCCAATTCATCGCGCAAGTCTGGTCGCCTCATGTCCAAGATCCGGCTCCGGGTCCCATTGTCTGATTGTAAACTACATCGTCTTTGTGATGATTACCTTTGCTACGTAGGATAATGATAATAACAAGTAGGGCAGCTACCACCGGTACAATTAAATTTAAATTCGACAAGATGATGCGAATAGTATCCTCGGCGGTTAATTCGGGTAATTCACGCGAGGGGGCGATTGTCCCTCCAGTTACAGTCAGTGTAGCAAAATCATATTCAGCAACTGTAAAACCAGCTGAATTGTGCGCAGTAATTCTCAAGTTATACCATGTTGCTGGCTCAAGATCTAGTACAACGTAGTTGTTATCGGGCTTGACATTGTTTGAGATTTTATTTCATTCGGTTTGTTCCCTCTTCTTATTTTCAACGACGAAATGTGACATTGGGCAACCGCCATCTTTCCACGCTTTGTGCTTGGTTAGGGATTGCACTTCGAAACATATCGAGCTTATGTTGGTTAAAGTTAGTTCGTCTAACTATCACTGGGGTTCATTTTATTTGGTTTCAGTTAGATGTTTAAATATGTTGCAAATTATATGCCATCCTGGGTAAACCTATGTATCAGCCTTAAGACATCCCTCATCTTGCCGATTTTAAGCCAACTGATACAGTTGCGAATTTCAAGTCGATATCATCCTCTCTTGTGTTGTTCTTCGCCTTTAAATAATCTTACTTTGAAGACCTGCATATCCACCACAGACTGCGTTTTTTTTTTTTGTTTTGATTAGTTGAAGTCCGTTTGTAGTTATTATGCTACCTCATCGAAGCTTCTCCATAAATGCAAACAAAACTGCAAACGGGACCAAACACTTCTAAAGAACTCTGCAGTTTTGAACGCCATGTTTTATTTATCCGATAATGCTAATGCCTCAAACCATGAAGCATATTACTACGACAATTCGGGTCCTTTATAGTATCACCAAAAATGTCAGGTCAAAACCTTAGCGTTCATACTTTATAATTTATCAATATAAACCTTTAACTTCCCGAAATCCAGCCGAGCCTGTCAACCCACAAAGGGTCATCTGCTGTCCCAAACACGGTGGATTTTGGCTCGGTTCGAGGTCATTTGGCCCGTTGTTTTAAAGTCTGCCAAATCGTAAACTTTTGAATGTTCCACTTGGTGATAGAGGGAATCTACCTACTTAAGTGGCGCTACAGTCTGGTATGAACCTGGGGCTCAACCAACATGCCTATCTTATTAGCCCGGTCTTTAGCTAACTGCCTTCAATTGCTCACTAAAAATTGACTGACTATTCCGACTTGTGCTCGCCAATTAGGGAGAGGCCTCAAATCCAACGTCTGACTGGAAATCAAAGACTCTGCTAACCGGAGTATTGATGTCTATTCTTTCTATCCATATCGTTGGAGTATGTTAGTATTTGCACCGATTTTTTGAAGATTATGCATCTGGTGTTGGACCGGGAGTTTTGCACAATCCTCTCAAGAATCAAATTGAATAAATCACATGACAGAGCATCGCCTTGCCAAAATCCTTTTTTGGTATCAAATGTTTTGGTGAAGTCGTTTCCGACCCTGATGGAGCAGCGAGAATTCTCCATCGAGTTTGGGCGATATACCGAAACTAGACATGGCCGTGTATAGTTCGTCTTGGTGGTGGGTTTTGATTAAGACTTTCCTGGCCTACAACCACAATGATAAGGGCTGATCAGGTTGCTGGTAAACGGTTTCAGGCGTTCACATATTACGGCAGATAGGATCTTGTAGGCGATGTTGATGAGACTTATTCCTCTGTAGTTGGGGCAGTTCAGAGGGTCTCCTTTTCTGTAGATCGGGCAAACGATGCTGAGGTCCGTCTGAGCATGAGGCTTATGTTGGCGAATTTGGCCTTGATGCGGGTTGTTACAATTCGTTTGCTCATGTCTTGGAAACATAAGACTTCTTGCCTAAGTCTGGCACTTATAACAAATCCGCATTCGAATAGTCGCTGTTTCTGCTCACTAAAACACGGTCCATAGTATAGATGTTACCGTCTTTCATCCTCTTTTGCCCGGCCCATTTCATCTTATTTCCTGGATGGCAGTAATGTCCGCTTTGTATAAGTTTAGGGCTTCCGCTAGTTGTTGAGGTGGAGAGGGCCTCTCCTGTTTAATGTTCTCACATTCCCGGTGCAGATACGAACGTCGTTGTCCTTTTTTCGTTTAGCAGGGTCGTCAACCATAAGATCAGTAATTTCCGAGGCTATTGGTTGCTTCGTTACATATTTTATGGGTGTGCACAACCCCCACCCTGGAGGCCCAGTTTCAAATTAGTTGGATACCCTTAGGATACAGGGTCATCAATATCCACTTCGGGATTGAGCTCTGCCGTTGGCCCTTTGGTTCATCCGCCACCATCTCTGTTCAAGGGGACTGAGTTACCCATGAGATTCCTACATAACCTGTTGTACGAATATGTCGGAGCAGCTCATCTAGGTTCGTCTGGGACAGCAGGCAGAATATTCCGTTCAATTCTGATCGGGCTGTTTATAGTGTTGCTGTTTTTCGTCCTGTTATCAACACTCGCTCTTATCGTTTAGCAAATCAAATCCGGATGGATGAGACCAGTACCCGATGGTTACCCCTTGGAGATAAAAGTAAGCACATTTGATGTGTAGTAAGAGTTACAACCACTATGCATTGCCAAGTAAAGCCAATCAGAGCCCACCCTCGTTCTACAACACCCAACCATCAAATAAATTTTGTAAACCATAGGTTCAAACTTCTCAAAATTACCTTTGAAGGAAATATGGCAGCTTGTGGGAAAGGTATTTTCTAACACCAGATTCACCTGTCTAATACTCCCCTTCTGATATAACAAACATCCACACAATTATCAACATTTTCACAACTCTGATTAAAAATAACTGCATCAGCTAAATACGTCACCTACTCACACAAGTATTTTGCATATCTTTTTACCGGGCCGTAGGTTTGCCACTTCAAAACACCGGATGAGTAAGGAACTAACGGTGTCAATAGTAAATACGGTTCGGAATACTAATTAAACAAAGTTCCTACCAGAAGTGAGCGTCAATACTGTGAGGTACTCGACTCACCTGCCCTCCGGTGTAAATTGGATAGATACAACTCCGAGCTGGTCGTGCTCAAACGTAGCCTCCTTCACCGCTCTCACTAACCAGAAGGTATAAACCCTCGTAGACCGTAGTTATATACCATCATCACCATGGTGTTGGTGTGAGCCGTTGCGACGCGACGGTCCTCCACCATACCTCCACAATATCCCGCGCCGTTTGTTTACAAACAAACACACATACACCAACATCCGTACATAACAACGTGTTCTCTGTCCGTCTATGACTATTTAATTGGAGTGGAGCGCGCGTCCGGGAGTTTGTCGACACTTTTGATGATGTATGGTAGGTGCACCTGTTGTCCGACGATTTGTATGCTCAGGTGATTTAAATAAAACTGAAAAATGAATCTTTTATAACATTTCCTCCACAGGAACAGACATTCAAAAAAAAAAACAGAAAAAAAGCATCCTTCCTCCAGTTGGACGAGAGCGGCTTCGATTTGGTGTTAGGACTCGAATTAATTCCACCCGCTGACTTCTCAATTGATGGTCTGGTCCGGTTTTTTTTCCCCGTCCGAATGACAAATGGGATTTTGGATTATTATGAAGCAAACCGTGTGTAATGTGTACACGGCTAATAAAATTAAATCGCCCCCATAAACCCGAATTAATAATAATTACGGGGAATGCGCATATGTATGCGAAATGGTTTCTGCACGAATGCAAACTGTTCGGATAGAAAATTGAATTGCCTTAGTGTGGGCAGTAGTTTCCGAATATCAGCGGAATCTACTCCGGTGGATTGTTATCGTAGGTCGAGTTAGAGTGCTTATGGTATTGCTTTACACATGATAAGGCTGGATGTTTTGGTTTGGATAGGTTGGTTTTGCAAATTGCAAATCAAGAGCAATCGTAGATACATCTTATAAGGACCCGAAATTAGGTGATAGGTGGCATTTCTAATGGTTGCTTTGATAATCCAGCCTGTTGATTTAAGAGACACTTCTTCTGTGAAAGATTTTTATCAGGATTAAGCTGAAGTCAACTCGAGAAACATAAGTTTATCCAGAGTTAGGTCATAGACCAACAACTGTTGATTAAATGATATTTCTTGTCTGATATTCAATTCAGCACTTGTAAACCAAGCCCAAGGCTGACTATTTTAAGTTACAAAAATTACTTACTTACCTACTAAAGTGCCGCTACAGTCCGGGATGAACCTGGGCCTCAATTAACATGCCTCTCTTATTAGCCCGGTCCTTAGTAAACTGCCTCCAGTTTCGCACTACAAGTTGGTTGAGGTTGGTTTCTACTTGTGCGCGACACTTAAGGCAAGGTCTTCCTCTACTGCGTCCGACGTCTGTCTGGGAATCGAAGACTCTGCGAGCCGGAGTATTGGTGTCCATTCGATCTACATGTCCTAGCCATCTGAAACGTCCAATGCGGAGTTTTTTGACCAGGGTATGTCGCTGTACAGCTCCAATAGTTTGTGGTCGAATCTTCGTCTCCATAGTCCGTCAACGCAAACGGGACCGACGATTTTTCGAAGAATTTTTCTTTCGAATCGACCAAGGATTTCTTCATCCGCTTTTGATAAGGTCATGCTTTAGCGCCGTAGAGCAGGACTGGTATGATCAGGGTCTTAGTAGTTCGAGTGAGTGCTTCACTACTAAATTGCCTTCATAGCCCGAAGAAACAGCGGTTGGCAAGAGTAATTCTTCGTTTGATTTCTGACGAGATGTTGTTGTCAGAGTTAATAGCGGAGTCGAGGTAGACAAAGTCCCGTACTACCTCAAAGTTATATCTGTCAATGGTGACGTTCTGTCTAATTCGTCAATGTGAGGTGTCCTTTCGTGTTGACAACTTAGTCTTACCCTCATTTACTGCTAAATCCATTTTTGCCGCTTCCTTCTCTATACTAGCAAACGTGGCTATGACATCACGTTGAGTCCTACCAATGATGCATTTCTCCAGATCATATTATGTGGCTCTAAAATTGTCATAAGTAAGTTTATTCGTTTTGCCAAAGATAGCCAATTAAAGAAGTGACTGAGGTCACTCGAAGCCATTAATACCCAATCCGACTCAATGAGAAATCAAAAGGTACGACAAATCTGTCTATCAAGGTTGTTACCATTGATTTTCAACTACCTGACCAGAAACTTCCATCAACCTTTGTTTTTTGTTTTAATAATTTTTCTAAAGAATGTTGAGAGCACACAACCTGCTAGATCAAGTTCATCTCAACTTCCACTGATAATGCATCTGAAAACGTCCTGTATATCTTCATGTCTAGAATAACCTATCTGACTCTCACTTTTAACTAGCACAAGGTACATTCACTTATCATACCCGATGCACCATGACTTATAGTCTTACGGTCTATAATGACCCCAAACATTCTCAAAACCACTGACACACTAGAACCCCTCTCTCATTTCCGTCGATGATGGTGCAACTCTTGACATCACAATCTATCATGTGTTGTAATTTCCTTTTGCATTTTACGCCTCCAAAATCTGTATGAAGATGGACAACATCTTTCAGCCACCTAGACAGATGGTAACTCCGTGCACATGCAAACAGAAAACAGTAGTCCCCGGCAACCAGATACTAATTGCCTAATAAAGTTGAGTTTCCTAATGTCCGGTACTATCAAGTGATGCGATCAGCAGATCCATAATTAATTCGCCATGAACCGCAGCAGAGGTACCTACTATGCGGTCACTTAAGCGTGACCGTTCCACCAGCTCATGGAATCGACCAGACCAGACCACACACTCCAGAACCACTGCGTACAGTGGCATTTTACACAATCAATCAGCATGTAGTCCAATTATAAGTTTTTTTCTTAGCCAGTACCGGCCTTAAAGGCGGGAGTGAGGTCCGCCCGTTGCGGTGGTGCTCTTGCCTTCAGACGCAACATGGCAACAAGAATGTCTATCGGTATGTTGAATGTCTGTCAGTTTGGTGTCGGCTGACTGGCCGGCTAATAAACTTATTCAGGTGAAATCTGGAAAAGTTTTGTTGGCCGCAACAACATCTCGTTGACTTATTGCCATCGTTTGGTTTGGTACACCCAAGCTTCCTATTAATAACAGACAATTAGTGTGGATCCAAGAAATTCGATGGCACGGCGATTAATTTCGCAGAAATGCTGTGTTGTCGGGACTGGGTGGTGTAGGTCATTTGTTAATATGCGTTGATGGAGATGTCATACCTTTGTGACCCGAAATAAATCCATATGGGTTTGGGAACATATTTGTCATGAGGTGGGTCAATTAACGGAACAATATACACGAAGAGATACATTGTCGATATATAATCGTGTGTCAAAGACTTATTGATTGCTTACCACCGTTCTCGGTTGGCCAAGTTCGTCATAAATATCCGGTAGTACGAGTATGTGAAGCGGAAGATAATCACAGTAACATGGACTTATATTCTCATCGTCCATTGAAGTGAAATTTGTTTGACGTCACATTTATATCGATGATTGCAGATTAATAATATCAAAAGATGCAGCAGAGGTGTAGGTACCTTTTAAATTCACATAATGAACGCCCAGGTTTGAGATTGTTAAAGATGTTGCTAGGCAGTAAGGGTTGTTAGTTTTAGATTACGATGGTTAATGTGCATAAAGACGTATAGGGTAGAACATACCTAGTTACCAATCTCGTAATCTCCAACAGAAGCTTTAGTACAGGGTGGTTAAATTTTAAGGGCCGATGTTGATTTTGAATAAAACACAAATTATTTAGGAAATTAGTGTCATTCTTTTCATTATGATAATATTGGTATGGTTCAATTATGCATGAAACAAAATATCGGCCAAATGGCCACCGCGACCTCGGCGGCACACCTCCATTCGTTGGTCTAAATTATCGATGAAGCTGAGGCATAATTGGGGTTCTATGCCGTTAGTGTGTCGAATTAGCTCATCCTTAGCAACACTATAATCACCCCGGTCAGAATGGCGCGGAATGAATACCCGGCCTGCCGTCCCAGGCGAACCTAGATAAGCTGCTTCGACGTATTCGGACAACAGGTTATCGAGGAATTTCAAGGGTAAGTCAGGCCCCTTGAACAGAGATGGTGGCGGATGAACCGAAAGGTCAACGGCAGCGCTCAATCCCGTAGTAGATACTGATGGCCCCATGTCCTAGGGGTATCTAATAAATTGGAACTGGCCCTCCAGGTTGGGGGTTGTGCTTTGGGTTAACTACCCACCCATGGAAAAAACCATTGTTACGAAGCAACTAATAGCCTCGAAAAGGGTTGATATTGCTGTTGACGACCCTGCTAAATGAAAAAAAGGGCAACGACGTTCGTATCTGCACCTGGAATGTGAGAACATTGAAGAGGAGAGGTGCAGGCGAAAAACGAACGGAAGCCCTAAACTGCTAAAAAGCAGATATTACTGCCATCCAGGAAATACGATGTGGCCGGGCAAAATGAGGATGAAAAACTGTGACATCTACTATGGATCGTGTTATAGTGAGCAGAAACAGCGACTATTCGGATGCGGATTTGTTATAAGTGCCAGACTTTGGCAAGAAGTCTTAAGTTTCCAAGACATTAGCGAACGCATTGTAACAATCCGCATCAAGGCCAAATTCACCAACAAAAGCCTTATATGCGCTCATGCACCGACGGAGAAAAAAGATGATATAACTACGGATTGCTTCTACGAGCTCCTTGACAAAACCTATGAGCGACTACCAAAATAGGATGTTAACATCATTCTGGGAGTTTTTAACGCAAAGGTAGGAAGAAAAGACGTCTTTAGCAGTATTGTGTCTTTAACTGATGTGGACGAGAGCTGCAATTGAGCTCTATTGGAAGTTTTACCAAAGTGTACAAGGCTCGAACAGAATACTGTCGAGATGAAGAGGAATTATCATAGTTGAGACACAGTCTATGCTGAGGATATGGAAGAACCACTTCTTCAGACTGTTAAACTGCGATGACGAACAACATTCCACTGTCAGGCAGAACGAACCATTCAATATTGGCAACGGCAGCGAAAACGACCTAAGTGAAGTGAGGATAGCAATATCTAAACTCAAGCTTAATAAGGCCACCGGAAATGACGGCCTTCCCTCTGAGCTTTATAAAGCTCAACTCATAAGCCAAATTTGGTCGGATGAAAGTATGCCTGACGAATGGAACCTCAGTATCGTTTGCCCGATCCACAAAAAAGGAGACCTTGGGAACTGCGCTAACTACAGTGGAATAAGACTCCTCAACATCGCCTACAAGATCCTATATGCCATTATATGTGAACGCCTGAAACCGTTTACCAACAATCTGATCGGCCCTTATGAGTGAGGTTTTAGGCCACAAAAGTCCACAACCGATCAAATTTTCACACTTCGGCAGATCCTGGAAAAAAAACCCAAGAAGTCCAAATAGATACCCACCACATATTTATCGATTTCAAAGCCGCATACGACAGCATTTAGAGAGAGACGAGCTATACAGAGCCATGTCTAGTTTTGGTATACCGCCCAAACTCGTCCGTTTGTGTAGGATGACGATGGAGAATTATCGCTGCTCCATCAGGGTCGGAAACGACCTCACCGACACATTCGATACCAAAAAAGGTTTTGGGCAAGGCGATGCGCTGTAATGTGATTTCTTTTAATTCTTGCGAGGATTGTGCAAAACTCCCGAGCCAACACCAACGATTCCAAAAATCGGTGCAACTACTAGCATACGCCAACGATATTGACATCATTGGTAGGACTCGTAATGTCATAGCCACGTTTGCTAGTATAGAGAAGGAAGCGGCAAAAATGGGTTAAGCAGTAAATGAGGGTAAGACTAAGTATATGCTGTCAACACGAAAGGACACACAACATAGACGAATTGGACTAAACGTCATCATTGACAGCTATAACTTTGAGGTAGTACGGGACTTTGTCTACCTCGGCTCCGCTATTAACTCTGACAACAACATCTCGTCAGAAATCAAACGAAGAATTACTCTTGCGAACCGCTGTTTCTTCGGACTAAGAAGGCAATATAGTAGTAAAGCCTTCACTCTAACTACTAAGGAGATCCTTTACAAGACACTGATCATCCCAGCCCTGCTCTAGATAGGGCGCTGAAACATGGACCGTGTCAAAAGTGAATGAAGAAATCCTTGGTAGATTCTTCGAAAAATCTTTTGTCCCGTTTGCGTTGACTAGATATGGAGACGAAGATTCAACCACGAACAAACGAGCTGTACAGCGACATACCCCTGGTCAAAAAACTCCGCATTGGAGGTTTAAGACGGCTAGGACATGTAGAACAAATGGACACCAATACTCCGGCTCGCAAAGTCTTCGATTCCCAGCCAGACGTCTGACGCATTAGAGGAAGACCTCGCCTTAAGTGGCGCACACAAGTAGAAATCGACCTCAACCAACTTGGAGTGCGCAACTGGAGGCAGTCAACTAAGGACCGGTCTAATTGGAGGTTCATCCCTTACTTTGGCGCCACTTAAGTAAGTAAGTTTAGCTTTGAATTGTTGCTGGCTTATCAACGTACACCTTTTCTTTCAAATAAACCCCAAAGAAAGAAGTCCAACGTAGTCAAATCACATGATCTTGGCGACCAATTGACATCGCCACCACGTGAGATAACACGGCCATTGAATTTGTCGCGCAAAAGAGCCATTGTTTCGTTAGCTGTGTGGCAAGTGGCACCGTCCTGTTGAAACCACATGTCGTTTACATCCATATCTTCAGTTCGGGCCATAGAAAGTTCGTTATAATCTCACGATAGCGAACACCATTCACAGTAACTGCCTGACCGGCCTAAGTCGGAGACAAAACTGAGCCTTGAAGGACACCAGCATTTATTTGGTAAGTTCCTGACTTGTAACCGTCCAAAACAACTTGAATTGAACGTTTCGAAAGATAATTTCTAATCCATAGAAGAAGTTTTTTATCGATTCCAAATGCACGCATTTTCGACAAAAGGGCTTGATGCCGAACCCTGTCAAATGCCTTTGAAATGTCCAGCGCAACAATCTTGCTTTCTCTTCCATGGTGGATTGATTGGTTCCACTTTTTGGTGAGATATGTTATCAAGTCACCAGTAGACATGTTACTGCGAAAACCATAATGCCGGTCATTGAGAAGTTTTCGTGTTTCGAAATATTTCATTAGCTGACGGTTTATCAGGGTTTCAATGACCTTGGACAAAAGCGACATAAGTGCAATTCTTCGGTAGTTGGAGAGAGAAGAAGATTCGCCTTTTGTTGGTACAAGCTGGACAAATGCAGTTTTCCATCTCTTCGGAAAGAGTTCTGATGAGTAGGATAGATAGAAAAGCTTACGCAGTGGTTTTGCTAGCTCAGAAGAACACCTCTCCAGAACAATAGGAGATATACCATCTGGACCAGCGGATTTGTGAATATTAAGATCAAATAAAACTCTTGCAAATTTACGAGTGCAAAAGTAAATTTGTAGCCTAGAATGATCTACGTTCTCAGGTATAGGAGGAGGCTGGGCACAATCTGACAATGTAGAACTGGCTGCGAAATGCTGAGCAAGCAGATTGGCTTTGTCTAAAGAGCTGACAGCGGAATGTCATTGTGAATGAGCGTCGGAACTGATGATGTGGACGAATTTTTTATATTTTTGACAAATGACCAAAAGTTGGGACATGGTATAGAATTTGCTGCCTCAACTTTTGGTCTTCCTCTATGACGTTTAAACTTTAAAAGTTTTAAATGGGTATTACAGGCTTTTGAATTTTGTTCGGTTTTCCTCTGTTGGGTTGGTCTTGTGTAACCGAAAGTTTGTCTCTCTCTGCTTCTTTGCAGTTCAAGTCATACCACACTTTTGCCTTTGGTCTGATACTCTGTATTCTGTTAGGAATAAAAGATCTCATACCAAGGAGAATGATTTTTGATATCATATTAGCAGCAGCATCCACATCACTTTTGAGCAAACAAAATGACCAGTTAAGATTTAAACAAAAAAAACTGTTTAATGCTTCCTATCCTGAAGTAGCTCCATAAAGTCAATGTAGACAAGCGCGTTAAAGCCTGGTAGGATCGCACTGTCTATGTACCTATTTTTTATTTAGGCAATAACCACAAAGAACCTTGTTATCACCTTTATGACGTGCAGCGTCGCCTTAAATTAGTATAGTCAAACACACTAAGGTACAAATAACTAACCTAAACAGCCTGACCAGATGAAATGACTTCCGTGGAGCACCCATTAAGCTTGTAGGAGTCTTATTTTATGCTGGCAATAAAACGTCCAAATATAGTCCACACATAATAAAAGGGACAGTGAGGCAGGAACAGTTGAACTAATCACAGTTGAGGCAATAAAATCCGTCAATTATTATAGCCAATAAAATACCTACACAAGAAAGGAATCGCATCCAATGTCCACTACGGAAAGTTCGGATGACACTCGGATTTAATTTATTTTTTGTTGCCTTCCATCGAAGTCAGCCCTACGATCGCTAAGAGGTTAACGTGTCCCTCTCGACATCCTTAAAGTCACATCGAGAATCCATTAAACTCAAAATGACATCATAAAAGTTTTTTTTTTCTCTTTGGCCCTTCGGTCTTTTAGCTATTTTTAGGTTTGCCGGCTCTATTTCGTGCACTAACGAAAGGAAAGAACAAATTTAACTGAAGAGGGAAAATACTGTCGTCTCTATAGCAAATTGAATATGTGTGTGTGTGCATTGATAGTATCCTCGTCGTTGTATATCCTTTTGCAATGATTTCCTTATACTTTTAAGGATGCAACACACAAAATCATTTCTATTGTCCAAGGCAGATGTTGGACTTCCATTACCATTGGATCGACAAAGAGGGATAGAGGATTTCACGTAATATGTAAAAGAGAAAGGATTCGCCTGGTTTGAATGATTACATTTCACTTTTTCCCGATTTCATTGTCCGACTGAAAGAGTTCTCCTCTATTGGTTAAGTATAATGGCAGACCCGAGGTTGACAAATTGGCTTACCAACTTAGTTTTAGCTGTCGATTGTGGGTTACTTAGTCAAACACGTCGATGATGTATTGTGCTCTTATTAAGGACTGCATATATTTTTAGATTTGTCCTTGTTTAAATGGTTCGATGCGATGGCATCTCGTCTGGCCTGTCAAATGATGTCAATATTGTCGGCGTTTGCTTGTAGTTCCACAGATTTATGGAAGATTGTGTTGGTGGCTTAAACGTGTTGAACAATTCTATTCAAGAAGTCACATGACAATGTAACACCTCGTTTAAATCCTTTTTTGGTACAGGATTTTTTCGTGAGGTCGTGACCGATCTTGAAGGAGAATTCTTATCCCGCACAGACGGACGAGTTTGGCTCTGTATAGTTCATCTCCCTAAATGCTGTCATATGCCAACTTCAGATCAATTATTAGGTTATGTGTATCCAATTGGACATCTTTTGTTTTATCCCGGATCTGCCAGATGATGAATATTAGATTAGTTTGGATTTTCCTACCCCTAACCCAAACGCTATTGTTGTTTGTAAGCGTTTTCAGACATTCACAAGTCAAAGCAGACAGAATCATTTTTTTTATAAGAAGGCCGATTAGTCTCTGAATGGTTTTCATTTTTGTAGGTTTCAATCGCCATTATAATTTTATCAAATCGAATTTTGCTAATGAGTAGGTTTATGATCCTGACCAAGTCCCTCTTAATTACATAATTCGGCAAGAAGACCCTTAATTTCCGGTAGCATTGTAAAGCTTAATCTATTGTTACCCTCACTTCATTTAGGGTGAGTAGGTGGTAGTTGCTCGATCTGCCGGAACACCATTGCTGTTTAATAGTCTGCAGAAGTGGTCCTTCTTATTCTCAGCACTGACAGTGACTCGAGTACTATCTTTTCCTTTTTCATCTCAGAAGAGGCCTATAAGGCTAAGCTGCAGGTGAAGACGAGAGCTGCCATTGAGCTCTATAGGCAAAGAAGAAGGGAAGAACATCGGCTCTTCAGAAAGAAGAAAAAAGAGCAAGAAAAGCGCGCGATCGAGGATACACAGAGGTGCCACTCCAGGAACGATGTTCGCAAGTTTGCCCGATCCACAAAAAAGGAGACCCTCTGAACTACGCCAACTACAGAGGCATAAGTCTCCTCAACATCGCCTACAAGATCCTATCTGCCGTAATATGTGAACGCCTGAAACCGATTACCAACAACCTGATTGGCCCTTATCAGTGTAGTTTTAGGCCAGGAAAGTCCACAACCGTTCAAGTTTTCACACTTCGGCAGATCCTGGAAAAAACTCAAGAAGTCCAAATCGATACCCACCACCTATTCATCGATTTCAAAGCCGCATATGACAGCATTTATAGAGGCGAACTGTACAGAGCCATGTCTAGATTTGGTATACCGCCCAAACTCGTCCGTTTGTGTAGGATGACGATAGAGAATTATCGCTGCTCTATCAGGGTCGGAAACGACCTCACCGACACATTCGATACCAAAAAAGGAATTAGGCAAGGCGATGCGCTGTCATGTGACTTCTTTAATCTGATTCTTGAGAGGATTGTGCAAAACTCCAAAGCCAACACCAGAGACACAAGTTTCCAAAAGTCGGTGCAACTACTAGCATACGCTGACGATATTGACATCATTGGTAGGACTCAACGTGATGTCATAGCCACGTTTGCTAGTATAGAGAAGGAAGCGGCGAAAATGGGTTTAGCAGTAAATGAGGGTAAGACTAAGTATATGCTGTCATCACGAAAGGACTCACAACATCGACGAATTGGACAGAACGTCACCATTGACAGATATAACTTTGAGGTAGTACGGGACTTTGTCTACCTCGGCTCCGCTATTAACTCTGACAACAACATCTCGTCAGAAATTAAACGAAAAATGACTCTTGCCAACCGCTGTTTCTTCGGACTAAGAAGGCAATTTAGTAGTAAAGCCCTCACTCGAACTACTAAGGAGATCCTATATAAGACCCTGATCATCCCAGTCCTGCTCTACGCCGCTGAAGCATGGACCGTATCAAAAGCGGATGAAGAAATCCTTGGTAGATACGAGAGAAAAATTCTTCGAAAAATCTTCGGTCCCGTTTGCGTTGACGGGCTATGGAGACGAAGATTCAACCAAGAACTTTACGAGCTGTACAGCGACATGCCCCTGGTCAAAAAAAAACTCCGCATTGGACGTTTAAGATGGCGAGGACATGTAGAACGAATTGACACCAATACTCTGGCTCGCAGAGTCTTCCATTCCCAGCCAGACGTCGGACGCAGTAGAGGAAGACCTCGCCTTAAGTGGCGCGCACAAGTGGAAACCGACCTCAACCAACTTGGATTGCGCAACTGGAGGCAGTAAGCTAAGGACCGCGCTAATTGGAGAGGCATGTTGGTTGAGGCCCAGGTTCATTCCGGACTGTAGCGCCACTTAAGTAAGTAAGTAGCATCTCAGAAGAATTCAGTTCGAGCCTCATATAGCTGGTTGTGAGGTTATATATTTTGATTAAACTTCATATCTTGGAGTGGCACGTCTCTTTTTCTTGGACCAAGCTATATTCTTGTTCTTCCATCATCTTTAAGATAAGCTGAAGTCTCTCCACTCTTTTTCATCTGTAAAGATCAACGGTTACTTTTTCTTAGCAGCTCTCATCTTCACCTGCAGCGTTACCATGTGAGGCTCACTTTTGGCGGCGAGTATCCGATCAGAGTTCAGAGATCAGAAATCAGGAGCAGCCTTTTCCACTATTTGCCAATAACGTCGCCATTGGTATTCGTCATTAGAAGTTGACAGTTACCCAAGAGATTAATGGCCACGGATTCTTTAAACTTTATGTAATCTCTTGCGTTGTTCCTGCATCCTTCTTTGCAGCGCTGCCTTGTAGCAAAGAGTATAGAACTACTTAGATTATGCATCACAGCTAAACATTTTGTAGCCGTTTCAGACGCATGCGGTAAGTGCGAGGGGAATTTTCGTCGTTCGTATGCATCCTGAATAGCAATTTGAACACTGGGGTATCAATATCAGTGCCCCACATAGAAAATTTTCGTTGTATGAGATGCAGTGTAGTTCTATACTTTTTGCTTGTAGGCATTATTTTCAGCATTCTTCGTTTTACAAAGGGTTTCTGGCTGATGGCAAGAATAAATCTACAATATCAATCGCCTCCGATCTTATGGCATGTTGACAATGTTGCCATTGGTTTTTGACACTAGATGTTGGCCATATACCCTTGTATTAGAATTCGTGAAGGATACCCTTTCTGCAAAGCCTTAGATGTCCGCATTATTACCTTGACTGCAACAAGGACACGACTCGACTTGATGAAGCTAATTCTTGGAATTTTTGAACATCAATACGTGAATACGTGATTCTTGTCTACTGCAAGATGGTCGAGTTGATTGAACTTTTTTTATTTCTGAGGTTGCCATATCCGGGCTTAGTGCCGCAATGGTTGGTGATGAGCTACCACGCAGAAGGGTTGGGTTCGATTCGCAGCTGTAGCAACACCTTACTGATTATTCACTTACCCTCGGCCTAAGGGTCGGCCCCCTTGGAGTTAGAATCGTTGTTATTAATACCTCACTACTACCTCCTCTCGCGATGTTCTCACAAATAATCCGAGTAGTATCAATTGCCAAGACAAGTTTATCTCAACTCAGCCGTTCGGGTTCTTTATAAAACAGGAGCTCACGACATCATGCAAGAATTACACATGCACACATAAATGGTAAAGGTTTTTCAATAAGAGCGCTACAAAAGTTTTTTTTTTTTTTTTAAATAAAACAAAAACGGTTTTGGATATCAATGAAATTCTGTATTCCTGTGAAAGTACGTTCGATGCTATTATATATGGAACTCGATTTCGTTTGCATGGCCACCACGGGCACGCTTGCAGAAGTCCAGACGCTGAACCCTATTTTCGACGGTTTTCAAGCATAAATCGGCCGATACTGCTGCAATTTCACGTTCGATATTCGTACGAAGTTCATCAATCATCGCTGGCTTGTTGGCATAGACTAACGGCGTCAAATCGCACGACCGAGGCGGCCAAGCGACTACACCATTTCGTGAGATAACACGTTCTCCAAACTTGGTTTCCAATAAATTGATTGTGACATTCGCTGTGTGGCTTGTGGCGCCGACCTGTTGGAACCACATGTCCTCCAAGTCCATATCATCCAATTGGGGCCAAAAATATTCGGTTATCATTGAACGGTAGCGATTCCCATTCACATTAACGTGCCGGTCTTGATCATCACGGAATAAGTACGGCCCAATGACGCCGCCGGCCCATAAACCACACCAAACCGTAATTTTTTCGGGATGCAATGATGACTCATGGAGTACGTGTGGATTGCTGCCTGACCAATACCGCATATTTTGTTTATTGACGAAGCCATTCAGCCAGAAATGAGCCTCATCGTTGAAGATGATTTTTCAATGAAAATCCGAATCATTTTCAAGTTGTTGCTCAGCCCAATTCACGAACATACGACGCTTCTGGTGGTCAAGCGGCCTCAGTTCTTGCGTCAATTTAATCTTGTAAGGATGTAGGCCAAGATCTTTTCGCAAAATTCGCCACAACGACGTCACAGAGATGTCCAACGCTTGAGAACGACGTGTGAGAGACACATTTCTTCAACTGAAGCCTCAGCGGCAGCAATATTCTCGACACTACGGGCACTTCTTTGTCTCACTGGCACGGAAACATTTTGTACTACTGACCATAAATTGGACGTAGAACGTTGAGGCCACTGACTCCGAATTTCGGTAGTAAATTTTAATAATTTCGACTCGTTGTTGGCTCGTATATCTTTCCATCATGAAATGGCAAACCTTACTGAAGAGAAATGTCAAAAGAGCGGCAAGAAATATGGCGTCGTTTGCTGTCCCTGTCGCTCTACTTTTGTAGCGTCCCTCTTGAAAAACCCCATAGTAAGACTAATATACACCCTGAGTACAAACGAGCCTGTGTTTCGTATTTTGGATCGCCATGTTACCCTAAAATATAAATGTGAGGATATCAGGCTCTTAAAGTAGCATTTAAAAGATGAGCTCTCTTGCTAGGTTAGGGTGGTTTAATGGTTAAAAACCCATTATGATGAGAAGAGTCTTCAAGTTCGCATTTATTAAGAGTGTTTAGAGCTTTCGCTATACCCTTTAAATTTTAAATTATAGGTACCTAACGGGTGATTTTTTAGCTGGTTTGGTTTTGGCAACACTGGTTTTGACAGCTGACGTGTGTTTAGTACCTTGTGTCACTGTCAAACAGCTTCAGTTTGGTTTGCAATTTAACCATGGATCGTCTTACAAATGAACAACGCTTGCAAATTATTGAATTTTACTATCAAAATTCGTGCTCGGTTCGAAATGTTCATCGCGCGCTGCTTCCATTTTATGATCGGCATTCTCGACCTTCTGAGCAGTCTATTCGGAAGATTGTGACCAAATTTCGCACCAAATTTACTTTGTTGGACATTAAACCCGTTTACGTACTGTGCGTAGTGAAGAAAATATTGCGGCCGTATCAGCTAGTGTGACAGAAGACCGCGAAATGTCGATTCGGCGCCGCTCCCAGCAGTTAGGCCTTTGTTACAGCACTACGTGGAAAATTTTGCGGAAGGATTTGGGCGTAAAGCCTTTTAAGATACAGCTGGTGCAAGAACTAAAGCCAGCCGACCTACCACAACGCCGAATTTTTGGTGAATGGGCTCTTGGAAAGCTGGCCGAGGATCCGCTTTTTTATCGAAAAATTGTGTTCAGCGATGAGGCTCATTTTTGGTTGAATGGGTACGTAAATAAGCAAAATTGCCGCATTTGGAGTGAAGATCAGCCAGAAGCATTGCAACAGCTACCAATGCATCCCGAAAAAGCCACTGTTTGGTGCGGTTTATGGGCCGGCGGCATTATTGGGCCATATTTCTTCAAAGATGATGCGAATCGCAGCGTTACTGTCAATGGTGAACGCTACCGAGCGATGATAACAAACTTTTTTTTGCCCGAAATGGAAGTTCTTGACTTGCATGATATGTGGTTTCAACAAGACGGTGCCACATGCCACACAGCACGCGAAACAATGGCGCAATTGCGAGGCGAGTTTGGTGAACAGTTAATTTCACGTTTCGGGCCGGTCAATTGGCCGCCTAGATCGTGCAATTTGACACCATTAGATTATTTTTTGTGGGGGTATGTCAAGGCTAATGTCTATAGGGACAAGCCCGCTTCGATTGACGCACTGGAAGCCAACATCCATGCATTCATTCGTGAGATACCGGCCGATATGTGTGAAAGAGTATGCCAAAATTGGACTCAGCGGATGGGCTACCTAAGACGCAGCCGCGGTCAACATTTGCATGAAATTATCTTTAAACATTAAATTGCAAGGTTCAAACTATCGATTCAAATAAATATTTCATTAATTTTTTCAAATTTTTCAAGTTTTTTTTTTAAAAAAGTTCTAAACCTCTTAAAAAATCACCCGTTATAAAAAAAAAAAACTTTAAGCCCATTAGAAGGCTATGATCTCCTACCTTGCCGATAAAATCGCCTAACTATACTTCAACATGGTTCTGTAGCAGTTCTGTAGCTCGAAGCAGCAGTCCTTAACGACGTAAGGCTTATGTTTGATTTAAAGCGGATTTCCACAATCCTTGATGTAATAAAAGTACACCACCACTTTCCTAAACCTGGACATCCACGATTACTGATGAAAGTCACTCCCGGCGTGATGTTTTTTCTTTAGTTATTTTCTTTGTTCAGCATCCACCATCACCATTAATGTCATTCTTCAGTTTTGCTTCAGCAATGGAGTCACCAGGTTCTCAATACAATTTAAAACTCTTTATCTTCGCTCAATGCCGTTTGGTTCGATTATTCGTGCTGTACGTGCACTTTGACAGTCAAATGCAGAATGGCATAGAAAGAATGACACTCGTCGCCATCCATCATCACTCATGAATGCGGAATTCAATTTTTTTAATTCCATCGCACATGAATCGCTCTCTGACACTCAATGCCATCCACTGTCCATCATTTGTACGCTTCTTAAGCCGGGAGTTAGTGATCGTGGATCGTGGTTGCCCAGCTTAAATCTGTCGCTTGTTACAAATTCGCGTTACTATAAATCGGAACGTCAAACAGTTTGCAGTTTTTCATCCTTCTGTATTTTCTGAATAGCAGTTATGTCTACTTTGTAGCAGCTAGTTCTTTGGCCTCACCTTTTCTATTGAGTTCTTCCGAATGTAAAGATATCTTAAAGCTTAAAGATTTCTTTCTGTGCTTAGTTTCCATACCTATAGGGTTTGCAAGTTGCTGTGGATACCACTGAGAACTACAATAAGCACTTTAAGTGGTTACCAAAAGTTATAATGCTGGGTATTGCAAAATTATTGCCTTTTCAGTGTTCAGCCTTGAACCATAACTCCCAATCAACCTAGCGGTTAAGGATAGTTCTTTTGAAAGCGACTCAAACGGTATTGATAATTGAACCTTAACGAATATCTAATGAGCTATTCCGCAAGAGGTGTTATTTTGAAGCAGGAATTAATGAAAGATGATGAAAGTGCGTCATGTCAAACTGTCATGGCATATTAGTAACTATTTTTTGACATTTTATGATGAAAAGACTTAACCCAGCAAAGAATTTATTCAGCAGTAATGTGCGACGGGCTCAGTGGCGCGATGGCTAGTGCGATGAACTGCCGCCTTAGCAACACCTAAATGATTTTTCACTGGCCCTCCCCTCGTGATGATCTGACAAATCATCCGAGTAGTATCCATTGTCAAGAAAAGCTTATCTCAACTTGGCATTTCGGATTCGGCATAAAACAGGAGGTCCCGAAATCGTGCAAAAAGTACACACGCAGATTGTGATGAATCGATTCAGTTTCCTTTTCAACAACTTGGCTTGAGTAAGAAGTTTACAAAATTCGTGCATGATTAAGAGCTGATTCACCCTTAAACGTCATGGTTTATGTCATTGGTATTTTCGAAAGTTTGAAGATCGACTTTTGTTCAGCGAAACGGCGATCTGGCTTATCGGACAGGTCAATAAGAAAAATTGCTATATTTAGGGCTTAAGAGCAACCTTAAGAGGTTCAAGAGCTGCTTTTACATTTATCGATTGGAGGACTCATCGATTATTATTTATTAAGCCGTGCAGAACAGTGAATGGCGCTCATTATTGTACCATGATAACGGACTACATGCTATCGGGAATTAAAGCATGTAATGTTGAGGAACATTTTAAAATTCGACTTTATTTCGTATTCAACCCAGCTCATGCGACTTTGTTGCTCCGTTGCCCAGTCGTCTTACGGCCTCTATATCAACAGTGGCCCAATTTCCGGATTCAAAGGTTTTCAACTCCCTTTCCGTAGTCAGTTTCAATCATGCCATTTCGTTGATGCATGTCCTCTGGCAGGTGCATATATCAATGGTATTGTTGATTAAACCAGCCCTACAAACATTTCAACTCCCTTCTCGTAGTCAGTCCCGCTCACGCAAATTCATTAATCGACTTAAGGTATGCCGAGTCGTCTGGCAGACGGATGTGTCAACAGTTTTCCTGATCAACATTACTTTCAAGCGAAATAAGGTCGAATTTCAAAACACGATTTCCTTTTGCAATTCAAAAGCCAAGCCTGCAATTTGGGTGACGTAAAATAAGGCCCAATGAAATAGCACCAAATGTAAAGTTTGGCCTTATTTCGTTTAAAAATGGAAATAAGGCCAAATTCGTTTTATTTCCATTTCCAAATCGAAATAAGGTCCAGGCTAAGGCCTGGGCAGTGCCACTGAAAGTATATTTCTTTCTTCACCGCAGCCTCTAGAGAGATCATCATCTATAAGATGCATTTTCAATTTGTGGCTTTTTAGTAAGTCGTGTCCAATCCCTACTAGTTTCGAAACAGATTTCCTGTTAAATTTCGAAGTAGTTTATGGGTTCTGGCTTTGTCATACTCAGGCCACAACCTTTTGGAAGTTTCGCAGATGGGGAGGGAGTTCCACCTGTTTTTGGAATTATTCAGTGTTTTCTGTCCCACCCGAGATTTGAGATCACATAGTGGTGGTTTGACAGATTGACCAGGCAATGCTGGAGGTAGATTCTTTCCTCTGTATCCGGGGACCCAGCAGAGCTTAACATTATGTTGGACGTCAAGAACCTTTAGCTTTTCATGACAACGCTTCACAAGCTTAGATTTTATTTCGATATCATCTGGCGGTATCGCCAGCATTTAGGTCGCTTTGGCTGCTTCTGATAATGTCAATATTTCGGATTGGAAGAAACTGCTCAGGGAGACGAAAAGTGCTGTTTAGCTTTTGTGTTTCTGAAAAAACCCCAGCTGCAACGCCTACATCCATTTTTGAACCATCAGTATAGATGGATATCGTTAAGTTGACCAGTTTGTTCCTCTCCCAATCCTTTCCGCTTGAAAAGATGCAGGAGAATGGTCCTTGAAAGTCAGGGTGAGGCAGCATATAGTCTGAGGATACAGCTGAGCCCAGTTATCTGTGTACAATTTGGGCATGTCCTATTGAGTTTTCCAACAGTTGACCTGGCTGATTCTAAGAGGACTTTTGGCTGCAAATTCTTGCATGTAAAGGTCTAGCGATAGCAGGTTAAGGATGGTTTCCAGTCCCGCTATTGGTGTGGTTCTAAATGCGCTACTAGCGCCCACACATGCTATCCTTTGTACCTTTGTCATATTTTTCAGATGGGTGGCTTTATTTGAGGATTGCCACCAGACAGGCCCTCCATATGTTAATACAGGTCTTTCAATGGCCGTGTACATCTATAGGATGATCCTAGGGTTCAGGTTTTTTTTCTGAATATTCGGTTACACGTATAGAAAGCGACTGTGGCCTTTGCCACAGTGCGTTCGCACACATTTAGGTTCCAGTTGAGGTTTCTATCAAGTATTACACCCAGATATTTTGCACTATCGGATAGTTTGAGGGTAATCCCGTCGATAACCAGTAGATCGAATATTGGTTTCTTCCTCTTATTAGTAAAGAGAACGAGTTCTGGGGGTTGACGCAAAGCCCACCTTGTTTTGTCCACTTGTTAAAAGTTTTCAAGTGTTCTCAAGTCGGGTAGCTCACTGATAGTCGGTAGAAATCTCCCTTTAACTAGTATCGCTACATCGTATGCGTAGGCTATGAGTTTTACCCCATTGCGCTGTAGATGAGTATCTCATTGATGACTATGTTCCACTACAGAGGTTAGATAACGCCTGCTTGTGGTACGCCTCTTGATGCAACTACCTTAGTACCAAATCGGAGTTTTTTTGTTATTTTCAGATTTAAAACGAAATAAAGCCAATTTTTTCATTCATGGCTTTATTTCGTTGGCCCTTATTTTACGCCACTTGCAATTTGTCCTTATTTCGTTTGACAATATTGTCTGGGCCCACCACAGAATGGGATAGTTTTCACAAATGGATTTTTAGGAAAACGCCTCCAAAAATTGGGCGTGGGTTAAGATGATCTATTCACCATATTTTCATGGTATTCTCGAAGTTTTTTTTCAATTTTTTTTTGAATTATACCGAACATCGTTTTTTAAGGAAAGCGCCGAAATTTGCGAAATATAGATAGGTATTGAAATTGTCAAGGTATGTTACTTAGACACTTTTTCAAAATTTTTTACCCTTTGAAAAAAAAAAAAGTTTTACTGAAAAATGGGCGTGGTAATTGGCGGATTTAAGAAATTATTTGCACTAGTTCTGCTTTGTCGGACAGAGAGTCCATCACTCTAGATTAGAATTTAAGGCCAAAAAAATCGGTGTCACACAGACGGACGGACGGACCAACACACATGGCTAGATGGAGACAGCTAGTGATTATGAGTCGATCCATATACTTTAGGTATATCTATCTAAATTATTTCTCTTTGTTATAAACTTAATTTCAAAACTAATATACCCCAATGGGATAGATTATAAGCACTTTAAACCTTCACCAAATCTGTGAAATAAATTCCCTGCTACACAACAACGACACTGAAAACATCCTTCGAATGGCATACAGCTAATGAACGTGTACTTACCTTATAAATTGGACGCTCTTTCTGTAATTAATCATTCAACTGGAAATAGCCAAATGAAAGGGAATTTAAAACCCTCAAGTGCTTACATTAGGTCAAGAGCAACTTCAAGATTCCCTTTCTTGAAGATAATCCTCTCTCTCTTGTGAGTCGTAGCCTACCCTTTTCACACAATGAACTTCTAGAAAACGAAGGACTTAACTGCTATAGGTAAGGGGCATACCTACGGGAGTATTTCCTGCATTGTCATTTTCATAAATTGAATCACAGAGAACAAAGGCATAACGAGACAACGATGTATAACCGGAGATACAAGAGTAGTCTTGTTATGATATTCATTCTGCATTCATTCGGTGATTTGCTATTATGTTCATCGTCCTGGAGCAGAAGCGAAATCTTTTGTGTTGTTATGCATTGGAAGGTGGTATCTACTTTATTCAATTTCAAATGCGAGATTCTTGTGTGTGCCATTGACAGAATAGATACATAGGTAGCTGCTCTACCTAGGTATCTTATGCTCATGTTACTCTCAATAACAATACAAATTGCAAACTGTTTATAGTTTAAACTGTGAATCTTTATATTGAGGTATTGTAGGCCATAAGACCCTTTGTTTTGTGTTCTTATAAGACTCTAGCTGTTTTCAGAAATGTCTTGAATCGTGAGGCTACATGAGTATTTGAATTCTGGTACAATCAGTCGAGGTATATGGCATCTTTTTGGTAAAGTTGAAATGTATTTGGTTTCATTAAGTGTTTGACATAATATTTGTCAAATAAAACGATTTTGAATCACTTGGGTGCATACGATAACATCAATCTCGACTATGTCTTGAACACCAGCGTCCTCGACATCCAGCGATGCCAGATGGAGTATCACCTCCCACCCAGCGGTTGAGTTGGTTCCAATGACGCGAACGCTTTGCATGTTGGCGATCATCCGAGAGGTCCTCTATTAAATGACTTGGGCGCATAATGTGACTGGAATCTGAACTATGACATGAACAACCTTGTCCTCAAGATCCAGCGATAACAGATGGAGGATCAGCCCCCCAACCAGCGGTTGAGTTGGTTCCAATGATGCGAACAAAGTTGTCCTCTAGGTCCACGGTTACCCGATTAAAGATCACCATCCACCCAGCGGTTCAGTCCGCTCTAATCGCACTGGTTGATCGTATTTATGCTGGTCGTTGTATTTGCATTCAGTCTTGCCAATGACGGAAATGCCGTTGTCGGCAATATTTGTTGGCGGCTTATTAGCTTGGAGCTAAACGTGTATGTTGCACCACAGAAAAAAACATCAAATTGCGCTATCACGGCTCGCGGCCTATCGACCTCGATTTTTTTTTAAATTCACACGACCCGCAAACTCTGCCTTTGATGCTTCCAGTATTTCGTTCAATGTTGTAACATGTTACATCGGCCTGTTGAAACCGCATATCGCTTATACCCATACGATCAATTTTCGGTACCGGTCCCGGTGCCCCTCATTATTGACAGTCAGTCCTGCAGGTGTTGCTTGGACCTATCCAAATTTAACTTTTATGGAAAGTGGTTCCTTATATCGGCTTTCTACAGCATACAGCACCCCTTTTTTACAGTCACGATATGAAGAACAGCTATCTCGTTACATCTAAGGTCCTTGATGTGTGTGTGTTTTTTTTTTGTAAATAAAATTAGATGTATCTAAGCTTACCGTTTTCTTTGTCAATGTTTTAGAAAGGTGGTAATCCTTGTCGAGGAGCCCTTTGATTGTTTGGCTATCAAATATTCTTGGATTAGGCTGATGTCATCTTTCCTCCTTCAGAAAGATTAGGAGGTTCTCACTGGTAGATTTGCAGAGCTTCTAGTATTTTGACAGTTTGGGTAGTCTGGGCGCATTTCGTCAACGCGCTGATTAAAGTATTAGCCATGTGAAATGTCTAATATAAAACGTCGGTATATTGTCGGCTTCCTCTAGAGCTTCAAGAGTCTTGTATAAGACCGAAATGAATTTGAGCATCAGCCTTTTTTTGCGCTGGAGGAGTGAAATCCTTTAATGATACTCTGTGGGCCGTACTACGAGTTATGCCAGACTCCATGTAAGAACATGTATACGTGGGTAAAACACCCCTATTCTGTCCTGTAGATCCTTACGGTACCGCATATCAAGGCATTCCTTCATAGGACAGGTGTTGTCATCATGTCTTTTCCTCTTATTGAACTGGATTTTTGCCCTCTTATGGTCTCGTTTGGTTTCCCGCCTCAGATCTTCCATTATATTTGCAATGATGCTGTTGGCAGTTTCCCATGCTTTATTTGTCGATAGCATATATGATATGAGACTTCGTGGGGTTACTGTCATGCCTATGTCGCTTTCTAGTGCGTTTCAACCAGCCTCATACTTTCGGCATTTTGGACTTTTCCATCACAATGACGACAGAATGGGTCATTCAGTAAAAATGCCTCTCGAAATATCTGCTAGGGACTCCTCGTTTATCAGGAGAAGGAAGGAGTTGGTGTTTTAAACATATTCGGTGATGTAAATGTTGGTGTTATGAAGCTTTAGGACCTGGATTAGTCCTGGATTTGGTTGAATTTCTGCATTCAAAGAATACGGCATCTCATGACATGAAGAATATGAATAAAAGTCAAACTCTTCTTCTTAAGTGGCGCTACAGCCCGAATGAACCTAGACCTAAAACAGCATGCATCTTCAATTACCCCCGGGCCTTAGCAAACTTTCTCCAGTGCGCATTTGAAGTTGATTGAGGTCGGTCTCTACTTAAGGCGAGGTCTTCCTCCATTACGTCTGATGTCTGGCTGGGAATCTAAGAGTCAAACTTTATAGTGAATACAGGTTTTTTTTTATTTTACTTAGACACGATATCAGGCATTAGTTAGTCTTTTGTATTATCCAAGGGATATGCATTATATTGACAAAAAATTATGCAAACATCCTTTTTCAATACATGACAGCAGATACAAATACATTGTACCATGTAAAATTCAATTAAGTAACCTTCCATAGGCCCACTACTATAAATCTCACATCAATTCTAAAAAATATTCCATTTCCTTAGCTGGTCTGAACCTATCTCCCTAACTATTAAAACCACCTTCGCCTTACACTTTACAACAACCTGCGCTTTTCCCGAACTGTCAAAACGCATTTCAAAGATTTAGAACAATGCCACCGATTCGCATCCATCACCAAAGGACACCCTATCCGCTTAGGGGAATTGCCAATGGAAAACTTTGACAGATGAAAAATTAAAAATCACCTCCCCGCATTGAAAATTAACCTCTCTAACATTCGAACTGAAAAACTTTCATTACCAGCAATTTGGATTTTAAATGCGTTCCGCCTTCCGAATGTTCATTAAGTCAACAGAACTTTTGTCGAGAGTTTGTTCAGTGATTGGGGATTCCGATGTTGGCCGCACTGCTGCATTGGTCTGCTTTAGATTTCGCAAATGCCGTTAGAATTTACAATTAGACATTTTCTTAGAAAATACCCTTAGGAAATTAGTTTGACAAGTTTTCTTTGCCTGCATCATCAGCTAGGACCTGGAACACTCTCGCATCAGTTATACCTACGATTCGCATTTCATAGCTATAGGTGCACATTATAATTCGCCCTGATGACACATGGAGCAACGCCATCTGGTGGTATGATAAAATGAAAAGTTACTTAAAAATTAATAAAGCCTTCACTTCTTCTTCCCCATTAGCATTGCGATGTTTGGTGGCATGTCCTTCCTTCTCCATCGGCGAAATGTGAGTTTCAAAGTTGCACCGCATCAGTTCAATCATTAACGTTGGTCTTGGCTTACTGATGTTCAAGTACAGTGTGGATACTTGGGGGTGGTGGATACGGAACGCTTTGATTGTTCATTAAAGTGGTCATTGACGGAGACGGCGAGGGAAAGAAGGTCGATAGTTGAGTTATTCTTGGTCGTAGTCTTCGTTTCGTCTTTTGGTTGTTTGTATGCTACTCTAAGAGGAGCAAAGTTGGTCCTTACATGGCATTTGGTACATTGTTGGAATCCTTAAGTGTGGACAATTTGAGACGACTTGATATGTAATTTTTTTTTGCTTGTGCACTTCGTGCTCTCTTTCTTGTGGTATTGTTGTTAAAAGAAGTCCTTTTTGGACGGTTGGTTTAGGGTTGTGAGACACTTTTTCAAATCATGGTGCATTCGGTCAGGAGGATAGAACGTGCGCGGTCATCACACATTGCATTCGTATGTGGTGGGGGCTGTAAGAATGGAAACTTTTACAGAATGGTCGTGTGGCATAGGTTCTTAGGTATGTATATGCAATAGGTATCGTATAAAGCATTCACATTCAGCCCAGGGAAGGGTATAGCTGTGTGAATTGTATAAAAACAGGTTGATTATTGAAGGACTTGTATTCTACCATTCGAAAAAAACAAGTGCCTTTGATTGGTTGGCTTTGAAGGATATGAACAATCTTTCTTTAACTTTGAAGTGGTACAAATTGAAGCTGAAAACTTGTAGTGAGTTTGTCTGCAGTTTAGAAAAAAACGGGACATTGTATGAACGAAACTCCTTTTTTTTAAGCGACGGTTTATTTAATTTTTTTTTCAATAATTACTACAGAATTTGACATAATTTTTTGATTCGATTGATCCTGGCAAAATATTCACCTGGTGTCTTCAGATGTTGTCCTTTCCAACTAAAATAACCGTACTGCAAGTTCTGTTTGTGTGTTATGTGAGGTCCCTAATTTAATTTATTACAATTATACCATAAATAGATCCATAGTGTCGTCCTGAAAGAGAGGTACATACATATTTGTATGAAGAAAACTTCTGCTATGTGCAGTCAAAAACCATATTTGTAATCCTGGTGTTGTACCCTTCAATTCAAACACAACTCCAGGAGGCATATCATTCCGTAACAGTGGTTTTTAGTGCTTGACAAATCAAAGGCCTTTTGGGATCCCCCATCTTCTTCTGATTCAGCAAATAAGATGCCATGCTATATCTCATTTTGCCATCATGAAATGCATCACAGAGGTAACTCTGGTATTTTAAGCGTCATCCTTTGGAAATACTCACATAATGGGTTTTTTACTTTCACTAATCAAGAGAACTTTTCATTAAACGTTCATTAAAAGCTGGGTTACGTAAACTTTACTTCTCCACGCTCTCGCATTAAGCATTAAACAGTTTTTTTTAGGAATTTTGACGTGGATGCTGCTGCTGATATGATATCAAACATCATTCTCCTTGGTATGAGATCTTTTATTCCCAACAGAATTAAGAGTATAAGACCAAAGGCAAAAGGGTGGTATGACTTGAGCTGCAAAGAAGCTATCAGGTTGAGAGAGACAAACTTTCGGTTCTAACGGGTGATCCAAGTAGAGATACTTTTTTTCAATAGCCTTTTTTGACAGATCACGTGTGAGTCGTGTCATGCTGTCATGTTATTTTTGTTTAGTATTGTTTGGCATTTCATAATGGAAAGACTTACGCGTGAACAACGTTTACAAATTGTTCAACTTTATTATGAAAATTCACGTTCTGTGAGGAATGTGTTTCGTGCACTTCGCTCAACTTATGGTCAACATAATCGGCCTACTGAGCGTACTATTCGCAACACCATCACCCATTTTGATACCCAGCATTCATTATTGGATAATATTCGACCGAATAGACCACGTCCAGCACGCTGTGAAGAAAATATAGCGGCCGTAGCTGAGAGTGTACACGAAGACCGTAGAGAGTCGATTCGGCGCCGTTCGCAGCAACTCGGACTGACGTATGGAACGACTTGGCGCATTTTACGTCAAGATCTTAAATTGAAAGCGTACAAAATACAGCTTGTGCAACAACTGAAGCCGCTCGACCTTCCCAAGCGACATCGCTTCGCTCTATGAGCTCTTGAAAAGTTCCAAGAAGATCCGACGTTTTCGAGGCAAATTTTATTTAGCGATGAGGCCCATTTCTGGCTCAATGGGTATGTAAACAAACAAAATTGCCGCATTTGGGACGAAGAGCAACCTGAAGAGATTGAAGAACTGCCACTTCATCCAGAAAAAACAACGGTTTGGTGTGGTTTGTGGGCCGGTGGAATCATCGGTCCATATTTCTTTAAAAATTAGGCCGGTGCGAACGTAACCGTCAATGGCGACCGTTATCGTCCCATGATAACCGACTATTTGATGCCTGAAATTGAAGCTCGTGATCTCGGCGACATTTGGTTTCAGCAAGACAGCGCCACTTCCCACACATCACATCAATCAATGGACTTAATGAGAGAACATTTCGGTGAGCACATAATTTCACGTTTTGGGCCGGTCGATTGGCCACCAAGATCGTGTGATATCACACCGTTAGACTTTTTCCTGTGGGGATATGTAAAGTCAAAAGCTTATGCCGACAAACCCGCTTCGATTCAGGCCTTGGAGGAAAACATCACGCGTGTCATTCGCCAGTTACCAGTCGAAATGCTCGAACGAGTGATCGAAAATTGGACTCAACGGATGGACCATCTGCGTCGTAGCAACGGCCAACATTTGATAGACATAATCTTCAAAAAATAAATGCCAAAGAATGATCTTTCAAATGATAATAAACATTCTCCATTAAATTTGAATTTTCTGTGTTTTTTTCTTTAAAAAAGTAGGGAACCTCGAAATGGATCACCCTTTACAAGACCAACCCAACGGAGGAAAACCGTATAAAGTTCAAACAAGCCAGAAAGCGTGTCAAATTCCTCTATGACCAAAAGTTGAGCCAAAAAATGCTAAAATGTCCCAGAGGTAGTAAAAACTTTTGGTCATTTGTTCAAAATATAAAAAATTCGGCCTCATCATCAGTTCCGACGCTCATTCACAATGACATTCCAGCTGTCAGCTCCTTAGACAAAGCCAATCTGTTTGCTGCGCATTTCTGTATTTGAGAACGTAGATCATTCTATGGGACGAATTCACTTTCGTACTCGTACAGTTGCAAGAGTTTTATTTGATCTTGAAATTCACAAATCCGCTGGTCCAGATGGTATATCCCCCAATATTCTGAAGAGGGGTTCTTCTACGCTAGCAAAACCACTGCGTAAGCTTTTCTATCTATCCTACTCATCAGGACTCTTTCCGAGTAGATGGAAAACAGCATTTGTCCAGCCTGTACCAAAAAAGGCGAATCTTCTTCTCTCTCCAACTACCGACCAATTGCACTTACGTCCCTTCTTTCCAAGGTCATGGAAACGCTGATAAATCGTCAGCTTATGAAATATCTCGAAACACGATATTTCAGAGGCATTTGACAGGGTTTGGCATTAATCCCTTTTGTCGAAAATGCGTGCATTTGGAATCGACGAAAAACTTCTTCTATGGATAAGACATTATCTTTCGAAACGTTCAATTCAAGTTGTTTTGGAAGGTTTCAAGTCTGCAACTCACCAAATAAATGCTGGTGTCCCTCAAGGCTCAGTTTTGTCTCCGACTCTTTTTCTCATTTTTATAAATGATCTCCTGTCTGCAACTTCTAATCCAATTCATTCCTTCGCTGATGACAGTACTCTCAGCTTCTCATACTCGTTTTCAGGTTCACGTCCCACATCTTCGAACGTGGACTCTTAACGACAAAATATGTTAAGCTCATTGAATTCCGACCTTGACACCATCATCAAATGGGGTAAATCCAACAGAGTAGAATTCAATGCTTCCAAAACACAATGCTGTCTTCTATCGTTAAAGCGAAACCAAAATCTAGAGCCATTATCCATGAATGGCACTTACATCCAAGAAACCGAAAAGCTTTCCATGCTAGGTATGTGTGTTAGTAACGACTTACGTTGGAACGACCACATATTTCAAATCGCTAAAAACGCAGCGAAATGTCTAGGTTTCCTTAATCGATGTAAGAAATATTTCACCCTTCTGAGTTCAACGCCCACGTCTGGTCGGGTGCACCAAAAAAAAAACATTGCACCTCCCAGATAGGATTCAAACGCGTGCGAAAAAACTTATAGGAGACATAAGAATAGCGAACTATTTGATTTCGCTAGAACATCGTCGAAATATCTCCTGCCTTACACTGTTTTATCGCTACCTTCACAACAAATGCTCAAATGAAATAGCCAGCTGCATTCCCCCCATTCAATAATTCAGCCGCAATACTCGTTACGCTATGAATGCAAATCAGTTTACCCTTAAGCCTTCGGACGAACGCTGATATATAGAGATTCGTACATAAACCGAACAACACGAATGTGGAATGCTCTATACCAAACTCTGTTTTCCCTTTCAATTATAACCTACAGGCATTTAAAACCAATGTGCATCGGTACCTCCTTTCTTCTTATCCCGAATTCCCATAACGCCCGCACTGTGCTAAAACATATGAAGGGTATTCATAACCCCTTTAGCCTAAAGCCTAACCTAGGATAAATTTGATAACCATGGAGTGAGCTTTTGGAGGGCAATTAGCTAATGACTAGGTTGGCTGGACACCAGGTTATTTCCAGACACAAACCCCTCTTAAGAAGAGCACAATTAAACATAAAAAAAAAACAAAAAAAACTTGCTGCTCAAAATGTCTAACTACATTCTCAGCAGAAACTCCATCTTTGATAAGAGCCTGCCTCTATTGTGATCCAGGGTCAGGCCATAGAGGCATCTTTGATTAAGTGAGGAGGGCGCAGCTTGTTTTTCCGGGCAATTTCGTCAAATAAAGATACGTTGACTACGGAAGGACCAATTTGATTGGAAAGGGGAAACAACTTCACAACTTCTGCCACTGCCGGTGAATTAAAACGCGCTCCAAAAATATCGCTTCGACAATAATTATTTCAGATCATGACTAAAACTACACACTACTACCGCAAATCTACCTACCCTATCCACAACTCTCACGTTTTCCATATTTCTCTGCTATAAAAGGTTCTAGACCTATTTGGTCCTGTATGTAAGAAAGGCGAATAGAGGAGAAGGCACAACCACGAATTTTATGAGTCTGTACCAAGATGTGATTCTACACTAAAAGGTTAAATATTGGCCCAGAACAGTACAGGCAATCTCCCATGATATTTATTGCAACCCAATTTTTAAAGAAAAAATGTCAATTAGAGTCGTTTGTATTTCATTCATCCCCATCTCGATTTGTTGGTTACCCAAAACTTTGCCAGAACTAATTATTTCTCCATATGATAAACAACAACAACAACAACAACACAAATGTTAAGTGAAACTTGCACTTCCTACATGGGCCACCGACCTACCAACCGTTCTACACCCAACCTCATTATAGAATCGCATGACTATACAAAACTTTAATTGGATTAACTTAAACAAAACGATGAACTAGCTCAAAACTAAAAGAAAACGGATATGCCAAGGCGCTGCAACACACAGGATAACGCGATACGATAGAGAACAATGAAAAAAAAAAGGAATAACGAGCAAGTAAACCAAACCGACAACGCTTTCAGCAGTGCCTATCAAAATTTGATCCGACTTTCAGACAAGTTTAACCCGCTTTTTTATTCGGTCCTGTACACATGAAGGATCAGTTGCACAGTTCAGCACCAGACACTGGCAAACAAAACTTTTAGCTAATTAAAATTTATTTCAGTTTGACTAAGATTCACCGAAAAAAAATAAATATATCCTTAAACGGGAACAAGAAAAACCTACATATGTACTTCTCCTACTAGAGCTCTGCACAGGACCAACACTACGCGGCAGGGGCACACAAACAATTTTAACCCATTTGTCGACACATGGACTTCATAAGGATAACAAAAAAAAACGTTTAAAATGGACGCGGTGTAGGAAAAACATTTTCATAATGAACACCGACATGCGATAACGATATAAAAGTTGTAATGGAAATTCGTTTTCCAGTCCCCTACCCCCACCTTCTGTTTTTTTTTGTAGGTGTCTAGACCCCCTTAAATGGGATAGCTTGAGTTTAAAACCACCACCGGCGTCATTACAACTGCGGACTAAATGCAACAATTTAAAGTTGAACAAACTGAACAGGAAATTGTTCAAAGCGCTGGTATCCTATTACCGGCCTGAATGAAATTTTCACCCGAAATTTGTGGAACACTAATTGTTTTCCACTTAATTTTTCCCACTTAAGTGTACATTTTAAATTCGTTTGCAAAGGGGTCGTTTAAGGGAGGATATAACAACTCTCATTATTAAGGACAACAAGAATCCATACAAGGCAAACATTCAAAGAGGATGTTGTTAGCAGATTACCGTTATAATTAAAAGTTGTTTCCGATGAAAAAAAAGCAAACAAACAAAAATGTTATCGCCAATTAAATCGATGTGCGCTTAACAGAGTTTTAAATCCTCATTAAGATGCACAAGGACTATTGTGATGAGGGAAAAAGTAATAGCTGCGAGAGGGTAGGGTAGACTTGTGTGTAAAGTAATTGTCTGTTTGTACACGTGTTTTTTTTTAATAAAAATAATTAGTTCCGAGTACAGGCTTAACGGAATGACTTTATCTCTTGTTTAATTGTGCTCTTCTTAAGAGGGGTTTGTGTCGGGAAATAACCTGGTGTCCAGCCAACCTAGTCATTAGCTAATTGCCATCCAAAAGCTAATTGCCATCCTAGCACTGTTTTTGAAGGTTAGGCTTTAGGATAAGCTCCTTCTTGTTGTATAAAGATCACTTAACATAAGTTATGATATTTCCAAGGTGACCAAAATAATAAGCTAAGCTTTTCTTCTACCATTTAGAGCAAAAACAAACTTTGGTATGTAAATCATTTATAAGAAGCGCAGACCTACGTACCACCCAGAAGCGTTATAAAGCAGTAAAGTTCAAATACAAGACTTGACGTACATTTTTTTTAGAGAGGTTTTTTTTAAATCACACCACGAGACGCGAAATCGGGAATCCACAAACAGAAATGTTGGGTACGATGAAGAGTCGGTGATGTAAAAAGTTCCGTAAGTAGAAAAGAAAGTGGGGCGAGTGAAAAAGTCAGTCAAAGAGAACAGTAGGATGTGAATGAAAGTTGTGCAACGATGAAGGATGATTAATTATGAATGTTAGACGCTGGGTGTTGGAAAACGAGGGTAGACTATAATTGGCTTTAACTTTGCAATGCCCAGAGCTCGGAACTCTGACCACACATCAAATGTGCCTATTTTTTACCTCCAAGTCTCATCCAACCTTATTTGACTTGCTAAACGATAAGAGCGAGTGTTGATAACAAGACGTAAAACAGCAGCACTATAATCACTTGGTCAGAATGGCGCGGAATGAATACCCGGTATCCCGTCCTAGGCGAACGTAGATAAGCTGCTTCAACATATTCGGACAACAGGTTATCTATGAATTTCAAGGGTAAGTCAGGCCCCTTGAACTGAAATAGTGGCGGATGAATCGAATGGTCAAATGCAGCGCTCAATCCCGTAGTAGATACTGATGGCCCCGTATCCTAGGGCTATCTAATAAATTGGAACTGGCCCTCCAGGTTGAGGGTTGTGCTTTGGGTTAACTACCCACCCATGGAAAAACTCATTGTTACGAAGCAACCAATTGACTCGGAAAGGACTGATATTATTGTTGAGTACCCTGATAAACGAAAAAAGGCCAACGACGTTCGTATCTGCACCTGGAATGTGAGAACATTAAACAGGAGAGGTGCAGGCGAACAACTAGCGGAAGCCCTAAACTGCTACAAAGCAGACATTACTTCCATCCATCCAGGAATTACGATGGGATGAAAAACTGTGACATCTACTATGGATCGTACTATAGTTAGCTGTAACAGCGACTATTCGGATGCGGATTTGTTATAAGTGCCAGACTTAGGCAAGAAGTCTTATGTTTCCAAGACATTAGCGAACGCATTGTAACAATCCGCATCAATGCCAAATTCGCCAACATCAGCCTTATATGCGCTCATGCTCCGATGGAGGAAAAATATGATACAACTTAGGTTTGCTTGTACGAGCTCCTTGACAAAACCTATGAGCGACTACTAAAGTACGAAGTTTAAATCGTGCTGGGAGAATTTAACGCAAAGGTAGGAAGAGAAGACATCTTTAGCAGTATTGTCGGAAAATACAGCCTACACGACAACACGTCTGGTAACGGACTTAGGCTAATTGACTTTACTACGGAACGAAATGCCACTATAGCCAGCACACGGTTTCCTCACCACGATATCCATAAGGGGACATGGCGGTCTCCAGATCAACGAACAGTCAAACAAATTGATCAAATTGCGATAGACAAGAAGCACGCATCCAGTATTTTGGATGTCCGAACATTCCGAGGGGCTAACATCGACTCGCCACAAAAAACCAGAAATACTGTGAAAAAATTTAATGTCGAAAGACTGCAATCGCCAGAGACCGCCAGGAACTTCGCGCAACGCGTATCCCTTAACCTCTCGATTCACACCATACCACCAGCATCTAATGTCGAAGAACAATGGCAACGATGCCAACACGCCATTAGATCAGCTGCAACTGATGTCCTAGGTATCTCGCGGCCACCAGCAAGAAACCCCTGGTTTGATGAGGAATGCCGACAGGAATGCTAAGCTGCAAGTTAAGACGAGTGCTGCCATTGAGCTCTATAGACAGAGAAGAAGGGAAGAACACCGGCTTTTCAGAAAGAAGAGAAAAGAGCAAGAAAAGCGCGTGATCGAGGATATAGAGAGGTGCCACTCCAGGAACGATGTTCGCAAGTTTTACCAAAGTGTAAAACGTCAAACCCAAAGATACAAGGCTCGAACAGAATCCTGTCGAGATGAACAAGGGAATATCGTAGTTGAGACACAGTCGATGCTGAGGATATGGAAGAACCACTTCTGCAAACTGTTAAACGGCGATGACGAACAACATTCCGCTGTCACACAGAACCATTTAATATTGGCAACGACAGCGAAAACTGCCAATCACCCGATCTAAGAGAAGTGAGGATAGCAACATCTAAACTCAAGCTTTAGAAGGCCGCCGGAAATGACGGACTTCCCGCTGAGCTTTATAAAGCTGGCGGAGATGACTTGGTAAGTAACATCCACCAACTCATGAGCCAAATCTGGTCGGTTGAGAGCATGCCTGAAGAATGGCATCACAGCATCGTTTGCCCGATCCACAAAAAAGAAGACCCTCTGAACTGCGCCAACTACAGAGGCATAAGTCTGCTCAACATCGCCTACAAGATCCTATCTGCCGTAATATGTGAACGCCTGAAACTGTTTGCCAACAACCTGATCGGCCCTTATCAGTGTGGTTTTAGGCCAGGAAAGTCCACAATCGATCAAATTTTCACACTTCGGCAGATCCTGGAAAAAACTCAAGAAGTCCAAATCGATACCCACCACCTATTTATCGATTTCAAAGCCGGATACGACAGCATTTATGGAGACGAACTATACAGAGCCATGTCTAGCTTTGGTATAGCGTCCAAACTCGTCCGTCTGTCGGAAACGACCTCACTGACACATTCGATACCAAAAAAGGATTCAGGCAAGGCGATGCGCTGTCATGGGGCTTCTTCAATTTGATTCTTGAGAGGAACTCCCGAGCCAACACCAGAGGCACAATTTTCCAAAAATCGGTTCAACTACTAGCATACGCCGGCGATATTGGTTTCATTGATCGGATTCAACTTGATGTCATAGCCACGTTTGCTAGTATAGAGAAGAAAGCGGCGAGAATGGGTTTAGCAGTTAATGAGGGTGAGACTAAGTATATGCTGTCAACTCGAAAAGACACACAACATCGACGAATTGGACAGAACGTCACTATTGACAGTTATGACTTTGAGGTAGTACGGGACTTTGTCTACCTCGGCTCCGCTATTAACTCTGACAACAACATCTCGTCAGAAATCAAACGAATAATTACTCATGCCAATCGCTGTTTCTTCGGGCTTAGAGGGCAATTTAGTAGTAAAGCCCTAACTCGAACTACCAAGGAGATCCTATATAAGACCCTGATCATCCCAGTCCTGATCTACGGTCGATTCGAGAGAAATTTTTTTCGAAAAATCGTCGGTCCGGTTGCGTTGACGGGCTATGGAGACGAAGATTCAACCACGAACTATACGAGCTGTACAGCGACATACGATGACATTGGATGTTCAAGATGGCTAGGATATGTAGAACGAATGGACACCAATACTCCGGCTCGCAGAGTCTTCGATTCCCAGTCAGTGGCGCCTCAGTTTATAGTGTACATCGAACTCAACAATATAAACTCTTGTAGCAGCAGGGTCTTTAGAACCCAGAGTCTATTTTGGATTTATGCTGTATCCTATAATAGCTGAGATGAGCTCTTTCAAGATATTTGAAACTACTCGGATACCAGTGGAAATTAATTGGTGTTGCTATAGTTGGGAATCGAATCCTTGCGTGGCAGTTCATCACGAAACTTAGCCCTAGTATTATAAAGTTCTTCTTTCCAAGCTGGTTAAAGGCGGTGTTTTGAGCCTTGTCGTAGGATTTGGGGACTCTGTAGTCCGAAACGTTTGTGTTCACTCAAACTTCTTTGGAATTCATGATAACCTCTCCAAAAATATGATAGGCAAACGTTTGCCGTATTGGAAAATAAGATATGACTTCGTGTAAGGATACCTATTTGAGGTTTATAACTTTCCTTTTACCTTTGAATTTCCTGTCACATCATCTATGCGATAATAGGTCCTATTTATTTTAATTTTTTTTTATTATGGGAACATGAAGATGGTTTCTGATATTAGTTGGATCTGAGAATTATCAGCATCGGTACTCGATTCAAAAAAATTACACTCCAACTATACGTTTTGAAAAGTTTTATACTGGCTAATTGGTCCATTGTTACCGAACGCTAACTGGTTGACACATTTGGAGTGCGCCTTTCATCCTTAAAACAGAATGTGTATCAAAAAATCAAAGCAATTGTCAAATAAATTTTTTTGTTATGCTAAAGGGCGTATTTTTAAATTTTTGAGAATTCAGCTAAGCAGAATTTTGACCGGCTTCCATATAAAATTTTATAATTCAATCTGAAGGACATTCATATACTAACCCTCTCTCTTCTCTCTCATTGCAGAATGACATCATCTGATGGCAACACTTAGCCAACACTATGACACAAATTTTGATGTGAACCCATATTATGTGCCGATCAACAAACAAGTAAGTCATTGATTCCAATTACAAGAAAGCTATACATACATACACAGCACTCCCTCCATTGATATCATGTGCATATGTGTATATTAAAACCACAGCCAGTTGAAAGGATTTATCATTCTCAACTGTCATGAAAGGATTATTAAAGTCAAATAACAACAGCTTATGACAAAATTGAAATAGGACTGCAAGAAAGGCTCTTGAGACAAGCAACAACAATCTTATATTCTTCCGCAGTCTATTGAGTCGGTAATCGGATAAAATTAAATCAATTAGTCGGCTTGCATAAAGAAATTAACTCTTAAGGAGTAGCAAGGCAACTTAAAATAAAACAAGTAAAGTCCGAAACCAAAAACGGAACTAATGACAAAGCATATCCCGCCCTTGGCAAAATGCATTTCAATGGACGTATTAGGGATACAGACTCGCAGTGTATCTGTAGATCCGCTTTTGAGTTTTTGATGGCGGATACTGTCGTTCCTCTTTGCGAATTTGCCGCTTTTAAGTTCCACGTTGATGTCATTGTTAAGTCAGCCAGTAATGCCGTGATACAGTGGTGCAATATTAATGAAATGCTGGCCAATACATAGTCCGGTCCAAATATGAAGACGAGTGAAACATATTGATGCAGCAAAATCTACATCACCATTAAGAGCATAATTTATATATCCAGTATGTTTTTTAAAGCGGTTTCTAAAAAAAACACTGGTAATGTTTTTGCTGTAAAAACTCGAAACCATAGCAATGGCAAGTAAGTTTTACACGTGCGCTGCCGTTGACCCATTGAGGGCTCCTCCGCCACCAACTCTTTTCCAATACACTGGCTCAGTATTGGAAATCCCTATAGACCTGGTGTTCAAATATGTCGAAGCAGCTCACAAAGGGATTTCACTACCAATTCGGTCAAACTGGAGCTGTAGGCGCCACCGTTGACTCCATCTAGGGAATTCCTCCGCTGCCGCCTGAGAGTGAGTGCCTTAGTGAGAGGACACTTAAGCACGCGAAAATGATTTATAAACAGATCATGTCTTCGAAAACCAACCATTTTAGGGTGAAGTTGTTCCGATTTTGATTTTGATTATGAATTAAAAAAAAATCAAGGGTGAGTTCACACGCAGTAGAAGTGAAACTGAGGTTGAATTACCACACCAGTTATCGAGTTATACCGCGTGACTGAAAAATGTTTATTGGTATGATCGCATACGAGATTCGAGTATCGAGTATCGGATTTTTAGTATTCTGTAATCAGTGATCGAGTATAAAAAAACGTTGTTTTTTGTCGAACCACAAAAGGTTTTAACAAACTGTCTGAACAATAGCTATGTTGAGACAATGTCATTTTCTTTATATCACGCCATATAGCCTACATTTTTAGGATATTAATTTTAAGGATGGGATGGGATCGTTGAATACCCTATTCAACCATCCGCACAGCGGATTGTAGCCTTCTCATATGTTTTTTTACTAGTTTTCAACTTTGCTCTACAGCACAAACTCGATTGAAGAATTTCAACTATTTCTTACCCCGAAACTCAGTTCCCTCGCCTACAAAGCCGGTTTTATGAAAGTTGAACTCATCTCATTATCATACAATAACCAACAACACGAGGTGTTCCCAAGCTTTCCCATGTCTAGGTACTAACCGCAACCGATGCTACTGGGTTTCGGTGATCGGACGACAACCGATATTTTGTTTGATCTCTTTTTCGTTACACTTTTTCGTTTCATTAAATCGAATTCACAGCGTCCCAAAAGAAGTTTCACTTCAAAAACACAATCAAATATTGTTTGCCACCTACATGTTACCAATTGTCGCATTCATATATATGAAGCACCTTTCGTTTCATTCCTTACAACAGTGGATATTGCTTTCCTGGACTCACCGATGAGTTTCATAAGTTGATTGTGTTCACACACAATCCCACGTACACAAATTTACTTATTGTCAGACAACACACCTTCTTGGTGCATACCGTTGCACCAACGTCCTTTCTACAACCAACACGCCAACAAGAAACCATCCAGTCTATATATCCGTTCAATACACACCATCAAACAGCCACAACAACAGCCGTCCAAAATTAAGTTTCACTTGAAAGAAACCTGGTAAGCCAACAACAAGCAATCACCGATATCAAGCAGCTTTTTTAAGGTATCGTGCTTTCGAATCTCAATATTTTCAATGCGCATTTGTACTCATCTACTCAAACTTTTTAAAATGTAAATATAGACCTCAAAGCCTTATCACAGATTAGCATTGTACAAGAATTGGAGATTACCAAGAATATTTTCGAATAGGTTTACGTATTTTAAGAAAATTATGGTTTCGAAAATCGCCTTTTTGAACACCAATTTGGTTTTCGGATACCCAAAAACCTTATAATTTAAATAAAGATTTCAAAATCTAATCAAGGAATTTTTTTATAGAATTTTGATTTCCATGCGTTTCTCGAGGTGTATTGTGTTTTCGAATATCTCAATTTGTATGGCGAATATATTCATTAGGTGTGCAAAGACTTATCGTATAACTATTTGTCGTAAATTAGCTCTTACCTCCACATTAATAAACGGAGATTAGCTAATCAATGGCGAACTTGACAGTTTTCCCCATAACAAATACTCGAGCAAATGTCAAAAGTTAGTCAATGATTAGCTAATTATCGTTTATTAAAAAGTGGTAAATCTTTGAAAAGATAAATCGTATTTTTTGAGGTTTAGTACTTTTGAAAATCTCTTTTTTTTAAATTAAATTATCATATGATACGATTGACACGTGAATGGCCCTCAAAACTAATAAGGGTTTGGTTTTCTATACGATTTTTTTTTTAATGTAAAGCATATATTCAAACCGTCTTAGATATTCTTAAGATATTGAGATTTCGAAAAGCGCTATTCTCTAGATAGCGATTTCGGGTACCCGGAGCCATTGCTATATAAATAATGAGCTCAAATCAAGGGTTATCCGAATTTTGATTTTGACACGAATGTAAATTGTCAAGGAAAAAAGTTAATGCGTTCTCATGCTATCGTATTTTCGTAAATCGCAATTTTTGCTGAAATTTTTTGAATAGTTTTCCGAAAGATTTTTTACAAAATTAAGAATCTCAAAATTCAATAAATTTTTTATTTTTTATTACAATTGAAGCGCTTAGGTCAAGAAGGAGTTCAACGACATTTTCAGGAAATTAAACTTTTTTTTCAGCAATGAAGGGGTTATATCGTTTAATCCACGTTACTCAAAGTGCTCTAGTTTTCTATATAGCTCTATAGGAATCTGGTGTAAAGGTGGTAAGCGCCATACAATTTTGAAACTTTAAGCTCAAGTATCTCGAAACTATGCAAATGTCACTTAACTCCTTCTTCATCTAAGGGCTTCAATTGATGTTGGTAAGCAATTCTTTCTTAATTTACAAAAGCGTTTTTAAGATGACGTTAGTTCTAAAATCGTTACTTCCGATTCAAAAATGCACCCAAGAACTTTTTAAACAAAATATAGAACTCTACATCTAACCAAAATTTAATTTTTAGGTTTTGTTTGCGTTTGCCAAGTATATTTGTAAATACGGTAATACGTTTTCGAGTTGTCATTGTTTCTAAAATCCCGTTTTCTATGATAGCTTATTGCTCCTTATTTTTGAAACGTAAAGACGACCAATATTTCATCAGACTTATATTTTGTACAATCATTTGTATTCATAACCATATTTTCAAAACTTCTGACTCGTATTTGACCTATCGATATATTGAAAATCGCAATTTTCAATACGAAATTATTCCTTAAGTACCAAAAGCTTTCGAATATAAGCAAAGCCCTAACCAGAGATATGTTTTTTTATGAGTTTTCCAACGGATTTCGAAAATCCCATTTTCATTTTAAAAATGTTTGTTTTTGAAGCTCTTTGAAATGTGGTCAACATTTTATTGGATCTATACTTTTTTTTTTCAATTTTAAGTATTCACAATTAAATTTCGAAAACGTCTAATGCGTTTTTGACCTATAGATCTTTCAAAATTTGCTAAACCTATTTGCTGTAGCATTTGCACACATTGAAGCTTTTGTATGCTTTTTTGAGTGTCTTCAGTCGGAATTGACTAATTCACCACAAACAGAATTTTTTATTTAACAAATTTCGGGCACAGTTAACCTCGAATGCCAGGCCACTGTTTCGTCGAGTCAATGATCCAAGCACAAGGATAATGACGAATAGATGATAGTTTCTATCAAGACTAACCCGGGATGCAAATGTCCGAAAAGAAATCCAGTTAATTGGAAACCAATACGAAATACGGATAAGGGTGAAATAGAAATAGAACTTCAAAGTATAGCCCACATCGCCAGGAGTATTCAAAGCGAAAGGCTATACACTTCCGATTCAGTTGGCATCACATCGCAAGCAAGTCCATTAATCAAACAGTATGTGTGCGGTTGTAAAATAGCCCTTCGTAAGGATAAATCGAAATTGAATTACCCAGCGCCTTCCTTCGGCTGGAAGGACCATCATCATCATCGTGATGACCACCATCACTGGTCGTATGTGCGCGCTGGGAATTGAAAAGCAATTTTTTGTGTACTCCTGCCAAATGCGACGATAGAAAAACTCGCGTTTTCCCGCATTTTCGGGACAAACAGAACGACGGTCAGGAAAAATACTAAGCCCCACTACTTGCAGCTGGTTTTGCTTTATGTTACCTTCGAAACGCGGCTTTGTATCGTGAATTTCTGCAGCACTCGAATTTTAACAGTTTTCGGATAAATACCTCTGAGGTGGTTCATGTGGCATTAGGGGTGTGCCAATGCTGCTGCCAGTGGCACAGCGGTGACTGCTGTGAATTGATAGGAGCTGGGTCTTTGGGTTAGGACTTTCAGCGCAAACCAGAAACACGACCTTCAATATTCCCCGGGCGGTTAAGCAATTAAAATCAAATTTATGAGCAAGTGGTTTGTTTGTTTTTCACACAGCTTAACCGTGCACCTGCTGTATAAAGTATTAAAAAAAATGTGAATTGTACAGATTGAATTTCAGGTATTTCGAAATGGTTCATGACATCATTGACCTGTATTTCTTTTTTTCCTTATCACTATAAACACGCATTTTATTTGTTTCCCTCTTTTGTAATTTCAGCCATCGCCGATGTATGACAAATCAAAGAAAACCTGGAGTCAACGGCTCAAAATCTCCAAGTCCGAAAAAGCAACCACCCAGATGGTTGTACCACAATTACCACCACCCCAGTTGCAGCCACCACAGTTGCAGATTAATGAGTATACTGGCGGCTTAGAGTTCTCTCCCAGTGCTCTTTCGCGTTCCATGAAGTATGCGGAACCATGGATATACGGCACTGTTCGCGGTATACCCGCCCGGCCAATGCAATTTCATCCGGCTCATGCGATGTTCGCACCAATGCCATCGGAAATCGCTGTCGTCATCTGTTCTTGCCCCGAATACCTAAACGGTACCAAACGCGAAGTGAAGAAGGCCAGCATTTGTAAGAAATGCAAAGGTTCCCGTCTGCCACTGGCACCAATCGGTGGTACAGTTCGCATTCGCCCGACCAGTGCACCGATGCAGCAAAAGATGCGTCCAACAAATGCTGCCACCTTGAGAGTGGTATCGTCCAAGTCGAGACCGAGCATTTTGGATCAACAACGCGATCCGTATGACCTCATGCGGCGTACTCGCCTACTCTCGCCTGAACCGAAAGGCTCACCACAGTCGCAGGAGAAGAACTACCGACCTAGCCGTGGCAAGAGCACCAGTCCAAATCGAAGCCGCAGCCGAACGCCACGATCGCAGATGGAGGAGGCTTCCAAGGCATCCCCAAAACAAACACCATCCGCCAAGAGTAGCAAAATCGATCGCTGGATAGTAGAGGACCAATCATTAAATGACTCCAACCACCGACGCTCAATACTCCGATGCAATGTCAATCCCTACGACCTGATCTCAAATAAATCCACCTCTTCCTCATCCGGACATCAGCACCACCTGAGCGAGTTCTCACCAAATCATCATGACGACGATGATGACGAGGACGATGTCGTTGCCGAAATTTTTGGTGGGACCAGCTCACCCAAGACCATCAATCAGAAGGCAGCTATTAGTCGCAAGACAACCGGTCCTGCTGCAACCCTACCATCTCCATCTCCATCAACAGCGTCATCATCATCCGCCACCACTGGATCATCATACAGTGCAGCTTCCTCCAGCAGTAAGACGATTAATTACGCCAATGTTAAGGCAATTGCTGGACAGAGGATAAGTTTCGGTGAAAATACAACGTCATCATCATTAATCACCCAGAACGGTGATAGCTTCATGTACGAGAATGTCACACCAGTGTCTTTGGACAATGAAACCACCAACACTACCAGCAGCAGTGGTAGTCCTAAAGCTTTGAAGCAACAACACAGTGCCAAAAAGGACGACAATGTAGCATTGAATCAACCGAAACGTCCACCACGACGCAAGAACGACGTAAATCCAAACTCCTCCAGTGGTGGAGATGATGCTGACAATGGTCTTGCAGTGGTGACCCCATCAAATGAACACCACCATCAAATGTCCTCGAAAATTTCAACAGATTTACTGGGGCCAGCTAGTCAAAGACCCTCCATCAAGTCCATTCTTAAAAGGCCACAATCGGCGCCAGCATCCGGAGTGCATCTAGCTGGGTCCACTTTATCCAAATCCTCGCTGAATAGCGACACTGATACTGGAAGTCTTGCCGGTTCCATCACCGATTCGTGTAGATACTCTGACCAGCACCATCATCATCACCAACAGCATCATCATCATCCTCATCATCATCAGCTCCATCAACAACATCAAATCAAACGTAACTCAACCGGACTACACGAGAGTCCTGTAAAGAGTGCTGCTCTTGGAAGTGCAGTGGACACAATGGTGGTCATATCGAATGTTGGACAAAAAATCGCCACGGAAACAAAGACGACCGGATCACAGTTTTATATTCCCTTGCCGCAGGCTCGTAAAAAAGTACAATTTATGGTAGAGGATAAAATAATCCAAGTTGACAATGCGAACTACGGACTCGGCAACAACAATACCAACGATGATGAGGATGAATATCACTCCGCTCAAGGAGATGAAGATGATGACGACAACGACAACGAAAAAAGTGAAATCCGAGGTAAGACCCCTGCAGCTAACTATCAGAACTGCTATGTTGGTACTACAGTTGGCAGGACTACCAGAAAACTGTCATCCAAATCTACACCCGTCACTGATGTGGATGTCGACTACGACAACGACACGGCCAGAGACGCTGAAGACAATGTTACGTTTAATGATGGTGACATCATTGAAAATCCCAAGGATAAAAATGCGAGTACCACTCCTGTTGCTACTAGGGCTGCAACAACCCTGGCTAATAGGTTTGGTGAAGAGCAATTGCATCGCCAACGACAACTACAACTCCACCACCACCAGAACCACCACCACCATCAACAACAACAACAGGAAGCAGTTTTACACATATTGCAGCATGAGTCGGACTTAGTGTCGAGTGAATTATTAAATTCGGATAAAAATCCTTATTATCAGAACATGTTGGATCAGGACCACAGCCAGGAGCTGGAGGATGAGCCGCACTATGAAGATGTTGCCAATGATTATGATGATGCTAACCGTCATCATTACAAGGATGATGGAAACCCATGCGGCAACGATGGACTTAATAGCTCAAGGACAACGGGTAAGATATATTTACGATTATGTGGCGTGTCCTTTTGTTTAATCATTTAACAATTTTATGGGTTTCCCCCGAGTGGCCGTATTTGGAGATTTATTGTTGATCGTGGATGGTACTTAAGTGAAGGAGGATTGTCGGGTATTCTTATATTTATTATGTGGGAGGTTAAGCGGTGTGTAGAGAAGTCCTTAAAGTAGCAGAGTGGATTAGATGATTTGCGGTTGAAGTGGACGAACATTTGTCTTTAATCGAGTTCAAGGAAGCCCATCACATTGACTTGTAATAAATTTTCAATTTTTCTTAGCAGCGCAAAATTATCAAGATGACCTGTTAATCCTTACAAAGCCTTAGTGCGCCTTTATGATTATTTTCAGTTTGAGTGTCTCTTAATTTGTCTGCACCTCATTTTACTTCATTCTTTCAGGTTTGCCTGTAGGGTGTGGGACATTGAAAAAAAATCGTACAGGGTTGCGTTGTTGCATTTGTCTAATCAAGGAGTTTTAGGCCTGGCTTTTTTTTTAGATCGGCAAGGTTGATAGAGGTTGCTTCAAGACGTGCTTTTAATTGTTGATTCATCCTGACAGTTAGTGAACATCAAAGGAGACATGGAAAAATGTAAGTTTACATTAAGGTGATAAGAGGTAAGGGGTTGTGATACCTCTGCTTTGACCATAATCATATCATGAAATGAGTAGGAAGGAGTCCACTTTAACATGAGATATGTTCTATGACATTAAGGCTATGAACTGATTCAGATGGTTGGTCCATCCAAACTGCGAAAGCGACAGCACACATTTACCAGATGTGAGGAGTTGTGTAGCATTTGCATTAACCACAAAGTGGTCGGTAGGAGTTCACCTTTTTTGAGACACTTTCTGTTAGGTTAGGTTAGGTTAGGTTTATTGGGGTGTTGACAACCACGTGGGTCCGTAGCGATACCCTTTGTTAAGGGTAGGTTAGGTTAGATTAGATGGGCTGTTGACGCTCGAGTGAGTCGTCAAGCTCGCATAGGCCTACGTGGGCCTATAGCGATACCCTTCGAAGAATGTAACCTGAAATAGAGAAAGAGGATACCTGGTTAAGTTCGATAGCGATACTTATGCGGTGCTGGTCTGTGTTGCTCCTTCAGCCTCAAAGAAGTAATTGCTCCACCCTAATCTGCTACAAAAGCGGACAATCTGCGCTATTGGGATAGTCGTTAGGTCTCTTAGGTAGTATTTTCAAACGCTGCTACTGATCGCAGTGCAGTGACATAGTAGGTGTGAGACCTCTTCTTCGACGTCTGGGTCGCAGCATTTCCTGCAAAGTTGGTTCGCACCAGTCAGTTTTATCTTATTGGAGTGCTTACCCAACAGGTTGTGACCTGTTATCACTCTCACCGCTATAGAAATGGATGCTCTGTTCAAAGCTATTAGCTTGTTCGATTTGCTGCAAGTGATTGTGTTTTGCCATCTTGTTATATGGTTGCTTTTTGAGTGTGCTTGGTTATTTCATGTTTTTTAGATGCTAGCGGGGGATTGACCCTTTTATCAGCTAGGGAAATGCAACTAGCTAGCTCGTCTGCTTTCTCATTTCCTATAATGTTATTATGTCCTGGCACCCAGATAATTTGGACTATGTTTTGGTTACAAAGAGCCTTCAGCTCTTCGCGGCAGCGTCCAACTACATGTGATTTTACTATATTGGATGCCAGAGCCTTAATGGCCGCTTGACTATCCACGTAGATGGAGATATCCTCGTGTGATATGTCCAATACCCTAGCCGATTCGGCAGTTTCGAGTATGGCCAGGATCTCAGCTTGGAATACACTACACGAGTCTGCTAATCTCAGGGATGTAGCTGTAAGTCAATTGGTGTTATGCTTAGGATTGTTTCTAAACCTACTGTGGGTCTAGTGCGCATGGCTCCTGTCGTGAGTATGCATGCTGTCCTTTGAACTTTCGTTAGTTTGGTCATATGTTTGCAACCGTATGTTAGGATTGGCCTGACAATAGCTGTGTATAGCCATTTCGTGACCTTCGGGGATGGGCCCCATTTTTTGCCGCAGATTCTGTTGCAGCTATAGAGGGCAATATTTGCTTTCTTTACTCTTTCTTCAACGTTTAGGTTCCAGTTCAGTTTACTATCACGTACCACCCCCAGATATTTCGCGCTTGCTGACATTGAGAGGGTTGAATCTTCCAAAGATGATGCCGGAAATGTTGGGATCGATCTCCTGTTAGTAAAGCGGACCAGTTCTGTTAGTTGTTAGCCCGCAAGACTTTGCCCACTTGCTGAGTATATTGAGACATCTTTGCATAATTTCGCTCAGTGTCGATGGGAATTTTCCGCACGCCATGAGGATAACGTCATCATTATGTTTTTATTGCAGTGATATCCAGCTTCTTAAGTGCTTCGTTGACTACTAGTAGCCAGAGGAGTGGAGATTGAACGCCTCCCTGAGGGGTATCCTGTTGTGATCCTTTTGGTACAATCGCCTAGTGTTGACGTAATGATCCGGTTATTGAGCATGGTTAAGATCCAATTGCTAGAAACCGTTCCTATTTCAGCTTTGGCAAGTGCCTCAGCAATTGCTTCAGTTTTAACGTTGTTGAAGGCTCCTTCTATATCTAGAAAGGCTGCTGCGTATGTTCTTTGTAATGCAGTGAATTTTCTATTGTGCGAACTACTTCGTGTAGAGCCGTTTCCACCGATTTGCCCTTTATATAGGCGTGTTGGCATACAGATAGGTAACCTGGATTCAGGTTGCTACGTATTTGGATGTCGAGTAATCGTTCCATCGTTTTCAGTAGGAAGGAAGACAGGCTATTATGGATCGCCTCATTAAAGGTTTTCGTCGCATTATTAAAATTTTGAATTTGTACTAATTAATGATGTCATCTTGCCCTCTAAACTCGTCAATACAATTTGACACAAAAATTTTATATCGGGTTGTGGCGCAGAGCAAGTGTCGTGAGGTCTGCACTCGGGAGGTGTAGGTTCAAATCCCCAAAGGGTCAGATACTTTCTTTTTTTATTTTTTTTTGTATCTTATTTCGGTTAACTAGCTGGACTATGGCGCGATTGTGTGTTAGCTGTTAATTTAGTAAGAAAAGAACCCGCAAAATGGTACGATGCGAGGTTTCTTGTAGGAGTACTATTGACATGGACTGAGTATGGAAAGTAAATCAGAAGTGTGCAGTTCGCCCGGGAACAAATTTAAATAGCGAGTGAAGACAAAGTGGAAGATAAATAAATAGTGAGATTTATACAAATGAAGTAGGGTGAAGAATTTAAATAGAGAGAGTATATATATGAATACTCGTTCAGAAATTTAATAAAAAAATACAGCCCAGGTAACACAAAATGTTAAAGTGCAATCCGAAATATAGGAATTACATGAGTTTTTGGTTTTGTCTTAACAGAGAAATTACCTGTGGTTGAAGGTTTTTGTGTGGGACTACGAACAATATTGTGACCAACAACGAGAGCGACACCAAAGGACTTGGAAGACAACACAGTCATCTGCCAAAAGCATCACCGGAACAGCAAGCAGGCGGCTACGATAATCATCCTCAACTTAAGGAGAGATATTAAAGATATCGTAAGTTTATTGACAAGTGTTTTCTTGCTGTGGTGTTAGTAAATCAAGGTAGAACTTATTGGTATAATCGCTACGGTGCGTTTCGCTACGGTGTGGATTGTTCGGGTTGATAGATTCGTCAGAAATAAACGGAAGAGAGAAATATAAATGTTGAATTGTTGATTCGATTCGAAGACGCGAAGTAAGATACGGTACGTGCAAGAGGAAATCCTGGAATTTCGTGGCAAAGTAACCGAAACCAGTCTTGTACGTTAGAAGATTACATTTTTTTTTTATATTTACAATTGTATCGTTACACGTAGATTTAAGTTAAAATTTGTAAATAGAATTAAGTTAGCTTGTAAGTATTCAGAAGTAAAAATAATTGAATTTTTGAATTATACATTTTGTTGTTAAAACGTAAAAAAAAAGCGAATCCCACGGTTTAGTCACGGTAATAAGTCCGTGGGTAGTTAAGAGGGAGGGACAATCGTGTGGCGCCCATATTCCATCATACTACACGGCCATTCTCCAGAGTTGGTCAGGCAACCTCCCCCATAACGACGCCGGGTAGGGGAAAAACGACGGTAACATTTTGGCGCCCAACGTGGGGCAATATTAATCATTATTTAAACCAATTATACGCCTTAAAAACGTTATCGTCGGGTTATAGATAACGATCGCGATTTTCTTGTTATTTCGTTTATTTTTTTTATATTTAATTTCATTTGGTTGTTTTCCTTGTTCATATTGTGTCGTTGTTGATTGTTTTCTTAAGAATCCAAGTTCAAGTATTAAAAAAAAAAAAAAAGAAAAACCTTCAACCACAGAGTAATAATAAGTTTTATAGATATCAGCAAAATGGAAATCAATCGATTGAATTCCGAGGAATTGACGTACGAATTAGACGTTCGTGGGCTGCGGGGTAATGATGTAGATGAGATGAGGAAGATGCTGCGAACAGCACTTAAGAGGGATTCTAGTTTCTTATTAATTGATTATCCCTTTAGTTTCGAAGAGGACAAGGCAGCGATATCAGCTAAGCTAGATGAAATTCAAAAGCTTTGCAATGAATTCGTAGGTGACGAACAATCGTCTGCGTATAAAAAAGTAGTAGCGAAGTCGGAATGGGTATTGCGACGTTTAGGACGATCACAAGCCAGTTCCCCTGAGGAAAAGTCAATTCTTGCCGATGCAAGGATGCAGATAGTGGGCTTACTTTCAAATTTAGACATCAAGGCAAGCTCAGAGGAGCAAAAGTTAGAAGAAGTAGGACCAGGCCCAGCGCGGTATGGAAGGGCGACACCTGTCGATATCCGGAGTAGCAATCGAGACGAGAACTATTCCCATCCTATTGCAACTTCATCTCCGATCGCGCCGATGGCGATATCTTCACCTGTTTATCTACAAACAAAGAGAGTGCCAGTTATGAAGTGGGGTGTTAAATTTAATGGCGATCATACCCAGTCGATAAGTAGCTTCTTGGAGAAAGTCGAGGAGTTAAGAGAAGCTAGGAGTTATAGTGAATCTGAGCTTTTTTCTGCGGCCTACGATTTATTCGATGGAAAAGCGGCAGTATGGTACAGAGCAAATAAACAGTCCATCGTTAACTGGCCTGATTTAGTAAGGAAGTTAAAAACAGAGTTTTTACCGCCAGGGTATGATGACAGACTGTGGGAAGAGATCCGAGGTAGGACGCAGGGAAGGACAGAAACTATAGGAATTTATGTCAGCATTATGCTAGGGTTGTTTTCTCGTCTCACTGAACAGTGCTCCGACGAAATCAAACTGCGGTGGATACGAAAGAATATCTCTCCGTTTTATCAGACCCAGATGGCTTTGGTAGATGTTCCCACGATAGCGAAACTGGTAGAAGTGGGACATCGATTGGAGGCAGTCCGATACCAAGTAGAGAGCTTCGTTCCTCCTCCAACAAGGCGGAATAATACACTTTTAGAACCTGACCTTGCCTATATAGAATCTTTGGAAGAAGCCGAAATACAGTCCGTAAGTCTGCCTCCTCGACGAGCCCCAGTCCCTTCCACCTGCTTTAGATGCAGGCAACCTGGCCATATGGCAGCTCAATGTCCCGAGCCAGTACGCTGTTATGGGTGCAATAACATTGGTTTCATTCGAAGCCGTTGTCCACGTTGTACACCCCAGGCGTCTACGTCGGGAAACACCGTGTCGACTCAGGGACAGGCGGGTCATTGAGTCGGTCACATGAAGCCGCGATAAAGCCTTCGAATGTGAAGGGGAAAAAGGGGTCAGGGGACGTGATATGTAATTTGGCTCTCGATTTTATATTGGAGAGGAAGGGTTCCGATAGGCGCCCTTACTTAAATGTGGAAATTTATGGTGTAAAATTTTTGGGGTTGTTGGATTCAGGAGCTTCGCGTACGATACTTGGAGGGCCAGGTTGGGAAGCGCTGAGTAGCTTAAATTGTAAATTGTCTAGGGTAGGAGTAGAAAAAGTGACGGTAGCTAATGGAGACGGGGTGGAAGTTACTGGAGGAATTCAGGTCCCAATCAAGGTAGAAAACGCCTTTAAGATTATGGAAGTACTTGTTATTCCAAAACTGGCACATAGTCTTATATTGGGTACCGATTTTTGGGAACTATTCTGTATAATTCCTGACATAGCTAAACGCGTTTGGACTTTTGCTGATGAGGTGTGCGAAAGCGAAGTTAGTTCCAATCTCACGAGTGTTCAGAGAACTCGTTTGGACAGATTAGTGGAAGAGATTTTCTCACCAACGGGCGAACAGCTTGGCTGTACTACTCTGGTGGAGCATGTTATTAAGACTAGTGCAGAACCGATAAAACAGCGATATTATCCTGTTTCTCCTATAGTTCAGGAACAAATAAATAAGGAAGTTGACGATATGCTCAAAGCAGGTGTTAGAACCTTCTTCCAGCCCTTGGTCCTCCCCAATTTTATTAATTAAGAAGAAAGATGGCCGTTACCGTTTTTGCGTTGATTTTCGAAAGCTAAACCAAGTGACCGAGCGCGATGCTTACCCGATACCCTATGTGTCTGCCACTCTTGATAAGTTGAGGAATGCAAAATTTTTATCTTCTCTAGATATCAAGTCTGCATACTGGCAAATTCCAATGGCCGAATCATCGAAGAGATACACCGCGTTCACTATTCCCGGAAAGGGGCTGTATCAATTTCGCCGCATGCCTTTTGGGCTCCACAACGCTCCAGCGACCTGGCAGCGTTTTATTGATACAGTCATCGGAGCCGACCTTGAACCAAACGTGTTTGTGTATCTTGATGATGTGATTATTGTGTCGGAAACCTTTGAGCAGCATTTGGAAATTCTCAACATTGTCTTAACACGCATTCATGAAGCGGGACTGGTCTTGAGTCGAGACAAATGTGAATTCTGTAAGGATGAGTTGAAGTATTTGGGGTATGTTGTAAATGCTAAGGGTCTTCTCGTAGACCCTGACAAAGTGAGGTGCATGATCGAGTATCCCAGACCAAGCACAATCACCGGGGTACGACGATTTGTGGGTATGGTGTCGTGGTATCGACGATTTGTACAAAATTTTTCTGATCTGATCGCGCCCATAACCGGACTTTTAAGGAAAAAACGGCGTTTTGTATGGAGCGAGGAATGTGAGAATGCATTTCGTACCTTGAAAGAAAAATTAGTTACTGCACCAATACTCACATGTCCGAACTTTCAGCTACCTTTCACTGTACACACAGATGCTTCGGGCTACGGAATAGGGGCAGTTTTGACTCAAGATCAAGGGGGAGAGGGTGAAAAAGTGATAAGCTACCTTAGCAGAACATTTTCCAGGACGGAACGCAACTATTCTACGACGGAGCGGGAGTGTCTTGCTGTTCTTTGGGCAATCGAGAAACTTCGCCCGTACTTGGAAGGTAGTGCGTTTACGGTGGTTACCGATCACCACTCTTTAATATGGCTTAGTAACTTAAAGGACCCGCAGGGTAGGTTGGCTCGATGGGCGGTCAAGTTACAGCAATATAATTTTACGATTATTCATAGGAGGGGTAAGGAGCACTTGGTTCCAGACGCCCTATCCAGAACGACAGAAGGAATAGCGACACTTTCCGTAGTCACAAGGGATCCGTGGTATATAAGGATGTTAAATGAGGTTGAACAAAATAGTGTTAAATATCCCGATTGGAAGATATCGGAAGGGGTTTTGTTTAAGCGAGTGCCGCCGAGATATCCTAAGTTGAGCACATCGGACGGTGACTTGTGGAAACAAGTTATTCCAAAGGAAGGGAGAGTAGAAGTTCTCAGAAATTGTCATGATGATATTCTTAGTGGTCATGGGGGAATTCAAAAGACCTTAGATAGAGTAGCTTCTAGTTACTACTGGCCTAGGATGAAACCAGGTATTGCCCAATATGTTCGTAAATGCACAGTTTGTCAGACGGTGAAACCTGATTTACGAAAACCTGCAGGGTTAATGGCATCTCGGACAACTATCAGTAAACCATGGGAAATGCTTTGCATGGATTTCATCGGGCCTCTACCAAGATCGACGAAAGGATATTGTTATGTCTTGACAATAGTGGACTTCTTCTCGAAATTTCCTTTGTTTTTCCCAGTCAGGACGGCTACAGCACAGGCGGTGCGTACAATTCTGGAAGAGCAGGTATTTTTAGTGTTTGGTGTACCCAAGTGGATTGTGTGTGATAATGGGGTGCAATTTAAGAGCAAAGACCTGGCTAATCTTGCAGATTCTTACAAAGTCAGCCTCAGTTTTACAGCATTTTATCACCCTCAAGCTAACCCTGCTGAAAGATACAATCAAACACTCAAGACCAAACTTCGTGCCTATATCTCAGAAAACCACCGAACTTGGGATAGTCTTCTTCCAAAGGTGGCTTGTGCGATTCGAACTTCAACACATGAAGTGTTAAAAACAACGCCTTATTTTGTTCTGTTTGGTAGAGAGATGCAGGTTAAGGGTGACGGGTCTCCCAACCCAGCGGATGGTTTTACGGCAGATAGGTCAAGTGATATTCAGGCTTTCGCTAAGGCACTAGGCGAAGTGGTAGAAGATGTACGGCAACGAATGGAGACATCAGCGCAAAGATCTGCAGGTCATTACAATCTCAGGCATAGAGACACAAAGTTCTATCCAAGGGACCTTGTCCTTCGGAGAAATTTCGTTTTGTCGGATGCCGCAAAATACTTCACCGCAAATCTAGCCCCAAGATATGTTGGCCCCTTTGAGGTAATTCGGAGCGTATCACCTTGGACTTACGAGCTGGGTGATAAAAATGGGAAAAAGGCTGGCATTTGGCATGCGAAAGATTTAAAACTTTTTAATGACAAAGATGATTTAATTTAAAATGTACTATGACGAAAACCTTTCGAAAGAAAGGGGGAAATATTATGGATCGCCTCATTAAAGGTTTTCGTCGCATTATTAAAATTTTGAATTTGTACTAATTAATGATGTCATCTTGCCCTCTAAACTCGTCAATACAATTTGACACAAAAATTTTATATCGGGTTGTGGCGCAGAGCAAGTGTCGTGAGGTCTGCACTCGGGAGGTGTAGGTGCAAATCCCCAAAGGGTCAGATACTTTCTTTTTTTATTTTTTTTTGTATCTTATTTCGGTTAACTAGCTGGACTATGGCGCGATTGTGTGTTAGCTGTTAATTTAGTAAGAAAAGAACCCGCAAAATGGTACGATGCGAGGTTTCTTGTAGGAGTACTATTGACATGGACTGAGTATGGAAAGTAAATCAGAAGTGTGCAGTTCGCCCGGGAACAAATTTAAATAGCGAGTGAAGACAAAGTGGAAGATAAATAAATAGTGAGATTTATACAAATGAAGTAGGGTGAAGAATTTAAATAGAGAGAGTATATATATGAATACTCGTTCAGAAATTTAATAAAAAAATACAGCCCAGGTAACACAAAATGTTAAAGTGCAATCCGAAATATAGGAATTACATGAGTTTTTGGTTTTGTCTTAACAGAGAAATTACCTGTGGTTGAAGGTTTTTGTGTGGGACTACGAACAATATTGTGACCAACAACGAGAGCGACACCAAAGGACTTGGAAGACAACACAGTCATCTGCCAAAAGCATCACCGGAACAGCAAGCAGGCGGCTACGATAATCATCCTCAACTTAAGGAGAGATATTAAAGATATCGTAAGTTTATTGACAAGTGTTTTCTTGCTGTGGTGTTAGTAAATCAAGGTAGAACTTATTGGTATAATCGCTACGGTGCGTTTCGCTACGGTGTGGATTGTTCGGGTTGATAGATTCGTCAGAAATAAACGGAAGAGAGAAATATAAATGTTGAATTGTTGATTCGATTCGAAGACGCGAAGTAAGATACGGTACGTGCAAGAGGAAATCCTGGAATTTCGTGGCAAAGTAACCGAAACCAGTCTTGTACGTTAGAAGATTACATTTTTTTTTTATATTTACAATTGTATCGTTACACGTAGATTTAAGTTAAAATTTGTAAATAGAATTAAGTTAGCTTGTAAGTATTCAGAAGTAAAAATAATTGAATTTTTGAATTATACATTTTGTTGTTAAAACGTAAAAAAAAAGCGAATCCCACGGTTTAGTCACGGTAATAAGTCCGTGGGTAGTTAAGAGGGAGGGACAATCGTGTGGCGCCCATATTCCATCATACTACACGGCCATTCTCCAGAGTTGGTCAGGCAACCTCCCCCATAACGACGCCGGGTAGGGGAAAAACGACGGTAACAAGGCTTATGGGTCTGAAATCTTTCGCTACGGTGTGACTGCACTTACCTGCTTTCGGTATGTTTGTTGTTTGTTTAAGTGGCGCTACAGTCTGGGATGAACCTGGGCCTCAATCAACATGCCTCTCCAATTAGTCCGGTCCTTAGCTAACTGCCTCCAGTTGCGCACTCCAAGTTGGTTGAGGTCGGTTTCTACTTGTGCGCGCCACTTAAGGCGCGGTCTTCCTCTACTGCGTCCGACGTCTGGCTGGGAATCGAAGACTCTGCGAGCCGGGGTATTGGTGTCCATTCGTTCTACATTGCCTAGCCATCTTAGACGTCCAATGCGGAGTTTTTTGACCAGGGGTATGTCGCTGTACAGCTCGTATAGTTCTTGGTTGAATCTTCGTCTTCATAGCCCGTCAACGCAAACGGGACCAAAGATTTTTCGAAGAATTTTCCTCTCGAATCTACCAAGGATTTCTTCATCCGCTTTTGATACGGTCCATGCTTCAGCGCCGTAGAGAAGGACTGGGATGATCAGGATCTTATATAAGATCTCCTTAGTAGTTCGAGTTAGGGCTTTACTACTAAATTGCCTTCTTAGCCCGAAGAAACAGCGGTTGGCAAGAGTAATTCTTCGTTTAATTTCTGACGAGATGTTGTTGTCAGAGTTAATAGCGGAGCCGAGGTAGACAAAGTCCCGTACTACCTCAAAGTTATAGCTGTCAATGGTGACGTTCTGTCCAATTCGTCGATGTTGTGTATCCTTTCGTGTTGACAGCATATACTTAGTCTTACCCTCATTTACTGCTAAACCCATTTTCATCGCTTCCTTCTCTATACTGGCAAACGTGGCTATGACATCACGTTGAGTCCTACCAATGATGTCAATATCGTCGGCGTATGCTAGTAGTTGCACCGATTTTTGGAAAATTGTGCCTCTGGTGTTGGCTCGGGGGTTTTGCACAATCCTCTCAAGAATCAAATTGAAAAAGTCACATGACAGCGCATCGCCTGGCCTAAATCCTAAATGGTATCGAATGTGTCGTTGAGGTCGTTTCCGACCCTGATGGTGCAGCGAGAATTCTCCATCGTTATCCTACACAAACGGACGAGTTTGGACGGTATACCAAAACTAGACATGGCTCTGTATAGTTCGTATCTATAAATGCTGTCGTATGCGGCTTTGAAATCGATAAATAGGTGGTGGGTATCGATTTGGACTTCTTGGGTTTTTCCAGGATCTGCCGAAGTGTGAAAATTTGATCGGTTGTGGACTTTCCTGGCCTAAAACCACACTGATAAGGGCCGATCAGGTTGTTGGTAAACGGTTTCAGGCGTTCACATATTACAGCAGATAGGATCTTGTAGGCGATGTTGAGCAGACTTACGCCTCTGTAGTTGGCGCAGTTCATAGGGTCTCCTTTTTTGTTGATCGGGCAAACGAAGCTGAGGTTCCATTCTTCAGGCATGCTTTCAACCGACCAAATTTGCCTTATGAGTTGGTGGATGTTACTTACCAAGTCATCTCCGCCAGCTTTATAAAGCTCAGCGGGAAGGCCGTCATTTCCGGCGTGGTTGGCAGTTTTCGCTGTCGTTGCCAATATTAAATGGTTCGTTCTGCCTGACAGCAGAATGTTGTTCGTCATCGCCGTTTAACAGTCTGCAGAAGTGGTTCTTCCATATCCTCAGCATCGACTGTGTCTCAATTGCTTTCGGTATGAATATAACTTTGACTTCACGCCACGCTTGTGGTATGTGGTTTAGTTTTAGACATCCACGGAAGATGGTAAGCAGTGTTGGCATTATGTGATTAGCAGTTGTTTGTAGCATGATAAGGGTTATGCCGTCAGGGCCCGCTGATTTTTGGGGCTTGAATGAATTAATGGCCCATGCAATTAATCAATCATTTCTTGTTAAGGGTAAGAATTGATTGCGATTTTTGGTCAGGTTGTGAGTTGTATTAAAAAAAAAAAGAGGTGGAAATCAACTGATGAGTTGCGATAATGCAGGGATCTTGCGGGTTTCTTCCTACCTTCGCATGGTATGTTAAGACTTCAAGAGATTTTCGATAAATCGCTGAAAGAAAAAAGGCTTCACTTAGGAAACATGATTCTGTGTAAGAAGACAGTGCTTGTGCAAGATATAGAGTTGCTTTTCTCTTCCAGCTCGTCTAAGCAGCTCCTACATAAGCCAATGACTTGTTGCATGTTGAAACTTCATAATGATTGTTGTTGCTAGTCCGCTTTCTTTCTTGATCCGACAAATCTTTCCACGAAATAGCTTATCTTAACTTCCGCCATTGTGGATGTAACGGTGTCTCAACATACACTTGAGGATTATCATCTTTCCAAATACGGCAGTTTTGTTTATTGACGTATCCATTCAACCAAAAGTAAGCTTCATCGCTAAACAAAATTCGCTTATGAAAATTGGGATCAACGGCAATCTTGTTTCGGGCCCATTCACCGAACCTACGCTTTGCTAGGTGATCCTGTGGCTTCAATTCTTGCACGAGTTAGATTTTGTAAGCATGAAACCAAGGTCTTTCGGCAAAATCTTCCATAAAGTGGATGAACACATATCCAATTCCTATGCACCGTGCACAGATAGACTAATTCGGGTCTTCCTCTACGCTACGCTCTACACCAGCTATGACCTCTTCTGTACGCACTGTACGACGTCTCTGTGGATGCGTATTATCATTCAGAGTAAACGTGGTGCGAAAACGTTCCATACCGTCCACTATCACGCTAATTAAAAGTTCAGTTCTCTGTCTATTGCCATTATTGTTTGAGGTTCTTAAGCGGCTTAGAGTCAAGTAAGACAAAGTAACTCCATACCTTACAAATCCCCTTGTTCACTGCCCATTGTTCCCAGTCTTCAATGCAAATCAATTCCCCTCTATCAATGCAAGCAAAAAAAAAACATCTTGCTAATTCCCTTGGAAAGCCAACCACCTGGACCTGGTAACCCACGCAAAGCCTCCAAAGCTTTTTTCTAAAAAAAAAAAACAGACAAACCCCTAATTATCATATTTGCGTGGTATTTTCCTAAAAATCCATCAATCACATTGAGCAATGAATTTCCATTCAACCCCAGGGCAATGCATATTTATGTCATGTAAATTTCCCATTACACCGGAAATCAGAAAGAAAGAAAAAAATACTTTCCCCCCCCCATTTTGAATAAAATCCCAGCTCCCAGTCCCGCGATCCATTTTCTAATTACCATAGTGCAGCACTCTGCTTCACCTCAACTTGTACAACAATTGAAAGACAGACATCACAGACAACTTCTCGTACTGGGCGCGTGGAAGTATCAAGTGTCAGGCTAAAAGAAGTCAAGTATTCCTGAAGACTTCAAGGCGGAATCCCACATTCAATGAAGCACAGCAAAGAGGAAAAAAAAAATCGAAAGTTGCTCGAAAGAAGGGAAACTTCCTTCACAGACTCAGTCGCGATGTCAGGTTTCTGAATGAAATGACTTCAATACTGTCAGCCGTGATGGTGGCACGGTCAACGGTGGCACTCTGCATGCGTTCACACTAGCTAGATAGATTGTCAAACCGCCCCAAACACTTTCCATCGAGGGAACAAAAAAAATCCGTCATCTTATTATGCGATATCGGTGTTTCGCATGCGATATTCAGCTCGTTTACATCGGGCCAAACTAGAGTGGCAACGTGGTCAAATTGTGGTCTTTTCCTTCGGCGGTTTTTTTTTTTTTTTTGTTTATGTTGTCGAGTACACGTCGTGCATTGGATTATTTAATTAAATACAATTTCCACTGGGAAGACACTAAGGCGGTGTGGGGGGGACGATGCGGCGGGGCTCTGTGTGTATACAACCTCCAACCACTAACGTTCGATGAGAAAAAGTTTTACTTTCATTCCAGAATGCAGCAATTTAATTTGCCATACATGGGGGCCATGACGGTTGTACGGGCCTTTGGCTTGCAGCAGTTATCCTCCACCCTACCGCTGCAGCAACTTGCACAAGGTCTTTACTTTGCGCTGCTATGCATGGGTGCCGATGCCGATGCCGAGCGTAACATTTGTGTTTAGGTGTGAGATAACAATCTGCATACTAATTCCTGGGTTTCTGTCGGAGCTCCTCGAGCACCGCTCCGTGGAAGTGTTTTATCCATACGAAGTCTATATTGCTCTCTGGGGCTGCGAAACGAGGAGAGCCGCCATCATGTCATGTACGTTAGTGGATGTCACACGGTTTTTGGGATGCAAAAAGTTTTTCTCGTTAGATTCGACGACGACGACGACTTTTATAAAATGTCGGATGGTAATGGTGGCGTTACTACCGTACCGGAGGACTTGAGACCGACAACGGAACCCAACAAAAGGGTAAAGTGAAACCGCCAAGTTAAATTATCACAATTAAACGGATGACATTTGAGATCGACGTATGCCACCGCATACCGAGATGGTGTACGGAGTTGCAGTAGTGGGTTTTCGAGGTATTTTTGTCTGTCGTTTGTTGAATGAAATTGAAACGACTTTTACAGCGAAGAGCTTGGTTGGGTTGTTTTTTTTTTCCCGCTTTAGTTGAATCGTGGGATGACAATGACAACTGCCGCAAGTGCTGTGAAATGGAAATTTCAACAGTCGAATGGGTTCAGTGCACTATTAGGAGGAAAGGTGATATGTGTGTGAGTGCTGATATAGGGGTTTTTTGACGATAAAAAGTGGGCTTCAAATTGGTTGACTATAGGGGTGGTTTGTTCTACTTTTCCAAATATGGTTTGGATTAATGGTATCAAAATATCTTCTCCTCTTCACCATGTTCATCATGGAACTCGGCCATTGCAAAGACGTGGTTGGTTTATATTTCGTAACATTATGTATGATTATCGATCGGACTTTCAGTTGGAGATTGTGAGGTGGTAATCCGGGTTATTCCAGCGGGTAACCATCTTGGGAAGTAACGGAATCCACCGATCAACCGATCAATGTTTGCACCTTTCGGATGAGTTCGGATTTTGATTCGGTAAGCTGACAGAAAGCGACGGGAAATTGATACAGCTGGTCGAAATGTCCGAACCATTCAATATTGGCAACGACAGCGAAAACTGCCAACCACCCGACCGGAGTGAAGTGAGGATAGCAATATCTAAACTCAAGCTTAATAAGGCTGCCGGAAATGACGGCCTTCCCGCTGAGCTTTATAAGGCCGGCGGAGAAGACTTGGTAAGTAACATCCACCAACTCATAAGCCAAATCTGGTCGGATGAAAATATGCCTGAAGAATGGAACCTCAGCATCGTTTGCCCGATCCACAAAAAAGGAGACCCTCTGAACTGCGCCAACGCTGAGCTTTATAAGGCCGGCGGAGATGACTTGGTAAGTAACATCCACCAACTCATAAGCCAAACCTGGTCGGATGAAAATATGCCTGAAGAATGGAACCTCAGCATCGTTTGCCCGATCCACAAAAAAGGAGACCCTCTGAACTGCGCAAACTACAATGGCATAAGTCTCCTCAACATCGCCTACAAGATCCTATCTGCCGTAATATGTGAACGCCTGAAACCGTTTACCAACAACCTGATTTGCCCTTATCAGTGTGGTTTTAGGCCAGGTAAGTCCACAACCGATCAAATTTTCACACTTCGGCAGATCTTGGAAAAAACTCAAGAAGTCCAAATCGATACCCACCTCCTATTCATCGATTTCAAAGCCGCATATGACAGCATTTATAGAGACGAACTGTACAGAGCCATGTCTAGTTTTGGTATACCGCCCAAACTCGTCCGTTTGTGTAGGATGACGATAGAGAATTCTCGCTGCTCCATCAGGGTCGGAAACGACCTCACCGACACATTCGATACCAAAAAAGGATTTAGGCAAGGTGATGCGCTGTCATGTGACTTCTTTAATCTGATTCTTGAGAGAATTGTGCAAAACTCCGAAGCCAACACCAGAGGCACAATTTTCCAAAAGTCGGTGCAACTACTAGCATACGCTGACGATATTGACATCATTGGTAGGACTCAACGTGATGTCATAGCCACCTTTGCTAGTATAGAGAAGGAAGCGGCGAAAATGGGTTTAGCAGTAAATGAGGGTAAGACTAAGTATATGCTGTCATCACGAAAGGACTCACAACATCGACAAATTGGACAGAACGTCACCATTGACAGATATAACTTTGAGGTAGTACGGGACTCTGTCTACCTCGGCTCCGCTATTAACTCTGACAACAACACCTCGTCAGAAAAAACAAACGAAGAATTACTCTTGCCAACCGCTGTTTCTTCGGGCTAAGAAGGCAATTTAGTAGTAAAGTCCTCACTCGAACTACTAAGGAGATCCTATATAAGACCCTGATCATCCCAGTCCTGCTCTACGGCGCTGAAGCATGGACCGTATCAAAAGCGGATGAAGAAATCCTTGGTAGATTCGAGAGGAAAATTCTTCGAAAAATCTTCGGTCCCGTTTGCGTTGACGGGCTATGGAGACGAAGATTCAACCAAGAACTATACGAGCTGTACAGCGACATGCCCCTGGTCAAAAAACTCCGCATTGGACGTTTAAGATGGCTAGGACATGTAGAAATAATGGATACAAATACTCCGGCTCGCAGAGTCTTCGATTCCCAGCCAGACGTCGGACGCAGTAGAGAAAGACCTCGCCTTAAGTGGCGCGCACAAGTAGAGACCGACCTCAACCAACTTGGAGTGCGCAACTGGAGGCAGCTAGCTAAGGACCGGGCTAATTGGAGAGGCATGTTGGTTGAGGCCCAGGTTCATTCCGGACTGTAGCGCCACTTAAGTAAGTAAGCAAGTAGGTCGAAATGTCAACAGTGATTTTGCCGTTGCCAATGTCCAGCAATTGCTTTGAAAATATTTCTCCAGATTGGTTGGTTTGTAGCTCCACACGCATGTTTGTAGTCAGTTTGAGTTTCTTTAAGTGTTTCCACAAAACGGACGACTTCAAACATTCATTATCATCATCGGCTGGCGTTGACCATGGAATCAATGGCAATGTATGTGTATGCCGAATTCCACTTGTTTTTTATGCGCAATTGCACACTCATCCCAAACGATAAGTTTGCTTTGCTGCACAACTTTGGACATCGCACTGTTCAATGTTCATCCCTCCAGTTGCCTCGCTCAAAACTTTCATAACAGTATCGTACGCGTATTTTTCTTGTCGATTCAACTGTGGAAAATTCGTTTGAACTGATTCCCTCAAAGCATCGCAATTATATTGTTTCTCGCGTCGCAACTCTTGATTAAATGCATCGTACATCGGACGATTGGGAGCTATCATAACTTAGTTAGATAATTACCTTGTTTTAGGATGTAAATCAAATATAGGCCTTCTTTTGACAAATCGCGAAACAATACAAAATCAGTTGTTTAAATCTTGAACGAACAAATCGCTTATAACGACCAAATTCGCCAGTCCCTTGAAGGTCTATTGTCAGTTACCGTGGAGAGCGCATATAAAAATTTATAAAGGGTGGTCCAACGAAAACGCACGATTTTGTTATAACGAAAAGTTTTCAGAGAATTATCTTAATATTCTTTATTATGATAGAAGGATCCATGACAATAATATCGGCCAAATGCTCGCCACGGCTTCGGTGGCATACCTCTATCCGATGGTCCATATTTTCAATGACTGAGACTGATTTGAACCCCCATTCATAAAAGGCTCAATAATCTTAACGCGCTGCTTATTTGTGTACCTCTCCATTGTTGAATTTGTCAAACACATGGTTGAACTACAAACATTAAAAAAAATTAGCCAAATCCGTCAAGAAGTTCAACGATTTTAAATGTATGAAAAAAGTGGGCGTAAAAATAGGCATGGTCAATTTTTTTTCACTTAAAATTTTAAATGAATTACCTACTACAAACATTTTAAAAAAAAAATAGTGCGTTCTCCGATTTAGGATAAATCAAAAAAAAAACGGCGTAAAAGTGGGCGTGGTCAATTTTGCTTTCCGTAAAAACCTTAGTTGGGTTATGACGAATATTTAAAAAAAAAATTTGCCAAATCGGTGCAGCCGGTCTCAAGTGATGCGATTCCCAACGAACGACATTCGATTTTTATTTATATAGAAAAGAAGATGTCCTAGCCATCTTAAAAGTCCAATGAGCAGTTTTTTTGAATAGGGGCATGTCGCTGTACAACTTGTATAGTTCTTAGTTGAATCTTCGTCTCCATAGCTCGTCAACTCAAACGGGACCGAAGAATTTGTTTCAAGGATTTCTTCATCCACTTTTGTCACGGTCCATGTTTCACCGCCGAAGAGCAGGACTGGGTTGATCAGGGTCTTATATAGGATCTTCTTAGTTAGACGGTATTGCCTGTCGGCGTATGGTAGATTTTCGGAAGATTGTGCCTCTGGTGTTGGCTCGGGAGTTTTGCACAATCCTCTCCTCAAGAATTAAATTAAAAAAGTCGCATGACAGCGCATCGCCTCTCCTAAATACTTTTTTGGTATCGAATGTGTCGGTGGAGTCGTTTCTGACCTCACCCTACACAGACGGACGAGTTTAGGGGGTATACCAAAACTAGACATGGCTCTCTAGAGTTCGTCTCTATAAATGCTGACGTATGCGGATTGAAATCGTGGAAATAGATTTGGACTTCTTGGGTTTTTCCACGGTTCTGCCAAAGTGTGAAAATTTTATCAGTTGTGGAGTTTCCTGGCCTAACACCACACTGCTAAGGGCCGATCAGGTTGTTGGTAAACGGTTTCAGGCGTCCACATATTACGGCAGATAGGATCTTGTAGTCGCTGTTGAGGAGACTTATGCCTCTGTAGTTGGCGCAGTTCAGAGGGTCCGCTATTCTATGGGTCGGGCAAACGATATTGAGGTTCCGTTCATCAGGCATACTTTCATCATCTCCGTCGGCTGAGGTCATTTCCGGTAGCCTTATTAAGCTTACGTTCAGATATTGATTTCCTCACCTCACTAAGGTAAGGTACTTGGTAGTTTTCGCTGTCGTCCCCAATATTAAATGGTTTGTTCTTCCTGACAGCGGAATGTTGTTCGTCATCACCGTTTAGCAGTCTGCAGAGTGGTTCTTCTATATCCTCAGCATCGACTGTGCCTCAACTACGATATTTTCTTGTTTATCTCGACAGGATTCTGTTTGAGCCTGTATCCTTGACATTGACATTTTACACTTTGGTAAAACTTGCGAACATCGTTCCTAGAGTGGCATCTCTCTTTATACTCGATCGCGAGCTTTTCTTGTGTTTTTTTCTTCTTTCTGAAAAGTCGGTATTCTTCCCTACTTCTTTGCCTATAGAGCTCAATAGGAGCTCTCATCTCCACCTGCAGCTTAGCCTTGTAGGCCTCGTTCTTATCTGCTAGAATCTGTCGGCGTTCCCCCATTAAACCAAGGATTTCTTGCTGTTGGGTTTGACAAGCCTAGCACATCAGTTGCGGCTGATCTAATGAATTGTTGGCATCGTTGCCAACGGTGCGCGTTGCGCTAAGGCTTTGGCGGTCTCTTGCAGTCTTTCGACATTATATTTTTTCACAGTATTTCTGGTTTGTTGTGGCATGGTGGATATCCGCATTCTTACCTTGGCTGCAACAAGGAAGTGGTCCGAGTCGATGTTAGTCCCTCGGAATGTTTGGAAAATCCAAAGTACTTAAAACGTCCACATTCTCGGTAGCCTTTATAAATATGTTTCCTTTTAACATTAGGAGGACAACTGCAGATTCATGTACCCTTATTTTAAATGATACCAACTAGTCCTGACATTTACTTATTTGTTGTGCATTTTAAAACGTTTAGGGTCTGTACAAACTAGAGTAGTTAACCAGTTACTGATCTGACAATACTTCGCCTCCATTTTTTTTTAATGAATTGAGTTGTCTGACATTGTTTTTCCATTAATGAAGTCTATTAAATCCAGAGTTAAGTTCGTCACACAATTGAGTGAAAATTACATCACAGACACCACATAATGACCGCATTCAACACCAACACCAAACCAAAAATCCGACATTTCAAAATAGAAATTCTGCATCCCTGAATTTGACATTTTCGAGACTCTTGAACGAACCGATTTTATGTCACTCCAAAGTTCAAATGAAAATTCCATCATTTCACCATCGATCTGCATTCGATTTGGGTGTCCATCCATCAACATTGCAATCAACAGATCCTACAGATTCATACATAGCAATAGTATCCAATTTCATTATATTTGAAATCCCAAACCTATCAGTACCAAACGCATCTCTGAATGGTAGCTATCTACGATGCTTCATTTAATACATGGTTTCAAAGTCGTTGTCCCCTGCGTGTCCATCATTCACCTTGAGGATGAAAAAGATTCTCTCTCGTAGTCTTTCACAGGACATCACCGACGCCAACATTGTCAAACCGATGCAATCAGTCATATATTCTTCCTCATCCAATATACACATGAAGGAGCTTCTACATCAAGCACATCAATCAGATGAGCACACTGGGTGAAGAACAATGAGGATGCCTGCAACAACGTGCCGAAATTAGTAGCTATAGATACCATTCGATTTGGAAGAGAGGAACTCTATTCAAGGCTACGAATACAATTGTCCAAAGGATAACGTATCAACTTGTAATCCAGCTTTGCAAACAATAAAAAGGACAAAAACAAAAATTTATGCAATCATGTTACTTGCTGGTACAGCAGTAACCGTCTAGCTTGGAATCGAATCAGACACTCCCCGGGGCAATGCATTATTCAAAACTTTTCTTATTATTTTCTTGTGCTTAAAAGTACTTTGGGACTTACCGCCACCGTTGCGCTGTCGTCCATCGAACACGTTCTATTATCATCGTCTTCAGACGTTGTTGTTGTCGTGGACGTCATCATCCTTGTGGATGGTTGTTGATGTAGTTATGGCTTAGCTGGAAGGCGATAGCTTCCTTTGCATGTTCCATAGTTTTGGAATGCACCATAGACGACCTAAAGTTGCTTCTCTTGTTTGTATCCACATCTATTAGATAGGTTGAGCAATCCGAATCGGTTAGTATTTTCATTTTGGTTCGTGATGGTTCGTTTTTTATTGAGTATTCAAGGGTTTTCGTTTCACGGCTAGGCTTTGTACAATTTATTGGGAACTATCGTATTATCAAGTTTTGGGTCTGAGCTGATGGTATAGTCATATGGATCTGGGAATGGTAAAACTTTTCTATGAAAGGGGTGAAATTGACTTTGATGCATTCCCATACTCTTATATCTGTAGGTCTCATAGCTTAGGATCTTTCCTTCTCAGCTCATTCTGGTATTTTGCCATCATATTTCTGAATTTAATCACCTGCTATTTATTAAATTGGAAACCGTCAAGGCGGCAACATTTGACTGGGCCTGTAATTTGTCCTTTGGACATAACAATATCACCTGGTGAACATTGTACTAGGCCGGGACGCACAAATGTGATGAGGTGCTCCGTTTTAGCTCAATAGATATTATTTGGTCACACAATAAATTGGACTTTAGGTGTCACTTGACTAATCCTACATTAATTCATATTAATTACTGATCCTAGATATTTGATAACACGACGAAAAACAGCAACACTATAAACACCCTGGTGAGAATAGCACGGATGAATACCCGGCCTGCTGTCCCAGGCGAACCTAGATGAGCTGCTCTGACATATTCGGACAACAGGTTGTCTAGGAATTTCAAGGGTTAGCCAGGCCCCTTGAACAGAGATGGTGGCGGATGAACCGAAAGGCCAACGGCAGCGCTCAATCCCGTAGTGGATACTGATGGCCCCGTGTCCTAGGGGTACCTAATAAATTGGAACTGGCCCTCCTGGTTGGGGGTTGTGCTCTGGGTTAACTACCCACCCACAGAAAAAAAACATAGTTACGAAGCAACCAATAGCCTCGGAAAGGACTGATTTTATTGTTGACGACCCTGCTAAACGAAAAAAGGACAACGACGTTCGTATCTGCACCTGGAATGTGAGAACATTAAACAGGAGAGGTGCAGGCGAACAACTAGCGGAAGCCCTAAACTGCTACAAAGCAGACATTACTGCCATCCAGGAAATACGATGGGATGGGCCGGGCAAAAAGAGGATGAAAAACTGTGACATATACTACGGACCGTGTTATAGTGAGCAGAAACAGCGACTATTCGGATGCGGATTTGTTATAAGTGCCAGACTTAGGCAAGAAGTCTTATGTTTCCAAGACATTAGCGAACGCATAGTAACAATCCGCATCAAGGCCAAATTCGCCAACATAAGCCTTATATGCGCTCATGCTCCGACGGAAGAAAAAGATGATATAGCTAAGGATTGCTTCTACGAGCTCCTATGAGCGACTACCGAAGTACGATGTTAAAATCGTGCTGGGAGATTTTAACGCAAAGGTAGGAAGAGAAGACATCTTTAGAAGTATTGTCGGAAAGCATAGCCTACACGACAACACGTCTGCTAACGGACTTAGGCTAATTGATTTCGCAACGGAACGAAATGCCACTATAGCCAGCACACGGTTTCCTCACCTCGATATCCATAAGGGGACATGGCGGTCTCCAGATCAACGAACGGTCAACCAAATTGATCACATTGCGATAGATAAAAGGCACGCATCCAGTATTTTGGATGTCCGAACATTCCGAGGAGCTAACATCGACTCGGATCACTACCTTGTAACAGCCAAGGTAAGAATGCGGATATCCACCACGCCACAACAATCCAGAAATACTGTAAAAAAATTTAATGTCGGAAGACTGCAATCGCAAGAGACCGCCAAGACCTTCGCACAACGCGTATCCCTTAACCTCTCGATTAACACCATACCACCAGCATCGAATGTCGAAGAGCAATGGCAACGATGCCAACAGGCCATTAGATCAGCCGCAACTGATGTGCTAGGTTTCTCGCGGCCACCAGCAAGAAACCCCTGGTTTGATGAGGAATGCCGACAGATGCTCGCAGCCAAGAACGAGGCCTACAAGGCTAAGCTGCAGGTGAAGACGAGAGCTGCCATTGAGCTCTATAGGCAAAGAAGAAGGGAAGAACATCGGCTTTTCAGAAAGAAGAAAAAAGAGCAAGAAAAGCCCGCGATCGAGGATATAGAGAGGTGCCACTCCAGGAACAATGTTCGCAAGTTTTACCAAAGTGTAAAACGTCAAAGCCAAGGATACAAGGCTCGAACAGAATCCTGTCGAGATGAACAAGGAAATATTGTAGTTGAGACACAGACGATGCTGAGGATATGGAAGAACCACTTCTGCAGACTGTTAAACGGCGATGACGAACAACATTCCGCTGTCAGGCAGAACGAACCATTCAATATTGGCAACGACAGCGAAAACTGCCAACCACCCGACCTGAGTAAAGTGAGGATAGCAATATCTAAACTCAAGCTTAATAAGGCTGCCGAAATGATGGCCTTCCCGCTGAGCTTTATAAGGCCGGCGGAGATGACTTGGTAAGTAACATCCACCAACTCATAAGCCAAATCTGGTCGGATGAAAATATGCCTGAAGATTGGAACCTCAGCATCGTTTGCCCGATCCACAAAAAAGGAGACCCTCTGAACTGCGCCAACTACAGAGGCACAAGTCTCCTCAACATCGCCTACAAGATCCTATCTGCCGTAATATGTGAACGCCTGAAACCGTTTACCAACAACCTGATTGGCCCTTATCAGTGTGGTTTTGGGCCATGAAAGTCCACAACCGATCAAATTTTCACACTTCGGCAGATGCTGGAAAAAACTCAAGAAGTCCAAATCGATACCCACCACCTATTCATCGATTTCAAAGCCGCATATGACAGCATTTATAGAGACGAACTGTACAGAGCCATGTTTTGGTATACCGCCCAAAGTCGTCCGTTTGTGTAGGATGACGATAAAGAATTCTCGCTGCTCCATCAGGGTCGGAAACGACCTCACCGACACATTCGATACCAAAAAAGGATTTAGGCAAGGCGATGCGCTGTCATGTGACTTCTTTAATCTGATTCTTGAGAGAATTGTGCAAAACTCCAAAGCCAACACCAGAGGCACAATTTTCCAAAAGTCGGTGCAACTACTAGCATACGCTGACGATATTGACATCATTGGTAGGACTCAACGTGATGTCATAGCCACGTTTGCTAGTATAGAGAAGAAAGCGGCGAGAATGGGTTTAGCAGTTAATGAGGGTGAGACTAAGTATATGCTGTCAACTCGAAAGGACTCACAACATCGACGAATTGGACAGAACGTCACCATTGACAGATATAACTTTGAGGTAGTACGGGACTCTGTCTACCTCGGCTCCGCTATTAACTCTGACAACAACACCTCGTCAGAAATTAAACGAAGAATTACTCTTGCCAACCGCTGTTTCTTCGGGCTAAGAAGGCAATTTAGTAGTAAAGCCCTCACTCGAACTACTAAGGAGATCCTATATATAAGACCCCGATCATCCCAGTCCTGCTCTACGGCGCTGAAGCATGGACCGTATCAAAAGCGGATGAAGAAATCCTTGGTAGATTCGAGAGGAAAATTCTTCGAAAAATCTTCGGTCCCGTTTGCGTTGACGGGCTATGGAGACGAAGATTCAACTAAGAACTATACGAGCTTTACAGCGACATGCCCCTGGTCAAAAAACTCCGCATTGGACGTTTAAGATGGCTAGGACATGTAGAACGAATGGACACCAATACTCCGGCTCGCAGAGTCTTCGATTCCCAGCCAGACGTCGGACGCAGTAGAGGAAGACCTCGCCTTAAGTGGCGCGCACAAGTGGAAACCGACCTCAACCAACTTGGAGTGCGCAACTGGAGGCAGTTAGCTAAGGACCGGGCTAATTGGAGAGGCATGTTGGTAGAGGCCCAGGTTCATTCCGGACTGTAGCGCCACTTAAGTAAAAAAGATCCTAGATATTTTATGTTTCTGCCCTTGGAAAAATCAAATACTGCAATAAAAAGCAAGGGACTTAGCAAGCTTCCATGTTGTGCTCCAACTTAACTGATTGGCAGCTCATAACTAATTTTGATGGATATCTTACCCATGTCCCTTAAACGATTTTTGTCTATTAGAATAGATGAAGAAGCTTGTTTAAGCTCATTTGCACCCAGGTTTCAGAATATTATGAACAACAGAGATGTAAAACCAAGAAGCCTCTCTGGTTCTCCTAACAGAGTTCCGAAATTATTATTTCGCCAAAGTTTCTTATAATCGAATTCAAATCGAAGTCGCAAGGAACAAAAGATTGGTTTCGGAATAGAAGCATGTTGGTCTACACTTTGTTTTTCTGATTCCTATGACAATTAGGGCATTATGCTCAATTTCTATTGGGGCCTTGTACTCAATAATGGCCTTATCTCAACAAGGGCCTTGTACTCAATTTCTAGAATAATTTCTAAAACTTCCAAAAATTTGTACGCAAAGTTACATTTTTGCTAAAAACGGCAGGGACCTACAGTTCTATGTCGCCTTAGATCTGCAAGTTTATCAGGCTTTTCATAACGTAGCAGGAAAAGGTTCTTGCTTACTGTTTCATAAAGGTAGAACGAGTATCGACCAAGCTGACGAACTAGCTAGATAAGGTTCAGTCCTGAACATTAGGTATTAGGTTTTATTTTGAACCTCAGATGTGGCATCTGTCTGCGTGGGCAATTTGTGAAACGTATCTATAAAAAAAATAATATTCACCTTGCAATAATAAACACGAGGTTTGGAGAAACAGTAAACAGAACCGTAAAGACTGTGTAAGCATCATCTACTAGAAAGAGAAAATAAATCTTAACGAAATGAGAAGGTAACTTGACATCCATGATCCTGGGGTTCATGTTATCATAGGTTATGATCCTAGAAATCTTCGACAAGGGATATCATAATCGGTGCAGCGCAATAACTCCCGCAGAATTAAACCCCATGAGTCTAAATTCCAAAAAAAGCAACAGATCCTGCGGGGAAATGGAAATAGGTCCCGCGGTTGTTGATGCCTTTTGCTTGTGGGGATTATTTCCTTCAGAAAATATATGACATCCTACTCGCACGCAACACAAATCCAAAATTAGCACAAGCTGGTCAGTTTTCTTTAAGAGTTTTGAATAGAATGGCAATAACAGCCGCGAGTATTATTGCTTATTTGTGGCGGGCTTATTTCCATTTCGAAAAGCCCCATGGGGTCAAATACATTTTTTTTAGGGAATTCAGTTCTGCGGGGATTATTGCACTGCACCATCATAGTTTTAATGGATCTTATCAGATCCAGATTTAGATTCGATTTGTGATTTGCGGAAGAGCAAATCTTTCTTGTGCATATACGCTGTATACTACAATTTCTTTGAGTTGATTTGAACTATACTTTCCTTTCCCCATTTTATAATCTTTCGTAGGACTTCTTTTGTAGAACATTTATTTATTTCCACCTCTTCTAGTGTGCAACAATGGCGCTAATAGGCGTGTTGTTGAATTAATCTTTATCAGAGTACTGACATATACCAATGGGATAATTAGTCCCCAAAAAATCGTTAAAGTCCAGCATAAATAGAGTGGTTAAGATAACTGATCCCTGTGGTACCTCAGCGTTATTAGAGAATCTATCTGAGAATAAAAATGCGATAATTAGTTGTCCCCAAAAAATCGTTAAAGTCCAGCATAAATAGAGTGGTTGAGAGAACTGATCCCGGTGGTACCTCAGCGTTTTTAGAGAATCTATCTGAGGAAACGCCATCCACCACTTCTTGCAATTGTGTGTTTTTAACATGGTTTCCTCATAAAGCCGCACAGTATTTGAGTTCCAACTCGATCGAAAGCCTTGATTTTCTCGATTTTCCATCGCAGATGTCCATCGACGGTTACATAGCTTTGCAGGTCCATATTGCCTATCCCCTCTTAATACATTACCCTCTAGGCAATCAACAATCGGGATGTTAATTTTCTTTTCTTGCATTACCTTTGGAAGTATCGATATTAAGGTCTGTAGTTTTCAGGATTCAAGCAATTTTCCAGAAACTAGAGACAACCAGTGACGTAGTATTTAATCTGTAAAAAACAGGCGCAAGTTCGGGTGCACATTTTTTACAGTACAAATTCTTCAGAATGAGCCTTATTTTTTCTAGATTGGAATTCTATTTTAACGCTGAAAATTTTTCCGAGCTTAATGTTGAATTTTCCGAAACAAAATTTAACGAATAAGTCCAACTTTTTCTTAAGTGTTGGAGCTAGCGTCCCATCAGTTCTGATTAAGGGACAAAATTAAGAGTGACTAAGACTATTACTTACTGAGAAATTTATGGGTGCCATGCTACATTTTTGTCACTCACAAACAAGGGAGAACTTACATTTTACGTCATATACAAGCGTAAACATGCAAATTTAAAAAAAAAAAATCATCACCGTTTTATTCCTTTAGGATTTTGATTTTGTACGACATTCAGAAAAGTTGGAGTAGGAAAAATCAGCGCACTAAGTACTTAGCCCGTGAACCCTCACCATAAAAGGATTTATTTCCATTTAAGACCACCCAGTGAATGACACAAACTATCAATGGCGAATAAGTACCCTAAATGCGAAATAACAATTATGGTTCCATTTGCAATCATGTTCTGCCCCAAGAGGTATTTCCAACGTCAACTAGTCCAACAAGTAAACCTCTCTGTATTACTTTTCCCGCTTTCTAACATAATCTAAACAAATTTTTAATAAAAATGCAAAATGTAAGCTCAATAAAAACAAAACAGAAATATGCAGAATGGCCGCATAAAACAATAAAATTCAAGCTACCAAACCACTTTCGACAAGGAAAAACTTCACTGGGGCTATATACGAGAAGGCAACTTGTTTTTTTTTTACCATCAAAATTTTTACCAACACTACCTTGGCTTGACTGTTGAAGTTTTCTTCCCCGGGAGTTGGAATTTTATGGTTCTACGAAAAAAAAAAATCCGAAAAAAAAAACTTTAAAGAATCTGAGCAAAGTTCCGTAATGGATTATTATACTATCTCGGCGATGACCCGTTGTTTGTACATATATTATTCCCATCATCCATCTTCGGATACACATTGCTGACAGCGCTTGAATATTCAACGCTAGAGCGCATCCATCCAGGCTGCTCTTCACGTGTCATTCGTCTACAGTGGGACATACTTCATCGTCTACTGTTGCGCACCACGCTGACGGGACACTAAACCATAACACACACGTATATGTATATAGGTATGTCATGACACAGCTCCAACCCGGTTGTATCTTATTTTGTCCTCATTCATTTTTTTTTGTATGTCATGTCATCCCTTAAATAACACCCACAATGACCCAAATGGAGACCATGATGCTGGCAAAAAAAAAAACAAACAGAAAATGGACAATTTTTGTGACGCAGACTGTTGGCTTTTATGGTAAAAGTGTATAATCACCCTACTCCCACTACAGAGCGAAAAAGGATTTTTTTTGTTATTCATATTTCGTTGCCCTTACTTTGTGACAGTTAATGCATAAAATAGCATCGCATCTAATGGTGCAAGAGACATGGTGTAGCCTGTGGATCAAATGCATATTGGATTAGAATTTTTTTTATGGATTTCCCACCACTACATGTGGATGAGTTTTTGTTGTGTTGTGATTTATTTAAACGTCAGTTGGCATTATGTGGGTTTAACTAAACATAAGCCGTCAGGCCTGGTAAAATTGAAAAAAAAAAATCGAATATGTTTTGTTAACGGGTTGGATTATATATTTTATTAGAACCGTTTTGTGATAACATTTGCATCAGAAATGTCATTTTTTGTGACTTCTTCAATCTCGTACTGGAGCAGATAGTGCGCAGGGTAGGTGTTAACACGGAAGGAACTATTTTTAACAGGTCCGTCAAGCTGCTGGGCTATGCGGACGATATTGACATCATCGGTAGCTTCCAGCGTGTCGTGATAAAAACGTTCACGGCGATTGCAGAACAGGCGAAATCCGTTGGCCTTGAAGTAAATGAGGACAAGACTATGTACATGCTATCAACAACGAAATAAGCATATGCCCACCGGCTAGGACAAAACGTCATTATTGATAGCAGCAATTTCTAGGTAGTTAGAATTCGGAGTAAACATAAACATAAACAAAGAATTACCCGAGGAAACCGTTGCTACTTAGGTTTGGCGAAACAAGTGGGTCCAAAACCCCTAACTCGAAGGACGAAATGTGTGCTCTACAAAACCCTTATCCTGCCAGTTCTGCTTTATGGTGCCCAGTGCTGGACGATTATTAAGAAGGGAGAGCTGATACTGAGCTTCTTCGAAAGAAAAATACTTCGGCGGATTTTTGGTCCTGTGCACGAGGAGGGCGAATGGAGGAGTAGATTGTCATAGCTAGGTGGGATGTTCGAAGAGGGTGGTGGTTGACCTAAGTCCCATGGCAGCAGTAGGCACGCTTGCGATCTCACGGCGTTAGCTCGACGGTGGGGTGGGATCTTGCTGCCTCCCTATGCACACATGTATTATCGTGCCTGGTGGTTTATTAATATTCCGTAAATGGTGGAAGAAGGAAAAGAGAAGAAGAGAAGAAAAGAAGATAGGTATTCAAGAGAGAATGGGTGAAATGAGAAAGTCAATAGAGGGGTATGAACGAAGATCACTGATGATGTTCCAGGTGTTGCGAAACATTATGGACAATTCCCTCCCCAATACATCCGACTAGAGTCAAGATGCACCATGACTACTCTTTGTCAATCTTAATTAAGAGTAATCCCAAAGCAACTACCCTTACTCTGCAGTTACACGACCACTACCTTAGAAGCGTACTTATTTAAACACGATCCATTGTAATTATACTATCATATCCATTCATATGTCTCAGGTGTTTTATTCATGTTAGGTTTTCTTTGTGTGTATATTTAATTTTTGGTATTGTTTTGTGCAATATACGAATACAGTAGGTAAATAGGGGTTAGGTTTTATAATTAGGTAATTAAGTAAATTTTTGTTTGTATGTAAATAGGTGTACAGATATAAGGAAAAAAGTTATTTATGTGTTGGGACCAAATGAACTTATTATATAATTAGGAAATTTAGGATAATTTTATAAAAAAACGAGTGGTGGGTGCACGACTGGGTCGTACGCAACTTTCTCTTTCACAACGAGTTAGGCGTTAGATCAAATAGTACGCATTTTGATTATTTATGCTTAAAATTATATAAATAATATCAAAATGTGATTATACGAACGTTTACTCCGAAATTTGAAGGAATCGTTTTCTATGTGAATAATAATTATTTTTCGTTATTGGCCAAAACTGAAAATTCCGTTTAGTGATAGTTGGGTTACAACTAATTCTGTGGAATTGTTTAAAACTGTAATAGTAGTATATATATTAAATTTCATTCAATTTGACATAGTAGTTTGCGAGAAATTAACAATTTTCTTTATATGGCCTAAATGACAAAATCCGTTATATGGATTTTCTCGAAAAAACTGGGTATGCAGTTTTGTTGAAACTAATATGCTTATAGTATATATAAAGTTTAATCAAAATCGTTAGAGCCGTTTTTGAGGTTATGTGTAATTTTTATATGGCAGGTACCGTTATTAACATGGCTAAAAGCAAACAAAAAAAATGGCCTAGAATTATGACCAAAACAAGCTTGGATACGAAGTTTGTAGAAAATCGGTCAAGCCGTTTAGGCTGGGGAGACCATTACGGACAGACGGACCGACGGACCGACGGACGGAATTCCAAAAACCACTTTTTTAGGCTTCGCTATCATCGTAATGTCAGAATCAATCAAAATCTCGAGGTCGAAAATTTTCACGAAAACAATATCTTTCTCTTTGTAAGAGAAAGTAAAAAATATGTTGTTTTGCCAGAGAAATTATTATGTTTTGTACAATGTGTACTTACGTTTGTCCCGTACGCTGAAAGTTGTGGCCACAAGTTTCCTTCGCTGATAAGTGGGATGATTATGATGTGCTTTGCTTTTGGTGAACACACTTTTTACACAATAGGTTTTTTTTTATATTAAAATTTCTATGGCAAAATTTCAAACAAATTATGTGTATATATATAAGTCTTTACAATTAAAGGAAAGGATTTAGCAAACTGGGAAATATTTCGAGTTACACAATTCACAATGCCAATTACACTTTTTGATTAAATGTTCAATTTAAATTAGTTTTCTTTTGTATGTTCGTTTGATTTGATTTTTGATTGAAGATGACTTTTGATGGGTTGACGTAGACTACACGGTTGGTGTCTGATGTACGGTGGAGCGTTGCTCGGTTTACCCGGTACACGTGCGTAGTTAGAAGGTGCTCTCTCGTGCTTCGGAGCAACTGATCTCATGTGTAGATAATAAAAGATGATGGCGCAAAAAAAAAAGTAATTGCGGACGCTCGCTACGGTTTCTACTTAGTTTAGTCGTAGAAGAAAAACCGGCGATTATTTGGTAAGCGTCCGCAAGTTTCTTTTTGTTTTCTTTTAGTGGATTTAGGGATTGGTGCACGGGTGTAGACAGTAGCACAAATACGATTGCGCCTTAATAAGTCCAGCTACCGCGTGCGCTTTTCAGCTTATTTAGCGAGGTAAGTTCTCGGCGCTTTTATGATTGTCTAGAGCAATCGAGTGGTTTAGGTAAATCGTGATGCGTATTCCCTTTTTTTGAAACTTTGGGTTTTTAGAAACAGGGTTTTTCTTTCCACGACAAGGCAGTACTTATCACCATCACTGTTCGATTGCAAAAGAAATAGCAAGCGTAAACGAGGGCCGTTCACATACATTTTTGCAATGTCAGTTCAGTGTATATAATGTGAGATTATCGTTTGATCATAAGGGTGCGTTAATGAAAAGATATCTGGTTTGTGTCATGGGTAGTGAGAGTAGGCAGTTAAATTCAAAATTTAACGAAGCAACCTAATATTTAGTTTTAAGGTGTACGCTACAAGATACAACCGCGAACTCAATGAGATGTACCAAAAAGCCAAAACACGTCGACTACATTGGCTCGGCCACATCGAGCGAATGGACAATAATGCTCCAGCTAAGAGGATCTTCGAATCCCAGCCCCCAGGTTCGAGAAGGCAAGGAAGACCGAACCTCCGTTTCAAAGACCAAGCTATCGCGGATGGCAGAACGCTTAGTCTAGACAGCTGGAAGCAGCGATCGTAGAGGATGGAAGGCTGCAGTGTTTTAGGCAGAGACTCTTCACGGGTCGGGAGTAAGTGGAGTATGTAAGTAATGTCCTTTTTTGTGACTATTTATAGAGCTGTATCATGTTATAAAATAGACTTAGTGTGACCATTTTGGTAAGAATTATCGATGGACAAAAAGGGATGTGATTATAACGTATAAAACACTCAATTTGCATCAAATATTCAAAAAATTTATTGTAATCGATAAATAGGCCTTTGCCATTTACGTTTTAAAGACAACTTCATGTAAATGTTGTCCGCGGCTACAAATGGTCCATTCGGAAGGTCCAATTTTGCGTCATTTTTTCGAGCATTTCGGCCTATATTACACGAATTACGCGTGTTATGTTATCCTGTAAGGCTTCAATCGTGTTCGGCTTATCCCCATAAACTAAAGACTTTACATAACCCCACAAGAAATAATTAAGAGGCGTTAAATCGCATGATATTGACGGCCAACTCACAGGGCCATTTCGAAAGATAAGCTGCTCACCAAATTCGTCCTTCAACATATCCATTGCTTCACGAGCTGTGTGGCATGTGGCACCGTCTTGAAGAAACCACATGTCAACCAAGAAACGAAGAAACGTTATCGTCCACAGCCAATGATATCAAGCCATGACACGCGACTTTTTTTTTGCCACAGTTGGCTTTAAAGCCATGGCTTTACTTTAAAGCCAACTGTGGCAAAAAAAAGTCGCGTGTCATGGATCGATATCATTGGCCGTGGACGATAACGTTTCTTCGACGGTCGTCTTTGAAGAAAAATGGACCGATGATTCCACCACCACCACCACTTGAGGTACATGTACACACATCTCCGGAAGCTTAAAAACGACCTTACAGAAGTTTCGCTATCAGAATTTCGGTTATGCTTGTGAATTTGCCTGCATAATGTCTTAAACAAGCTTCTACCCAAACAATCGACAGCCAAAATGCTTAACCTCCGTGCACAAGTATGTACTATATAAGGCCTATAGAAATAATTGCTTGTGGAAATTACATTTTTGTGCCTTATAGAAGAATAATTGTTAGTTGGGCAGCCCATAAACCACACCAAACTGTCGTTTTTTCGGGATGCATTGGTAATTCTTGTATAGCATGTGGCTGTTCATCACTCCAGATGCGACAGTTTTGCTTATTTACGTATCCGTTGAGCCAGAAATGAGCCTCATCGCTGAACACAATTTTTCGATAAAACATCGGATTTTCATGGAGATGTTCTAAGGCCCATTCACCAAAAATTAGACGTTGTGGAAGGTCATTCGGCTTTAATTCTTGCACAATTGAATTTTATAGGCTTTCAAACCCAAATTGACACGTAAAATTTTCCATGTCGTTGAGTAACACATGCCCAATTGCTGAGGATGGTGACGAAATGACATTTCACGATCTTCATTATCTTTGGACGCTACGACTGCAATATTCTCTTCGGTACGTACAGTGCGTGCATGCACGTCGATGGTGTAATGTCCAACAAAGTAAATTTGGTGCGATATTTGGTGATAACAGCACGAATTTTTGATTCACCAGGTCGATTATGACAACCATAATATGGTCGTAACAAACGGTGCACATTTTTCACAGAGCACGAATTTTGATAACAAATTTCAATAATTTGCAATCGTTGCTCGTTTGTAAGTCTTTCCATGATTAAATGGCGGAGTATACTGAAAACTTTTCACTTTGATAGATGACGTTTGGACGCCATTACTAAACAGTGCTGCCAACTTGAAAAACTTAAATCTTAAAAAATCACCCGTTAGTAACCTAATGGTGAAGGGCTACAGAGGTTCAGATGTGTACGCCATATATTTAGATCCTCCACCAAAGTATCTTGACCACCAGGAGCTAAAATAAAGCTTTAGTATATCTGCAGTCGTTCAAAATGGCGATAAAACATTGAAGACATTTAAATCTGAAGCACAGGTGATTTTCTCCATTTTCATAAAAGATATCTAAAACTATCTAACTGGGCGGCTTTCTTATGTTGATTTGCTTGTTACTCTATGTGGTTGACGCAGACACCACAAATCAACAAATTGAAAAGGTTTTGTGACACTTGAGATCTTAGAATTAATACAAAAAACACATTTTTGGCGCAACAGGCCAGGGCCTAGCTTTCTCGCAAACTTCATGCACGATGGCGGGACCTCTTGTTTTATGACGAGATAAGCTTTTCTTGACAATTGATACTACTCGGATGATTTGTCAGATCATCACGAGAGGAGGGCCAGTGCAAAATCATTTAGGTATTACTATGGCTGGGAATCGAACATAGACCTTCTGCTCGGCAGTTCGTCGCACCACTGAGCCCGTCAAAAATTAATATAACAAAGTCTCAATTGATGGTGTTTAGACCCAAATCCCTCTCTGATGGAACTTGGAAGGCATCAATATTAAAGTTGTAAATGATAACCAACAGCTTAAATATTCGGCAGTATGTGGTCGCTATTTTTAGTCCCTATCCTATGGGGGTATGTTAGATTTGATACATAGTTCCATACTGAACATAAGCAAACATTTTCGATAGATATACCTTACAGTAGCTGAGTTGATTGAGCCATGTCTGTCAGTCCGTCCGTCTGTACATCATCGATTATTACTTACTTAAGTGGCGCTACAGTCCGGGATTAACCTGGGCCTCAACCAACATGCCTCTGCAATTAGCCCGGTCCTTAGCTAACTGCCTCCAGTTGCGCACTCCAAGTTGGTTGAGGTAGAGACCGCTCTACTTGTGCGAGCCACTTAAGGCGAGGTCTTCCTCTACTGCGTCCGACGTCTGGCTGGGAATCGAAGACTCTGCGAGCCGGAGTATTGGTGTCCATTCGTTCTACATGTCCTAGCCATCTTAAACGTCCAATGCGGAGTTTTTTGACCAGGGGCATGTCGCTGTACAGCTCGTATAGTTCTTGGTTGAATCTTCGTCTCCATAGCCCTCGAATTTTCCTCTCGAATCTACCAAGGATTTCTTCATCCGCTTTTGATACGGTCCATGCTTCAGCGCCGTAGAGCAGGACTGGGATGATCAGGGTCTTATATAGGATCTCCTTAGTAGTTCGAGTGAGGGCTTTACTACTAAATTGCCTTCTTAGCCCGAAGAAACAGCGTTTGGCAAGAGTAATTCTTCGTTTAATTTCTGACGAGGTGTTGTTGTCAGAGTTAATAGCGGAGCCGAGGTAGACAAAGTCCCGTACTACCTCAAAGTTATATCTGTCAATGGTGACGTTCTGTCCAATTCGTCGATGTTGCGAGTCCTTTCGTGATGACAGCATATACTTAGTCTCACCCTCATTTACTGCTAAACCCATTTTCGCCGCTTCCTTCTCTATACTAGCAAACGTGGCTATGACATCACGTTGAGTCCTACCAATGATGTCAATATCGTCAGCGTATGCTAGTAGTTGCACCGACTTTTGGAAAATTGTGCCTCTGGTGTTGGCTTTGGAGTTTTGCACAATCCTCTCAAGAATCAGATTAAAGAAGTCACATGACAGCGCATCGCCTTGCCTAAATCCTTTTTTGGTATGGAATGTGTCGGTGTGGTCGTTTCCGACCCTGATGGTGCAGCGAGAATTCTCCATCGTCAACCTACACAGACGGACGAGTTTGGGCGGAATACCAAAACTAGGCATGGCTCTGTATAGTTTGTCTCTATAAATGCTGTCGTATGCGGCTTTGAAATCGATAAATAGGTGGTGGGTATCGATTTGGACTTCTTGGGTTTTTTTCCAGAATCTGCCGAAGTGTGAAAATTTGATCGATTGTGGACTTTCCTATCCTAAAACCACATTGATAAGGGCCGATCAGGTTGTTGGTAAACGGTTTCAAGCGTTCACATATTACGGCAGATAGGATCTTGTAAGCGATGTTGAGTAGACTTATGCCTCTGTAGTTGGCGCAGTTCAGAGGGTCTCCTTTTTTGTGCTGATGCTGAGGTTCCATTCTTCAGGCATGCTTTCAACCGACCAGATTTGGCTTATGAGTTGGTGGATGTTGCTTACCAAGTCATCTCCGCCAGCTTTATAAAGCTCAGCGGGAAGGCCGTCATTTCCGGCGGCCTTATTAAGCTTGAGTTTAGATATTGCTATCCTCACTTCACTCAGGTCGGGTGGTTGGCAGTTTTCGCTGTCGTTGCCAATATTGAATGGTTCGTTCTGCCTGACAGCGGAATGTTGTTCGTCATCGCCGTTTAACAGTCTGCAGAAGTGGTTCCTCCATATCCTCAGCATCGACTGTGTCTCAACTACAATATTTCCTTGTTCATCTCGACAGGATTCTGTTCGAGCCTTGTATCCTTGGCTTTGACGTTTTACACTTTGGTAAAACTTGCGAACATCGTTCCTGGAGTGGCACCTCTCTATATCCTCGATCGCGCGCTTTTCTTGCTCTTTTTTCTTCTTTCTGAAAAGCCGATGTTCTTCCCTTTTTCTTTGCCTATAGAGCTCAATGGCAGCTCTCGTATTCACCTGCAGCTTAGCCTTGTAGGCCTCGTTCTTGGCTGCGAGTATCTGTCGGCATTCCTCATCAAACCAGGGGTTTCTTGCTGGTGGCCGCGAGAAACCTAGCACATCAGTTGCGGCTGATCTAATGGCTTGTTGGCATCGTTGCCATTGTTCTTCGACATTAGATGCTGGTGGTGTTTTGTGAGTCGAGAGGTTAAGGGATACGCGTTGCGCGAAGGTCTTGGCGGTCTCTGGCGATTGCAGTCTTTCGACATTAAATTTTTTCACAGTATTTCTGTTTCCGCATGCTTACTTTGGCTACAACAAGGTAGTGGTCCGAGTCGATGTTAGCCCCTCGGAATGTTCGGACATCCAAAATACTGGATGCGTGCCTCTTGTCTATCGCAATGCGATCAGTTTGGTTGACTGTTCGTTGATTTGGAGACCGCCATGTCCCCTATAGTGGCATTTCGTTCAGTAGCGAAGTCAATTAGCCTAAGTCTGTTACCAGACGTGTTGTCGTGTAGGCTATATTTTCCGACAGTACTGCTAAAGATGTCTTCTCTTCCTACCTTTGCGTTAAAATCTCCCAGTACGATTTTAACATCGTACTTTGGTAGTCGCTCATAGGTTTTGTCGAGGAGCTCGTAAAAGCAATCCTTAGTTATATCATCCTTTTCCTCCGTCGGAGCATGAGTGCATATAAGGCTTATGTTGGCGAATTTGGCCTTGATGCGGATTGTTACAATGCGTTCGTTAATGTCTTGAAAACATAAGACTTCTTGCCTAAGTCTGGCACTTTTAACCTTATAACCTTATAACCTTCTCCAATACCCTGGCTCAGTATTGGAAATCCCTATAGACCTGGTGTTCAAATATGTCGAAGCAGCTCATATAGGGATTTCACTACCAGTTCGATCAAACTTTAGCTGTAGGCGCCACCGTTGACTCCATCTAGGGAATTCCTCCGCTGCCGCCTGAGAGTGAGGCATGAGAGGACAGTCCCCCTCTTTTGTTTGCTGCCACCAACGACCTTCCACGGGGGTTTAATACCCCATCTCCAGTCGAGGTGCCTAGACCCACCAGTCACCAGCGTGGAGGTGAGAGTAGGAGTTGATAGTGAGAGGCTAGAGTTAGAACGCTTGTGTTCTCATATAATGGCATCACTATCCTTAAGCACCAGGGTCGATTATTAGACCCTAAATTTTGAGTAAAGATAGATCTAAAGGGTGTTTTTTCAAAGGATTTGTTTTTAAACTGACAACACTATGATATCAGATTGTCAATTTGACAGTTGAACATAAATGAGAAGGCTACAATCCGCTGTGCACATCTTTTAATACCCTATCCCATCCCATTTTCAAAACTAATATCCTCAAAATGTGGGCTTTATGGCAATGAAATATTGAAAATGAAAATGTCACGACTCTATCGTACATATAGGACCGGCCCTAGTACAGATCCTTATGGAACTCTAGCCGATACGTTAGTTCCCTACTCCGTCGTTTGTTTCATGCCTAAGCTGGTGATCTGACAGACATTTAAATGCAAGAAATCCCTAGACGACCACTATCCGGTTTTGAGAATAATACGTATCCGCCATAGTAGACGTTTGTTATATCTTCCTTTCCTATTCCACGTTTATAGAATGGAACAACCCCCTTTGTAGAGGTGAATTATAATGCAATCCACAGCAGATAGAATAATCAAATTCCATATTCACTTCGGACAATACAACAATCCTTTTATGCTGTTCACACAATGAGATCTTGCAGGTCGTTGCAGCATTGTATGTTGGAAGCATTTATGCTTAAAAACCGACAATAGCAGGACAACATTCAGTTTTGTACTTGGACATGTTAAACTTGTCACAAAGGGCTGGCAATGGAAATAAAAGCATGTTTGGTGTTTCTTCATTTCCAGAAATCCCTAGGTGGTCCTTTAGGATCTTTATGAAATATATTTCATTGATAAAACACAAACACAACAACATTTGTGTTTTATCAACGACAGGTGCATTTTTAAATCCCACAACTGTTTACAACTGTAACATGGTTCCTGATAATCCTTATCATGTACGATAAGAAATAACACTTCTAAAAGGGATTGCATTTCAATTGGATTGAGGGCGTGTACAAAATTCTCTCTGAATGAATACTTTGTACAAAGATTCCTTGCATCTGTGTTGCTTTACATGGATTTCCTTTGCTTTTATTGGTCATAATGAGGTTAGTTAAACTTTCATCCGTTTCTTTAAGTGTTATGAAGAGATTGACATTCATGGTTCTCTGAGGAATGCATTAACTTCCCAGTCGTACCAACACCAAATGTTTTTCACTTGCCATTCTCTCACTATAAACTGTCAAATCATCCGAATAACATCGATTGTCATGAAATTTTTTAACACTGTCTGTCTCGTATTTTTATCAATTTAGACGTAGTATTCCTTTACCGCGTTGAGAATTTGGCGGCAGTTAAAATGTGGATTCCACCTACAAATCCAACAGATATTTTTCTCTGCTTAGTTGGGATTTTTTTTTTAATTACGTGGAACAACATTCACTGCGTAAGGTAGTTTTTCTGTCAAATAACAGTTTCCTCACTTCGCAGCTTATAAGAATGATGAATTCTCTTTATGATACAAAATACATTCAAAATAAGCAGCTATACCCTTATAGCAGAAATGGCAAGAGGACTAATCAGATCTCTGCTTTGCCAAGTGAGGAATTATGTTCATCTTACGGTTTTTTCGGAGATCTTGGAGAGATCCCTAAGTGATCGGAGTTTTGGAGTTACATTCCACGACATATCATAGCATCTAGTTTTAGATCGGGTTTTCATTACATAAGCTATGTGCACGGCATTGCTTTTTTTTAATAAATGTGGCTTTGAAACTACCAAGAATGGTGTATCCACTTGTAACAGGGTTTAGTACCTTCGAATATAAGCGAAATGTTGAGGGTTTTATAGAGAGTCCCCTAAGTTGTTCAACATAGGTAAGGGTTCTATAAATAATGTGTTTTGTTATCCCGCTGGAACAGCGATTGCTAAGAATAATTCTTCGCTTGATTCCTGACTAAATGTTGTCAAATTTATAGCCCCATTGTTGTAGCTATCCTAATTTTCGCAGTAGCTCTCACAGAATCAGTCAATATTATAATCACCCTCCTAGATCCATGATCCGTTCTAAAAAAAACAGTGAGTCTGGTTTGTATTAAATAATAGGCACGTACACCCCATAATATTACCTTTGTTAGAGTGTAAGGTGATTGAAATGAGCCACGCACTGCCGAAGTTCAAAATAGGTCATTGAACTGCAGCGGTCTAGTAGTAAGTGCTTTGGAATACTAAGGGAGGGGTCCCCAGCTCAGCACCACATATCTTGCGAAAATCTAACAAATATCCAAGAGTATAAAACTATCATGAGAAACCGTTCGGAGTCGGCGTTAAACAGAAGTTCCTTTTCTTTGTGGCAAAATATAACTTCGCTAATACAAATGAATGGAAAAATTATGTTCAAGGAACTTATTGGGCCGAAAGACTGCATCGCAAGAGACCGTCATGGCCTTTTCGAAACGGGTATCCCAAACCTCTCGATTAGAACCCTAACACCAGCATCGAATATCGAAGAACAATGGCAACGATGTCAACAAGCCACCAGCAAGAAACCCTTGGTTTGATGAGGAATGCCGACACATGCTTGTAGCCAAAAACGAGGCTAACAAGGTTAAGCTGCAGGTGAAGACGAGAGCTGCCATTGAGCTCTATAGGCAAAGAAGAAGGGAAGACTACCAGCTTTTCAGAAAGAAGAGCATAACAAGCGTGCTTTTGGGGATATAGAGAGGTGCCGCTCAAGGAACTATGTTCGCAAGTTTCGCCAAAGTATAAAACGTCAAATCCAATGATACAAGGCTCAAACAGATTCCTGTTGAGATGAACAAGGAAATATCGTACTTGAGACACAGTCGATGCTGATGATGGAAGAACCACTTCTGCAGACTGTTAAACGTTAATATTGGCGACGACAGCGAAAACTAAAAACCACCCGACCTAAGTGAAGTGAGGCTAGCAATATTTAAATTTAAGCTAAACAAGGCTGCCGGAAATGACGGTACTTCACGCCGAACTTTATAAAGCCGACGGAGATGACTTTGTAAGTAACATCCACCAAGTCATAAGCCAAATCTGGTCGGATGGATGTATGCCTGAAGAATGGAACCACAGCATTGTTTGCCCGATCCATCAGAAAGGAGAAAGGAGATTTGAACTGCGCCAACTACAGAGGCATAAGTCTCCTCAACATTGCCTACAAGATCCTATCTGCCGTAATATGGAATCTCCTGAAACCATTTACCAACAACCTGATCGGTCCTTATCAGTGTGGTTTTAGACAAGGAAAGTCCACAACTGATCAAATCTTCACACTTCGGCAGATCCTGAAAAAACACAAGAAGTCCAAATCGATACCCACCACCTATTTATCGATTTCAAATCCGCATACGACAGCTTTTATAGAGACGAACTATACAGAGCCATGCCTAGTTTTGGTATTCCGCCCAAAGTCGTCCGTCTACACAGACGATGACGATGGAGAATTCTCGCTGCACCATCAGGGTCGGAAACAACCTCACCGACAGATTCGACAACAAAAAATGATTTAGGCAAGGCTATGCGCTGTCATATGATTTCTTTAATTTGATCCTTGAGAGGATTGTGCAAAACTCCCGAGCCAACACCAGAGGCACAATCTTCCAAAAATCGGTCCAACTACTAGCATAAGTCGACGATGTTGACATCATCGGTAGGACTCAACGTGATGTCATAACCACATTGGTAGTTTAGAGAAGTTAGCGACAAAAATGGGTTAAGCTGTAAATGAGGGTAAGACTAAGTATATGCTGTCAATACGAAAGGACACACAATATCGACAAATGGGACAGAACGTCACCATTGGCAGATATAACTTTGAGGTAGTACGGGACTTTGTCTACCTACGCTCCGCTGTTAACTCTGACAACAACATCATTTTGGCTATGAAGGCAATTCATTAGTAAAGCTCTCACTCGAACTACTGAGTAAATCTTATATAAGACCCTGATCATCCCAGCCCTGCACTACGGCGTTGAAGCATGGACCGTATCGAAAGAAGATGAAGAAAGTTTTGGTCGGTTTTAGAGGAAAATTCTTTGAAAAATCGTCGGCCCCGTTTGCGTTGACTATGGGAACAAAGATTCAACCAAGAACTATACGAGCTGTACAGCGACATGCCTCTAGTCATAAAAAAAAACTCCGCAATTGACGTTTAAGATGGCTAGGATATGTAGAACGAATGGACACCAATACTACGGCTCACAGAGTCTTCGATTCCTAGCAAGACGTCGCACGCAGTAGAGGAATACCTCGCCTTAAGTGTCGCGCACACGTAGAAACCGACCTCAACCAACTTGGTGTGCTCAACTGAAGGCAGTTAGCTAAGGACCAGACTAATTGGAGAGGCATGTTGGTTGAGGCCCAGGTTCATTCTGGACTGTTACGCCAGTAGAGGAAGTATAAACAGTAGGAACTGACCTCAACTTACTTGGAGTGCGCAACTGTTGGCAGTTATCTAGGGATTGGCATAGATTGTCATCTGTATATCAAAGAACACCCCAGAAAATGCACCCTTAAAGACTCGCAGAATACCCGTATTTATTGCTTTGTAGTTCCATACAAAACGTCGATGATCTTGATACCTTAGCATCAATAAAGGTAGGGAATAGCTCGCTGATATTAATGTGTGATATGGCGCAGGGACTTTGACCGAAGAAAGGATTCGGAGAGATTTTTGACATTCGGTTAGCCCCTATTGGATCGGCCCATCTACCAAATTCGGAAACTCAATGTCAACTTATTAGTCAAGGCAACGCACATGTATCAAAAGTATCACAGCCTAATTCAAATCAATTGATTCGACAGCGTTCGCAGGAATTAGAAATCACTCAGTCCGCATTGTGGTAAATTTTTTCAAGATCCAAATTACTCAAAAACTGAAGGCTCTTGATTTAAGCGGTATTCGATTGGTCTCTTCAAAAGTATCGAGAAAATCTTGAATTTTTTTTCTGTCGCACTCAGGTCAATATAGACCCATTGTGATGCCCGTTGGGGGTCCACTTGTGTGGTTGGTTCCTTCATTGTCCCGTTACACTCCATTGTTGTTAGCCCTTTTTCAGCCATCCAGTTGTTGTTGTAAACCTGAAAAGATTAGAGAAACTGATTTCGGATGGATCCGTGAGGTCATGGAAAAAGTATTTTCCTAAGGGTCTCATTCTTTAATGGCTGAGGCCTATGGCACAGAAAGTGGAGAGTTCTCGTGCATTTTTTCATCACCGCAGCCTCTACAGAGGTCATCATCTATAAGATGCATTTTCAGTTTGTGGCTTTTTAGTAAGTTGTGTCCCGTAAGAATCCCAACTAAAGTCGGACAGATTTCCTGTTTCTTCGAAGTAGTTTATGGGTTCTGGCTTTGCCATACTCAGGCCACATCTTTTTGGAAGTTTCACAGGTGGGAAGGGAGTTCCACCTGTTTTTGTCTGTGTTTTCTGTCCCAACCGAGATTTGAGATCACATAGTGGTGGTTTGACAGACTGGTCTGCTTGATCAATGCTGAAGGCAGACCCTCTTCTCGCCAGTTCATCAGCAATTTCATTGCCCTGTATGCCTCTGTGTCCGGGACCCAGCTGAGCTTAACATTATGTTGGACGCCTAGCTCTTCACGACAACGCTTCACAAGCTTCGATTTTATTTCGACAGCAGAGATAGTTAGAATTGCAGCCTGGCTGTCAATAAAGATCACCATCTTTATTGACAGCCAGGCTACCATCTGGTGGTATCGCCAGCTTTGAGGTCGTTTTGGCTGTCTCTGCTACTGCCAATATCTCAGCCTGGAAGACACTGTTGTGCTTAGGGAGACGAAAGATGCTGTTAAGCTTTAGTGTTTCTGAAAACACTCCAGCTCCAACGCCAACATCCATTATTGAACCATCAGTGACGATGGATATGGTTTCTTCTGCGACTAAGATCGCTTTGAGGTTAATAGATTTGTCAAAAAGCAAAAGCTTTGGAATAGTCACCCCGATGAGTGATTGGAACGATTTTTTGATGCCATGTTGGAAGAATGCTATATATTCTGTCCCGACCAATCCGGACCGTTTTCTCTTTAATTATTGTTGACGGATTACCCCATTTAATATCTCAATTCGCATTGCGTACCCAGATTGCACCTCCAAAGGACGAATAACTTATGGAAAAATCGACACAAAAAAGAATGCCAACCATTCCAGTTGTGGCGAAAATCTAATTTCCTTGGCGAAGCAAACACGATTCTTAGCCATTCATTAGACGTGCCACCATCGCCAGTCATGCTAATAACCGTAAATAACCTCAAACTCGCCCACACATCCAGCATGCTAAAAACTCCCCCGAAACGTTAAGAAAAAAAGTAGTCGCTCCTTTCGATCCCACTCCAGCGTACGAAACCAAAAAAAGGACACCAACTCTGTTTACCATGGCTATGCATTTAATTTTAACATCACCTACCAACCATACACCACTATCTGTCGTCCTTCTCGTGTTTAATTATGAGTTCGAGGAGTCCTATTCATTACCATTACTACGCGATCTCTGTGCTTACTTCTAGGACTTACCCAAACACACACAGACGAAAACACCTGCCACCCCAAATTTCGTGTTATTTTAATGGTTGGCATTTAGTGGACATACAACCACTCAGCAGCAGGACTACAAAATGGAATCTTTGTCCAAGAGATTCACTTTTAGTGTATGTGTAAGCGTGTAAACGACGCGCGCGTTCGCTTGTTGTTGCGTGACTTTAGCTGCACACGAAACTCGCACAGGATCTCGAATTAATGGAAAGCGTGTAAATATTGGTTTTTCGTTATGGCAGGTGCTAGATTGCCTGTCGTCCTGAGAGATACCTACCATGGGCATGAAATTCACTCGCCGCACCAACATCGAACGCATTCTTCTGGCAAGCAGCCAGTACCTATACTGTTTCTGGAGATTGTTCATTGCTTGGATGGTAGTTCGTGACCAGAATTTAATTTCCCAGGTACAAGTATCTTCCGGCGTTGTCGTCATCATCATCATCGTCATGGTCGACAATAAAAAAAAAAACCCTTCGTGGATGTTGCGGGACGCTTTCTTTCTTCAAGTTGCGGGGAAGTCGTTACTGCGGCATCCGAGAGTCCCGGAGGGAATAAATCTGGCCAAAGGTGCTGATTGCGTTGGTGGAGTGTTCCTTGGCAAATTTATTAACTCACAGTCATACAATCCGACCGCACGACTTTAACTTCACCCAGAATGTAGCCTGGTATGTGGTTGATGTGTGCTTGTATTACCTAGTATAGGTGAAGACGGATTCCTCTTGTGTACCTACAGAGGTTGTGTTTGTTTGGGGGTTGGGTATATCCCAGGGATGTTGCAATTACACATAGGGTCCTAGTTACACAGAGTGATATACGACGTGATTAATAGGCTGGAATTTATGAGTAAGACACTAAGGTGGGTGAGGTTAAGCCATGTCGAAGTGCCAGCCATTACTGTAGAACAACAAGGCAAGTTGGGAGTAATTAGACCATTATTTGATGGTTCGATTCGATAACTTGAATATAATTGGCCACGGAATAGATCATTAAACACATTCGGATTTCAGCCTTCTGAATGTAAATGGAGCTCATTTGTGAATTGTTTAGGGATTCGATTTCAGTGAACGCTAGGTTAGGTTGGAGGTGGTTGACATTGTTTTGAGGTGGTTGTCAGTGGCCTTACCGACTCATTTATTTGAGTTTTATTCAGATAAAAATTACAATTTTTTTGGCGCAACAGGCTTGTAAGTACTTGTTAGCTTTGCTTTCTCACAACCATTTATGTGTGAGTGTGTACTTCATGCACGATGGTGCGGCGGGACCACCTGTTTTATGCCGACTCCGAACGGCTAAGTTAAGATAAGCTATTCTTGAAAATTGACACTACTCAGAGGATTTGTCAGATCATCACGAGAGGAGGGCCTGTGAAAAATCATTAAGGTGTTGCTACGGCTGGGAATCAAACCCAGACAACACAGAATCCTGTAGAAAACACTCCTCCTCGATGTTACCGTTTGTCTTCCTCAATGTGTGACAGATTCGTGACCATTAGCCACCTTATTTCAACGTTCAATAGCCCATTACTCGGCGAAGTTTCTTACTTACCTACTAAGTGGCGCTACAGTCCGGGGTCAAACCTGGGCCTCAACCATCATGCCTCTCTAATTAGCCCGGTCCTTAGCAAACTGCCTCCAGTTGCGCACTCCAAGTTGGTTGAGGTCGGTCTCTACTTGTGCGCGCCACTTAAGGCGAGGTCTTCTTCTACTGAGTCCGACGTCTGGCTGGGAATCGAAGACTCTGCGAGCCGGAGTATTGGTATCCATTATTTCTACATGTCCTAGCCATCTTACACATCCAATGCGGAGTTTTTTGACTAGGGGTATGTCGCTGTACAGCTCGTATAGTTCGTGGTTGAATCTTCGTCTCCATAGCCCGTCAACGCGAACGGGACCGAAGAATTTTTCTCTCGAATCGACCAAGGATTTCTTCATCCGCTTTTGATACGGTCCATGCTTCAGCGCCGTAGAGGAGGACTGGGATGATCAAGGTCTTATATAGGATTTCCTTAGTAGTTCGAGTGAGGGCTTTACTACTAAATTACCTTCTTAGCCCGAAGAAACAGCGATTGGCAAGAGTAATTCTTCGTTTCTGACGAGATGTTGTTGTCAAAGTGAATAGCGGAGCCGAGGTAGACAAAGTCCCGTACTACCTCAAAGTTATATCTGTCAATGGTGACATTCTGTCCAATTCGTCGATGTTGTGTGTTGTTTCCTCATCATATACTTAGTCTTACCCTCATTTACTGCTAAACCCATTTTCTCCGCTTCCTTCTCTATACTAGCAAACGTGGCTATGACATCACGTTGAGTCCTACCAATGATATCAATATCGTCGGCGTACGCTAGTAGTTGCACCGATTTTTGGAATCGTTGGTGTTGGCTCGGGAGTTTTGCACAATCCTCTCAAGAATCAAATTAAAGAAGTCACATGACAGCGCATCTCCTTGCCTAAATCCTTTTTTTGTTGTCGAATGTATCGGTGAGGTCTTTTCCGACCCTGATTCAGCAGCGGGAATTCTTCATCGTCATTCTACACAGACGAACGAGTGTGGGCGGTATACCAAAACTAGACATGGCTCTGTATAGTTCGTCTCTATAAATGCTGTCGTATGCGGCTTTGAAATCGATGAATAGGTGGTGGGAATAGATTTGGACTTCTTGGGTTTTTTTTAAGGATCAGCCGAATTGTAAAGATTTGATCAGTTGTTGGCGTTGGCAGTCTCTTCCGATTGCAGTCTTTTGACATTAAATTTGTTCACAGTATTTCTGGTTGGTTATGGTGTGGTGTATATCCGCATTCTTACCTTGGCTGCCACAAGGTACTGGTCAGAGTAGATATTAGCCCCTCGGAATGTTCGGACATCCAAAATACTGCATGCTTTGGTTGATCGTTCGTTGATCTGGAAAACACCATGTCCCCTTATGGATATCGAAGTCCATTACTAGACGTGTTATCCTGTAGGCTATATTTTCCCACAATATTGCCAAAGATGTCTTCTCTTCCTACCTTTGCGTTAAAATTTCGCAGCACGATTTTATCTTCGTACTTTGGTAGTCGCTCATAGGTTTTGTAAAGGAGCTCGTTATATCATCTTTTCCCTCCTCCGGAGCGTGAGCGCATATAAGGCTTATGTTGCCGAATTTGGCCTTGATGCGGATTGTAACAATGCGTTCGCTAATGTCTTGAAAACATAAGACTTCGTGCTTAAGTCTGGCACTTATAACAAATCCGCATCCGAATATTCGCTGTTTCTGCGCCCTATAACACGGTCCGTAGTAGATGTCACAGTTTTTCCTACTCTTTTTCCGGCCCATACCATCGTATTAACTGGATGGCAGTAATGTCGGCTTTGTAGCAGCTTGGGGCTTCCACTATTTGTTCGCCTGCCCCTCTCCTGTTTAATGTTCTGGCATTCCAGGTGCAGATCCAAACGTCGATGTCCTTTTTTCGTTTAGCAGGGTCGTCAACAATAAAATCAGTCCTTTCCGAGGCTAATGGTTGCTTCGTAACAATAGCTTTTTCCATGGGTCGGGAGTTTACCTAAAGTACATAACCCAACCTATAGGACCAGTTCCAATTTATTAGATACCCCTAGTACATGAGGCCATCAAAATCTACTACCGAATTAAATGCTGTCTTTCTTCAGGGAGACTGACCAACCCTTGAGATTCCTAAATGACATGTTGTCCGAATATGACGAAATCCATTGGCAGCTCAGGTGGACAGCAGGCCGCGAAGTTTCTGGTTAGATAATTATAATTTGTGACAAACGGATCTCTTAGATTTATAGAAAAAAATGATTAAACAGAAGCCTTTCTTTTGATTTTTGCTAAGACTTTAAAAGTTCCATTAGTCTTAAAAAGAAAGGCTTTGACGGTTCTTCTCTTGATGACCACGATAATCTATTCTAGTTTTTACTTGGTTTAAACGATGTCAGAGCTTGTATTCGAGAGTGCAAAATATTGTGGTAGTGACCATTTTAGACTCATTGTCGTATAAACGGTTAAAATCTGAACCTTACAAAGTGCTAGCAGATTACATTTTCACATAAGCATGGTCTTACTTTATATATCTTTATATAAAAATATTCGTTTAAATTTTAATTCTCAATCGAACGACATATAAAAAGTTAACAAAACTCTTACGGTACATCTCCGCACAAAGAAAAAGCAATTTGTTGCCAATTTATTGGCGTGAATGCCCTTGCTATCCTCCAAACCCTCACTTTGTTGGTCCATAAGAAGAACCGAACCGTTGTAACCAAAAATTAATATATACGCACCTATGTTCCTTGTCGCACCAGATCGAAATTTGTATATTCGTCCTTCCAACGCCTGACAGTTGTTTTTGTTTTTTTTTTGTTTTGCGCAAAATTTATTGTCACAAGTTAAACACTTAAAAGGACATTCAACATGACATAATTTGAAAATGAGGACAATTCAATTTGTTTGTATGTTGTGTAGTCCTGTAACCGACAAAGTCGCGATAATATCAACGGCCATGCACACACTACACACAAGTTCCCGAGCAAATTTAATTCTCCTGAACACTTTCTAGTAACAAAAGTTTAACTCATACATACACACCCTCGCATACACATCCCCGCAACAGAATGTAATCAAAAATTCAATTTAGACGGAGGGACATTTTCGAGAGGACCCTTAACCTCGACGGCAACATCGCTCATTGTCGCTCCTAACAAAAAAAAAAAAAAACCTCATCCAAGCAGGAGTAGGTGGAGCAGAGCAGCCCAGTAGCAGTTTGTCGAGGTCGTCGTATTATTTGCATCTGTGATGGCGAGAAATACTCTCCTCGACAGGTGGTGGTGATGGTGTGGTATGGGTATCTGGTGGTAGAGTTGTTTGTGACTTATAAAGCACCAGCTGGTCCCGGGTGGGAGGTCCTTGATTTGTTGCCGTGGCAGATAGAATGTGAAATATTATCACTGCATGTGCAGGTGAGTGGAAGGTATTTTCGGCGGTTGTCGTTGGTGGCTCTAATTTTCCGTGGATGTGAATTAGGCGCCATGGAATTAAACGCTTTTCCGTGGAAATTCAACTTTTATGAAATTTATTGGATGTTGGTTGGAGTCACGTCATCCCTTCCCAGTGAGTTCTGTTAGGCGACAATGCGATGAAAGGGAATTTAATTTATATCTGCATTCGAATATATTCCAGCATGTTAAGGGGGTGTTTTCGAAAATAGGTTCTGGATTGAGGTAAATTTTAAAAGGTTAAAAAAAAAACATAAACAAGGGTTTAAGGGCTGGCGGTAACTATTAATTTCCTTTGTCGTCTGTATTAAATCAGACCCTTGATATTTTACCATGGAGAGCTTCAGGGATTTTTGGGGTCGAGCCTATTCAGGGAGCTTTAAATGTTTTTACTCCATCAAAGTTTCGCCTAATTGGCTATTGCTACAGAAGTTCAGAAGGTCTACCCGACCTTAACAAATACTTTTAAGTCTTATAACTGATATTGAAATCCAACTTAAGCACCACAGGCTTTTTGTCGAACTGTGACTGATTTAAAAAGAACCATGATCAACGTATGTGCAAAAGTTTTATCACGGTTGATCAGAGCGAATTAGCGGTACAACGGGTTTATAAGGGTTCAGGGTCAAAGCTTTTTTCACAACTATTCGTGTGATTTTTGCACAATTGATGTGATTTTGCACAATCCGAACAGCTGAGTTGGAAAAATCCTTTCATGTCTACGTATGTACTTTTGCACGCCATGGGGTGCCTAAAATTGTATGCCAAATCCAAGAGGCCGAGGATTTGCCAAATGAAAATATAGGGAACATCTTTCCCTTTGCGTAGCTCAAGAAATGAGACCCTCTGAAATGCGCCAATTAAAGAGGCGAAAGTCTACTCAAAATCTGTCCATCTTTGTAACCATCAGGATATTTGACCGAATTCAAGGCACTCTCCTGCGATTTGTTTAACATTGCACTTGCGAGGATTGGACAAAACTCAAAAGCCTTTTTGGAAAGTCGGTCCACTTGCTAGCATAGGAGGGGAGCTGACCATCATAAATGTTTAGCTGATTTTTTTTTCTTTCATGTACAGCTCGGAAATTGTGTTGGTAGTCTTGAGTTTCCTGAAGGTAATAGAATGAAAATAAGCAATATCGAAGGAATGAGATTTGCCACTAAATCGGGCCATTTTCGTTCGTTTTTTTTTTTTTTCGGTAAGTCTGGAACTATGCCTCTAATACAAAGTCTTATTTGTATGAAGGTTCTCCGACTGTATCATCATCATCATTTCGCGCATCATTTCGAACTGCTACTGACTTGTCAGAACTTTTACGGCTTGCTTATACATATCCCAAGTGCTTTCATACAATTCACTGACCTAGAAAATTAAGGTAAGCGACCACTCTGAAGAAGTTCTCTACTTCTTACAAAATGAGACTGGCATTGCCAAACCAAGCGAACACCACAGATTGATCCCAAGCAACTTCTTGTGGCTTAAACTCGATGATATGGATATTGACGATATATGGTTTTACGGGGATATTCTGTGATTCCAAAACAGTGTGTCGTTCAAAATCGCTCAACTGTAGCCCCTTTGGACCTTGTAAGAGACCAGAAAGCAATTGTAGCATTGGTCCCTAGGTTTAGGCATGTTGAGAGTGTAACAAAACAGAGAACCTGAGTCACTCTTATCATCTCATAACATTGAGTCAGTTAAAGCTTTAGTCATGCAGTTCCCCCTGCATTTTGGGCGCAAACATGCATCTGCCCTTGGAATTTCGATTGTTCGGTGATGCGAACTCTACATGAAGACTTACATGTATATCAACGTTGGGCCCTGTCCAGGAACGGAAACCAATTGTTGTATGGGTCCCTATGTATAGACAAACCGCGAGTGTAACAAGACGAAGAAATCCCAAAACTAACAATTATTCTTCTATAAGGCACAAAAATTTAATTTTCACAAGCAATTATTTCTATAGGCCTTATGTAGTAATTGTGCGCGGAGGTTGAGCATTTTGGCAATCGATAGTTTGGGTAGAAGCTTGTTTAAGACATTTTGCAGGAAAATTGACAATTATAAACGAAATTATGATGGCGTAACTTCTGTAAGGTTGATTTTCAGCTTCCGGAGATGTATGTAAAGGATTTTTAAATTTTAAGGGCTGATGTTGATTTTGAATAAAACACAAATTATGTAGGAAATTATTGTCTTTTTTTTTTAGTATGATAATGTTGGTATGGTTCAATTATGTATGGAACAAAATATCGGCAAAATGGCCGCCGCGACCTCGGCGGCATACCTCCATCCGATGGTCCAAATTTTCGATGACGCTGAGGCATAATTGAGGTTCTATACCGTTAATGTGCCGAATTATATCACCCTTTAGCTCGTGAATTGTTGCTGGCTTATCGACGTAAACCTTTTCTTTCAAATAACGCCAAAGAAAGAAGTCCAACAGTGTCAAATCACATGATCTTGGCGTCCAATTGACATCGCCACCACGTGAGCAAAACAGCCATTGAAACCACATTTCGTCCACATCCATTTCTTCCAATTCGGACCATGAAAAGTTCGTTATCATCTCACGATAGCGAAGACCATATGCATCATTTTGGGAAAAATACAGCCCCATAATGCCGCCAACCCATAAACCGCACCAAACAGTCACTCTTTGTGGGTGGATTGGTTTTTCGACAATCACTCTTGGATGCGGCAATTCTGCTTATTGACGAATCCACTGAGGTGAAATTGTACCTCATCACTGGAGATGATTTTCTTCGAATATTGATCATCCACTGTTGTCATTTCTTGCCACCATTCTGACCATTGACGACGCTTAAAATTGTCAAGAGGCTTTAGTTCTTAGCTCCTCTGAACTATTCCAAACATGCACCGAATTTCGGCGAGGAGACGAGCTATCATGTGACTTCTTCAATATCGTAATGGAGCAGATAATGCGCAGGGCAGGTGTCAACACGGAAGGCACTATTTTCAACAGGTCCGTCCAGCTGCTGGGCTATGCAGAGGAATGTCAATATCCTCGGTCGCTCCTTATCCTGCCAGTTCTGCTTTATGGTGCCGAGTGCTGGACGATAAGCAAGAAGGGAAAGCTGATACTGGGCTCCTTTAAAAATACTTCGGCGGATGTTTGGTCCTGTGCACGAAGAGGGCGAATTGGCTCTGCCATATCGAGCGAATGCTTCAGCTGAGAGGATCTTTGAATCCCAGGCCCCAGGTTCGAGAAGACAAGAAAGACCGAACCTCTGTTTGAAAGACCAAGCCATCGCGTATACTAGAGCGCTTGGTCTAGACAACTGGAAGCAATGAGGTCGTAGAGGATGGAAGGCTGCAGTGTCTCAGGCAGAGACTCTTCACGGGTCGGGAGACCGATAAGTAGCAAAGCCCCGCAGCTGAATTTATGAGTTGGAGGGCCGCTGGTGGAAGGTTCACACAAAAGGTGTGGAATTTCCTACAGCATATCCCAACGCAACCAACAAACAGTTTAAGATTAAAAATCTTGTCATTCCCACTGCATACTGCGCGCAAACATTCATCTAGTCTTGGACTTTCCGATCCTTCGGTAATGAACACTCTTCTATATGAACACTCTCATGACTACACCCTTGCTATTTAATTTGGGGCTCATGTCAACCGTCCAACGAGCCAACAAGACCTGCAGGGCAAAATCCGGGCAGAAATTGCCAATATGTGTTTTACTAGCTGGTGTTGGACGACAGGGAAATCTTGGCCAACATTCACATTGCGCCAAAATTCTGACGAATTATTCCGTAAAAAAATAGTCACTAAGATTTCGGGATTCTGAGAAGTTTAACGTTCCATGTCGACGTACAATCCGCATCAGCTTTGTTTACAAATATAAAAACTCACAATTTCTCCCGTTTTGCAAAAGTTACATCATCTTTACAGATAGGGTTATAGTTTTTGTGCTACCCTATGGATATTTAAAACCTATTTCTGATTACTCCTTCATCAAATTGTCGAAAAATTATTCAGAAAATCTTTGGTGCCGTTTGAATCGATTTGTTATGAAGACGAAAATTCAGCCATGAACTTTACGAGGTGTGTAGCTACATAGACCTGGTCAAGCTTTAGGCGGTTAATATCACTAACCGCCATGTACATGTACATATAATGAACGGTGCAGTGCAATAACTCCCGCGGAAACAATCTAAATTCCCGAAAAAAAGGAAATAGCCCCGTCACAAAAAAGCATTTACAACCGCAGCTGATATTGGCATTCTCTTCAAAACTCTCAAAGAAAGCTAATTGTAAACCCAAAAATTTTGGAAAAAAAAACGTGAATACACCGAAATTTAGCACACACCCAATCTTGTACGCAACTCAATTCCAACAGTTTGCCCAAGAAGGGGGGTTTGCAGGGGCAGCATGCCCCCCACTCCGCATTCAATATTTGCATACATCCAATTTCGCAACCATCCCAATTCCAACAGTTGGCCCGAACAGGGGGTTCATACTTTGCATACATCCGAGTGCGATCTTGAGTGTATTCAAAACGTAAGTACGGAGTGGGGGAGCATGCTGCCTTTCTGCAACCCCCATGCTTGGGCTCACTGTTGGATTTGGGTTGCGTGCGAGTTCTAATGCATGCCAAGGGAATAATCCCAACAACTAAAAGGCATTAATAGCTGCAGGACTTATTTCCATTATGAAAAGGGAATAAGCGCTGCGTCTGCTTCTTTTTTTTTAGCCCCACGGGGCTCAATTCCGTGGGGTTATTGGACAGCACCAAAACATTTTAGTTAATACTTAATAGTCTCGCTTGCCAATTATGAACATCTATTGGAATGATGTTGCATATCTTGAATATTAGCTGCGGTGTTATAAAAGTTCGTTTGCAACAATGTCTCTGGCCTTAGACATTTGATGCTGGTGGTAAGATAATTGTTATGCCTGATGTACAATTACACAAAGAAAATATCACTTTGACCCCAAAATGTGGTCTTTATGGTCATATACAAGGTGGCGCAAAAATAACCTTCCGATGTTTTTTGGCTGTAATTTAAAAAAAAAATGAAAAACTTTGATTCTTCTTATGGATTATTTTCATTTGGTCTTTTAATTTTTTTTTACATCAAGTCGAGAATATGATGTCATGTAAATGGCCGCCGCCACAGTTGATTGTCATTTGAGCCCTTTTTATGGCATTTTCCATCACTTTGGCCAAAACTTCCGGCGATAGGTCCTCACATTCTTGACGGATATTGTCTTTAAGAGCTGCAAGAGTCTGAGGCTTGTTGACATAAACCCGCGACTTCAAAAAGCCCCACAAAAAGAAGTCTGGAGCGGTCAAATCAGGCGATCTTGCTGGCCAGTGCAAATCGCCAAAACGGGAGATTAGGCGCCCGGGAAATGCATCCTTCAGCATATCGGTTGTGGCACGTGCAGTGTGTGCCGTTGCACCGTCCTGTTGGAACCACATGTTTTCCAATCCCAATTCATCAAGTTGCGGCAAAAAGAACTCGTTGATCATTGCTCTGTAGCGCTCACCATTCACAGTAACCGTTTGGCCCGCGACGTCTTCGAAGAAAAAAGGTCCGATGTCTCCTCCAGCGAAAACAGCACACCATACAGTGACTTTGAGCGGGTGTAATGGCTCTTCGTGGGTTACACGCGGATTTTCAGTGTCCCACAAGCGTAAATTTTGCTTATTTACGTACCGCTAAGATGGAAATGGGCCTCATCACTCATGATTATTTTTGATGAAAAATCATCTTCCTCTTGGTGGTGATTAAGGATGGCTTGAGCGTATTTTAGACGCGATTGGCGGTCAGCAGCTTACAGCTGATGCACCGTCTGGACTTTGTACGGAAACATCTTCAAATCTTGTACCAAAATTCGCTGTAAAGACCGTCGACTGATACCCATTTGCGTGGCACGTCGGCGTCGTCTGGTCGATGTCGACGGCGCTTCCATGACATCTTCGGCTACAGCAGTATTATTCTCTGTAGAACGGCTACTCCGGGGTCTGTCAAAACAGAACTGACAGTAGGGGCCAATCGCAAAATTTATAGCATTTTCTGATAGGAGGATTACTTTTGCGCCACCTTGTAGTATTGAAAATGACGTTGTCACAACATATGGTTCAGAAGGTTTATCAAATTCTTGTATGGCTCGTCAAAAAACAAAGTTTTTCTATTGCATATGCCTTGAGGTAGGGCATACAAATGGTTTTTGTACAAAAACGCCCCCACAAAGTGGGCGTGGGTTAAAATGGTCTATTGACGAAATGTTCATATTAATACTACCAATGATTTTGCATCATTTTTCGAAAATTTTAAAATTTGACCAGAAAACGTTTTTTATAAAAAAAGCCCCCAAAAAGTGGGCGTGGTAAAAATACTTTATATTGACGAAATATAGATATACGATGCTCCGATACTTTTTTAAAATTCTTTACGGTTTGGCCAAAAATACGTTTTTCTAAAAAGGGGGCGTGGCATTGGGCGGATTTCAAAAATGTTTACACTTGTTCTGCTGGGAGCAACAAAGAGCACGTGTACGAAATTTCATCCTTCTAGCTCAAAATTAAAGGCCCGAAAACTGGTGACGGACGGACAGACATGGCTAAATCGACTAGCGATTCTGAGTCGATACATATACTTTGAGGTATATCTAGCTAAATTATTTCTCTATGTTACAAACTATGTATCAAAATTAATATACCCCTATGGGATAGGGTATAATAAAATCAATTCGTCCCCCTCTTCACATTTCAATAACTCTGATAATTCGTCCTTTTCATGCACACAACAGACCAACATTTTGATCTCATGCATTATACAATAGCTCTGCAACATTTTATTGAACACTCCTGGAAACGGTGAAAGTAGCGAAATATCTTTGCATGCAAACTTCCCTGCACTCCATGCACACGTACAGTTTTGCAATCAGTCGGTAGTTTATATACAGCAACTCACAAACACACGTGAGGGGGTAATATTCAAATAAAACTCCATTTTGAGGCAAAAATGAGCTTCACACTTTACATGCATTCATGCACTCATTCCCAGCGTCGGTCCACGTCCTGAATCCATGGTTTCAGTATTTTCGAAATAAAACATTTTTACTAGTGGCACGTGATTTCTCCCTGAAAACATCCCCAATCCACCCACAAACGAAAAAAAAAACAAACAAAAGCGAAAAAAAATCCAATACCAATAAAATATCCTTTTTTCGTTTTGTTTGACTCGCAACCTAGGTCTTGGAAGCTAGACTTGTGGGATGCTGTTTCTTATGAAATTCCTGCTCTTGCAATTTGTGTTGAATAGTTTCACGGTGCTATCCTTTGAAGGTTTTCTTTTCTCAGTTTTATTAGTTTTTTTTTCCATGGTCCTTCTGGTGTTTGTGAAATGACGAGAATAAGGAAGCGCCGCCGTCATGTCCTAGGTGCCATTGAAACTATCCGCTGGCTGGCTGCTAGCTCGTGCATTGATAATGTGAATTTATGCCTTCGATTTGCCTAAAGTGCTGGAATAATATTTTGTTTATGTATTCAGATGTAGTTGTGTTGTTTTTGGTGTAATTTGTTCGTTCTGTGTATCCTTTTGCATGGGAAGCATTGGTATCCTTCTCCGCCTGTGTAACACCTAAGCGGGTCAACATTTATTCAGCCTCTTGTTATTTTTATAGGGTTGAATTGTTTTCCAACATTCGTACATATTTGGTTTCTTGTTAGGATATGATGCTCCTTTTTGTTCGTCCTGTTTATGAGAGATACAGGTCAAAAGGGGCTATTTGTTTTTTTTTTTTTAGTTTAACTCTGAATGGGTTGTTGTTGTTTATTAGTAGCGCTACACAATACGAGGTCCCTTATGAGGGATGCAATGGCCCTTGGATTTTAGCTGTCAGATCAAAGATGTAATTTATATTTTTTAAATACGGCGAACCAGGGTTCAGTTTATGTTTGCCATGTTTTCTTTTTGTGGCAAGGATATACACATTTTGGGAATGGCCGTTTAAATAACTTTTCTTAATTCGTCTTAAGTTATGACGTTACAACTGTAGCTCTTCTCTGTAAGTTTAAGCTTTTGTAGGCCTAAGGTGGATGATGTATTTATATTCTCCCAAATATTTCAGGTGACTGTTTTTTTGACGTTTTGTACAAAACGAACCACAATTAGCGCAAATCAGGTGAAAAGGGCACCTAAAAACATTAGTACGGCATGACGTCAAAAGCCCCAATAGTACCAATACTTGCAGTTGTTTGTACTCTCTTAAGTCTGTCAATAATGTGGTGGCTGTCGATAATTCGGGCTAAATATTGCCGTGTACATCGAAAGTACCACATTCTAGACCCCACCTTTCGACGAATGTTTTTTTTTTCAGGCATAGAAACCCGTACACGTTTCCCTGGCTCCGAGTTCTATTTTTTGTTTTCTTCAGCCAATCTTGGTATCCGATAGTTCAGCATATTTTTTTGTTTGGATATGTAAAAATGTAGAAAATAAACAAAGCAGCAGCCATTGTGGAATCCATCTTGGAAATGTTTCAGGTGCCACCTGTTAAAGGCGGGTGCATTGACCTAGTGGTTAGAGTGTTGGACTACTAATCGTGGGGTCCATGGTTCAAGTCCCGAAATTGACAACTGCCAATTTTTTGTTCCTTCCTCACCTCTTGCGAAAGTATGCCAAACATCCTATCATGAGAAGCTTTTCAAATTTGAAAGCATGAAGCCCAGTTCCTTGTGCCTATAATCCAACCGATTCCCAAAAAAAAACGAATAAAATGCAGTCCTGATAACTACAGACCCAGTGCGTTACTATCCATACTTTCAAAGGTAATGTAAAAAAATAAACACCGAGATTGTTGATTACCTAGAAAGGAATGCGATCGGCAAAACGGGTTCCGAAAGAATCGATGTACTGGATGGATACCTGCTTAGTTATGTAACCCATCTATGGACATCTACGATGTTAAATAAAGGCGAGTCGAGAGCGGTTGCCCTGGATATTTTCAATCCTGAATCAAGTAATTGATGACAAAATTCATAAGAACAGGAGAAAGCGCACAACCTTGTGGTATACTTCAAGTTTCATCCTCAGTTCATTGCTATCGAATTGGCAGCGATCATTCTGCTCTCTAGAATCGAGTAAATTAGGTTGCAGATTGAGCCTTCTTCATCCAAGCTGCACGATTAATGATGATATTGATGACAAAATTCCCCCCTAGCTGAGGAGATAGCACACATCGTTACGGTGTACCTGGATGTGAAAGATACAAGAAATCCACAGTTTAGAATACAGTGCGTTAGATTGTATATTGAGTCTTCGGAGATGGCCATTGATGACGAAGTTCTCAAGGTGAAGAGAAAATTTCATCCAAGCTATTTAACCTGGCGGTGATAAACCTGCTGTTCACAATTTGTTGAAAAAGGTTGTATTTCGAGTCTTCTGATGCAGATCTTTGATAATTACAGAGAATATAAGATAACTCCTCTGCAGCAGTATATCTGTATAAATGGATTTCGATACTTTTAAAACTAGCAGCATCCTAATTGTTTTCAGTTTTAAGCGTGTTACATCTTGGTGCGGTTCTTATAATTCTTCAGTTTTCAATGATAGAAGATCCACTGAAGAACTTTAAAAAAAAAAAAAAAAACTCGGTCATAAGTAAGCCTGGACTGCTTACAATGGATGACAGAGCCGTTTTACGTGATTTGTATAGGGTTATTTTTTAAGCGTAGTTTTTTTTAAAAATCGAATAAAACACTCAAATCTGCATCAAATATTCAAAAAAATTGATTGTAGTCAAAAATACGCCTTTGCCATTTACGTTTTAAAGACAACTTCATGTAAATGTGGTCCGCGGTTCCGTTTTAAATGGTCCATTTGGAAGGTCCAATTTTGCGTCACTTTTTTGAGCATTTCGGCATGTATTCCACGAATTACGCGTGTTATGTTATCCTGTAAGGCTTCAATTGTGTTCGACTTGTCCACATAGACTAAAGACTTTACATAACCCCACAAGAAATAATCAAGAGGCGTTAAATCGCATGATCTTGGCGGCAAACTCACAGCGCCATTTCGAGAGATAAGCTGCTCACCAAATTCATCCTTCACAGAGCACGAATTTTGATAATAAATTTCAAGAATTTTCAATCGTTGCTCGTTTGTAAGTCTTTCCATTTTTAAATGGCAGAATATACTGAAAACTTTTCACTTTGACAGATGACGTTTGGACGCCATTACTAACCAGTGCTGCCAACCTGAAAAAACTTAACTTTTTTTAAAAAACCACCCGTTAGATAGAGATTTTTCAGCCTATATGGCAATGATTTGTGCAGGTCGAAAGTTCCTTTTTTTATTTTCCTGGCCTTTTACAGCAAACGGATGCTTTTGCAATGACGAACGGGATGGAATCAGTCTTCTTCTGTGACATAGACGTTTGCTTCTTTAAAGACATATGAGAAGGCCCTAATCCGCAGTGCGAATCATTGAACACCCTATCCCATCCCTAAAATGAATGTACCCAAAAAGTGGGCGGGGCTAAAAACTGAATGGGGATGAAATTTAGAAAATGACATTGTCACCACATCTTGTTCAGACATTTTATCTAAAATGTTATGGTTTGACACGAAAACAACGTTTATCTGTGGCATATGCTATGTGATAGGCTCTACAATAAGTTTTTGTAGGAAAACACCCCAAATGATGATATTGATGACGAAATTCCCCCCTTAGCTGAGGAGATAGCACACAACGTTGCGGTGTTCCTGGATGTGAAAGATACAAGAAATCCGCAGTTTAGAATACGGTGCGTTCGATTCTATATTGAGTCTTCGGAGATGGCCATTGATGACGAAGTTCTCAAGGTGAAGAGAAAATTTCATCCAAGCTATTTAACCTGGCGGTGATAAACCTGCTGTTCACAATTTGTGGAAAAAGGTTGTATTTCGAGTCTTCTGATGCAGATCTTTGATAATTACAGAGAATATAAGATAACTCCTCTGCAGCAGTATATCTGTATAAATGGATTTCGATACTTTTAAACCTAGCAGCATCCTTATTGTTTTCAGTTTTAAGCGTGTTACACCTTGGTGCGGTTCTTATAATTCTTCAGTTTTCAATGATAGAAGATCCACTGAAGAACTTTTTAAAAACATAAAAAAACTCGGTCTGGACTGCTTACAATGGATGGCAGTGCCGTTTTACGTGATTTGTATAGGGTGATTTTTTAAGCGTAGTTTTTTTAAAAATCGAATAAAACACTCAAATCTGCATCAAATATTCAAACATTTTTATTGTAATCAATAAATACGACTTTGCCATTTACGTTTTAAAGACAACTTCATGTAAATGTTGTCCGCGGTTTCGTTTTAAATGGTCCAATTGGAAGGTCCAATTTTACGTCACTTTTTTGAGCATTTCGGCCTGTATTCCACGAATTACGCGTGTTATGTTATCCTCTAAGGCTTCAATCGTGTTCGACTTGTCGACATAGACTAAAGACTTAACATAACCCCACAAGAAATAATCAAGAGGCGTTAAATCGCATGATCTTGGCGGCAAACTCACAGCGCCATTTCGAGAGATAAGCTGCTCACCAAATTCATCCTTCACAGAGCACGAATTTTGATAATAAATTTCAAGAATTTTCAATCGTTGCTCGTTTGTAAGTCTTTCCATTTTTAAATGGCAGAATATACTGAAAACTTTTCACTTTGACAGATGACGTTTGGACGCCATTACTAACCAGTGCTGCCAACCTGAAAAAAACTTAACTTTTTAAAAAAACCACCCGTTAGATAGAGATTTTTCAGCCTATATGGCAATGATTTGTGCAGGTCGATAGTTCCTTTTTTTATTTCCCTGGCCTTTTACAGCAAACGGATGCTTTTGCAATGACGAACGGGATGGAATCAGTCTTCTTCTGTGACATAGACGTTTGCTTCTTTAAAGACATATGAGAAGGCCCTAATCCGCAGTGCGAATCATTGAACACCCTATCCCATCCCTAAAATGAATGTACCCAAAAAGTGGGCGGGGCTAAAAACTGAATGGGGATGAAATTTAGAAAATGACATTGTCACCACATCTTGTTCAGACATTTTATCTAAAATGTTATGGTTTGACACGAAAACAACGTTTATCTGTGGCATATGCTATGTGATAGGCTCTACAATAAGTTTTTGTAGGAAAACACCCCCAAAAAGTGGGCGTATTTTCAAATGATCTATAGACGAAATATTTATTATCATAACCAATGATTTTGCATCAAACGTTTTTTTCAAATATTTTAAATTTTTTCTGAAAAAAGTTTTTTTTACTAAAAAACGCATCTAAAAAGTGGGCGTGGCAAAAAACTTTATAAAGACAGATATTGAGGTATTTTATTATGTTGCTAAGACACTTTTTCAAAAATCTTTACGGTTTTGTCAAAAACTATGTTTTTCTAAATAGGGGGCGTGGTAGTAGGCGGACTTCAAAAAAATGTTACACTTGTTCCGCTGGGAGCAACAAGGACCATGTGTACCAAATTTCATAATTTTAGTTGAAAATGTAAGGCACAAAAACTGACGGCGGACGGACGATTCTGAGTCGATTCATATAACGGGTGATTTTTTAAGAGGTTTAAAACTTTTTTTAAAAAAAAACACAAAAAATTCGAAAAAATGAATGAAATATTTATTTGAATCGATAGTTTGAACCTTGCAATTTAATGTTTAAAGATAATTTCATGCAAATGTTGACCGCGGCTGCGTCTCAGGTAGCCCATCCGCTGAGTCCAATTTTGGCATACTCTTTCACACATATCGGCCGGTATCTCACGAATGAATGCAAGGATGTTGGCTTCCAGTGCGTCAATCGAAGCGGGCTTGTCCCTATAGACATTAGCCTTGACATACCCCCACAAAAAATAATCTAATGGTGTCAAATCGCACGATCTAGGCGGCCAATTGACCGGCCCGAAACGTGAAATTAACTGTTCACCAAACTCGCCTCGCAATTGCTCCATTGTTTCGCGTGCTGTGTGGCATGTGGCACCGTCTTGTTGAAACCACATATCATGCAAGTCAAGAACTTCCATTTCGGGCAAAAAAAAGTTTGTTATCATCGCTCGGTAGCGTTCACCATTGACAGTAACGCTACGATTCGCTTCATCTTTGAAGAAATATGGCCCAATAATGCCGCCGGCCCATAAACCGCACCAAACAGTGGCTTTTTCGGGATGCATTGGTAGCTGTTGCAATGCTTCTGGCTGATCTTCACTCCAAATGCGGCAATTTTGCTTATTTACGTACCCATTCAACCAAAAATGAGCCTCATCGCTGAACACAATTTTTCGATAAAAAAGCGGATCCTCGGCCAGCTTTCCAAGAGCCCATTCACCAAAAATTCGGCGTTGTGGTAGGTCGGCTGGCTTTAGTTCTTGCACCAGCTGTATCTTAAAAGGCTTTACGCCCAAATCCTTCCGCAAAATTTTCCACGTAGTGCTGTAACAAAGGCCTAACTGCTGGGAACGGCGCCGAATCAACATTTCGCGGTCTTCTGTCACACTAGCTGATACGGCCGCAATATTTTCTTCACTACGCACAGTACGTAAACGTGTTGGTGGTTTAATGTCCAACAAAGTAAATTTGGTGCGAAATTTGGTCACAATCTTCCGAATAGACTGCTCAGAAGTTCGAGAATGCCGATCATAAAATGGAAGCAGCGCGCGATGAACATTTCGAACCGAGCACGAATTTTGATAGTAAAATTCAATAATTTGCAAGCGTTGTTCATTTGTAAGACGATCCATGGTTAAATTGCAAACCAAACTGAAGCTGTTTGACAGTGACACAAGGTACTAAATACACGTCAGCTGTCAAAACCAGTGTTGCCAAAACCAAACCAGCTAAAAAATCACCCGTTACTTTAAGGTATATCAAGCTAAATTCTTTCTCTATGTTAAGAACTATGTATCAAAACTAATAATAATCCTGGCCAAGCTCCAAGAACAAATTTGTAAAGTTTCACACCGGCAGTGGACATTGTTTCTAATGAAGGTACCTCAAGCAACACAAATCACCCGATTATCTCCATTTAGCTAAGCGATTTTTATTTCTCGTGGCAACTTTTTCCGTTTAAGGTATATGTACCGGTCGGTTTCAAATATTATCATCATGAACCTCGGCAGAGTTACAGTCCGGTTACAACTTGTTGTCTGTAGGCCTGTAACAGACTAACAAGTCTACATGTAGGTCCAATACCATATCTAAATCAGAACCATTGGCAGTCCCTGAGCTTGAATCTATAAAGCTTGTACAGAAAGCCTCTCATGCTTCACTTCTAAAATAAAATTCACTTAAAAATCTACAAAACACCATTACATCAGCCATGCGTACCTTACGTCCCATATTATATTTCTAAAACAATCGCTACTAAAGACTGGCCAACCGAATATAGCAAAAGCTCCCTGGGAATCAAATCACCCCTACCAATCTCACATAACACCCCCATCAGTCAAGTAATTCATTCAGAATGCTACACCTTCTCAGCACTTCTTGAAATCCACACGCTTGAAAGCTCAATTGCAATGGAGATGTCTTTCATGCACAGCGCGGGGGTGTTCAACAAATTTCTGAAATCGTTCCACGTACAATTTTAATAATAACACAGTCTCACCCAAAGGATACGGCTATGGTGTGCAGCACAGGATGAAAAACAGCACTTGGTCGGAACACGCGCTCCCCAAACTGGCGTGAGTAAGTCACATTGCAGTCCCGGTGCCTTGTGGGAGCACTTTAATAAATATGATCCAGGCTATAGGGATGCGCCTGCAGTGAGTGCAAGAGTGTGTATAGCGTGCATTTTTCTAATAAAGATTTCGCCTTTCGATTGAGACATATACCCTACCCTAGTTTGGCTTAAGAATACCTGGATAGGGACACCGAACACACATACAGGCATTCTCACATATTTCATTGTGTTAAACAAATCAGAAATTTAATTTAATCACCGTTTTACATACAAGTGTGTGTCAATAGCATCGCACCATACACAAGTCCTAGATTAGGATGTCGTTTTGAAGCAATTAAACGGGGAGTGATAGGGGACGCGCAGGAGCCACTACAAAAGAGCCGGAAGGTAATGCATTTTCTATTAAAATGTTTGCCATTGGATTATTTGCTATTCTCGTGTCAAAATGCTATTCAAACAGGACACACAATGCTTTAGTGTGTCAGCGTGTGTATATGTGTGCGTTAACTATGACTGTTAACTAAAACAAATCGTTACGACCGCTGCGCGGCAAGCACTGTAATTGAAAAGAAAATCGAAATTGCATGTCGAGCCTATAGGTACCGGAGGCGGTTAGTTTTAAATTACACCAGCAGACTTGAATTGTCGATGGAATAGGTTCGAGGACGCACGTTACAGGGTGTCCTAAATTACTACTCGTTGACAACTCATTTCAATTTAAAGTGATTCGTTGTACCTACCTGTTGGTTTAGGTGTATGTTAGAACTATAGGGGGATTAAAACATGAAACCTATTAGCTCTTGCTGTAGGGCTTATTCGGGAGTACCTAAAGTGTACGACTAAAGGATTTTCTTAAACAGAGAGACAGGACAAGATTGATATACAAAATGTAATGTTACGGTGCACAACTTTTCAAACGTATCTTGTGCTGAAATGTAAGTGACAACCTATGGGTCAAGTGTGTATACGTCTATCCGTCCATCAGTCTGTCAGTATGTCATCAGTTTTTGGAGGTTAACATTTGATGAAAAGTCCAAAAATGTTGCCGCAACAAGGACATGCGCCTCCATCTTTCTAGCGCACTGATTGCCTTCGGTTCCTCAAAGATTGGCTCTGAAACTTCCCGTTGAGAAGCAGCAATCAGAAAATGCCCTGGCGTGAGCACTTCAAAGTCATTTGGATCGGGTGAGATGGATGAAATCGGCCTGGAACTCAGCACAGATTCGATTTCGTCAATGAAAGTGGTTAGTACTTCGAAATTGAAAATATTTTTGGACAATACAAGACGAAAATGAAATTTGAACGATTTGACTGCGGCTTCCCACAACCCTCCAAAATGCGGAGCTCGTGGTGGGATATGTTGAAATTCTATCCCTTCTGCGGAGCACCACGCATGGACATCCTCAGTCGTTTGCTGCTTGAGGAACATAGCTTTAAGCTCAGCTAACTGGCGTCTGGCTCCTACGAAATTCGTGGCATTATCGCAGTATATTCTCTGTGGAAGACCCCTCTATGCTACAAATCCTTTTAGGGCTGCTATAAACGATTTCGAAGTCAGATCGCCCACAACTTCTAGATGAACTGCCTTGCATCCAAAACAAACGAAGACAGCGACGTTTACCTTCCTTGGTGGTCGACCTCTGACCCATTCTGTAATGAAAAGAGGTCCACAAAAATCCACACCTGCGGTGAGAAAAGGCCTCGTTAGTTCGACCCTGTTCTTAGGAAGATTCCCCATGATCTCCGAATTCAAACGTGGACGATACTTGAAGCACATTTATCACTGCTTCACTATGCTGGATGCCAGTCCTCTGCAATTAAAAATCCACGCCTTTTATCGAGCCAAGGCAATCAGTGCTGTGGGCTAGCATGAAGATTTTTAACGTGCAGGTGTTCCATATATTGCCGCACAAACACGTTTTCGGCAACAGCAATGGATGATTGGTTGCGAATGGAAGATCCGCATTCTGCAACCTGCCTCCTACTCTTAATAACTTAAGCTCGCCACCTTGCTCCAGGAATGGCGCCGGTGATTTTAAAGAGCTCTGCTTAGGTAACTCCTTCTTCTTCTGAAGTAGCCGTATTTCCTCTGCAAAGGATGACTGTTGAACATTCCATACTAGTCTTAGGAACGTCTCCTCTAATTCTATACTGGTGAAGGGTCCGGTCACTGGATCTCTTCGACTTACAAAGAAAAGAATTCTTAACGTCGTCTGAAAATTCGAAAACTTTGTAAACCTCAGATGGAATTCAGGTGTTTTTACACTCCTTTTGCCTGGTGCTTCCAATATGTCTGTCAACTTCGATTTGGGCCAATGCTCAGGTATCTTTTAAAGATAGTGTGGTTCATTGAAACAAGATGAGGATAGGAGTTCTCAGACCGTGACACAATATCGGACGGATTCGTCTTGGTTCCCACGTGTCTCCAAGTAGCTTGGTGAGATCCTTGTTAAATCCGTTAGATGCGATTTGCCACAAGTGTTTTCCAATTCGATGGATGCTAGCTAGCGGTTTCTCAACTCAGGTCGGAAGTAATGTTGTTCTTGCTTTACAAATATTTAAAATGTTATTTAAAAAAAAAAAACTAAATGAACAATTTGTCACTTGATGGGACTACAAATGTAAAAGATCAGAAATTTACAACGACAAAAAATTTGTATGCTAGAAAGTCCTATTTGACTAAAAACACGAGTAAAAATTTCCTGCCCCTGATAAAGCTATTCTTGATATCTATCCGATAAAATAGATTGTCAAGGACCCGAATTATGATAGATGTCGTTGACAAAATTTAGCCCGCCCAGTCCTTGTATCAAATACAACATCTAATGGCGATCCTTTTACCCATCGATATATGAAGTATATACTATCATGTAGTCCAAACTTGGAAAGTCGCAGGTGAAAAGTTTGTCAGTTCCAGTTGTCGTTAGTCATAGTCCTATCGAAGTTAACTCACTAATTGTGGCAGCGAATATAGCCCGCCATTTTGAAAAAAAAAATTAATCATTAAACATTCAGGGCTGCCAACCGAAGTTGTTATTTTTGCCAAAAAGAAACAGCAGTGTAACACTGTAGCAGTGTAATCCGTTCTGAACACTGGTAAGTAGCATTGGATCCCGAAAAATAAGCAGACAAGACGACGTCACCGGGAGAGGCAGACTCGACTCTTAACAGTACATGTACAGTTGTTGACAAGCTGAATAAGTCGGAAGACAGTACAAGTTCGGACTTTACCGAAGTCGCTGATGTCACGAAGACAAAACCCCATGAAAGCGAGTGTCATCCCAGTCAAGGACAAGTCCAAAGCTGAGCCGATACCCAGCTGCTCCAAAACGGTTCTGCGAGGCAGAGCAGTGACCAGCTTAAATAGGGCGCTGGCATCTGGGGGAGACGGCGCAGGACTGCCCGCATCGAGGAAGAAAGGTGTAATGCTGTTCACCTCGAATGCGGCCACTCTAAAGCGATCTGGAGCTGCCACACATAAGGATTCGTCTACATATGTGAGAGCACCTGAAGTCTCCAAAAGAGGTCGGCATGACGACACTGTCTCCTCGAAAGTAGGTAGGGAACCGAAAAAAAAATGAAATTCTCTGACAAGGTCAAGGAGAGTCTTCGTGTCGCAGTAGTCGACCTTGGAAATCCGAAGCGAAAACTCACCGAAGACCAATGGAAACTGTTGGAAGTAAGAATCCTGGATGGCGTCAATAACGCTATCCTTAAGGCAGACGGCACGGTTCCACTTTTTGGACAGCTAACTACCTTTAAAGGATTCAAGATAATTGAATGTGACAATGATCACACCTTGAGTTGGTTCAGGAATTTCATCGTCAACACTGACGCACCTTGGTCAAATGCTAGCCTGCGCGTCGTTGACAGAAAAGAAATCCTCAACCTCACCCGACACCTTATCTACACGTGGACAGGATAGAACGCACCCTGCAGTTCCTTAACCCAGAACTAGAAAGCAGGGAGTGGAAAGTCCTCGAAACGGGAGAACACACTGAAAGTGGTATGGAAGTCCTCGTACTTCTAAGCCACAAATCACTGCCGCTACTCCTCAAGCAATGCTTCAAAGTCCGTGTGGGTATTACACGATGTAAGCTTCGGTTGGTAGCGGCAGACTACAAGATGGAAAGCAGAGAGTCAACGTCCAATCCGAACAGCAAATCTTGAGAAGCTTCTCATAACAGTGTTACTATAGGATGTATGTCAGACTTTTGGAAGAGGTGGAGCAGTGAAAAAAATTAGATAGATCAACTGTTACTTATAACGGGTGATTTTTTAAGAGGTTTAGAACTTTAAAAAAAAAAAAAAACACAAAAAATTCGAAAAAATGAATGAAATATTTATTTGAATCGATAGTTTGAACCTTGCAATTTAATGTTTAAAGTTCATGCAAATGTTGACCGCGGCTGCGTCTCAGGTAGCCCATCCGCTGAGTCCAATTTTGGCATACTCTTTCACACATATCGGCCGGTATCTCACGAATGAATGCATGGATGTTGGCTTCCAGTGCGTCAATCGAAGCGGGCTTGTCCCTATAGACATTAGCCTTGACATACCCCCACAAAAAATAATCTAATGGTGTCAAATCGCACGATCCAGGCGGCCAATTGACCGGCCCGAAACGTGAAATTAACTGTTCACCAGACTCGCCTCGCAATTGCGCCATTGTTTCGCGTGCTGTGTGGCATGTGGCACCGTCTTGTTGAAACCACATATCATGCAAGTCAAGAACTTCCATTTCGGGCAAAAAAAAAGTTTGTTATCATCGCTCGGTAGCGTTCACCATTGACAGTAACGCTGCGATTCGCATCATCTTTGAAGAAATATGGCCCAATAATGCCGCCGGCCCATAAACCGCACCAAACAGTGGCTTTTTCGGGATGCATTGGTAGCTGTTGCAATGCTTCTGGCTGATCTTCACTCCAAATGCGGCAATTTTGCTTATTTACGTACCCATTCAACCAAAAATGAGCCTCATCGCTGAACACAATTTTTCGATAAAAAAGCGGATCCTCGGCCAGCTTTCCAAGAGCCCATTCACCAAAATTTCGGCGTTGTGGTAGGTCGGCTGGCTTTAGTTCTTGCACCAGCTGTATCTTAAAAGGCTTTACGCCCAAATCCTTCCGCAAAATTTTCCACGTAGTGCTGTAACAAAGGCCTAACTGCTGGGAACGGCGCCGAATCGACATTTCGCGGTCTTCTGTCACACTAGCTGATACGGCCGCAATATTTTCTTCACTACGCACAGTACGTAAACGTGTTGGTGGTTTAATGTCCAACAAAGTAAATTTGGTGCGAAATTTGGTCACAATCTTCCGAATAGACTGCTCAGAAGGTCGAGAATGCCGATCATAAAATGGAAGCAGCGCGCGATGAACATTTCGAACCGAGCACGAATTTTGATAGTAAAATTCAATAATTTGCAAGCGTTGTTCATTTGCAAGACGATCCATGGTTAAATTGCAAACCAAGCTGAAGCTGTTTGACAGTGACACAAGGTACTAAACACACGTCAGCTGTCAAAACCAGTGTTGCCAAAACCAAACCAGCTAAAAAATCACCCGTTAGAAGATGAATTATAATAAGAAGATCATCAACTAAGAACATTTTTTGGGCCTTAAATTGTTTAGCTGGAATAATGAAATTTGGTACACGTGCTCTTTGTTTCTATCAGCAGAACAAAGTGTAAGCATATTTGACATCTGCCCACTGCCATGCCCCCTTTTAAAAAAAAAACGTAGTTTTTGGCTAAACCTTAAGGAATTTTGAAAAAGTGTCTGAACAATAGGAGAATCTGAACTCAATATTTCGTATATATAGTTTTTTTGAAACGCCCACTTTTTGGGGGGCGTTTTCCTACAAATAAATTTTTGTATACCCTAAACCAAAGCATATGTAGGAGAAAAACTTTATATTTTGTCGTCACATACAAGATTTTGATAAAATGTCTGAACAATTCGACACTATACCAATATTCACTTCGCCACCGATGATAAGGATCTGATAGAGGATCCTTCTTTCCCTGAAGAAACAGCGGTTGGAAAGAGTAATTCTTCATATGATTTCTGAAGAAATACTGTTGTCAGAGTAAATATCGGAGCCTAGGTAGATTAAGTCCCTCAAAATTGTGCTGTCGATGATGACGTTCTGCCAAATTCATCCATTCTTATTGACAGGGTATACTTAGTCTTACCCTTATTTACTGCTTAACTCATTTTTGCGGCTTCATTCTCTAGACTAGCAAACGTGGCTATGACATCACGATGAGTCCTACCAATGATGTCGATTTGTGGAAGATTGTGCCTCTGGCGTTGGCTCAGGAGTTTTTCACAATCCTCTCAAGAATCAAATTAAAGAAGTCACAGGGCTGCGCATCGCCTTGCTTAAATCCTTTTTGGTATCGGTGTCGGTGTGGTCGTTTCCGACCCTGATGGAGCAGCGATAATTCTCAATCATCATCCTACACAGACGAACGAATTTGGGCGGTATATCAAAACTGGACATGGCTCTGTATAGTTCGTCTCCATAAATGCTATCGTATGCGGCTCTTAAATCGATGAGTAGGCGTTTTGTATCGATTTTGAATTTTTGGGCTTTTTCATGATCGTTGGTGAACGGGTTCCACAATTCCATATTACGCCAGATATGACCTTGTGGATCAGGCAATTGATGTTGTAGTTCCATTCTTAAGACAAATTTTGCTAATGAGTTGGTGTATGTTGCCTAGCAAATGTTAACATCGTACTTTAGTAGTCACTCGAAAGATTTGTCCAGAAGGTCATTGAAACATCCTTAGGAATGTCACCTTTTTAGAATTGGTCTAAATGCTTTCGCCAATGCCATCGAAGCATAAAACTTCTGCATAAGTCTGGCGCTTCGAATAATCAGTCTTTCTGCTTACTTCTTTAGATGTCGTTGTTTATCATCCTGCTTTTGCCCAGGCCATTGCATTGTATATCTTGGATGTCAGTAATGTCTGCTTTTTAGCAAATTAAGGCTTCAGCTAGTTGTTTGACTGAATTTTTTTTTCTAATATTCCAGGTGCAGCTACAAACGTCGTTGTCCTTTTCCGTTTAGCATGCTCGCCGACATTTGAACCATTGATTTCCTAGACTTTTTGTTTCTTCATAACGATAAGGTGTTTTCGTGGTTGAGTTGCTAACCCTACGCACAAATCCCCAAATTAGAGTCTCAGTTCCATTTTATTAGATACCCCTTTCGACACTATACCATCAGTATTAACTATGCAATTGAGCACAGTCTTTGGCCTTTCAGCTCATCAGCAACCATCTCTGTTCAAGGGCTGTGACTTACCTTTGAGATTCTTTGATAACATATTGTCCGAATACGTCGGAGCGTAGGTAGTTCCCTTTATCCATCCGTTGGCTCCATCTTGGGAATTGTTTCGCAGCCGGCCGTCATGAAGAAATAGGAGGTGAATTAGTGTGATGACCTTCCCCCTGCTCTCATTTATGTGGAACTTAGCCAGGGTGTGACAACATAACTTCCTTTTATCAGAATGGAATCGAACTTATTTTATGAAAACGATTTTATTTTTATTGTTTGTAATGAAGTTTCGTGTCTAAATCGAATGTTTTACATAGTTTTAAAAATCATAATAGGAGATGCCACCCATAGCGGGTATGTTGCCAATTTCTGCCAGGACATTAACCTTCATGTCTTGTAGGGACCTTGGGGTGTTGACATAAATGTGGATATTGAAAAAAATCCGTATACCTTATTGAGATGATACGCTCTGAGAAGTGTTCCTTCCAAATAACTTTATTTGGGCTAAATGTCCCCTAAGTACAATTCAAGAAGGTGAGACACATTTTTGAGATAAACACATACAAAATGTATATACCTGCACCTACCTATATAAAGGCAAGATTCGTCACTGCACCAAATGATAAGAAACAGTGCACCTGTTTCTGCCTATCCCTTGATTTAAAAAAAAAATATTTTATGTTCATTCAGTTTAATGTGGTTCTCGGTACGGTTCAGGTGCATATTTATAAAACGTTACGTCAATTATTTTTGAATTATTTATTTTTAAAAGTGGATTTACGAAATAACTAAGAATATTAAAATACCGCATTCAATAAAATTCTTTTACCTAGCATTCACTTCTGAAATACTCGTATCTAGTTGAAAGTAAACAGAAAACAAATTAAATGCAGAGAATCCATTTTTGTAAGCAGAAACCAATAAAACCTCAGCTTTATCAGCCCTAATCCGAATATTGAATGGTAAACATCGATTTTACTACCACCCACCATCCATCAGTCAATCTAGTCCACAATATTGATCTCCGCAATAAATCAAACAAATTATGTTTACCAATTCATTTGAAAGCTTAAACCCGCCCATCTCAGCTTATCCCAAATAGATTCTTCCTATTAAATTTACATAAATCGAAAGGAATATGGAAAACATCCTTATCCCTATCCTTAGAATTTTTTTTCTCATTTTTTTGTTTCCTTTATCGTTTGCAGGTTCATCTTCAGGCGACCTCAAGACAACAACAAAGGAAACGCTCAAAGATGCAATGACAACAATACCACCCCAACCACCATCTGCAGTATCGCGAAATGCCATACGACGCACTAATAGCGAACGTCATCCATGCAACGTTAATAGCAGCACTTCCTCCACCAATGTTATTCTAAACTTCAAGGATACAATGGCACTAAGAATGAAAGCAACTCGCAAGGACTCGCGAGATCTATTCACCAGTAATGCGGCGCAACAGAGTGTCGGATTGTTCCGTCCTAAAGAACCGCCACCACCGCCTCCGACAGGCGGTGCAACAGCAGCGAATCGTCTGAATAACACTCGTACGATGGTAGCCACAAATGAAGCAGCACCAAAGCCTGCGGCTGCCATTGCCGCAACCACCACCGCTGGTAGCAGCAAAGCTCAAACAATCCAGATAACCGCCACAAATGACGATGACAACAAAAACAGCAACGACTACGATAGCGTCGACGAGGGCGCTACTGAAGACGACGCCGACAACAACGAGCAGCAACAAGGACACCCTTCAAGAAATCGCAAACTATCAGTTAGCAGTAGCGGATTAGAGGAACAAAAACAACCACCAGCGCCATTCATAAAGGACGATGCTAACCAAAGGAAGAGCACATCCCCGACCGTTGCTGTTGCTGATAGCAGCAGGAAGAATATTTATGAGTCATTCGATAGCCGGGTGGTTGTTGATGCTGTACCATCACCTAAGTATCCTTTTGGCAGCGGCAGCAGTAGCACCAACCAACCGAACCGAACTGTTGTGCGAGTGGCTCCATTTAATAAGACCTCATCCGAGATACATCGCCTGAAAATCACCCACATCGACGATGACATCAAGGCTACTGGTGGAGCAAGGAACTCCACAAACGGCACCAATTGCAACCAAAAAAAAACCTCGATCCTTATCAATGGCGATGATTGCTATTCGACTGTAAACGTCACCAACGACACTCCACTGTATCAGTCGTCTGTTGTGGTCGCCGACGGCAGCAGCATTGATCCGATGCTCAAGGTGTCTTCTAATACGGTGACAATAAACGTTGTCAACAGCAGTCCCAGGACACCCGAGGAGGAGCTCATCTACAAGAACAACAAAATCAACACCCTGCTCAGTCGGTGTGCTGGTGGCACAAGAGCGATTATTCCCATCGGTGGTAGTGGTGGTAGCACACCATGTGCCAATCCATCAGATCCAGGAAAAACTTCTCCCAAAAGAGGACGAACTCTAATCACCTTGGACTACGATAAGTCACCCTCTCTATCAAACGTCGGCTGTAATGCACCAAAGGATGTGTCGCATCCATCACCAGCCGCATACTGTGACGAAGTTTTCTCCCATGAGGAGGAACTGGTGAAGATTTTGCGAAATCCAGTGGAGGCTGTTCGTCGGAATTTGGTGCCACACATATGTGGCAAAGCGGAGTCTATCACAGCTGTGGAGCAACCGAAACCCAGCGATGTCGAAGGCAAGTCCTCAGCACGTCTGCGAAAACGACACAGAAGTAACAATGAGTTGCTGACGGTACCAACTACTTCGGTGGGAGGAGGGAGTGAGCGAAACTCGTTTGTGGGTAAGCTCCTCGAAGACCCCACCTTAAGCCACCTCGCCGAGGGTTTGGAGAGCGATGTGGTGGCAAAACTTATTGAAAACTCGCTGAAACGCCTGAAGGAGTCACGAAACAGCATCGACACAAGCGGAACCAAAGATAACGAGGACATGAACCGCCTGATCAACATGTGCCTACAGCGGATCAGGGAGGAGCGACAAAAACGTCAGCCTGAAGCTGACGATCATGCTGAGATCCAATCGAATCGCGGTAGCATCAGTTCTGGCAATAGTTTCTCCTCGGCCAACTACGAGATGTTTGACTTCAGCGACGCTAACGAATCCGACTGCTACCAGAGCTGTTCGAGTGAGATCGCAGCCGATATAGATACCCCACTGGCAACGCGAAGCAAATTTTACCAGATGCTGGTCGATGCAACTCTTGCCGAAATCGAGATCTCAACAAACACCGAAGAGGATCACCACTACGAATCGATTCGTGGTAATGGGAATAATGGTGATCCCATCTACGAGGAGATCAGTGATATCCCACCACCATTGCCGTTGTCGCCACCGCCACTGAACGACCCCGAGCTGGAGAAGAAAGCCGCTCGGTCCATGTTCGAGGGAGCATCGAAATACGATATCCTCTCGTACCTGGTCGATGCCAAAGAACGTGGTCTGGTCCGCGAGGAGTCCTTCGAGTACAACATCAACAACACCTCGAATCCAATCATCATCGAGGAGGAGAACGACACTTTAAGTGATCTGAAACAAATCTCCGACATGAGCAGTCGCATTAGTCATCTGTCGGTGACCAGCGACTCCAGTGAGGACAACAACAGTTTAGCAGGATCAACTATCACCGATCGTCTGTCAGTGATCAGTGCCTTGCGTAAGGGCACCTCATCAGAGATCGAACGAAACGACTCGGGAGTCGGCTCGGAAACGAGTAAATCATCCCGCAGCAAGTACCAAAACAATCCCCAAGCCGGTTCCGTGCTCAGCAAGATAAGTCCGATCCACCTGTGTGAGGACTGTGATGGTCCAGTTGAAACACAGGTGACCGACTCGGGAGTGATGTTTGCGCCGCTAGTTTGTCGAAAGTGTGGCAAAAAGCGCGCCGAACGGAAAGAGATCATCACCGAGATCGTCGAGACCGAGGAGAAGTATGGTCGCGACTTGCAGATCATTTTGGAGGAATTTTGCCAACCGATGCTGGTGGCGGGATTACTTACTCAAGAGCAACTCTCTGCAATCTTCTTGAATACCGAAGAACTGCTCGAGAACAATCAAACTCTTGCCGAACGAATGCGCGACGCTTTAGACATAGCCCTTGAGCAGGGCGATGACGACTTGCTGACTGTAAATATTGGAAAGATTTTCCTAGAGTTCACTCAAGTGTTGCACGCCTTTGAGAGCTACTGCGTCCGACAGGCGGGTGCAAGTTTATTGCTCGCGAACTTGGAAAAGGAGAAGGAACTGCTGAGAATCTTTCTCAAAGTGTCACAAATGGAGAACACCGTTTTGAGGCGAATGAATCTGAATTCGTTTTTGATGGTAAGGCTCAAGTTAAACTTTCTAGCTTGATGGAATTGTTGACAAGTCTCGTTTCAGGTACCTGTACAGCGAGTGACAAAGTATCCCCTGTTGCTGGCCCGTCTCTACAAAGTTACACCGCCTCACTTGGATGGTCGCGATTTGCTCAAACAAGCGCAGGAGAAAATCGAACTGCATCTGACGCACATCAACCAGGAGGCAAAGGATGTGCCCACGAAGCTGTGGCGTCGCATATCCTCCTCGAGTCCGAACCGCCGAGCATCTTGTGAAATCGACATGATCAATATAAAGCTTCGAAAGATGGCCATCGATATTCTCGAGTGGAATCACGATGAGGTAAGGTTCGCCATGGAAGGTAAGCTGATGTATACTCAGCCAACCGATAGCAATTGGAAGAAGGGACGGACGATAAAGTTGAATCCAGTTAATGCGTTGCTGGTGACTAATGGGAAGGTAAGTCGGTCGTGACGCGTTTTTAACGAAGGATCTGTTAACGTGTTTTTCATTTTAGCCAAGTGCCAACTACAAGGCTGAAAAGTCGATGTCGGATCAATTGAACTTTCCAAAGCATACAGGCATACGTGAGGCATCACTTCTAGTGGTCAAGGAGAAATGTGGTCGATATACGCTGATTCGTGAACCTCTGTATCTGGACCGGTGTATTGTCTGCACCGAGGCCGATTGGGATGACTATTTTGAGCTGCAGGAAATTTCTTCAAAGGATACCTTTATATTTAAGGTAAGTTGGTGTTTGCCTTCAACTGATAGTCTGAGCTTTGCATCTAAGTAGCAAAATTATTGTGTTTTGAGGAGCTACCAAGTATAGCTTTCATTGAGAGCACCATGTCTGGACGAACTCCTCTGGGTACGTTGCCGCTTTAAAGAATGGAGTAAAATGCTCCTTTTTTTATTTTCAAGGCTATTTTTAAGGTATTTCTAGTCCAGCGGATCGTCACTAGCTACCGCAGCAAACGCTTTCTCCGATGTTCCATATTTTTGAGTTGAGTTCCTTGACGAACGAAATCCACTGTTGTCGTAGGTCCTCCGACACAAGTTCGTCTCAATCAAACCTTTCTAAAATGGTTCTTGATTCTATTTAAACTTTTAAGGGCTTCTATGTTAAAAATGGCTGTATGCTGTAGAATGGTCATTGTTTCTTTTAAGAACTTTCATTCAGAGTTTGCGTGTCTTGAAGACCGCCGTCAGGTATGACATTCTTTGGTCCTTAGTTCTAATCGGTTATTTAGGATACCTTGCTCAAAAGGAATGCTTCGTAGAATCTCTGAAAGACAAAAATTCTGGTTGCTGCTTTAAATTCAAAATAAGCTAAGCTGGGCTCTCCATGTAGTCAAGAGCTGTAATTGCAGTTCTTAGCATCACATAACAGCTGCAATGACAGTTCTAGTCAGATATTTTGCAAGACCTGTGGATCTAAACACAAAATACTACCGTACTGCTGCCGAGTCTGACTAGTTCTATGAACTTTTAGGAAGTTTTTGACGACGTGGTTATATCTTCCAGTCAGCATACCCATCCGTTTGGGTACGTCACGAATTCAACCTCTTTTTTATGTAAAAATCTGACCGTACTTCCGTTGAATATTGCTGTCCGTTTGTTCACAATTTCACAATCCCTAGATTATCAGTTTGGATTTAATCCGTTAAAATGGAACATTTGAGCTACGGTTGGGCTCATTTGTGACTCAAAACATGATTCAAACAAACCCTTGGCACATTCCTTTAAACGTAAAAGGTTGAAAGCCTAACAAACCCTCAACCTGTGAGAGTGTACAAAATCGTTTCTGTTCTACTAGACAGCATCTTCTTAAGCACTACAGATATCTTTAAAGTATCTAAGAATTAGGGTTTAAATATTCGAGTTCAGGAACTCTCAAAACATGATAAATTTTGACGAAAACTCTATTTGCTGCTGGCTTCAACAGTAGTAAGTTTCTGTTCAAGTCGTAATCAGCTATGCGGCCTTCAGTGCCTAGCAATAGTTTTTATAACGAAACTCAGAGCAACTTTTTTTTTAGAAGATGGATAGAGAAAATGGTTCTCTGTTGAAGTTATTTTATGTCCTACGAAAAAAGTTCCCATGTAATGCTGTTTTTTTTTTTATTTCTCACCTCCTACTGTTTGCCTAAAAGCTAAGGTCAAATTTTTCGGAGTGAGATCACTAAAAACTCCTTTTGACCCAATACATCTGGACCATTACTTAAAGGGATCTGTAACCATACAACTTTTCGGGATCACTCAGTTTCCGGTCATTCTATAGAGTGACGTTCTTCCATCTTGCTTTCTGAGCTCCAGCGCTCTTGCTACTATTGTTTCATGGGCTCAAGAGCTTCTTTCGTCGTAGATATACTTCTTTTATGCAGCAAGGAGGTCTATAGCGGTCACTGATGCGACATCAAGGACGGCTGGTTCTAACACCGTTCGATGTGAAGCAACCACCTCCTCGTCTCTGTACAGCTTCCAACTCCAACTGATTTCTGTAAATTGCCTGTCGAAGCGCGGCTGCCAAGATCTCACATCCGTAGAGGAGGAGGGCACTCGTCATCGACATCAGGGACATTAGCTTGCTGGCCATTGAGCAGCCTATGTTCGCCATTACCCGTCACTGAGAAACGCTGTTTGTGGTTTTGCGGTTTTTGTGCCATTTAACATTTAATCACACGATCGTTTCACAAAGGACGTCTTTCCTACTAAAGCGATCATCATCCTCATAGAAATACTTTCAGAACTTTCCTATCAGACCTACGTAGGTATGTACTCGTGAAAATTTCGTTTTCTTCTCACGATCCTAATCCTGTGGCTTGTGAGTTGTGAAGACATCAATCAATTAATTTTTTTTTTGCAAAAAAACCGTTAATGTATGGCTTGACTTATCAGGGTTAAGATTTCATTCGGTTTTGTTGTTGGTGAGGTCGCAAGAGAAAACATTACGCTTTGAGATTCTAGTTCTAGCGCTAGTTCACGCTAGTCCGCGCTAGTTACTTAAGTGGCGCTACAGGCCGGGATGAACCTGGGCCTCAACCAACATGCCTCTCCAATTAGCCCGGTCCTTAGCTAACTGCCTCCAGTTGCGCACTCCAAGTTGGTTGAGGTCGGTTTCTACTTGTACGCGCCACTTAAGGCGAGGTCTTCCTCTACTGCGTCCGACGTCTGGCTGGGAATCGAAAACTCTGCGAGCCGGAGTATTGGTGTCCATTCGTTCTACATGTCCTCGCCATCTTGAACGTCCAATGTGGAGTTTTTTGACTATGGGTATGTCGCAGTACAGCTCGTATAGTTCGTGGTTGAATCATCGTCTCCATAGCCCGTCAACCGAAACGGGACCGAAGATTTTTCGATGAATTTTTCTCTCGAATCGAGCAAGGATTTCTTCATCCGCTTTTGATATGGTCCATGCTTCAGCGGCGTAGAGCAGGACTGGGATAATCAGGGTCTTATATATAGGAGCTCCTTAGTAGTTCGAGTGAGGGCTTTACTACTAAATTGCCTTCTTAGCCCGAAGAAATAGCGATTGGCAAGAGTCATTCTTCGTTTGATTTCTGACGAGATGTTGCTGTCAGAGTTAATAGCGGAGCCGAGGTAGACAAAGTCCCGTACTACCTCAAAGTTATATCTGTCAATGGTGACGTTCTGTCCAATTCGTCGATGTTGTGTGTCCTTTCGAGTTGACAGCATATTCTTAGTCTTACCCTCATTTACTGCTAAACCCATTTTTGCCGCTTCCTTCTCTATACTAGCAAACGTGGCTATGACATCACGTTGAGTCCTACCAATGATGTCAATATCGTCGGCGTATACTAGTAGTTGCACCGATTTTTGGAAAAATTTTCCTCTGGTGTTGGCTCGGGAGTTTTGCACAATCCTCTCAAGAATCAAATTGAAAAAGTCACATGACAGCGCATCGCCTTGCCTAAATCCTTTTTTGGTATCGAATGAGTCGGTGAGGTCGTTTCCGACCCTGATGGAGCAGCGAGAATTCTCCATCGTCATCCTACACATACGGACGAGTTTGGGCGGTATACCAAAACTAGACATGGCTCTGTATAGTTCGTCTCTATAAATGCTGTTGTATGCGGCTTTGAAATCGAAAAATAGGTGGTGGGTATCGATTTGGACTTCTTGGGTTTTTTCCAGGATCTGCCGAAGTGTGAAAATTTGATCGGTTGCGGACTTTCCTGGCCTAAAACCACACTGATAAGGGCCGATCAAGTTGTTGGTAAACGGTTTCAGGCGTTCACATATGACGGCAGATAGGATCTTGTAGGCGATGTTGAGCAGACTTATGCCTCTGTAGTTGGCGCAGTTCAGAGGGTCTCCTTTTTTGTGGATCGGACAAACGATGCTGAGGTTCCATTCTTCAGGAATGCTTTCATCTGACCAGATTTGGCTTATGAGTTGGTGGATGTTACCTACCAAGTCATCTCCGCCAGCTTTATAAAGCTCAGCGGGAAGGACTTATTAAGCTTGAGTTGAGATATTGCTATCCTCACTTCACTTAGGTCGGGTGGTCGGCAGTTTTCGCTGCCGTTGCCAATATTTAATGGTTCGTTCTGCCTGACAGCGAAATGTTGTTCGTCGTCGCCGTTTAGCAGTCTGCCGAAGTGGTTCTTCCATATCCTCAACATCTACTGTGTCTCAACTACGATATTTCCTTGTACATCTCGACAGGATTCTGTTCGAGCCTTGGTTTTGACGTTTTACACTTTGGTAAAACTTGCGAACATCGTTCCTGGAGTGGCACCTCTCTACATCCTCGATCCCGCGCTTTTCTTGCTCTTTTTTCTTCTTTCTGAAAAGCCGGCGTTCTTCCCTTCTTCTTTGCCTATAGAGCTCAATGGCAGCTCTCGTCTTTACCTGCAGCTTAGCCTTGTAGGCCTCGTTCTTGGCTGCGAGCATCTGTCGGCATTCCTCATCAAACCAACCAAAGAAGTGGAGAAAGAACACCCCCTGTGAAGTACCTCTTGTCGTTGTTATACTTTTAGTACAATCGGCCAGTGATGATGAAATGATAAGTTTTTTTTAAGTTCCAGTTACTAATGACCTTATCTCTTCCTGCTTTTTAAAGTGCTATCTTCTGTTTTTGCGTTGTTGAAGGCTCCTTCTATGTCTAGACATAGGCTTATATAAAATGACTTAAAATCATCATCCCCAACATAGACATCGAATTTTAAAAAAATCGCCTCTTAGTGGTTATCTTTGTCAAAACGTGGATATACTATCAAGAGTTCTAGGTTCTACGAGTTAGTCTACCTACGGAGCCTTTCTTCCTACATTTAAACACCTAGATAAGGGTGACTTAGAAGTTTAAAATTACAGGTGTTTTCTTTGCATTCCTCCCTAAAATTTATGAGAGACTTCTTTACGAAATTCGATTTTCATCAAAATTCTTGTATGTCAAAATCTCGTATAGTGTAAGTGGATTTTGACAAGCCAACCCAATTCCAACGACTTAAAAGTCAATATTTAGCATCTACATTTTTTTCAAAAAAAAAATCTCTTTTTTCCAGGCTGAAGATGGAGTCCGCACAAAACAATGGTACACCCAATTGCAATATCACGCTCAGGGTATGGGCGCATGGCGTAAACGGCGTAATGCCTTAGCTAACATCATGATCAATGGTATGCTGTCAAGAACCTAAGAAGTAAAAAAATAAAAATTATATATATACGACAACGAATTGTTTAAAAATTATTATAAATATTTTTCTTTTTACTATTTTTAACAACAATATTTTTTTTTATTAAAATTAACCCAATTTTATTTTTTATTAATATTATTATACAACTTAATTATCAATTAACTATTGATACTAAATTAGACACAAATCAATGTACGTACCTATTTAATTATGAAAATATGGAAAACAAAAAATCGTTAAAATATATTAAATAAAATTTATATAAGTGGTTTCAGTGTTAGAAATTAGCTATATCCGTCGGTTTCAGGATTAAGTAAATTATAAATGCAAAAACAAAATCAAAGTAATAAGTGGATTTAATATACAAAAAATATATACTTATGCGACAAATTATAATTAATTCTATTTAAAAAAAAAAACAAAACAAAAATATAGGAAATCAAAAATATTAAATAAAGTTACAGATTATTGAAAATAAAATTTTGAAAAAAAAATTACAATTGTATTTATTTTGTTTTAAATTTTAGACAGACAATAGACAAGGTGAGTCTACTTTGAAGTTGATTTGTAAAAAAACGGAGCATAGGTACATCCTTTTTCAATTTCTTGTTAATATGCCGCCATGTTTTATTTTGTTTATGTGTGTGACTGCGAGTCTGTTGTACAACGCCTTTCGTTTTTTTGTTATCCGTGCATTATATTGAGGAAAATCTTTTTGAAGTGAAACTTCTTTGGGCTCGTCGGGGTAAATCCAAACACACATGTAACGACTCGAAAAGTCGTGGGTAGGGGAAAGCTAACTTGGTGGGACAACGGCAGGCAAACAACAAGCAAGAGCGTAAGGGCGAGAGAGCACTGTGTACAAAGGCCAAAGCACAATACACATCAGAAAATTAAGAAAATTAACATCAGAAAATAAAATTAAAGAAAATGGGGGGCAAGCGCGGCGGATAGAACAAATGTTCGAAAAGTAGAAGAACACGGAACAACAACAACATGTGAGAGCGCAAGCATAAGAGATCGCTCTGTTGTGAATTTTGTTGGTTTAGTCATAGTGTGGATAAGGGATGAAAATTGGCTTTTCAGCATTGTATTGAAAGTTAAAAAAATTCTATTGAAATTGTACTGGTTGATTTTGATCATTGTTTGGTGTTTTGATTAGCTATTTATTTTATACAATTATAATATCGTCAGTTCAAAGGTTAAAGTAGGTACAAAATATGAAAATATAAAAATCATTAAGTGCAGGCATTTAATTTCTCATAAAAGAAAAAAATCTCTATCTCACTTAGTTTTGTTTTTCAATGCACATAATGGCCGTAACGGTCACTACTTATGATCATTTTTTCCTTTTATCGCCACTCTTTTGTCAGCTTTTAGTCATATGATCGTTTAACGGAAATAAAAATTCATTATTTTTGCGAAATCGTGTAATATTTCTGTTTTGAGTAAACTCTCTTGATAGCTTGCCAGGATCAGTATTATGTTTAAATTTTTAAAATCGTTGCTTACAGCAGTCATCAAGATTTCGTTTTTTTTTTATTTCGTCATTTACAAAAAATAGAGTTAACGTTTTTAGAGTCAAGGCGTTCCCAAATGGAGTGCGATTCTATGGATGCAAAAAAAATATAAAGATGGCTACAAAATTTCTTGTCTTAAAAATTAGTCGTTAAAATTTGAAAAGGACTTTTAAGGCACAGTTTTCAGTGCGATATCATCCTAGTTTCGGGATTAAATTCGAGTTAACTCGAGAAAACAGTTTTTCAGTCGATTTATATCTAGAGCTAACCCCGTGATTAAATGATCAGATATTTTTGACAGACGATAAAATACCAGACAAACATTTTTTTCAATTCCATTTATGTGGAAATTTAAAACTAAATGCAGATCTTAGCGACTTGAAATTGTATGAAACATTGAGTTTAACTGTTTTAAGAAAATAAAGACTTGACTTTGGGAAAAGAAAACTAAACAGCTGATAAAGTGATAACTGAGCAAAATTGATAAATCATGAATGCTACCAAATGAAATCACCACACACGGAGTCAAATATTATTCTGTACTGAAAAACTGCGAAAGAACTTGTGCGTGTATAAGGGCCTTCCAACCCATTGTCTTTCAAATGCAGATCGCTTGCCGGAACCTGATCAACTGAGAGTGATTTAAAATTCGAAACTAAAAAATAATTTTGTGTACAATACAATAATGTTCGAAATCCAATACAGGAAAAAATCATTAAGTGCATTTCTCTTAAAATCATGTAAATTAACTGTTTTTTTGCTTATAGAAAGTATGGCATCAAGTGCGTAAAAACAAAAATCCAATTTATGCTGATAAAATTGGATTTTTGTTTTTAGCTTGTATCGTAATTTTAAAACCCAAATGTCTTTAAATTGAATTATCTCCTTATTGTATATTTTGTTAGTTAATGACATTCACCTTTAAACCGAGAAAATAAGAAGACAGTTGGAAGGTCCAAGAAGAATCATCAAACAGCTGATAAATTGTATACTGGCAAAAAATGACAAGAAAATTGAATTGGAAATTGGTACTTTCAGTGGTATTCATATAAATTCGAACGGATATTTGATAGCAAAGCAAATTATGTGATGTTTTGGGTTTTTTAAAACATATTTTGATGATAAATACCTATTAAAACATATGAGAAGGAAACAATCCGCTGTGCGGATCGTTGAATACCCTTTCCCATCCTATCCATAAAACTAAAATCCCCAAAAAAGTGGGCATGGCTTAAAACACGATGTGGATAAAATAAAGAAAATGATATAGTGACAACAAATTCTTCAGAATGCTTACAAAACACTTTTACGGTTCTACAAAAGACAAGGTTTTCTCCTGCATATGTTATGGGGTAGTGTATAAAAATGGTTTTTATATAAAAATGCCCCCAAAAAGTGGGCGTGGGTTAAAATGGTATTCAGACGAAATGTTTATATTAACAATGTTAATGATTCTGCATCAAAAATTTTTTCGAAAAATTTAAAATTTGACCGAAAACAGTTTTTTTATTGAAAACGCCCCCAAAAAGTGGGCGTGGCAAAAAACTTTATACAAACGAAATATAGATATTAATATTCCCTACGGTTTGGTCAAAAACTGAGTTTTTCTTAAAAAGGGGCGTGGCAGTGGGCGGATTTCAAAAATGTTTACACTTGTTCTGTAGGCAGAGACGAGGATCCTATATACCAAATTTCATTATCCTAGCTCAAAATTTAAGGCCTAAAAGTCGGTGACGTACAGACGGACTGACGCACGGACAGACGGACGGACAGACAGACATGGCTTAATCGACTCAGCTAGCGATTCTGAGTAGATCCATATACTTTGAGGTATATGTAGCAAAATTATTTCTCTATGTTACAAACTAAGTATCAAAACTAATATACCCCTATGGGATAGGGTATAAAAACTAATATATATATTTGAGATAGGGTATAAGAAGTCAATAGTTTGATAATAGTTTCACTTCAACCTCGTAGCACTTCTACGGTCTAATTTTTTTTTTTCATACTAGAGGTGGGAAATACCAATTTTGGCTTCTGCAATCCTGTAAATGTTTTAATAAGTTAATTGTTATGAATTTGTTTTAATTTGATTATTTTTAAGATTTTTATGAAATAATAAGGACACTGGCTTGGTTGAAAATGGTCGAAGTGTCCGGCATGCCACTTTTATTATTGAAAAATTAGAACAAACAACACCTAGACCCGGTGTTGTGGCTCAGGTGGACCCAGAAAAAAAATTGCAAGGCTTCGGAATTATCAGAAAATAACGGTTGAACTATCTCATGAATTCCATACCGTTAGAGATAAAGCTATGACTTCTCAAACGGTGATGCGGCGATTAGTAGAAAGTGGCCTGAGAACAAGAAGACCTGCTCGTGTACCGAGGTTCATAGTTCCGCATAAGCGACGTTGAATGGAATTTACGTGCCTTCCTCAAATTGGACCGAGGCCGAGTTCTTTGAACTGATGAGTCCAGATTATTTCTGCGCTCACCAGATGGACGTAGCAGAGTTTGGAGACGATCAGGTGAGATCGGCAATAGTTGCCCAGCGGGAATATTTCTGGGAAAATTTCCGTCATATTGAGGGCAGGAATTTCTGTGCGCAAAAAAAAAACTGGGGAACAGTGAGCTCCAGCTATACCATCTTTGAGGAATATAAGGTTCCATTCGGACCGTTGGTTGGGAAAATGTTCTTGCTGATGAAGGACAATGCTAGATTACACGTCGCCAAGTGTGTTACCGAGTACGTGCAAGAAGTGAAAATCGACTGCTATGAGGCCGGACATGAATCCCATTGAAGATATTTGGAACCTGCGTGAGAGAAATATTAGGATGCGACCTGCCTTTCCAGAACACTTACACTTAGCATAGTGGCAACCCCCTAACGAGCCCTAAACGATGCAAGGTCATCAGCCTGCCGTATAAGATGGCCTAGTGGGAAGGCCAAGTTTCCCTGGTAGTCCTTTTCAGAAGAAAAAACATATGAGAAGGCTACAATCCGCTGTGCGGATCGTTGAATACCCTATCCCATCCTATCCATAAAACTAGAATCCCCAAAAAAGTGGGCATGGCTAAAAACACGATGTGGATAAAATAAAAAAAATGATATAGTGACAACAAATTCTTCAGGCTGCTTACAAAACACTTTTACGGTTCTACAAAAGACAAGGTTTTCTCCTGTATATGTTATGGGGTAGTGTATAAAAATGGTTTTTATATAAAAACGCCCCCAAAAAGTGGGCGTGGGTTAAAATGGTATAAAGACGAAATGTTCATATTAATAATGTTAATGATTCTGCATCAAAAATTTTTTAGAAAAATTTAAAATTTGACCGAAAACAGTTTTTTATTGAAAACGCCCCCAAAAAGTGGGCGTGGCAAAAAACTTTATATGAACGAAATATAGATATTACGATTCTGTAAATATGCTGTTCAGACACTTTTTTAAAATTCTTTACGGTTTTGCCAAAAATAACGTTATTCTAAAAAGGGGGCGTGGCAGTGGGCGGATTTCAAAAATTTTTACACTTGTTCTGGTGACTCGGACAAGGATCCTATATACCAAATTTCATTATCCTAGCTCAAAATTTAAGGCCCAAAAATCGGTGACGAACAGACAGACGGACGGACGGACGGACGGACGGACAGACAGACATGGCTAATTCGACTCAGCTAGCGATTCTGAGTCGATCCATATACTTTGAGGTATATGTAGCAAAATTATTTCTCTATGTTACAAACTATGTATCAAAACTAATATACCCCCCTATGGGATAGGGTATAAACAAAATCCTTTACGTTGTCCCTCCAAAACTTAATCACCCCTATCGGGAATTATTTTTTCCTGGGAATTTTTTCCATTTTCGAAATCTAGGTATCGTAGACAACATTCGAAAAAGGGAAAAAAATCCCTGGGAAATAATAGCTATTGTGAATATGTTTCCGAGGGAAATTTGACGTTGAATTCCCCAAAATTATTCCGTTGTCATTTTTCTGGGGAATTTGATGTAATTTTGATGTAACCATGTAATGTTTTTATTTTCTTTTATTTATTTAGTTAACATAAACAGATTATTACTTTTAATTAAGGTCAAACACAACAAATACAAAACAACTGGAAGTAATAATTACTGAAATGGAAAAATATCCAGACATTGCAACTGGATTTACCAAAAGGAAGAAGGAAGAAGTGAAATCAATTTGGAAAGGAATAGAGAAAAAAGCCAATAGTTTTGGTCCACCAGTTAAATCTGTGTATGAATGGAAGAAGGCAAGATTACTATTATTTGCGTGTGCGTTTTACTGTTATTTATGTGTGCAAACTGCACTATTTACCTTTTTTAGGTTTGGATTGACAAAAAAAAATATGTTAGAAAAAAGATGGCCGAAAATCTTAAGTTCAAAAATGCAACTGGAGGAGGCCCATGCAAGGAGTACATGTTTTCTACTTCTGAAGAAGCAATCAGAAATATCTGTGCGATGAGCGAATCGGTTGAAGGTTGTTCTAATGCCAATCGATTTGGCTTGCCTTCTTGTGGAAAGAAACGAAAAGTGGATAGTTTTGATGATGCAGAAAAGAAAAAATATAGCAACAGTGTCATTACAGAATGCTCAACGACAGTCACAAGAAAACGTAGCATCGGTGTCAAGGCAAACTTCTCAACGACAGCCACAAGATCATCAAAAATACAAAGAACTAGATGAATCTGCCCTGATGGACTTGTTGGACTCAAATGATGAGCACGAACAGCCGAATGATAGCAATGAGGATTTAGATGACATCGCAAATAATTCGGCTAGAAAATCATTATCAAAAGGTCAGAAAAAAATCAAATCCACGGCAAATCTTTTAGAAAAAGAGCTTCTTCTACAACGTGAATTGTGTGACAAACTTGGTGAAGCTATTTCAAAATTTGAAAAACACCATACGGAAATGGAGATTAGCGTCAAGAAAGTATATCAATGCATTGATCGATTAAGCGATCAACAAAAGATGCTTGTACAGCAAAAAAAAAAACGACACAACGATGAAATGGAAAACCTGAAGAGACATGAAATACAGGAAGCTGAGCGGCACAATATGCAGATGGAAAACTTCAAAGAACGAGAAATAGAGACAAAATTAAAAATTAAGCAGCGTCTTTTGGACATAGAAGAAGAAAAGCTTCAAACACATCACAATAAAAAACAATAATTTTCAAATAAACCCCATTTACTTTTTTTTCACTTTTTCAGAATATTTTTGTTTACTTTTATTCTTTTGTTAGTTTAATAAATGCTTTTTAAAGTGAAGTTGCTATTTGTCTTCTTATGAGTTGCGCTTCTGCAATATATTCTGAGTTTATCGTGGTGAAAATTTCAAGTCCGTTTGTGTTGGTATCTTCTTCTTCTTCGCGAATTATGACTGTTGGAACATTTGCTGTACTATCAGTCTTATAATGGATGCAAATGTTATGCAATGCGCAGCAAACATTTGTTATTTGTATTGCTTTTTCCGGCAAATAATGCAGCTCTCTAGCTCCAATCAAGCACCTCCATTTATTTTTAAGCACGCCGTTAGTTCTTTCGATTATATTGCGGCAACGAATATGTGCTTCATTAAAATTTCTTTCAGCCGTTCTTTCTTCAGTTATCCTATAGGGAGTCAAGAGCCATGGTTCTAAAGGATACCCAGCGTCTCCTATTTGGAAGTTAAAAAATGGGGTATAAATCAAATTAAAATATAAAACTAATACCTAACAGCCACGAATTCCTTTCACCATTCAAGTGTTTTTGTTCAAACCAAGACCTTAGTTCACTCACCTTCCACACAAGAGAATCATGGCAAGCTCCTGGATGAGTGGCATCTACGTAACTTATACGCATCTGGTCATCGCAAACCTGAAAGATCAAATTTGAATCAAGTCCAAGTAAATTAAAATCAAAAAACAATTTACAAGTAATACATTCAAACTATAGAATCCCTTTCTATTGTAGTACAAGTGGTTCTTTTCTGGTGGAGCGATGATTCGAACGTGGGTACCATCAATGCATCCTACTACACCTGGTACGTTGTATTTAAGAAAAAAAATTAATATGGTGTTTCTTTTTTCTTCCCCTGACCTCTGCGTTTTAATCCAAATAGGACAGAGGTTTGCTTCAAATGTATTTAAAACACTTGATAGGGCCTCAGAAAATGTAGACTGGGCAAGTCCAACTTCATGATCCTTTCCCACCCCCGTCTGATAACCACCTTCTGCAAAGAAGTGCAAGCAGGAGCTAAGCTTAATTATAGGGGGAACAGCGAATGTTTTTTTCGTTTGCGGCAAAGAATCCGTGAGCACATTCAACAAGTATGTAAACATTGACTTGTTCATTCGGTAATATTGATAGAATCTATAAGAACAGTTCAAACAATTTAGAAAAAATAGTAAAGAATTATTTTCTTGTTTCTTGCAATGATTCAGGTAGTTCCAAAGGGTTCGATTTATCCCTCAGATTTCTCCTGATGATTCTTTGATGAATCCTCTCATTTTCCTCGTTTTCTTCATCCACTAACACAAAAGCTGCACTTCTCATCACAATTATAATATATAATTGAATATTTACTTCCGTTTTTTTAATAAAAATTGCAATTATTTTACTTAAATTCTCGTTTTTAGTCAAGCATGTGTGGCTGTCAAAACATTCGAAGACAATTTCGAAAATATTTTTTGACATTTTTACTGTGGTAAGACTGATTACAAGGGAAAATGATTTCGATGGAAATTCACGATAGGTAGATTTAGTTCCTGGGAACAAATAATATTCGTGGGAGAAATATTTCCTTCGGAATTCCTGATAGGGGTGAATGGCGTTATTCTCAGGTTCGTTGAATCAGCTAAGTACCGGGGTATGGTTTTGGATAAGAAATTGAACTGGCAACCCAATATTCAAGAACTCGTAAAAAAAACCTCCACTGGAGCCCTATACACATGTAAAAAGCAAATCGAGAAGAAATGGGGTATGCAGCCACATCACTTTTGGTCCATCATTAGATACATACCCTTGGACGGCTCTAGAAACAGTCTCCAAACTCAACTTTCTAGAGAAAGTTCAAAGTTTGCATATGGATTAGTGGAACTCCTACATCTGGCGTCCATATATATTCGTGAGAAGCAAACGGCACTTACAGAAACCACCGACCACATCATTACTCAACTCAGCTTTGAGCATTGCTTCATGTCGACCATTCCCAGTCACCCACGAATGGGAGTCGGATATGACTGGATATGGCTGGAGGTGTTTTTTCCAAGATGCTTAACATGTCTCTCAATTTAGCCCGGTCCTTAGCTAACTGCCTCCAGTTGCGCACTCCAAGTTGGTTGAGGTCGGTTTTTACTTGTGTGAGCCACTTAAGGCGAGGTCTTCCTCTACTGCTTCCAACGTCTGGCTGGGAATCGAAGGCTCTGTAAGCCGGAGAATTGGTGTCCAGTCCATTCGTTCTACATCTTGGCAACTTAAAAGTCCAAGGAGGAGTTTTTTTTGTTGACTAGAGGCATGCCGCTGTACAGCTCGTATAGTTCTTGGTTGAATCTTTATCTCCATAGCCGTCAACGCAACGGGACCGAAGATTTTTCGAAGAATTTTTCTCTCGAATCGACCAAGGATTTCTTCATCCATTGTTGATACGGTCGATGCTTCAGCGCGCGTCGTAGAGCAGAACTGGTATGATCAATGTCATATATAGGATCTCCTAGTAGTTCAAGTGAAGGCTTTACTACTAAATTGCCTTCTTAGCCCGAAGAAACAGCGGTTGGCAAGAGTAATCCTTCGTTAAATTTCTGACGAGATGTTGTCAGAGTTAATAGCGGAGCCGAGGTAGACAAAAGCACGTACTACCTCAAAGTTATATCTATCAATGGTGACGCTATGTCCAATTCGTCGATGTTGTGTGTCCTTTCGTGTTGACAGCATATACTTAGTCTCACCCTCATTTACTGCTAAACCCATTTTCGCCGCTTTCTTCTCTATACTAGCAAACGTGGCTATGACAACAAGTTCAATCCGATCAATGATACCAATATCGCCGGCGTATGTTAGTAGTTGAACCGATTTTTGGAAAATTGTACCTCTGGTGTTGGCTCGGGAGTTCCTCTCAAGAATCAAATTGAAGAAGTCCCATGACAGCGCATCGCCTTGCCTAAATCCTTTTTTGGTATCGAATGTGTCGGTGAGGTCGTTTATGACCTTGATGGAGCAGAGAGTAATCTCCATCGTCATCCTGTACAGACGGACGAGTTTGGGCGCTATACCAAAACTAGACATGGCTCTGTATAGTTCGTCTCTATAAATGCTGTCGTATACTTGCAGGTCTATGCGAATAAGCCACAAATTATAGCGGCCCTCAAAGCTAACACAACCCATCCCATCGGTCAAATTCAGACTGGTGGTCCTTCCCGGAATTGGTTTTCATTTGGATCTTGTAGGTACTTCATTCGTTCTCTGAGTTTTTAGAACGGTGGATGAGGGATTTTCATAGCCTGGTCGTTTTATATTTCTTGCCAATTCGTAATTTTTTTATAATTTGCGCATACTCCAGGGGTATTGAATATCCTTTCAATGTTGTTCCTTGATGAGTATATCGTTTTCACCAACATAGTTCGACATTATTCTGTGAGCCAAGAGCTCTAAGCTAACCGCCTTTCTCAACAGCGGCAAACTATATTATAAGATTTGACTTGTAAGAGAGATAGCTAAGCTCTTTCTCACCCTAATAGCTTCGTTACAGGTCAAGTCATACAGCTCGTTTCTCATTGCTCTGATAATCTATTGGAAATAAAATAAAAAGAAGAATGCTGTCAGGTATTTTTTTAACAAAAAGATGCCCGACAATAAATCCGTAAAATATCCAAGCAATGGAGATTGTCACCCACAAAGGATGTGTTAAAAAACGATGGAAAGCAATCAATAAATCTGGCCTGCGGCAGTGGCATACTTTGTCTCGACGTCGATTAGGTATTATTGCTCATGTGAGATATAACCCTCATCCAATAATCCAAGTCGAATCACCTGAAATTAAAATTTCTATTTACAAAGTGTACGAGTTTACCACACAACGTCAAGACTATGGGAAAAGACTAAAAAGTCTGAACACTCCCTCTAGCGTAGAACAGGCGTCTGAAAATTTCATTAAAAACGTAAGAATACGGGCAAACAAACCGGAAGCAAAGAAAGCAACTAAGGGTGGGTCAGGGAGGAGCAACCGATTGCGGAATTCCTTCCGTTCGTTCGGCAATTGTTTTGCCGGTAATTAAATTTCAATTTCGCCTTTGGGAAGAAATAAAAGAATCTGTTCACACACACCCCTCCTTGTACCCAAATCAATGCATGACTTATTTTCCCAGAACAAACAAAAAAAAAACATTTGCAGGGATACGGATACTTGTGAAGTATGCAAAGGAGGATGTGGCCAAAGCTCAATGATATTAAATAGAACATCCTTGTGCTGGGTCCTTGATTTTTTTCCAATTTTCATTTTGTTGTACACTATTGAGCTTTATCGTGGATCTTCAGTGCTTGATGGACTTTGGCTGACAATTGGTGACGCCTCAATGGCGGGCAAGGATAAATGTGTTCAGGATAAGAAGTGGGAAAAAGTTATTTCCAAACGATTAAATTTGACTTTTACACAGTTGACTGGAGAGGATGGCATCTGTTCATCTTCATCATTTATAGTTCCGTTTTTAGAGTTTTCGTTCCTCTTTCATGCAGATACAATGTCCGATTCAATAATCCGCATTTCCTTCAATGACACGGTGCGCAGGAGGGAACACGTGATGAGTAAAGGAATCAAAGGAGGAGAACTGATGTAACTTTTTGCTCTTTCCAATAGCGTGGATGATTTTAATGATAGCGATCCTGGGAGAAGAACCTGTTTCTTGATTTTACTTTGATAAGATTCGTTTGGGAAACTGATATTCTTTGGCAGAAAATACGGAATGGAGGAAGAAAGGACCCAATGGCTGGGAATGCAATTTATCGGGGACCGTGGAATTCAATCAATGCGACTGATTAAATATTGTGCTCATTCGTGCAGTTGATTGGGAGAGACCTGCATAGAATGCAAATTTTAAAAGACGTAAAAATTGAAATGTTAAGTGGATTGTCAATACGATTATTATGAGTTTGTTTCCTTCCAAAGACAGGACTTGCGAATTTAAGTAATGAATGCAGCTAGATCTGGTTTCAGTTTGAAATGACAGGAAGCTTTATAATGGAATCCTGTATACGATGTAGAGGAAGGTACTGCCAATCAAATTGATGGAAATTCAATTACAATGGTTGCTAATGAACAGTGAACAGTGATACTGATTTTTGAAAGTTGGCCCTTTCATGCAAAATTGTGCTGAGTTTATAGAAATCAGGGGTTTTTTAGGATCAACGAAAAAAATGATACTACACCCTATGTATAGGTATGCACAAACTTAATGCAATATTGTTGAAGGAATAATGAAATGAAGTCCAAATCTTTTCAGATGATGTAGCGTGGAATGACATGATGTAGGAGAGGATGCCTAAAAATTCTGCTGACCTCAAAATATCAAGTTATGTGATGGCCCCGTGTTCTAGGGGTATCTAATAAATTGGAAATGGCCCTCCAGGTTGGGAGTTGTGCTCTGGGTTAAATATGCAACCATTAAAAAACCTATTTTTACGAACCAATAGCCTCGGAAAGGACTGATTTTATTGTTGACGACCCTGCCAAATGAAAAGAATAGCAACGACATTAGTATCTGCACCTGGAATGTGAGAAAATTAAACAGGAGAGGTGCAGGCGAACAACAAGCGGAAGCTCTAAACTGCTATAAAGCAGACATTACTGCCATCTAGGAAATACGATGGGATAGGCCGGGAAAAAGACATTAGCCAATGCATTATAATCATTCGCGTCAAGGCCAAAATCGCCAAAATAAGCCTAATATGAGCTCACGCCCCGGCGGAGGAAATAGATGATAAAACTGAGGATTGCTTCTACGAGCTCCTTGACAAAACCTATGAGCGACTACCGACGTACGAGGTTAAAATCGTGCTGGGGCATTTTAACGCAAAGTTAGGAAGAGAAGACATCTTTAGCAGTATTGTCGGAAATAACAGCCTACACGATAACACGTCTGGCAACGGACTTATGCTAATTGACTTCGCTACGGAACGAAATGCCACTATAGTCAGCACACGGTTTCTTCACCTCGATATCCATAAGGGGACATGGTGTTCTCCAGATCAACGAAAGGTCAACAAAATCGATCACATTGCGATAGACAAGAGCATTCCGAGGGGCTAACATCGACTCGGACTGCTACTTTGTTGAAGCTAAGGTAGGAATGCAGATATCCACCGCACCACAACAAACCAGAAATACTGTGAAAAAATTAACAGACCGCCAAAATCCTTCGCGCAACGTGTATCCCTTAACTTTTCGATTATCACCATACCACCAGCATCGAATGTCGAAGAACACTGGACAAGCCATTAGATCAGCGGCAACTGATGCGCTAGGTTTCTCGCGCCCACCACCAAAAAAGTCGTGGTTTGATGAGGAATTCCGACAGATGCTCGTAGCCAAGAATGAGGCCTACAAGGCTAAACTGCAGGTGAAGACGACAGCTGCCATTTAGCTCTTTAGGCAAAGAAGAAGGGAAGAACACCAGCTTTTCAGAAAGAAGAAAAGAGAGCAAGAAAAGCGAGCGATCGAGGATATAGAGAGGTGCCACTTCAGGAACGATGTGCGACAGCTTTTATAGAGACGAGCTAGACAGAGCCATGTCTAGTTTTGGTATAGCGCCCAAACTCGTCCGTCTGTACACGATGACGAGGGAGAATTCCTGCTGCTTCATCGGGGTCGGGAACGGCCTCACCGACACGTTCGATACCAAAAAAGGATTTAGGCAAGGCGATGCGCTGTCATGTGACTTTTTCAATTTGATTCTTGAGAGGATTGTGCACTCCAGAGCCAACACCAGAGGCACAATTCACCAAAAATCGGTGCAACTACTAACATACGCTGATGACATTGCCATCATCGGTAGGACTCAACGTGATGTCATAGCCACGTTTGCTAGTATAGAGAAGGAAGCGGCAAAAATGGGTTTAGCAGTAAATGAGGGCATAACTAAGTATATGCTTTCAATACGAAAGGACATACAAATCGGACAGAACGTCACTATTGACAGATATAACTTTGAGGTAGTACGGGACTTCGCTATTAACTCTGACAACAACATCTCGTCAGAAATTAAACGAAGGATTACTCTTGGCAACCTCTGTTTCTTCGGTCTAAGAAGGCAATTCAGTAGTAAAGTCCTCACTCGAACTTCTATGGAGATCCTATATAAGACCCTGATCATCCCAGTCTTGCTCTACGGCGCTGAAGCATGGACCATGTCAAAAGCAGATGGAGAAATCCTTGGTCGTTTGTAGATGAAAATTCTTCGAAAAATCTTCGGTTCCGTTTGCGTTGACGTGCTATCGAGACAAAGAATCAACCAAGAACTATACGAGCTGTACAGCAACATGCCTCTAGTCGAAAATCTCCGCATTGGACTTTAATGATAGCTAGGACATGTAGAACGACTTCGCCTTAAGTGGTGCGCACAAGTGGAAACCGACCTCTATCAACTTGGAGTGCGCAACTGGAAACAGTTAGCTAAGGACCGGGCTACTTGGAGAGGCTGTTTGTTGAGGCCCAGAATTATTCCGGACTGTAGCGCCACTAAGTAAGTATTATATCCCTGGCTTTGATAAAGCTTTAGAGCGTCATTCCTGAAGTGGTGGCACTTCTCATGCGCTTTTCTTTATTTTTCTTTCTTTCTGAAAAGTCTGTGTTCCCATTTTCTTCTTTAGCTCTAAAGCCAGCCCTTTGCGAGTTTGATGGGTATTGATACGTTCCCTGATAACTTTGAAGCTTATTAATGGAAGTAAATTTGAATGTCATTGCGAGCTATTCAGGACTTCCTATACCTCCTAAAGACCTAGTATTACGATGCTAGATTGCATATCAAATCAATTGTAGGTGCCCTAGTTTATCCAATGTAAAAATACTGACCTTGTTAGCTTAGGAATAAGCATGTTTATCGCACTGTAGTCGCTGTAAGCCTCATTGCAACTTCTGTCAAATGCTTAGCAAATTTTAGTAGAAGAAGACCTAATTTCGAGAACCCTACTATTTTACCAGTCAATTCGACCTTACTTATACAAGAATCCAACGCTTCCTCCGTTTAACATAGGCATACAATGATAGCTCCATCGCTAAGATTTAAATTGGTGCCACAATTATTGATACGGCCCCTAATAAACAAATCTCAGCCCCCCAATAGCCTTTTCCTAAAAAAAAAAATGTTTCTGATTAAACATACAAAACCCCATGTCAAGGGTTTGTGCACTGCTTCAGTCCTGCAACACTACTTGATCACAATCTTAAGGACCCATTAGAACACAAACGCACGCATTTGTGTCTACATTTCCACTGCATTGCCCCTACATACATCCATACATGCTCTCTAATACGCCAGCGGGATAATAGAGAAAAAAAGTGTCACGACATGCAAAAGGACGTCTTCCATCTGAAGTACCAAAAATAATAACGCGTTGGCAACGAGGACCAAATTGAATGTTAAAATCAGCAAGGATATATCCTTTTTACATTCGACTACATCCCACACATTAATGCCAATGAGTGTTGACACGAGGGGCACTTGTCTCCGCCGATGGCTTGCGCTCGAGTGCTGGAGCTACCCCGCCATCAGTTCACCAGCTTGACGAGAAAAAGGACATGGATGCAAATGCAAATGCGAATGGGAAATGAAATGCAACCATTTTATGATTACTTTAGACGCTTCACCATGACTGTTGCTTTTGTGTGTTTGGCTTCGCATGAGTACGAGGATCGAGGATATCTATAGAATGTTATGGTGATGACGACTACATGCGGGATAATATCTCTCGAGGATATTCTCTTACTCGACTCCTTGTGACTATATAATGGTTGATGTTGGTGCTGGTTCTGCTGTTGATGATGACATAACTGCCTTTTTCAGTGGCAGACTCGAACTCGCCTGTTTAGGTGCGCAGTAAACAACAATGTGTTGCAAATTGAAAAAAATATTCACAAAGCTTCCCGCCCTCCCGTATACCATTGTGTGAGGGTCGGTTGGTCGGTCGGTTGTCGTCCTTGTCTATATGATACATCATCGTAAAATCTTCCTTGAGGTTATGAGTTTTGCCAGCACAACGATGAAAACTGGGGAATAACTCTCATTCCCGGCTCTAAATGTGTGTTAGTTACACACGAACTTGCATCCTTTTTGCTGCACTGCTTGCGCTCTGAAACGGTCTGTACTCGGTACACAAGTTTGGGGCGTGGACGTGGGCGCCTTAATGAGGTGGTAATGGAATATCGGTGTGCTCAAGTTTGAATTTTACTGCCAAGTCCTGTTTGTGTTTACATTTTAAATAGTTTATTATTAGTATTTATTGTTGCAGTTAGCGGAAATTCACTACACCGAACGCGTTACGTGATGTCTACAAGAGGACTACACTGTTTACATATCCATGCCAGGCAGGCGGTTGGGTTGCAACTTGATGACGAGGTGCTGCACTATCTATGAGGGTGGAAACAGACATAGATAGTTGGCTTTCTATGAGGATCCTTTGGGGATGCGAAGATTGTTTGGCGAAGTTATGTTGGCTTTTGCGAAGCTCGTAAGTGTGCAAGTTATTGTAAAACGTTGAAGTGTCGAAAACGACTTCAGGTTGAAGACAACATAGAGGTTTGTAGGTTTTAATAGAAAGTCTGCACGAAATTGTAATTTTTGTAAACGGGGAAATGTTTCTGTTTGCATGTGCACTGCAAAGAATCAAAAGGGAAGTCAAGCATCGTTTTGGCAAAGTTGACTTTATTTTAAAGCTTAGAAGAACCATTTGTCCGAAAAACCTACATTACCTACATACTTACCGTAAAGGGTCTTATTTCAGGTAGGTACAATATCTCGAATAAAAACGAGTGGTGGGTATATGACTGAGTGATATCCGTTATATGTGAAGTCCTGGCAATATTAAACATAAAACTATTATCTGGGTATTTATCTAAGAACATTGTAAATCAAATTTGAAGTGAATCCCTTAAGCCGTTTAGCCTCCCTTTAGGCTCTGGTTGTGGCCCACTTTTCCGAACTTCTCTATCATCGTAATGTTAGATTTGATTTAAATCTCAAGCTTGTTCGCTTGTTCGCTTGTTCCCATAGGCCCATGACTTCAATAATCCACTAAAGAAAAACGTTTTGGCGATCAAGTCGGCAGATCTTGCCGGCCCTGACAAATCGTCAAAATGAGATATTAGACGACCCGAAAACTAGCTCATCCTTCAAAGGCTTTATTTTCCTTCGACCTGTCCTTGACCTTGTACCATCCTGTTGAAACCACATGTCCCCTAGTTCTAATTCTTCAATTTGCGGCTAAATAAGCGAAGTGATCATGGTTCTGTATCGCTTTCAGTTATAATAATCCTGTTACTTACGGCGTTCCTTGGCCCGTCCTTAGGCGCACCATGAAGTGACTGTGTCTCATAAGTGCAAAATTCATTTACTTCAAGCCGATAAGTGATCGCCTTTCTGTGATCCGCATCAAAGCTACTTTTCAAAACATATCTAAGCCTAATATGTGCACACGCCCCTACCGACGAGGCTGATGAAGATCCCATCAAGGAGGAGTTTTATGACCTCCTGGATGGAGCCTACGAAGCCTGTCCGGAGTATGATGTAAAAGTTGTACTCGGGGATTTCAGTGCTAAAGTCAGAAATGAAAACATCTTTAGTTGTTAAGCACCGAATCCACGAAACGACAACTAATCGAAACGACTCGTATAATACGGTGATAAGTAGCACTAGGTTCCCAAGACTAAGGATCCACACAGCAACCTGGCGCTCCCCAGACAGTCGAACCGCCAATCAAATCGACAATGTGCTAATCGATTCGAGGCACGCATCCAACATCCTCGACGTGCATACATTCTGTGGGGCAAACGTCGACTCTGACTATTTTCTTGTCGCCGCTAAATTCAGAGCTCGACTGTCATACGAGAAGAAGCTGCGAACTGCCCAGAAGAAGAAAGTCGACGTTGGACGCCTTAGCACACCTGGAGTAGCCAGAGCGCCTGAGTATAAAACTCTCCTCTGTGCACTCACCTACCACAGACGCCAACAATCAGTGGTGCCAATATCGCGATATCATCAAGGATGTAGCCGAAACCACAGTAGGGTACCAGCCATCCCAGTGTAAAGGAAAAAGGCGACAGAAGATGCACACAAGAAAGCGGGCAGCGAAAAAAATCGGGCCAGGAGAAGGGAGGAAAAGAATATCCTGCGTAGAAAGAAGAGGGCTTACGCAGCTTCCCAGCTTAAGGAGGTCGAAGAGTCGGCGGTTGTAATAAAATCCGGAGGTTTTATAAAAAAACAAACAAGCAACTGGCTGCTGGCTTCAAAACCGGAACGCAGGCTCTTCGAGACAGCGAAGGGAACCTGGTCACCGAAGTGCAGGGAAAAGTAGATGTGTTTAAGCAGCATTTCCAACCGCTGCTAAATGGGCATCATGTAGAGAGAGTGATAGGGCAAGAAGAGAACCCACGTCCAGGCAATGAAGAACTAGTTCGACCACTTAGTACAGAAGAAGTTGACCTAGCTATAAAAAAGCTTAAAATGCCGCATTCTCTGAAGGCTTACCAGCGGAGCTTTTTGAATACGGTGGTGATGTTTTGGTAGGGAGCATGCACCGAATCATCAAACAAGTATGGATGGAAGAAAACATGTCCAATGACTTGACTATTAGCTTCATATGGCACATCTACAAAAAAGGCGATCCTATGTCTTGCAAGAACGTACCAGTGCCGGTTAGAGTACACTGAGGCGAATCCTGGAACAGACTAACGAATTTCAAGTCGAAACTCACCACTCATCGACTTCAAAGCCACTTATGATTGCATACTCCATACAGGTCCGTCCATACTTTTTAACAGGTCTGTCCAGCTGCTGGGCTTTGCGGACAATATTGACATCATCGGTCGCTCCCAACATGCCGTGATAAAAGCGTTCACGGAGATTGAAGAACAGGCGAAATCTGTTGGCCTTGAAGTAAATGAGGACAAGATCAAGTACATGCTATCAACAAACAAACAAGCATCTGTCCACCGCCTACAACAAAACGTCACTATTGATAGCAACAATTTCGATGTAGTTAAGGAGTTCAGTAAAGTTCGGAGTAAACATAGACTTCACGAAGACACCCTAGTTGAGATCCGGCGAAGAATTACCCTAGGAAACCGTTAGTACTTCGGTTTGGAAAAACAAGTGGGTTCAAAACTCCTAACTCGAAGGACGAAATGTGTGCTCTACAAAACCCTTATCCTACCATTTTTGCTTTATGGCCCCGAGTGCTGGACGATAAGCAAGAAGGGAGAGCTTCGAAAGAAAAATACTTCGGCGGATTTTTTTCCTGTGCAAGAGGAGGGCGAATGGAGGAGAAGATACAACCGCGAACTCTATGAGCTGTACCAAGATGTGGATGTGGTCCAAAAGGCCAAAACACGTCCACTATATTGGCTCGGCCACATCAAGCGAATGGACAAAATGCTCCAGCTAAGAGGATTTTCGAATCCCAACCCCCAGGTTCGAGAAGGCAAGGAAGACCGAACCTCTATTTCAAAGACCAAGCCATCACAGATGCCAGAGCGCTTGGTCTAGACAACTGGAAGTAGCGAGCCAGGGATTGTAGAGAATGGAAGGATGCAGTGTCTCAGGCAGAGACTCTTCACTGGTCGGGAGCCCGATAAGTAAGTAAGTAAGGGCAGTTCTGTCCATTTATGGGTGACAATGTTACCCTGAAGGTAACCCTAGGAAGACTACATTTTGTCAGTGTAGTCATTGCTGATAAAGTCTAGTCTACCTAGGGTTTGGCGCAATAGGCTCGTTAGTACCCAGTTAGTTTTCTAACAACCATTCATTTTTTTTGACAATTGATACTACTCGGATGATTTGTCAGATAATCCCGAAAAGAGGGCCAGTGAAAAATCATTTAGGTGTTGATAAGACTGGGAATCGAACCCGCGGCAGTTCATAGTAACGGGTGATCCAAGTAGAGATACTTTTTTCAATAGCCTTTTTTGACAGATCACGTGTGAGTCGTGTCATGCTGTCATGTTATTTTTGTTTAGTATTGTTTGGCATTTCATAATGCAAAGACTTACGCGTGAACAACGTTTACAAATTGTTCAACTTTATTATGAAAATTCACGTTCTGTGAGGAATGTGTTTCGTGCACTTCGCTCAACTTATGGTCAACATAATCGGCCTACTGAGCGGAGCGTACTATTCGCAACACCATCACCCATTTTGAGACCCAGCATTCATTATTGGATAATATTCGACCGAATAGACCACGTCCAGCACGCTGTGAAGAAAATATAGCGGCCGTAGCTGAGAGTGTACACGAAGACCGTAGAGAGTCGATTCGGCGCCGTTCGCAGCAACTCGGACTGACGTATGGAACGACTTGGCGCATTTTACGTCAAGATCTTAAATTGAAAGCGTACAAAATACAGCTTGTGCAACAACTGAAGCCACTCGACCTTCCCAAGCGACATCGCTTCGCTCTATGGGCTCTTGAAAAGTTCCAAGAAGATCCGACGTTTTCGAGGCAAATTTTATTTAGCGATGAGGCCCATTTCTGGCTCAATGGGTATGTAAACAAACAAAATTGCCGCATTTGGGACGAAGAGCAACCTGAAGAGATTGAAGAACTGCCACTTCATCCAGAAAAAACAACGGTTTGGTGTGGTTTGTGGGCCGGTGGAATCATCGGTCCATATTTCTTTAAAAATTATGCCGGTGCGAACGTAATCGTCAATGGCGACCGTTATCGTCCCATGATAACCGACTATTTGATGCCTGAAATTGAAGCTCGTGATCTCGGCGACATTTGGTTTCAGCAAGAAGGCGCCACTTCGCACAAATTGCATCAATCAATGGACTTATTGAGAGAACATTTCGGTGAGCACATAATTTCACGTTTTGGGCCGGTCGATTGGCCACCAAGATCGGGTGATATCACACCGTTAGACTTTTTCCTGTGGAGATATGTAAAGTTAAAAGCTTATGCCGACAAACCCGCTTCGATTCAGGCCTTGGAGGAAAACATCACGCGTGTCATTCGCCAGTTACCAGTCGAAATGCTCGAACGAGTGATCGAAAATTGGACTCAACGGATGGACCATCTGCGACGTAGCAACGGCCAACATTTGATAGACATAATCTCAAAAAATAAATGCCAAAGAATGTTCTTTCAAATGATAATAAACATTCTCCATTAAATTTGAATTTTCTGTGTTTTTTTTCTTTAAAAAAGTAGGGAACCTCGAAATGGATCACCCTTTACTTATCATTGTGCCACTGAGCCCGTGGTTAAGTCCCTGAAATCTACTAGAAACTGTTGAGATTGGTGAATAAATAAATGTGTGCAAGTCATTCTAAGTCTAAGTCATGTTTTGAATTTGCATACGAACAATTTAACATGAACTGACACATATTATCCCCCTCCTGTTGTCCCGCTATCTATTCGTATAACCTGGAGTGATATCTGCTTTAAAGCAGTAAAGAAGGTTCGTCAGTGGATTCAGACATAAACGCGGTAATTCATTTTTTCGTTAAGCAATGTCGCCAGCTATAAAATCCGTCATTTTTGAGATTTGGGGTTCTCCTTATCTGGATGACAAGGCACATAGTTGAACGTTCAGGAATAAAGAACCGGGAATACGGTTTTCTTATCCGAAAACGTAGAAGAAGCCCAAGTATAACTTACTGACACAGTTGGTTTTTTTTTTTTTCAAGGCGCCCTGGTACTGAATGGAATCTTGGTAGGAACATCCTTCCATTAATTCGTTACGACATACTACCAAATCATGTTCAGTCGGTCATGTGAACAACACAGAAATAAATTCTTTCTGCGATCAATAAGCTCTAAGGATGATTATACCAGATGGACTTACCGTCGCAGCTACGACAGGACAACATAAGCTGCAGTACCCAAATCTGAACCAACACCCATGGACCTAAGAAACTATATTAACACCTGCGAAATCACTTGATAGCACTAATAGGCCGACCATGTAGCAAATTATTTTAATGTAGCTATCTGCACATTCATTCTTAGGAAGAGTGTATCTCTCAAGACCTATGCAGGGTTATGCAGGTTTACATACCAACAAACTACACCTATGATTAACTAAGAAATCTAACATAAACAGCAAATGCCCACAGAAAGCCTCGTCCCTCGCCAGCACCTTATCCCATTCAAATGCATTCAACTGTCAATTTACAGTTAATCCTTTCAACTGACTTTTATACAGAGATTCCATGTCCTTCACACAGCAACGGCCTTGTGCATAAACAGTCGAATTGTCAACATCTGAATGAACAATGAATTCCAGAGCTGGCAAGGCATCGTGTACACGTCGCGTCATCACCTGCCTCCTATACTGCTGCGCATCACTAACAACAAACAACAATAAACCATACATTGTGTTGCATGACTACAAACAAAAGAATACAAGTGCATCCGGTACATATAAAACAGAGGCTGGATGCTGGGCTGGAAGTGCTGCTGCGGTAGCAACAAAGGACTATCAACACACACACAAAAAAAAAATAGAAGCAGAATCGTAGGTCACGATAAGGAGGAGGAGATTGTGGGGCACGAAAGATTGAAACGAATCATAAAAAAACCGGAGCACGTAGGGCAAACACGAGCATATAAATACACTTCATTACGATATCCTGAAACCTCTATGCTTACTCTATGAAGAATCACACACACATACCACCCACCCACTCACAGCGAGAAAATGCATCGTCTATGCACTGCGAGCTAAAAGAAAGCATGAACCTCACCACACCATAACACGTTCCTCATCATGAGCAAAGTTAACGCCAGTTTGGCAAAGAGTGCATATTTTTACGACAATGACAGGGTGGTACACCCTTGCCATCCGCATATTATCCAACAGTGGGTGGAGATAGGGACACCGTTTTACCTAACCCTAGACAACATCTCGAAATGTAGGTTAGGTCACGTACGCCACTAGCAAGTTCGACTTTATTACGCAAGGACTACATCAATACTAATTTTTCCACACACTGTCCATTATGAAATTCATGTCCTTTCCATTATTCCATGTGAAATCCACCAAACCCACCGTCTGGCATTTGCCTACACACATACTCTCTGCTGAGTAAAGAGTCGACATGCGCTCAACGGCAACTCACCTCATCTCACCGTCACCACATCACCCAGAGCACTCAGTCGGCACATTGATTGAGTGAGTTTCCTAGCGAAACTAGCGCCGTATTGTTTTTGGGTGGAAATAATTTGAACCTCCGGGGGGTTGAAGGAAATTCTGAAGAAGAAAAGCTTCTCCAGGTTCATATTATGTTTACCAACTGAATGGAAATGTCCTTTTGGCGTTGGTATTAGCCGTCGACCCGTGTCGGAACTCGGAACTCGTTCGGGAACGGCTCTCTTTCGCATGATTCAAGGTTCCTTGTCCACATCGTTCGTTGTGTTGCCTTTAAGGTTTGAATTCCGTTTATAGAATTTCACTTTTTTTTTTCTTATCAAACATAACAGACGGATAAATAACACAAAGGAGTAGAGAAACGAAAGGACATTCTCAAAGTATAATCCATCTTTAGAGGGGCCAAGGTTGTGAGAGATAGATTCACTTTGTCGTTGTATTTGCCTTCTACTGTCGGTTTTGGGTGGTTTCCTTTTTTTGGAAAAGAAATCCCATCCGGAGAGAGGACAAGTTCTTTCGAAAAGGATTTAAGAAGGATTTTGGTGATTATACTCGCCTAATTTTCACTATTTAGTGTGGTGAAATATGCTAAATCTTTTCGGGGCGAGGAAGAACCCCAAAATTTGACGGCGAATGGATTTGTTTTCCTGTTTTTTTTTGGTGACATTTTTAGTGGGATAAGGTTCTAATTATTCCTAGCTAATGATGGATGAGGATAGTTCGGCCATGAGAATTAGAAAATCGCTGGGATTAGGTGTGGAATAATTAATACTGGCGATGGATTAGAGTAGATTTGTAGTTTGGTAAGCCCATTAAGGTAATGAGAGATTTTTGTTTTATTGTCGGATATCCTTTGTGTGGGGTGATGAATTGGGTGATGTCAATAGAGCCTGCTGAATGGATTTTAAGTGTGAATAAGTCTTTTGATTGAAATTAAATGACAAACGCAAATTAGGCAAGTATTTCGGTTAGTTATGGCATCGGATTGACGGACTTTCATCGACAGCTGTCATGCTCCGATAAGGAGCAGAATTGGTACGTTCCTACAGAAAATAGTCCCAAATTAGAATTAGCAAACGTAGCAGACGACCATAAATGAAAAAAAATGCAAAAAAGCCCTTCCCACTCAGCTGTCGAACTTATGGGGTTCCTTTTTATTTTGGTTTATAAGCGAGAGACAGCGATGGTTGGGTGTTGTAGAACGAAGGTAGACTCTGATTGGCTTTAACTTGGCAATGCCCAGTGGCTGCAACTCTGACTACACATCAAATGTGCTTATTTTCTACCTCCAAGTTTTAACCATCGGGTACTGGTCTCATCCAACCGGATTTGACATGCTAAACGATAAGTGCGAGTCTTGATAACCATAATCACACTGGTCAGAATACCCGGTCTGCCGTCCCAGGCGAACATAGATGAGCTGCTTTCGGACAACAGGTTATCCAGGAATCTCAAGGGTAAGTCAGGCCCCTTGAACAGAGATGGTGGCGGATGAACCGAAAGGTCAACGGCAGCACTCAATCCTGTATTGGATACTGATGGCCCCGTGTCCTAGGGGTATCTAATAAATTTGAACTGGCCCTCTAAGTTGGGGGTTGTGCTTTGGGTTAACTACCCACCCAGTCCTCGGAAAGGACTGATATTATTGTTGACGACCCTGCTAAACGAAAAAAGGACAACGACGTTCGTATTTGCACCTGAAATGTGAGAACATTAAACAGGAGAGGTGCAGGCGAACAACTAGCGGAAGTCCTAAACTGCTACAAAGCTGACATTACTGCCATCCAGGAAATACGACGGGGTGGGCAGGGCAAAATTAGGATGAAAAACTGTGATATCTACTATGGACCGTGTTATAATGGGCAGAAACAGCGACTATTCGGATGCGGATTTGTTATAAGTGCCAGACTTAGGCAAGAAGTCTTATGTATTCAAGACATTAGCGAACGCATTGTAACAATCCGCATCAAGGCCAAATTCGCCAATATAAGCCTTATATGCACTCATGCTCCGACGGAGGAAAATGATGATAAAACTAATGATTGCTTCTACGAGCTCTTTGACAAAACCTATGAGCGACTACCAAAGTACGAAGTTAAAATCGTGCTGGGAGATTTTAACGCATAGGTAGGAAGAGAAGAAATCTTTAGCAGTATTGTAGGAAAATATAGCCTACACGACAACACGTCTGGTAACGGACTTCGGCTAATTGACTTCGCTAAGGAACGGAATGCCACTATAGCCAGCACACGGTTTCCTCACTTCAATATCCATAAGGGGACATGGCGGTCTCGAGATTAACGAACAGCAACCATATTGATCACATTGTGATAGACAAGAGACAAGCACCCAGTATTTGAATGTACAAAATTCCGATGGGCTAACATCGACCCGGACTGCTACTTCGTTGCAGCTAAGGTAAGAATGCAGATATCCACCTCACCACAATAAACCAGAAACACTGTGAAAAATTTAGTGTAATCGCCAGAGACGATTGACACCATACCACCATCACCTAATGTCGAAGAACAATTGCAACGATGCCAATAAGCCATTAGATCAGCCGCAACTGATGTGCTAGGTTTCTCGCGGACACAAGCAAGAAACTCCTGATTTGATGAGGAATGCCGACAGATGCTTGCAGCCAAGAATGAGGTTTAGAAAGCTAAGCTGCAGATGAAGACAAGAGCTGCCATTGAGCTCTATAGGCAGAGAAGAAGGGAAGAACACCGGCTTTTCAGAAAGAAGACAAAAGAGCAAGAAAAGCGCGCGATCGAGAATATAAGGAGTTGCCACTCCAGGAACGATGTTCGCAAATTTTACCAAAGTATAAAACGTCAAAGCCAAGGATACAATGCTCGAACGGAATCCTGTCGACATCGACAAGGAAATATCGTAGTTGAGACACAGTCGATGCTGTGGATATATAAGAACCACTTCTGCAGACTTTTAAATGGCGATTACGAACAATATTCCGCTGTCAGGCAGAACAACCCATTTGATATTGGAAACGGCAGCGAAAACTGCCAACCACCCGACCTAAGTGAAGTGAGGATAGCAATATCTAACTCAAGCTTAATAACGCAACCGAGCTTTATAAAGCTGGCGGAGATGACTTGGTAAGTAACATCCACCAACTCATAGGCCAAATCTGGTCGGATGAAAGTATGCCTGAAGAATGGAACCTCAGCATCATCACAAAAACGGAGACCCTCTGAACTGCGCCAACTACAGAGGAAAAAGTCTCCTCAACATCGTCTTCAAGATCCTATCTGCCGTAATATGTGAACTCCTGAAACCGTTTACCAACAACCTGATCGGCCCTTATCAGTGTGGTTTTAGGCCAGGAAAGTCCACAACCGATCAAATTTGCACACCGGCAGATCCTGGAAAAAAACCCAAAAAGTCCAAATCGATATCCAGCACCTACTTATCGATTTCAAAGCCGCATATGACAGAATTTATAGAGACGAACTATGCAGAGCCATGTCTAGTTTTGGTATACCGCCCAAACTCGTCCGTTTGTGTAGGATGACGATGGAGAATTCTCGCTGCTCCATCGTCGAAAACGACCTCACCGACAATTTCGATACCAAAAAAAGATTTAGGCAAGGCGATGCGCTGTCATGTAACTTGATTCTTGAGAGGATTGTGCAAAACTCCCAATTTTCCAATAATCGTTGTTGGTACTAGCATACGCCGACGATATTGACATATTGGTAGGTCTCAACGTGATGTCAAAGCCACGTTTGCTAGTATAGAGAAGGAAGCGGCAAAAATGGATTTAGCAGTAAATGAGGGCAAGACTAAGTATATGCTGTCAGCACGAAAGAACTTACACCAATGACGAATTGGACAGATATATCTTTGAGGAAGCACGGGACTTGCTATTAACTCTCACAACAACATCTCGTCAGAAATTAAACGAAGGATTACTCTTGCCAAACGCTGTTTTTTTTTTAGCTAAGAAGGCAATTCAGTGGTAAAGCCCTCACTCGAACTACTAAGGAAATCCTATTTGAGAAAATCTAAAATGTGCATCGAATGGTAACAGCCACGTACAATGTACACACGCCGAGATACCAAGGTATAAGAACAACAATATCCTGGTGATAGCCATTTGCATGTAATATCCATTATTTCAAGTGTCCAGAAACAAAACAAATGTCCAAAGTGATTGTCTCCTAATTGCCACATTGAATGGACACACATTCGTGCGTTTCAAATTATGTGCCATTGAGCGTGCGGAAAAGGCATGATATCCCGTGGGGAAACTGTCAAATCTCCATTCATAAATGCCGTCGATCTGACAGACCCAATTAGTTTAATTGCATTCGCTTTGCAATTTCCCCAATTATCTCGGCATGGAATCGTTAGTTGAACAATATAGGCCGAGGTAGAGAGAACGACTGCAAACACACATTTTTCTATCTAAACCCTCCTTTCAACTACCCGCTCCTAATTTGACAAGCAGAGATATTTTTCTGTCAATATACTTGCATTGAGGTTAATTACCCGGACAAGATAGCATCGCATTCTAAAGCGACTCTAATCGCAACCGTCTAAACGGAGTTGAAAAATGAACGCACGTTCAAAACGACCGAACAACTTATTTACCATCAGCCCGAAAATAACAAAAACTAGGTACCGTTATAGAGGAAAAAGGTTTTTCTGAACACAAATGCTACGGAATAATCTATGAAATATATTAAAATATCTCACATCCTGACCGCTGAACTTTGTTCAAATGGGTTGGGGGACAGACTCTGGTTTAGAATTTTTTTTTTTAAGAGAAGCACACACTCAAACACCACACACATTGTTGCAAGGACAGAAAGGAGCCACGAATGGTAGCACTGCTGCTGCTCTAGCTGTTTAATATTCCAAAAGAGCAAACCTGAACTAATTGCATTTTGGTGGCATTATGGTTTGTTAAGCCGCATATTCTTGAGATACGGATGAAGCTAGTGCTTTGCTGGTGTTTGTGTGTGCGCCTAAAAGACTTAGATTTTAGAATATTTCATTAAGTTTCCTCATACGAATAAATTGGTTAATTTCGTTTATTTTGTGGACCGGTTGCGTATAATTTTTATGCATAAAATGCAGTTTGCGTTTGTGGAAACTTTTAGCTATTTATTCAAAAAAATCCTGGAGGTACCTGTCACTTTTTAACGATGAAAGTTTTCTTTGTTTAAGGTCACAACTGAATTGAGAGGATTGCAGCTCTCAGAGTAACAAAAGTGGTGGTCTATTAGTGCAGTCTCATGAATGATAGACACTGATCGACATTACCTTATCGATTCTCGGAGTTTCAACATTGACCATTGCTAATGTTATTCTCTTGCTGTGGTAACCTTCGGATACAGGTCTATTCAAAACGGATTTGACTTGCTAAACCAACAAAGATTTAGTTGAACAAAGAAAGTTGAAACAGAAGGAACAACCATAAAATGTCATATCATGCTTTCAAAGTCTTAAAATAAAGTCTGCCCTTTCAGATTGAGAGTTGGCATGGGGTTACTCCCTACTTACTTACTTACTTAAGTGGCGCTACAGTCCGGGATGAACCTGGGCCTCAACCAACATGCCTCTCCAATTAGCCCGGTCCTTAGCTAACTGCCTCCAGTTGCGCACTCCAAGTTGGTTGAGGTCGGTTTCTACTTGTGCGCGCCACTTAAGGCGAGGGCTGGGAATGGCTGGGAATCGAAGAATCTGCGAGCCGGAGTATTGGTGTCCATTCGTTCTACATGTCCTAGCCATCTTAAACCTCCAATGCGGAGTTTCTTAACTAGATGTATGTCGCTGTACAGCTCGTATAGTTCGTGGTTGAATCTTCGTCTCCATAGCCCGTCAATGCGAACGGGACCGAAAATTTTTCGAAGAATTTCTCTCTTGAATCGACCAAGGACTTCTTCATCCGCTTTTGATACGGTCCATGCTTCAGCGCCGTAGAGCAGGACTGGGATGATCAGGGTCTTATACAGGATCTCCTTAGTAGTTCGAGTTAGGGCTTTACTACTAAATTGCCTTCTTAGCCCGAAGAAACAGCGATTGGCAAGAGTAATTCGTCGTTTGATTTCTGACGAGATGTTGTTGTCAGAGTTAATAGCGGAGCCGAGGTAGACAAAGTCCCGTACTACTGTCAATGGTGACGTTCTGTCCAATTCGTCGATGTTGTGTGTCCTTTCGTGTTGACAGCATATACTTAGTCTTACCCTCATTTACTGCTAAACCCATTTTTGCTGCTTCCTTCTCTATACTAGCAAACGTGGCAATGACATCACGTTGAGTCCTACCAATGATGTCAATATCGTCGGCGTATGCTAGTAGTTGCACCGATTTTTGGAGAATCTCTCAAGAAACAAATTGAAAAAGTCACATGACAGCGCATCGCCTTGCCTAAATCCTTTTTTGGTATCGAATGTGTCGGTGAGGTCGTTTCCGACCCTGATGGTGCAGCGAGAATTCTCCATCGTCATCCTACACAAACGGACGAGTTTGGGCGGTATACCAAAACTAGACATGGCTCTGTATAGTTCGCCTCTATAAATGTTGTCGTTTGCGGTTTTGAAATCGATAAATAGGTGGTGGGTATCGATTTGGACTTCTTGGATTTTTTCCAGGATCTGCCGAAGTGTGAAAATTTGATCGATTGGACTTTCCTGGCCTAAAACCACACTGATAAGGGTTATTGGTAAACGGTTTCAGGCGTTCACATATTACAGCATATACGATCTTATTGGCGATGTAAAGGAGACTCGTGCCTCCGTAGTTGGCGTAGTTCAGAGGGTCTCGGTTTTTGTTGATCGCGCAAACGATGCAGAGGTTCCATTCTTCAGGCATACGTTCATTCGACCAGATTTGGCCTATGAGTTGGTGGATGTTACTTACCAAGCCGTCATTTCCGGCGGCCTTATTAAGCTTGAGTTTAGATTTTGCTATCCTCACTTCACTTAGGTCGGGTGGTTGGCAGTTTTCGCGGCCGTTGCCAATATCAAATGGGTTGATCTGCCTGACAGCGGAGTGTTGGTCGTCGTCGCGCTTAACAGTCTGCAGAAGTGGTTCTTCCATGCCCTCAGCATCGACTGTGTCTCAACTACGATATTTCCTTGTTCATCTCGACAGGATTCTGTTTGAGCCTTGTATCCTTTGCTTTGACGTTTTACACTTTGGTAAAATTTGCGAATATCATTCTTGGAGTGGCACCTCTCTATATTCTCGATCGCGCGCTTTTCTTGCTCTTTTTTCTTCTTTCTGGAAAGCCGATGTTCTTCCCTTCTTCTTTGCCTATAGAGCTCAATGGCAGCTCTCGTCTTCACCTACAGCCTAGCCTTGTAGGCCTCGTTCTTGGCTGCGAGCATCTGTCGGCATTCCTCATCAAACCAGGGGTTTCTTGCTGGTGGCCGCGAGAAACCTAGCACATCAGTTGCAGCTGATCTAATGGCTTCTTGGCATCGTTGCCATTGTTTTTCGACATGAGATGCTGGTGGTGTGTTGTGAGTCGAGAGGTTAAGGGATACGCGTTGGGCGGAGGTCTTGGTGGTCTCTGGCGATTGCAGTCTTTTGACATTAAATTTTTTTTAAAGTATTTTTGTTTTTTTGTGGCGTGGTGGATATCCGCATCCTTACCTTGGCTACAACAAGGTAGTGGTCCGAGTCAATGTTAGCCCCTCGGAATGTTCGGACATCCAAAATACTGGATGCGTGCCTCTTGTCTATCGCAATGTGATGTGATTTGGTAGTCGCTCATAGGTTTTGTCGAGGAGCTCGTAGAAGCAATCCTTAGTTATATCATCTTTTTCCTCTGTCGGAGCATGAGCGCATATAAGGCTTATATTGGCGAATTTGGCCTTGATGCGGATTGTTACAATGCGTTCGCTAATGTCTTGAAAACATAAGACTTCTTGCCTAAGTCTGGCACCTATAACAAATCCGCATCCAAATAGTCGCTGTTTCTGCTCACTATAACACGGTCCATAGTAGATGTCACAGTTTTTCATCCTCTTTTTGCCCGGCCCATCCCATCGTATTTCCTGGATGGCATTAATGTCTGCTTTTTGTAGCAGTTTAGGGCTTCCGCTAGTTGTTCGCCTGCACCTCTCCTGTTTAATGTTCTCACATTCCAGGTGTAGATACGAACGTCGTTGTCCTTTTTTCGTTTAGCATGGTCGTCAACAATAATATCAGTCCTTTCCGAGGACTGGGTGGGTAGTTAAAGTAGCACCTTGTTAGCGTGTTAATGCAAGTCTTTATGCATAATGTTCATCAACGACTAGCGTGAGAGGTGCAATTGTTGGGCACGACGACGGGACACGAGCTGTACGAGCATGCACTGGTGTTTTCACATCTCCCACAGACCTGGCTTGCTCAAATTTTTGCACGATTTATCCGATTATACGCACATTTGGACGTTTAAATTGATCACGAAGTGCACGATATGCATTTTGATTTGAACGCCCATTTTGGCATTTTCATAACAAGCCTGAATAACTGTTACGCGATTGTGTATCTTTCCATATTTCAAATTGAGTTAGTCTGAAATTGAGAAATGTCAAATGAAATGCAGAAAAAAACTTGACGTTTAGGTGTGGTTCACATTCAACATTGGCCCTTAAAATTTAACCACCCGTTATAATTGATACAATTTTAAATGTGCATGTAGTTACACCATCATTCACTCACTCGATAACTGATGTGGTAATTCGACGCCTTAATTTACCTCTCTCTCTCTCTCTCTCTCTCTCTCTCTCTCTCTCTCTCTCTCTATTTATCACTTCCAAAGTGTATTCATTCCATTTGAGATGAGTTGAAGTGATATATTGACAATATTCTTATTGATTCTTATTGATTCTTATTGATTTTTACTGATTTTTACTTATTGCCGTTTCCGTACGCAAAAATAAGTAAAAGAGACAGCTCACGAGACAGCAAAAAACTACCCCTCCATAAAAATCTGTAAAAAAAATTACTGCAGAAATGTCTGTATGTAAAAATCAGTAAACTGTCAGTTGGTATCTAAAAGTGACAACTCGCTTGTTTTGACAGGTGATTTATGTCATTTGTTCTTTAAAAGGCATACAAAATATATAATTTTACTGTTTTTTTACTTAAACGCGTTCCTGTACTTTTTGGTAATTTTGTTTATTTACCCCCACTCCAAGAAATTTGAGAATTCACTTATTTTTACTGAAAAAGTACGGGAACAGACCTAATGAATTGACTTAATTGGTGAAAAATAAGTTTTGATTAGTTTTTAACCGTTCTACCGCTCAAACTCGGTTGAAGAATTTCAACTATTTCTCTTCTGCAAGATCTCCAGTGTGAAGAAAATTCTCTTTTAAATGTAAGCACAAAATCCAAAATCCAACGCTCCACCTTTCGGGAAAATCGATTAAACCGTCAAATCTATTAGCGTTTTCGATTAGGATACAAAAAGCGCTCTTTTTTACTCTAGAGCACTTTTGAAGAATATCGATTCCAAGTGAGATTTACACCTTCAAAACCAACACAAAAACATTTGACATCTGACTTAAATGTCAATTTGAAGTTTGCATTTCGCAGTTTAATTTGTGTTTTTTGTGATCAGTGAAAACTAAAAAAAGAATTCTGCCAAAACTATGATTAGAAATTAAATTTTTTTTGGGTAATCATGTTCTAAAATTCATATGCTTTGTTTTGACATCAACTCGACAATGTTTGAATTTATAAAAAAAGCCGCAAAAGCAGCAGAAAATGGTTTTCAATGATAGCTATAACTTCGCCCTAAAGATAAAAGTAAGCTGTCAAATGGCACACTAACCAAACACAGATGAACCTCTTTTATGTTCGATTGGGATGGGTAAAATCTGAAATCTGAGAGCAAATTTGAAAATCCCAATCGAAAACGCTCATTAGTCAAAAGTATCGTTATACAACTCATACATCAAATCTGAATAAGTCATCCCACCCGAACTAGACCACATACCAATTTTCATCTTTAAATTGCCTTTTGTCCTTTTCAATGTACCGCAATGTGTATTTACACCCACAAACGTTAGAGACGTTCCCGATGGCTAGCATCTCGTTTTAAAAATGTCGTCATATGAAAAACACCGTCCTTCCTGAAGGCAACACTCCAATTCCAAAAATACATCTTCATTATCTTAATCACATACACATCTAAAACTCAATCAAATCAATCTGTTTGGATAGACGTCAGACACACCAGATCTCTAAAACACATTTATGACACCAAAATCAGCTGTCATTTCAACATTCATAGGGAAATAAGCATTTTGGCCACCTATATGTTGCCAAATGTCGCATTCATATATGATTCCTTACATTCATTCGTTTGATTCCTTACAACAATGGATATGGCTTTCCTGGACTCACCGCTGAATTTCAATATTTGTGTTTGCTCACACACAATCCCACGTACCTAACATTACTTATTGACAGAAAACACACTTTCTTGGTGTATACCGGTGCTCCAACGTCCTTTCTTCAACCAACATGCAAACAAGAAACACACCAACGTAAGTGTTGCCTTCGATACAAGTCCATACATCCGTTCATTACACACGATCAAACGGCGCAGGGACATAAGTCCCCGAGACATAAGTCCTGAATTGATTTTATACACTGAAATGTGGGACATTAGTCCCTTCACTGGTTTCAATGTTCTAAGACGCCTGCCTGACAGTTTTACATACCCTGAGCGGAGCAACGAAGTTGTGTGAGCGTAGACTGTCCCCAGAAAGAGAGTTAAAATCCTTTGTTCCTGTGAAGCGGGCCACCCAGATTACCGTAAACAAAAAAAAACGTTGACTTTGGCGCCTGTCTGACGACTTTACATATTCTGAGCGGAGCAACGAAGTGACGTGAGTGTGGACTATCCCCAGACCAAGTTAATTTTTTTTTAGTACTTGCGTCCCATTTTCAATGATAAAAACTCGGGACTAATGTCCCACTTTAGTGAGACATAAGTTCTGAACTCAATTCAGGACCTATGTCTCCGGGACATATGTCCCTGCGCCGGCTGATCAAACAGCCACAACAAGAGCCGTTCAAAAATAAGTTTCACTTCAAAGAAACCTGGTAAGCCAACAACGCGCCATGGAGAACCGGATCAAAATACCATCAATCGTGATGTTGTTATGTTTTTTTTTTTTTTTTTAAATTCAACTTAGAACTAACTTACATGCTAGACAAAAATGAATGAAAAACTAGCCTACTTATCTACTAACTAACCTAACTTACTTGTCCTCTGCGGATACCCTAAATTAAATAATAACAACTTAAAAACGAATGCCTTTCGGCCTAAAATCTAATTTTATAATTTTATTTTGTTATATATGTGTATTTATTTGCACCAAGAAACATTTTAAAAAAAAAACTTGGTTTTGTATCTTTTTTTTGATTTTGTTTACTTACTTACTACTTAAAACTACTTATGAACTAATTAAAAATACTTAGAAACTAATTAAAACTACTTAAAAATAACGTAAAAACTAGAACAGCCACAGCCATTTTTGTATTTTTGTATTTTTTTGTGCCACCCCGACTGTTTTACCTAACTTAACCTTAAAACCTTAGAATTACGTAAGTCGGCCATTTTTCACATTAAAAGTTAATTATCTATAACTAGTCTTGCAGCCACCACAACAGGCCTTCCTGCTGTCATCTACTCCGACGGTCCCAATCGGACACACTCCTGCTGAACCGCAGACGCTCTCCTCCGCCCTGAGCGACTACGTGTCGGTCGTACAGGAGCCGCCTATCCACAGTTCGTCGGAAGACGTGGTAGATTAGCGGAACCGCCGATCTGTCCTGTATCAAGCCTCGACTATCCAAAAATAGGAAAGCTTCGGGCGGAATAAAGCCGCTTAAACGAGCACTTTCAAAATATTTATCATTGGGGTAGAAGGCCCCAAAGATGAGACTATTGCTAGTGGTCATCGCTCTTGCCGCGTGAAACCGAATGAGTTTCACCATAAAATTGTCTATCCTGTTTATGTTGGCCCCGTTGTATAGGACCTGATTGGAATAATATTTTGTGTAGTCAGATAGTCTCAAACACCCGTATCTTTTCCATAGGCACCCATAGGCAATCATCGGTCTGATAAGAGACATGTAGCAAATCACCTTCACCCTGCTGTCAAGACGGCTAGCTGCTATAAAACAATCGTCTTGTCAGGGCAAGTGCTCCCCTAGCTCTCGCCAGAGCAGCATCTTCATGTCTTCCGAAATATAGATACTGATCCAGCCAGATACTTTACTACACTTTTACTCGCCAGTAGATGTCCGTTTGGTCCACCGATCACCAGCTTGCGCCAGTTCTTTCTTGTATCCCTAGAGGCCCTAGACAACGGTGTCCTAAACAGGATAGTTTCCGATTTCTGAAAGTTGATTTTCAACTTCCAGTCATCACAATATCTCTGGATCTTATCGAAGTCCCGCTGCAAAAGAGTTCGGATGACCTCGACCGTAGGTGCTGTTCTTTACGCGATAAGATCGTCCGCATATACGCAATTGCCTTAGTAAGACTACCTATCATATCGCTGGTGTAAATGCTGAAGAGAATTGGCGAGTTCACCGCTCCCTGTTGCAGACCATTTTTAATGAAAAATTCGGTGTTAGAAGTTACATTGCCACTTTTGACAACAAACGTTCTACCAGTCAACATGTTATGAAGCATAAATAGTAGTGGTTTACTTATGCCAAGTCTGGTCAGCTTTAGATAGAGGCCCTCTAACCATACGGTGTCGAAAGCCTTCTCCAAATCAACCAGACATGCACCCGTGCACTTTTTTTTCGCTTTATTCCATTGTATATCAGAGACGAGTTTGCAGGCGGCATGAATACAGTCATGTCCGGCCTTGAAACCAAACTGGTTCTCTGGTATAATATTGTTGTCCTCAGACAACTTGAACAGAGCACGATTGAGAATCTTTTCGAATACCTTGCTGATACTCGGAAGGAGACTTATCGACCGGAAATTTGCCGGATTGGAGTTGTCCTTTCCATTTTTCGGGAGAGGATGAACCACCGCCGTCTTCCAACGCACTGGATAATATGCATTATTCAGCGCGTTGTTGAACAGCGTGGCGTAAATGTCCACAGCTTCAGGGGGCAAGTGTCGCAGTACAATGGTGGATATACCATCGACTCCAGCGTGAAACCGCGGTTCTCAGATCGCCATTGCGTTATGTCATTTCTGAGGTAGAAGTGATGGAACAGGGCATTGTTTTCCAGGATGCGGTTCGGGCGAATGCTATCATTCACCTTATACACTTCCTGAAAGACAGCCCCCACTGCCTCCACTTTCTCCTGAGGATCTTCAATAACATCGATTCCCCTGGATCGATTCCTGCTGTCAAAAGTATGTTTGTATTGTGAGTTGTTCGTTGGAGCTTAATACACGATGTTATTATGTTTCATAAGATCTAATTCACAACGTCCCAAAAGACGTTTCACTTCAAAAAGAATAAAAAGTGTCAAACCAATGGCACAAGAGTGGTATGGCATGAGCTGCAAAAAAGCTATCAGGAGCGTACGAAATAAGATAAACGTGAACTCATTAGTTTCACTCGAATATCGTGGAAATATCACCTGCCTTACTATGTTTTATTACTTAACCTACGATCAAATGAAATAGCCAGTTGCATTCCACCATCTGCTTAGGTTAAGTTTTCCTAAGCCTATAGTTAAAAATCTAGCTCAACCAACTTTAAGTGCGCAGCTGAGGGCAGTTTTACATGGATTGTGAGACTTTTAAGCATCAGAATACCGTTTTTTTTTTATTTTTTATAAATCCATGAACACTGACTAAATCACACACTAAGTTCAACTTTTGGTTCTCACCCTCGTGCATCACCAGCAGATGCAGAATACTAAACCTTAACCTCTCTTAAATGAGAATGTGAATAAATGATTATAGGGGCTAAAATTCTGTGTTGTGTTATGAGTCCTTTCCCCCTCGCAATTTGCGGCAACACCACTCACACACATAAGCAAAATTTGCATTCAAAAATGCGCACGGCAATCCATACTCGTTGACCATTCCAGGTCCTTATGCTGTTTGAATTTTGAATTTCGCAAAAGGATATTAGTACTGGTGTGCACTTTAATGTCGCCTCATAAAATATTTCGCCCAAGCATTGCGGTTTTTGACGAATGGGTTGTCGCCTTCTTTGGTAACAAGTCGGCGAAGGAGGAGGGGTTGGTTACTTTATAGCCTGTGGTTAAGATCTCGCAAAAAGGTTCAAAACACTGAGGGGACATTTGTTTGCAAAATAAATAAAAACAGTCTTTAGCAGGGCAATAATAAAGCCTTATCACTCGACAGCAGGCGCCCACCAGCAAATAGCGATTACTGGTGTGTCTGTCGCACAAAGTTGAGATGCGAATATTTTTTTTAACTCAATAAAAACAGATTCGACGTCTGCCTTTAACAAAACCAGGCCAAGCTGTGGAAAAACGAACCAATTTGTTTGTATCAAGGGTGATGCCAAATGGATCTGTCAAAGAGCATATTTTCGGGTGCGGTGCGCTTTTACACGATTCACAATAAAGTGTCAAAAATGATGTTTCTTATCGCTAACGTGGAATGTGAATATGGAACAGGAGGACCAACGGAAGTGTAGATATTTTTTTTTTCATGAAAGAATGGTGAGGATTTTTTGTGTTACGTGGAGTTGACGCTTAAGCAAATACAAGGTGGCGCAAAATTAATCCTCCTATCAGAAAATGCTATAAATTTTTCGATTGGTCCCTAATGTCAGTTCTGTTTTGACATTTGTGTAGTAAACACATGCGAAATACACGTTAATAAACAGTGTTACGCTACACTGCTCCAGAACGCGGAATATTGGTGACTATTTATTTGAGCAAAAATCGGTCGGTGACTTTGGCACAACGTGAATTTCGTCGCAGATTTCCTAGCCGTCCAACGCCTACTGGTGAAACACTGCGAAGTTTAGCCCCTCGCCTCGAAGAGACTGGCACAACACGAGATGCTGCCAGGCGTGGCAGACCCCGGAGTAGCCGTTTTGCCGTCATGGAAGCGCCGTCGATACCGACCAGACGACGTGCCACGCAAATGGGTATCAGTCGACGGTCTTTACAGCGAATTTTGGTACTAGATTTGAAGATGTTTCCGTACAAAGTCCAGACGGTGCATCAGCTGTTAGCTGCTGACCGCCAAACGCGTCTAACATACGCTCAAGCCATCCTTAATCACCACCAAGAGGAAGATGATTTTTCATCAAAAATAATCATGAGTGATGAGGCCCATTTCCATCTTAGCGGGTACGTAAATAAGCAAAATTTACGCTTCTGGGGCACTGAAAATCCGCGTGTAACCCACGAGTGTGCTGTTTTCGCTGAAGGAGTCATCGGACCTTTTTTCTTCGAAGACGTCGCGGGCCAAACGGTTACTGTGAATGGTGAGCGCTACAGAGCAATGATCAACGAGTTCTTTTTGCCGCAACTTGATGAATTGGGATTGGAAAACATGTGGTTCCAACAGGCAGTGCAACGGCACACACTGCACGTGCCACAACCGATATGCTGAAGGATGCATTTCCCGGGCGCCTAATCTCCCGTTTTGGCGATTTGCATTGGCCAGCAAGATCGCCTGATTTGACCGCTCCAGACTTCTTTTTGTGGGGCTTTTTGAAGTCGCGGGTTTATGTCAACAAGCCTCAGACTCTTGCAGCTCTTAAAGACAATATCCGTCAAGAATGTGAGGACCTATCGCCGGAAGTTTTGGCCAAAGTGATGGAAAATGCCATAAAAAGGGCTCAAATGACAATCAACTGTGGCGGCGGCCTTTTACATGACATCATATTCTCTTGATGTAAAAAAAAATTAAAAGACCAAATAAAAATAATCGACAAGAAGAATCAAAGTTTTTCATTTTTTTTTAAATTACAGCCAAAAAACATCGGAAGGTTATTTTTGCGCCACCTTGTATAATTCATTTAATATGTGTAAGAAGTTCAAATAACTATCTTTAATCATCAATATCTAGAAATAAGATGCTTAATTTTCTGTTGATGAATGGGTATTGGGTAGGTTGCCGTGCCATAATATCGTTTAGAATAATAATAAGAATGTGCTGAATGCGTCCATTAGATTGCACTGGATTGTTAAGTGATATGAACATCGTATTTCCATCTGTCATTGGCATTGCGCGAATAATAGTTACACGGCTGGAATGATGGAGAAAATATTGTGATATAAATAGATGCAGTGAGATGAATTTATAATACCATAGGTACGTGGTAAGTCTGGATTACTTACTTACTTACTTATTTAAGTGGCGCTACAGTCCGGGATGAACCTGGGCCTCAACCAACATGCCTCTTCAAGTAGCCCGGTCCTTAGCTAACTGTCTCCAGTTGCGCACTCCAAGTTGATTGAGGTCGGTTTCTACTTGTACGCGCCACATAAGGCGAGGTCTTCCTCTACTGCGTCCGACGTCTGGCTGGGAACCGAAGACTCTGCGAGCCGGAGTACTGGTGTCCGTTCATTCTACATGTCCAAGCCATCTTAAACATCCAATGCGGAGATTTTTGACTAGGGGTATGTCGCTGTACAGCTCGTATAGTTCGTGGTGGAATCTTCGTCTCCATAACCCGTCAACGCAAGATTTTTCTCTCGAATCGACAAAGGATTTCTTCGTCCGCTTTTGATACGGTCCATGCTTCAGCGTCGTAGAGCAGGACTGGGATGATCAGGGTCTTATATAGGATCTCCTGTGATCAAGTGAGGGCTTTAATACTAAATTGCCTTCTTAGCGCAAAGAAACAGCAGTTGGCAAGAGTAATTCTTCGATTGATTTCTGACGAGGTGTTGCCAGAGTTAATAGCGGAGCCGAGGTAGACAAAGTCCCGTACTACCTCAAAGTTATATCTGTCAATGGTGACGTTCTGTCCAATTTGTCGATGTTGTGTGTTATTTCGTATTGACAGCATATACTTAGCCTTACCCTCATTTACTGCTAAACCTATTTTTGCCGCTTCAATATCGCCAGCGTGTCGTGTAGTTGCACCGATTTTTGGAAGATTGTGCCTCTGGTGTTGGCTCGGGAGTTTTGCACAATCCTCTCAAGAATCAAATGGAAGAAGTCATATGACAGCTCATCGCCTTTCCTAAATCCTTTTTTTGGTATCGAATGAGTCGGTGAGGTCGTTTCCGACCCAGATGGAGCAGCGAGAATTCTTTATCGTCATCCTAGACTTCGTCTCTATAAATGCTGTCGTATGCGGCTTTGACGTCGATAAATAGATGGTGGGTATCGATTTGGACTTCTTGGGTTTTTTCCAGGATCTGCCGAAGTGTGAAAATTTGTCGGTTGTGGACTTTCCTGGGCTAAACCACACAAAACATCAGGTAGTTGGTAAACGGTTTCAAGCGTTCACATATTACGGCAGATAGGATCTTGTAGGCGATGTTGAGCAGAATTATGCGTCTGTAGTTGGCGCAGTTAAGAGGGTCTTCTTTTTTGTGGATCGGGCAAACTATGCTGAGGTCCCATTCTTCAGCCATACTTTCATCCGACCAGATTTGGCTTATGAGTTGGTGGATGTTACTTACCAAGTCGTCTCCGCCAGCTTTATAAAGCTCATCGGGAAGGCCTTCATTTTCGGTGGCCTTATTAAGCTTTAGTTTAGATTTCGCTATCCTCACTTCACTTAGGTCGGGTTGGTGGTAATTTTCGCAGTAGCTGCCAATATTGAATGGTTCGTTCTGCCTGACAGCGGAATGTTGTTCGTCATCGCCGTTTAACAGTCTGCAGAAGTGGTTCTTCCATTGTTCTTCAGAATGTTCGGACATCCAAAATACTGGATGCGTGCCTCTTGTCTATCAAAAAAAAAAACAAATTTTTGGCGCAACAGGCTCGTTAGTACCCAGGGCCTAGCTTTCTCACAACCATTCATGTGTGCGTGTGTACTTCTTGCACGATGGCGGGACCTCCTGTTTTATGCCGACTCCGAACGGCTAAGTTGAGATAAGCTATTCTTGACAATTGATACTACTCGGATGATTTGTCAGATCATCACGAGAGGAGGGCCAGTGAAAAATCATTTAGGTGTTGCAACGGCTGGGAATCGAACCCAGACCTCCTGCGCGGCAGTTCATCGCACTAACCATCGCGCCACTGAGCCCCTCTTGTCTATTGCAATGTGATCAATTTGGTTGACTGTTCGTTGATCTGGAGACCGCCATGTCCCCTTATGGATATCAAGGTGAGCAAACCGTGTGTTGGCTATAGTGGCATTTCGTTCCGTACAAATACTGCTAAAGATGTCTTCTCTTCCTACCATTGCGTTAAAATCTACCAGCACGATTTTAACATCGTACTTTGGAAGTCGCTCATAGGTTTTGTCAAGGAGCTCTTAGAAGCAATCCTTAGTTATATCATCTTTTTCCTCCATCGGAGTAGTGCGTATTCCGTACCGGCTCCGTAAAATTCGTCCTTGATAGGGTATTCAATCTCATCGGCACATATAAGTCTGATGTTGCCAAACGTTGCTCTGATGCGGATCACAGCCATGAGATCACTAACCGTCTTAAAGTCGAAAAGTCTTGACCTATGCCGGCTCCGCACATCTCAATATGTGCAGCCTTGGGTGGCAACTCTAATAAATGTCGCATATTTTTCGTTTTTGTATTCATAATCTTGTCCAACGTATTTCTTGAATCGCGTTAATATCTACCCTGTACCGCGCGTGGATAGATTTAAGTAGAACCCGAGGTGTAGAGTGTGCATACGTTCCAGGTACATACTCGTAATCTGTTTCCAGTAGTTGTTCCCGGTCCGGTTTGTTGTCTCTCTAACCGGATATTTTGTACATGATAAAGAAGTTACCCTGACGGCACAACCCCCAACCTTGAGGGCCAGTTCAAATTAATTAGATACCCCAAGGACACGGAGTCATCAATATCCATTTCGGGATTGAGCACGGCCGTTGACCTTTCGGCTCTTCCGCCACCATCTCTATTTAACTGGCCTGTCTAACCCTTGAATTTTCTACATGACCTTTTGTCCAAATTTGTCGAACCAGCTAATGTAGGTTCGTAATATAGTCCAGCCTAACAGAAACTGCAGAAACAGCCATCTCAAGGCTACTAATTTAATTTCCAATTTAAATTTCCCTATTTGTCAAATTGCATGGACACTGTTTGGCAGTACTCGGCAAACTTTTTCGAATTCCTTACTAACAGGCGCGGCTGCTATGTCAGTCAGGAAATAAATTACACCCTCAGAACATCGAAAACACATTGTTTGTCCTTCCAAAACAAAGTCAACATCATTGCCCAGGACAAGCAAATCTTGTATTTAAATCCAATGATTTGTTAGAATCCCATTAAGCGCCATGTAAGAAACACCAGATTACAAAAATATGATAATTACATTGCCCACCATTTAGATGAAAACGGCTCCTTTGGGAGACATTGGGGGAAAAAATTAACTTTAAATTGTATTCCTACGTGCTTAAGCACACAACGACATACTTAAAAAGTCGTAAGCATTTTTCAGTTCACTGAAGTTTCAAGTCGTCTGTCCCGACACATCCGACATTATGTAAACAACCTCAGACGAACGACAATCACACTATGAAAGGTTAAGTGTTCTGTGAAACACTTGACAGTGACCGAAAGAGTCTGTACAGACTTTACTCATGTATGCCAAAGCAACAACATAACCCTTGGAGTATCTTCAAGTACCTTAAACGACACGCAGAAGGCAACACAATGACATGCGATGACAACTCAACACTATGTCCTTTTGCCATTTTTCTTATGCAAAATTTTGTTCCGAATTCAAGACCACATTTGGCGTTAAATTTATTGTCTCATAATTCAAAATTTCACCATCCCTACACCACTGTCCAAGGATATTCACAAAACTAAAGAAAAATAAACCAAAAGCACATTCGATAAGGAAGAGGAACTTTAGATGAATTGTCTGTGCCAAAAAATACATATACACGACCAAACGGAACACATAAAATCATTTATTCCGAGACGTCCTATGCACATACACACCAACGTCCTTTTCCTAACCCAGACCATCATCACCATCCCAGGAACGATGGGTTCGTCCCATTTGAAGTTGAATTGTTTCTGAAATACGGCATTGGATATTCAAATGAGCGCCCAGGAGTTTGCAATTAGGCGTTGCTTACCTTTTTGTACCGCACTGTTCCAAAACTACTATAGGCCACCCTTGAGAGCAGGCAGAGAGCCAGCACGACACAACAATGACGGGATGAGGCGGCGGCTGTAACGTCTAAGAGGTCACATTAATTTCATTATCCCTGTTGTGTAGCGCCGGGTGTTGTTGTGTAAATTTAGGGCCGAGCAGCAATCGGAGGTGGTCGGTCGGTCACAGGAGCAACAATAACGGGTGAGAGATCAAATAAACAGTTCGTTAGGTGAATCGTGTAATACAGAGTTGGCTTGGGTAAGAGAAAGATTCTGTTGGTGGTGACCTAGAAGGTGAGTGGGGTTTGCGCAAAAAGGAACTAAATGAGCGAATTTTTTATTCGTATCATAGAGAAATTACACATCCGGATATTGTTGACCTGGAAATAGTACACCGACCTTAGATGGCCTCATCTCTGTGTCGAGAAATATTGTTCCATAATTAAAAAATACCAGGTAGTCAAAAAGGGTAATTGGGGCATATAGGCAAAATATTCATAAGGGATAACCAGGTTACAAAATGGTGGTAAATACAGGGTGGGCCAAAAGAAGTCATCCGATGTTGTTGCCGCATTCAGAATACCGGTTGTGGCTCGCGCAGTGTGTGTCGTTGCTTTGTTCTGTTGGAACCACATGTCTTCCAGTCCTCATTCGTCCAATTTCGGCAGACAAAACTCGGTTAATATGGCCCTATAGCGAGCACCGTCGACTTTTGTCGTTTGACCAGCGGCGTTCTCGAAAAAAAATGGCCCGATGACTCCTCCAGCGTGAACAGCGCACCATGCAGCAACATTGAGCTGGTGTAATGGCTCCTCGTGCATTACTCATGCATTTTCGGTGCCCCAGAAGCGATAGTTTTGCTTGTTCACGTTCACGCTGAGATGGAAATGAGCCTCATCGCTCATTATGATTTTGGTCGAAAAATCGTCCTTGAGATTGAGGATGGCTTGGGCGTAGGTTACACGCGTTTGGCGGTCGACATGCAGCAACTGATGCACGGACTGGACTTTGTACGGGAAAATGCGCAAGTCTTTGACCAAAATTCGCCTTAGGGACAACCGGCTGAAGGCTAATTGTGACATCCTCGGCAACAGCGGCGATATTTTCGGCACAACGGGAGCTCCGGGGCCGGACACTCTTGGCAACGTCTCGCGTGCAGTGTCTCAGGCAGAGACTCAAGGTTGATGGCCAAACGGCGCAAACGGTGTTTGCGAAGTCGGTGTCGGACGCGCGCTGCGGCAACATTACACACGAATTGTTACGCAAATGAAATGAGCGGTAAGGACTCAACTCATCATTGCCTACAGACATGCTCAAAGCCAGGTACACCAAATTCTAGCGACAAAACTATTCAAAACTCCTAACTCGAAGGGCGAAATGTGTGCTCTATAAAACCCTTATCCTTCCAGTTCTGCTTTATGGCGCCGAGTGCTGGACGATAAGCAAGAACGGAGAGATGATACTGGGCTCCCTCGAAAGAAAAATACTTCGGCGGATCTTTGGTCCTGTGCGCGAGAAGGACGGATGGAGGAGAAGATACAACCGCGAACTCTATGAGCTGTACCAAGATGTGGATGTAGTCCATAAGCGAATGGACAATAATGTTCAGCTAAGAGGATCTTCGAATCCCAGCCCCCAGGTTCGAGAAGGCAAGGAAGACCGGACCTCCGTGACCTCTTGGTCTAGACAACTGGAAGAAACGAGCCCGGTATCGTAGAGGATGGAATGCTGCAGTATCTCATGCAGAGACTCTTCATGGGTCGTGAGCCCGATATGTAAGTAAGTAAGTAAATGTAGAAAGCTTTATTCGCCCTGTAAGAGTTTTTTGATCGGGTTTTACAGACGTGTGGTTTTCAGCAATAGGAAACTTTTTGATTATTGTTCGCTTCGATCTATGCCTGTGTCTTCAGCTTTGCTTTCCATAAAGCGGGGTTTTAAGCGGTCAATTCCGATACTTAATTCCTTGGCGTTGATAAAAAATTAAAAGGTCTTTCGTATGGTTGTTGCAGAGGTTTGCGTACTAAGTCGAATTATATTAATCGAACTGAATTAAATGTAATGTAGGTACGGTGTAGGTGTAGATGGATGAACAGTATCAAAATGCCAATATAATTCTTTAAGGAAGTCCGATGGCTGAACAGTTTTATTATAACTACTTACTTACATAAGTGGCACTGTAGTCCGGGATGAACCTGGACCTCAACCAACATGCCTCTCCAATTAGCCCGGTCATTAGCTAACTGCCTCTGCGAGCCGGAGTACTGGTGTCCATTCGTTTTACATGTCCTAGCCATCTTAAACGTCCAATGCGGAGTTTTTTGACCAGGGGCCTGTCGCTGTACAGCTCGTATAGTTCTTGGTTGTATCTTCGTCTCCATAGCCCGTCAACGCAAACGGGACCGAAGATTTTTCGAAGAATTTTCCTCTCGAATCTACCAAGGATTTCTTCATCCGCTTTTGATACGGTCCATGCTTCAGCGCCGTAGAGCAGGACTGGGATGATCAGGGTCTTATATAGGATCTCCTTAGTAGTTCGAGTGAGGGCTTTACTACTAAATTGCCTTCTTAGCCCGAAGAAACAGCGGTTGGCAAGAGTAATTCTTCGTTTAATTTCTGACGAGATGTTGTTGTCAGAGTTAATAGCGGAGCCGAGGTAGACAAAGTCCCGTACTACCTCAAAGTTATATCTGTCAATGGTGACGTTCTGTCCAATTCGTCGATGTTGTGTGTCCTTTCGTGTTGACAGCATATACTTAGTCTTACCCTCATTTACTGCTAAACCCATTTTCGCCGCTTCCTTCTCTATACTAGCAAACGTGGCTATGACATCACGTTGAGTCCTACCAATGATGTCAATATCGTCAGCGTATGCTAGTAGTTGCACCGACTTTTGGAAAATTGTGCCTCTGTTGTTGGCTTTGGAGTTTTGCACAATTCTCTCAAGAATCAGATTAAAAAAGTCACATGACAGCGCATCGCCTTGCCTAAATCCTTTTTTGGTATCGAATGTGTCGGTGAGGTCGTTTCCGACCCTGATGGAGCAGCGAGAATTCTCCATCGTCATCCTACACAAACGGACGAGTTTGGGCGGTATACCAAAACTAGACATGGCTCTGTACAGTTCGTCTCTATAAATGCTGTCATATGCGGCTTTGAAATCGATGAATAGGTGGTGGGTATCGATTTGGACTTCTTGAGTTTTTTCCAGGATCTGCCGAAGTGTGAAAATTTGATCGGTTGTGGACTTTCCTGGCCTAAAACCACACTGATAAGGGCCAATCAGGTTGTTGGTAAACGGTTTCAGGCGTTCACATATTACGGCAGATAGGATCTTTTAGGCGATGTTGAGGAGACTTATGCCTCTGTAGTTGGCGCAGTTCAGAGGGTCTCCTTTTTTGTGGATCGGGCAAACGATGCTGAGGTTCCATTCTTCAGGCATATTTTCATCCGACCAGATTTGGCTTATGAGTTGGTGGATGTTACATACCAAGTCATCTCCGCCGGCCTTATAGAGCTCAGCGGGAAGGCCGTCATTTCCGGCAGCCTTATTAAGCTTGAGTTTAGATATTGCTATCCTCACTTCACTCAAGTCGGGTGGTTGGCAGTTTTCGCTGTCGTTGCCAATATTGAATGGTTCGTTCTGCCTGACAGCGGAATGTTGTTCGTCATCGCCGTTTAATAGTCTGCAGAAGTGGTTCTTCCATATCCTCAGCATCGACTGTGTCTCAACTACAATATTTCCTTGTTCATCTCGACAGGATTCTGTTCGAGCCTTGTATCCTTGGCTTTGACGTTTTACACTTTGGTATAACTTGCGAACATCGTTCCTGGAGTGGCACCTCTCTATATCCTCGATCGCGCGCTTTTCTTGCTCTTTTTTCTTCTTGCTGAAAAGCCGATGTTCTTCCCTTCTTCTTTGCCTATAGAGCTCAATGGCAGCTCTCGTCTTCACCTGCAGCTTAGCCTTGTAGGCCTCGTTCATGGCTGCGAGCATCGGCATTCCTCATCAAACCAGGGGTTTCTTGCTGGTGGGCGCGAGAAACCTAGCACATCAGTTGCGACTGATCTAATGGCCTGTTGGCATCGTTGCCATTGCTCTTCGACATTCGATGCTGGTGGTATGGTGTTAATCAAGAGGTTAAGGAATACGCGTTGTGCGAAGGTCTTGGCTATCTCTTGCGATTGCAGTCTTCCGACATTAAATTTTTTCACAGTATTTCTGGATTCTTGTGGCGTGGTGGATATCCACATTCTTACCTTGGCTGCTACAAGGTAGTGATCCGAGTCGATGTTAACTCCTCGGAATGTTCGGACATCCAAAATACTGGATGCGTGCCTCTTATCTATCGCAATGTGATCAATTTGGTTGACCGTTCGTTGATCTGGAGACCGCCATGTCCCCTTATGGATATCGAGGTGAGGAAACCGTGTGCTGGCTATAGTGGCATTTCGTTCCGTAGCGAGATCAATTAGCCTAAGTCCGTTACCAGACGTGTTGTCGTGTAGGCTTTGTTTTCCGACAATACTTCTAAAGATGTCTTCTCTTCCTACCTTTGCGTTAAAATCTCCCAGCACGATTTTAACATCGTACTTCGGTAGTCGCTCATAGGTTTTGTCGAGGAGCTCGTAGAAGCAATCCTTAGCTATATCATCTTTTTCTTCCGTCGGAGCGTGAGCGCATATAAGGCTTATGTTGGCGAATTTGGCCTTGATGCGGATTATAACTATGCGTTCGCTAATGTCTTGGAAACATAAGACTTCTTGCCTAAGTCTGGCACTTATAACAAATCCGCATCCGAATAGTCGCTGTTTCTGCTCACTATAACACGGTCCGTAGTATATGTCACAGTTTTTCATCCTCTTTTTGCTCGGCCCATCCCATCGTATTTCCTGGATGGCAGTAATGTCTGCTTTGTAGCAGTTTAGGGCTTCCGCTAGTTGTTCGCCTGCACCTCTCCTGTTTAATGTTCTCACATTCCAGGTGCAGATACGAACGTCGTTGTCCTTTTTTCGTTTAGCAGGGTCGTCAACAATAAAATCCGTCCTTTCCGAGGCTATTGGTTGCTTCGTAACCATGTTTTTTTTTCTGTGGGTGGGTAGTTAACCCAAAGCACAACCCCCAACCTGGAGGGCCAGTTCCAATTTATTAGATACCCATAGGACACGGGGCCATCAGTATCCACTACGGGATTGAGCGCTGCCGTTGGCCTTTCGGTTCATCCGCCACCATCTCTGTTCAAGGGGCCTGACTAACCCTTGAAATTCCTAGACAACCTGTTTTCCGAATATGTCAGAGCAGCTCATCTAGGTTCGCCTGGGACAGCAGGCCGGGTATTCTTCCGTGCCATTCTCACCAGGGTGTTTATAGTGTTGCTGTTTTTCGTCGTGTTATCAACACTCGCACTTATCGTTTAGCAAGTCAAATCCGGTTGGATGAGACCAGTACCCGATGGTTACCACTTGGAGGTAAAAATAAGCACATTTGATGTGTAGTCAGAGTTGCAACACTGGGCATTGCCAAGTTAACGCCAATCAGAGTCTACCCTCGTTCTACAGCACCCAACCATCATTATCAATGATTCTGCATCAAAAATTTGTTCGAAAAATTTAAAATTTGACCGAAAACTGTTTTTTATCGAAAACGCCCCCAAAAAGTGGGCGTGGCAAAAAACTTTATATAGGCGTAATATAGATATTAAGATTGTCTAAATATGTTGTTCAGAAACTTTTTTAAAGTTCCTTACGGTTTGGCCAAAAACTGAGTTTTTCTTAAAAGAGGGCGTGGCAGTGGGCGGATTTTGAAAATGTTTACACTTTTTCTGTAGGCACGCACGTTGATCCTATATACCAAATTTCATTATCCTAGCTCAAAATTTAAGGCCTAAAAATCGGTGACGTACAGACGGACGGACGGTCGGGCAGACAGACATGGCTTAATGGACTCAGCTAGCGATTCTGAGTCGATCCATATACTTTGAGGTATATGTAGCAAAATGATGTCTCTATGTTACAAACTATGTATCAAAACTAATATACCCCTATAGGATAGGGTATAAACAATGGAAATGTTGAAGGATGAATTTGGTGAGCAGCTTATCTCTCGAAATGGCCCTATGAGTTGGCCGCCAAGATCATGCGACTTAACGCCTCTTGATTATTTCTTGTGGGGTTATGTAAAGTCGTTAGTCTATGTGGACAAGCCGAACACGATTGAAGTCTTACAGGATAACATAACACGCGTAATTCGTGGAACACAGACCGAAATGCTCGAAAAAGTGACGCACAATTGGACTTTCCGAATGAACCGTTTGAAACGGAGCCGCGGACAACATTTACATGAAGTTGTCTTTAAAACGTAAATGGCAAAGGCCTATTTATCGATACCAATAAAATATTTGAATATTTGATGCAAATTTGAGTGTTTTATTCGATTAACAAAAAACACTACGCCTAGCTACCGAGGTCACCACTAGTGCAGATTAATATACGGATGGAGACATATAATCCTGTTTTCTTACCACCTTCCTCAAATGTAACAAGAGCCACTTTATTTCTTTCATTAACAAATCACAATTCCCAATACATTGCGCCCAGTGCAAATAACTCTCACTTTTACAAACCTCCTGCGTAAGTTATTCCTTAAGGAAACCTCTTCCACTACGTTATATCAGCTCATAATGCTATTTTTTCAGATTTATCTTCATAAAAAAAATCCAAGTGACAGAATGTGAATTACTATGAAAATATCCTTTTTTTGTGCCTGTGTATGCGTGGGTGCGATTTCTGTTTACGAGGATGGAAATATTTTTGCATTATGCGCAGCTCCTTATGCATTACACTATAACAAACTTCTAATGCGGAAATTGATAGTACGATATGGATCCTCGGAGATATAGGACAGGACAAGCTGAATAGTTTACCGATATACTCTACTTGCATGCATAGCACATATCTCAAGGGCGGTTATTATGTGTCGGTACATATAGACTGTAAGTCCTTTTCAAATCCATTGTAGCCCATAGGGAAATTCTATTGCATATTTTACATGAACGTGTGTTGGGCATGAGTATATTGTGTTTAGAGTCCTGCTTCCTGGGTACAGTAACAACGCTATCGATTTAGTTTATTCGTTTTGGTTTGCTTTGTGTGCTGGGGAAATTTTTTCAAACGCAAATTCAATAGAAATCAATAAGAGATTTTCAGGACGAAATTTCGCCCCCAAACGTTCTGCCCCTAGTGAGAAAATATATTTTTCTTTCATCCGTTCAAAACTTGACAATTTAGTAGGAACCGCTTTTCTGTTGTAACATATATATATATATATGCAGATTAAATGTTGTATGCAGTGCGTTATTATGTATGATCAACTTATAGATGGAGGATATAATGGTTTGTTGTAGTACAATATCCTTAAGAAGGAAGACAATACCTCTAAGGTAACCATTGAAAAAAATTTACAGGCGTGAATCAAAATGATTGGCAGAACTTATTGGAGCTCAGAAGTATCCAATTTGTCTATATTGAGTCAGTGTTCCTTCTCGTTGACTGCATATACGTCCTGCTTTCGTTATAAGCTGAGATTTTTTCCCCGCTTCTTTCTCTATGCTCGCAAACACGGTGATTCGGCAAATCATGTTAATATTGTCGGCGTACGCTAGTTGTTACACCTATTTGAGGATGATTGTGCTCCTCGGTGTTAACTCGGGAGATTTGCAGAATCTCACTCTCAGCAATAAATAAATAAAAGCAGGACAAAGTATGTATGCTGTCAACAAGAATGAACACTGAATAGGTATAGAAAAATTGGATGGAACGTCATATTAGACAGCTTCATTTGTAGCTTAAGCTGTCGTACAACTACAACTTTTTTTGCAATAGGACTCACGGCCTTGCTTTTGTTACAAATATGCTTCTTACTGAAGCTGCTTCCAGCGATTTGTATTCAGACATTCTTTAAAACTATATACAGCCACTACATAACTTCAGACTAACCATTCCCAGTCGCCTTGAATGGGAGTCTGATACGATCGGAACCAATAACTCGATTCACATCTATACTGACTGACCTCCTCGACGTCCGGGTCTTCGCACTTCCTACAAAGTTGGTGTGAGTCAGTTAGGTTAATCCTGTTGGAATGTTTACCCAGCTGATTGTGGCCTGTTATGACTCTCACCGCTATGGCAATAGCAGTTCTGTTCAGAGCTATAAGCTTGTCAGATTTACTGCCGCTTAGTTCCGGCCAAAGGTCTTTAGTATGTCTGCAGGTGTTAATGTTTTGCCACCTAGATTTTTATCACTTTGCGTGAATCTGGTTATTTTCTCTTTTTTGAAAGCAAATGGGGGTCTATCCCTGTTGTCACATAAAGAGATGCAGGTGGAAGATCCTAGTCTGGCTACCTCGTCCGCTTTTTCGTTTCCTGGGATGTTACTATGTCCTGGCATCCAGATTATTTGGACTTTGTTCTGGTTACAAAGAGCCTTTAGCTCTGAGCGTATTGCGCTGTGGCCAAATGTTTTGATACATAGGTTTGCCGCTTCTTTGAGGCGTGCTGCGCTGTGTCAATAAGCTGTAGGTCGATTGGGGGGAGATTTAGAATTCTTTCCAAGCCTGCTGTGGGGCTGGTGCACAAAGCTTCTGTTATGAATACACATGCTGTTCTTTATACCTTCGCCTTTCCAGGCGGAAATCATGGCAATTACAGAAGCCTTGTCCTGGCGGAAAAGGAATCAGTTTGACTGAAAGCTTTGCCCTACTCGCGTCGTCATAAATCGTCCTAGCTATTTTTAACTTAAATACCGAAAATTTCGTTAGTTATAAAAATCGTTTTATTTATTGTTTTTGCTTTTCTTTCCAACTAAACTAGAAACAAATCAAAAAATGGTGGAAATTGCAATACTGGCATAATTTCTGCTGATTTTATTGGTTGCGGTGGGATATGCCGTAGGAAATACCACACCCATTGTGTGAACCATACATCAGCGGCCCTCCAACTCATAAATTCTGCTGTGGGGCTTTGCCATTAGTGCAAAATCTGTGACTTTTTTGGGTTGATTTTGCAACTGAGTTCTATGACTAAAGAACTCAGTGATTTAAAAAAGGAAATAAGTGAACTGAAGTGTTGTGGCTGTGACATGCAAACCAATATTCCTTAAATCACGGAAACGGTTTTGCAAAATGCATCGGATGCAGATATAAATTGCCACTGTTGCCATTTCTTGCCACCATTCTGACCATTGACAACACTTGATATGGTCAAGATGCTTTAGTTCTTAAGTCAATTGCACCTTGTAATCGTGTAAATGCAAGTCTTTATGCATAATGTCCATCAACGACGAGCGTGAGAGGTGCAATTGTTGGGCACGACGACGAGTTGAGGTGGACGGCTCTTCAGCCACACTGTCGCTGCACGAGCATGCACTGGTATTTTCACATCTCCTACAGACCCGGTTTGCTCAAATTTTTGCAAGATTTTTCCGATTGTACGAACATTTGGAAGATTAAATTGACCGAAAAAATCACGAAGTGCACGAATCAGCCTGAATAACTTTAACACGTTGCTCGATTGTGTTCAGATGGTTCAAATTGAGTTAGCTGGGTTTCCACATGTCCTTAAATTGACAAAGTTTGACAGTTCTCGTTTATGTCAATAATTGACAATATTACCACTTCATTTCCACCTATGTCAATAATTGGCACAAAATCGTTTGTCATTTCATTGACAATGAAATTTAGACAAATGCGTTTGTCAGTTCATGGACAGCTATTTCCATTTGCACCTTCAACTTCAGTCGACGAATGGATATTCATTTTTTTTCGTCTTGGTACTAAACAACAACAGACATCTGTCAAATGTTTCCACAAGCAAGAATTATTGGATTGAGCTTAAAGTGAATATTGTAGGTAAATCAAGTTTAATTTGTTGTTTATAAAATTATCATACTTTTTCCCAGCTATCAAAAGTTCACATTCAGTTTTGCCGCAAAATAGTCCCGAACATGTTAAAACGAAAACAAATTTCTCTTGCTTCGTTTGTTATCTTCATGGGATCCACATTGGAGCTGGTAGCAGAAGACGAAGAATGCTAAATTTGTTCCTTGACAGGGATTTTCTTGATTGATTGATTTTCTCACACGTCATGACCAAGTGACGTTTTGTTCGTCAATTTTTCTATTTCCACTTGTGATTCAAATTCGTTGCCAATTATTGACATGGCCTGACAGTCAATTTAATGACTGTCAATTTTCGGCTATTTCTACTGGTCATTTTTCTCAATGACATAAAAATACGTCATTCGTCAATTGAAAAATGGCAAGTGGAAACTTGAACTAGATGAGCTGCTCTGACATATTCGGACAACAGGTTGTCTAGGAATTTCAAGGGTTAGTCAGGCCCCTTGAACAGAGATGGTGGCGGATGAACCGAAAGGCCAACGGCAGCGCTCAATCCCGTAGTGGATACTGATGGCCCCGTGTCCTAGGGGTATCTAATACATTGGAACTGGCCCTCCTGGTTGGGGGTTGTGCTTTGGGTTAACTACCCACCCACAGAAAAAAACATGGTTACGAAGCAACCAATAGCCTCGAAAAGGACTGATTTTATTGTTGACGACCCTGTTAAACGAAAAAAGGACAACGACGTTCGTATCTGCACCTGGAATGTGAGAACATTAAACAGGAGAGGTGCAGGCGAACAACTAGCGGAAGCCCTAACCTACTACAAATCAGACATTACTGCCATCCAGGAAATACGATTGGATGGGCCGGGCAAAAAGAGGATGAAAAACTGTGATATATACTACGGACCGTGTTATAGTGAGCAGAAACAGCGACTATTCGGATGCGGATTTGTTATAAGTGCCAGACTTAGGCAAGAAGTCTTATGTTTCCAAGACATTAGCGAACGCATAGTAACAATCCGCATCAAGGCCAAATTCGCAAACATAAGCCTTATATGCGCTCACGCTACGACGGAAGAAAAAGATGATGTAGCTAAGGATTGCTTCTACGAGCTCCTCGACAAAACCTATGAGCGACTACCGAAGTACGATGTAAAAATCGTGCTGGGAGATTTTAACGCAAAGGTAGCAAGAGAAGACATCTTTAGAAGTATTGTCGGAAAACAAAGCCTACACGACAACACGTCTGGTAACGGACTTAGGCTAATTGATTTCGCTACGGAACGAAATGCCACTATAGCCAGCACACGGTTTCCTCACCTCGATATCCATAAGGGGACATGGCGGTCACCAGATCAACGAACGGTCAACCAAATTGATCACATTGCGATAGATAAGAGGCACGCATCCAGTATTTTGGATGTCCGAACATTCCGAGGAGTTAACATCGACTCGGATCACTACCTTGTAGCAGCCAAGGTAAGAATGCGGATATCCACCACGCCACAACAATCCAGAAATACTGTGAAAAAATTTAATGTCGGAAGACTGCAATCGCAAGAGACCGCCAAGACCTTCGCACAACGCGTATCCCTTAACCTCTCGATTAACACCATACCACCAGCATCGAATGTCGAAGAGCAATGGCAACGATGCCAACAGGCCATTAGATCAGCCGCAACTGATGTGCTAGGTTTATCGCGCCCACCAGCAAGAAACCCCTGGTTTGATGAGGAATGCCGACAGATGCTCGCAGCCAAGAACGAGGCCTACAAGGCTAAGCTGCAGGTAAAGACGAGAGCTGCCATTGAGCTCTATAGGCAAAGAAGAAGGGAAGAACATCGGCTTTTCAGAAAGAAGGTAAAAGAGCAAGAAAAGCGCGCTATCGAGGATATAGAGAGGTGCCACTCCAGGAGCGATGTTCGCAAGTTTTACCAAAGTGTAAAACGTCAAAGCCAAGGATACAAGGCTCGAACAGAATCCTGTCGAGATGAACAAGGAAATATCGTAGTTGAGACACAGTCGATGCTGAGGATATGGAAGAACCACTTCTGCAGACTGTTAAACGGCGATGACGAACAACATTCCGCTGTCAGGCAGAACGAACCATTTAATATTGGCAACGACAGCGAAAACTGCCAACCACCCGACCTAAGTGAAGTGAGGATAGCAATACCTAAACTCAAGCTTAATAAGGCCGCCGGAAATGACGTCCTCCCCGCTGATCTTTATAAAGCTGGCGGAGATGACTTGGTAAGCAACATCCACCAACTCATAAGCCAAATCTGGTCGGTTGAAAGCATGCCTGAAGAATGGAACCTCATCATCGTTTTCCCGATCCACAAAAAAAGAGACCCTCTGAACTGCGCCAACTACAGAGGCATAAGTCTACTCAACATCGTCTACAAGATCCTATCTGCCGTAATATGTGAACGCCTGAAACCGTTTACCAACAACCTGATTGGCCCTTATCAGTGTGGTTTTAGGCCAGGAAAGTCCACAACCGATCAAATTTTCACACTTCGGCAGATCCTGGAAAAAACTCAAGAAGTCCAAATCGATACCCACCACCTATTCATCGATTTCAAAGCCGCATATGACAGCATTTATAGAGACGAACTGTACAGAGCCATGTCTAGTTTTGGTTTACCGCCCAAACTCGTCCGTTTGTGTAGGATGACGATAGAGAATTCTCGCTGCTCCATCAGGGTCGGAAACGACCTCACCGACACATTCGATACCAAAAAAGGATTTAGGCAAGGCGATGCGCTGTCATGTGACTTCTTTAATCTGATTCTTGAGAGAATTGTGCAAAACTCCAAAGCCAACACCAGAGGCACAATTTTCCAAAAGTCGGTGCAACTACTAGCATACGCTGACGATATTGACGTCATTGGTAGGACTCAACGTGATGTCATAGCCACGTTTGCTAGTATAGAGAAGGAAGCGGCGAAAATGGGTTTAGCAGTAAATGAGGGTAAGACTAAGTATATGCTGTCAACACGAAAGGACACACAACATCGACGAATTGGACAGAACGTCACCATTGACAGATATAACTTTGAGGTAGTACGGGACTTTGTCTACCTCGGCTCCGCTATTAACTCTGACAACAACATCTCGTCAGAAATTAAACGAAGAATTACTCTTGCCAACCGCTGTTTCTTCGGGCTATGAAGGCAATTTAGTAGTAAAGCCCTCACTCGAACTACTAAGGAGATCATATAAGACCCTATTCATCCCAGTCCTGCTCTACGGCGCTGAAGCATGGACCGTATCAAAAGCGGATGAAGAAATCCTTGGTAGATTCGAGAGGAAAATTCTTCGAAAAATCTTCGGTCCCGTTTGCGTTGACGGGCTATGGAGACGAAGATTCAACCACGAACTATACGAGCTGTACAGCGACATGCCCCTGGTCAAAAAACTCCGCATTGGACGTTTAAGATGGCTAGGACATGTAGAACGAATGGACACCAATACTCCGGCTCGCAGAGTCTTCGATTCCCAGCCAGACGTCGGACGCAGTAGAGGAAGACCTCGCCTTAAGTGGCGCGCACAAGTGGAAACCGACCTCAACCAACTTGGAGTGCGCAACTGGAGGCAGTTAGCTAAGGACCGGGCTAAATGGAGAGGCATGTTGGTTGAGGCCCAGGTTCATTCCGGACTGTAGCGCCACTTAAGTAAGTTAAGTAAGTGGAAACTTCGCTTTAGTCTGAAATTGAGAAATGTCAAATGAAATGCAGAAAAAAAACTTGACGTTTAGGTGTGGTTCACATTCAACATCGGCCCTTAAAATTTAACCAACCTTTTATGATCTGTTAGAGCCCAGTTATAGCTATCATTGAAAAACATCATTGGAAATTTTCTTTTACTTCTTGCGGTTTTTTTTATAAATTCAATCATTGGCTAATTTTTGTTCACGTGGTAAACAAATTACCACAACCTTGAGGGGCAGTTCCAATTTATTAAATATGTACATCTATGACATCGTGACATAACTACGGGATTGTGTGTTGCTGTTGGTCTTTCGATTCATCTTCAAAAATCTCGAGGGCCTGACCCTTGCCGTTTGCGTGGACGATCTCTGGATATACGTAGATTTAACCGCGGGCTTTGTGAACTGTTCAGAGAAATAGAGCTGTTACACAAACTAATCCATTTAAGTCATCGATTAGATGGTAAACGCAATGAAGGAAGACCTTGAAGGCTTTATCTTTATTGGCGCTAACAAACATAAACCGAATTCCACCAACTTAAAATAGTCGCAATATACCATATAAATGCAATCTGTTGGTTGCTGTGTTACCCATTTTTGAAACCATCCCCTTTGCATATTTTTAACATTTTTCTGATAAGTAAACAATGTTTCAATGCAATCATTGTTCCTAAGAGAACCACCCTTCACCATGTTCCTAGTTCCTTGGAAAACATTGTGTCTTCTTAATACTGGAAACACTGGTTTTTCATTGGTGGAAATACGTGCTTATAAAAGACAGAATAGTTTGGAAGGCTATGTTCCAATTAATGGGATTTCCTAGTACTTATCCTAAAGTAATGTACCAATAAAAATAAGTGCAGTCGATGTTTTTAATATTCGAATCGAAAAGAATCTTAAGTACTCTTGAGATTTTCGAATAATTTCGAATTAACATACTTTCGAAATTGTACGTTTTCAATGTTCAAAACTCGAAGATTTCTATTTTTATTCGAAATTGAAAAATTCCAAACATTAGTACTAATGGTTCATGTATTCGCTAAAATTCATGTGTCGATTTTGAAACGGTTAATTTTTCGAGTGTTATCCCAGAAGGGGATACCTATATCGTATGGGAGTGATATATTGAGTCGATTCCCAAATGGAGTTGATTGCATACAGTAAAAACTTTGTAAAGTGAACATGTGAGGATTAAGCGAGTTCAACTTACAAAACTTTCAAAAATGTTCGTCTGCCGGTTCAGCTGCGATTTGTTGATTAGGTGGTGCAAAATTCTCAGAGGTGCAGTCCAATAACCCCTGCGGAATTAGGCCCCGCAGGTTTAATTTCCCAAAAAATAAAGGAAATACACCTCGCAGCGCTTATTTCCTTTTCCAAATGGAAAAGGCCCATAAGCCCCACATGCTTGTGGGGCTTATTTCCTTTGCATGCATGTATTCTAGGTATGAACCCCTGCTTGGGCCAACTGTTTGATTTGGGATGGGTGGGGAATTGGATGTATGCCTTAAGAAAATTCGACGTTCTAAAAGAAAGTACGAATTGTCTTTGGTGGAAAGTATTCAAGGGCAGTTCTCTTCAATATATAATATTCAAAATATTATTACTAGAGTACCGTAGGGCTCAATTCTTTAACCCACTCTGTTTCTGGTAACAATAGTTTCTGGCTTTAAATATGACTGTAGTATTATAGCCCTAAACAACACACATATTAGTTATACTGCTATAAATCAGGGGGGTCATTCCGTAACTTTGAAAACGATTATCATCCAAAAGGTATTCGTGGGCGATATCGTCATCAATTTGCTTCACGTAACTCGATACCTTTGGTATCGTCAATCGTTTATTTGAGTAGTAGTAACTAGTTCTCAAACTATTTATTAGATGTCATATAAATTGTCAATAATGACATTTGAATTTTTTTAATGTGTTTGGTGCCGCCCAATTTCATTAAAAAGAATGCAAAATGTAAGTATTTGAATAGATTATACAATGGTATTGGTGAATCAGTGACTGCTTAACTTCACAACCTTTTTAGAGGTGGAATATATTTTACATATGTAGAATACTGTTCTCAAGTTTGAAGCTTGAAGCTTGACCCCCAAACCATTCAAAAATGAGCGATTCCCTATATTCTGTTTTTACCTCAAATCTACAACTTTTAGCTCAATGAATGCTTGCAAGAGATTATTGTCTAACGCCAGATATTCAGAAGAGTAGTTCTCGAAGTGTTGAAAAATTACACTTGCAAGAAGTTATCCAGTCAAGGGCCCTCATTCCGTTTGACGATAACATTTCAACGATATATCTTGCATCACTTTATTTTGTTCACTTAAAACAATAATCGTCAAATCAAAGACGATTATTGAGCGAAAACGATTATCATCCAAACGGTAGTCGTGGGCGATATCGTCATCAATTTGCTTCACGTAACTCGACACCTTTGGTATCGTCACCATTTGAGTGATCTGATAATCGTTTTCAAAGTTGCGGAATGTATAAGCATAATGGGAAATGTTCTAGCATAATCGGAGGATCAGTCATCCTTGTTGTCTCAATCCTGGGTTGCGGAATTTTAAAATTCTCTAATTTTAAGAACTTTTGTCCTTTTCTTTAATCTGGATGAGGCAAGGTATTCGACGTATTTTTATCTTTGGAACACATTCACAGGTTGTAGGGTCCGCCATCTAACTTTTTTTTCAACTAGTGCTTATTTCGTGAATGGTAACACTTAGCTCATGTCTGATTTGACAGATAATTAGTTTTATCCTTCCGCTGAACGAATATGGTTGTGTATACGCTTGAACAACGCTGGGAAATATTGCGACATTACATTGAAAATATATATATGGTAATATGGTAATTATGCAGAATTTGTGCGAAAATTGCGTACGGATTTTGGAAGAAGAGAAACACCGTCAGCTCAGTATGTTCGTTATCTTGTGAAAAAAGAGAAAGAAACTGGCATCCTCATCGATAAACCAAAGCGTGAAAAGCCAAAAACAGTGCGTACACCCGAGAATATTGCTGCTGTGGCGGAAAGTGTGCGTGAAGCGCCATCAACATCAATTCACCGTCGTTCTCAACAATTGAACATTTCGGAGACATCATTGAGACGAATTTTGCATAAAGACCTTGGTATGACGCCATACAAAGTCCAATTGGTTCAGGAGTTGAAGCCAACTGACCATCCAATGCGTTTTCGCTTCGCTAAGTGGGCCTGCGATCGACTTAGAGAAGATGCCGATTTTGCCAAAAAAATCATCTTTTCAGATGAAGCTCATTTTAATCTTGGCGGGTATGTTAACAAGCAAAATTGTCGCATTTGGGGCACAGAAAACCCGCACGCATACATTGAAAAGCCGATATACCCAAAACGAATCACTGTTTGGTGCGGATTTTGGTCCAGAGGCATAATTGGTCCATTTTTCTTCGAAAATGAGCAAGGAGTGGCCGTTACAGTCAATGACGATCGTTATCGGGCCATGTTGAACGAATTTTTGTTCACAAAAATTGAAGAGGAGGATATTGGAAACATTTGGTTTCAACAGGACGGCACTACGTGCCACACAGCATACACTCGATGTTTTGCGCCCTGTTTTTGAAGATCGCATTATCAGCCGCAGAGCTGATGTCGTTTGGCCACCGCGGAGCTGCGATTTGACACCGTTGGACTATTATTTGTGGGGTGCCGTAAAATATAAGTGTTAAGCTGACAAGCCAGAGAAAATTGACGCTTTAAAGGACAATATTCGTGAAGCCATTGGTGAAATACAGCTGCACACAATCGATAATGTGCTTAAAAATTGGACCGATCGTGTAGGCTACTGCATGGCCAGCCGAGGCAGCCATTTGAATGAAATTATTTTCCATTATTAACCGGAAAGATTGTACTTTCAAATAAAAAAAGAAATTTGAGAAAATATTCAGTAGTTTTTTTTTTAGCTTTGTTTGGCGGACCCTTTATTTTCAATTGCCTTCTCCGCATACAGGTGGAAGGAAATGATTGTTTTTACCTGATAATAGTCTAACACAATGCTCCGTAAAGTATGATTGGTACGAAAAGGCCCTGTATCACATTTATTTCTGGTTCCGAGCGAATCAAACCATGTAGCATTTGTTTGAAAGCGTCGAACTTTTTCGGGCCTCTATAGGGTGTTATCTACACATTTACTATTGACTCCGATGTACTACGAACTCCCGATGTATAGTTAAACACTCGGAAATACCAAATTTTCTATTTTATAGCTGCTTGGTGAAAAGCGTTTACTTTGTCTTATTTGATTCTCACCACACCTTAGTTTCATATATTGCCGCCAAGTTTGTTTTCGCAAATTTTACCAATCCCTATCCCACCCCAATTATAAAGCCATACATCCATCGAAATTCAGCACTCCATCGCAGATGCAAGTCAGGAGAATTGGTTGTGAAACATTGTAAATGTTAAATCATGTTCTACAACCTTTATCAATGTTTCGTTTGTTCGAACGTATTTCATTCCAATTTTTTTTTTTGAAACATGAGGGCATTAAACAAATCGGCTAGTGGATTGGGGAGCAGAAGAAGGCGTTCTAAGAAAATTTTGTAAAGGTGGCCGACATTTTTTAAAACATTTTATTTTTATCTTTTTGTCATATAGTGACCAGACGTCCCTCATTTTGCGGGATTGTCCCGCATTTCACATGACTGCCCAGCATCATCGATCGTCCAGTTAAATGTCCCGCATTTAACGATTTGTCACGAAGAGCAAACAGTGCCCATGTAGACCGTTTTTTAAAGAAAGCGATATGTCTTTTTATTTTGACGTTCCTGATTTGTAAGTAAACATTCAAAGTTGTCTAAAGAGTTGTATTTTAAACTTGCATCACATAAAAATTGTTTATTTCTTGTTCTCCAAGTTAGTGGGAGTCCAGAGTTTAAAAAATAAATTAATGTCAAAAGCAGACCGACAAAGAAAGCTTTATAAGGTGTAATATTTGTGGCAGCAGGATGAAAATATGGTATAACCTGACATGTCAAATCCGAAAAACACAAATCTAAACTACAAGGATCGATATTGTCAACAAACTTGACAATTTCTATCGAATAACTGATTTTGGTGGTGAAAAAGAAAAACAATTGGAACTAGCTGAAGCTGTTATGTCTTTTCACACCGTTTGCCATATACAAAGTTTCCGATCGATGGACTATACATCAAAGCTAATTCAAAAACTGTTTGATTCCAAATTTTTGTGTGCTCAGACTAAATCTGAGTCCATTGTAACAAACGTGTTGTCCGTATTCGCGGAACAGGAGCAGAAATAGGAATTAACCAACGTCAGATTTTTGTCAATATTATCCGACGCAACAAACAAAAAAGATGTTCAACTTTTTCCAACTTTAGTGGGTTACTTTGCCATAAAGAAGGTGTTAAGCTACGGCTTTTCAAACATGGTTTCGTTACCTGGTCAAACATCTGAAATCAAAAGATATTGGATTATAAAAATTTCAAAAAACTCTAATTTATTGGATAAGGTGGTAGGGATTTGTGCTGGCAATGCAAAAACAAAGTTCGGTGGATTTTCAAGAAATGGAACAAATAACGTTTTTAGTTTTTGACTGGAATACTGCAACATTCCATCATTGGCGTAGGTTGTACGGCTATGAGCATAATACATAGTGCGATTCCAAAAGCTGTGGATTTGCTTCCGGTTGACATTGAAAACATTATCGACAAGGGTAGAAAAATTAAAATTTTGCTGTGATAAAATGAGCAAGTTGAGTATAATCGATTTTTTTTTAAATTATTTGAGCCGTTAAAATCCTATTTTGTATCTCTCGAAAAATGTCCAAATTTATTAAAAAAAGACATATGAGAAGGCAACAATCGCCTGTGCGGATCGTGTAATACCCTATCCCATCCCATCCTTAAAATTAACACAACATATTGTTCAGACAGTTTATCAAAATCTTTTGTGGTTCGACAAAAAACAACGTTTTTCTATTGCATATGCCTTGGGGTGGGGTAGAGTATACAAATGGATTTTGTACGAAAACGCCCCCAGAAAGTGGGTTAAAAAAGTCTAAGAACGAAATGTTCATATTATCATAACCAATGATCTTGCATCGATAGTTTTTTCAAATATTTTAAAAATGTACCAAACGAGTGGTGGGTGCACGACTGGGTCGTACGCAACTTTCTCTTTCACAGCGAGTTGGGTGTTAGATCAAATAGTGCGCATTTTGATTATTAATGCTAAAAATTATATAAAATGTCGAAATGTGATTATACGAACGTTTACTCCGAAATTTGAAGGAATCGGTGTCTATATGAAAAATAATTAATTTTCGTTATTGGCCAAAACTGAAAATTCCGTTAAGTGATAGTTGGGCTAGAACTAATTATGTGGAATTGTTTAAAACTATTATAGTAGTATATATATTAAATTTCATTCAATTTGACATAGTAGTTTGCGAGAAATTAACAATTTTCTTTATATGGCCTAAATGACAAAATCCATTATATGGATTTTCTCGCAAAAACTGGGTATGCAGTTTTGTTGGAACTAATATGCTTATAGTATATAGAAAGTTTAATCAAAATCGTTAGAGCCGTTTTCGAGAAAATTGAGGTTATGTGTAATTTTTATATGGCAGGTACCGTTAATAACATGGCTAAAAGCAAACAAAAAAAATGGCCTAGAATTATGACCAAAATAAGCTTGGATACGAAGTTTGAAGAAAATCGGCCAAGCCGTTTAGGCTGGGGAGACCATTACGGACAGACGGACCGACGGACCGACGGACCGACGGACCGACGGACGGAATTCCAAAAACCACTTTTTTAGGCTCCGCTATCATCGTAATGTTAGAATCAATCAAAATCTCGAGGTCGAAAATTTTCACGAAAACAATATCTTTCTCTTTGTAAGAGAAAGTTAAAAATGTTCTTTTTATAGATAAAGTCTCCAATAAGTGGGCGTAGCCAAAAAATTTGTATAGACGAAATATAGATATTATCTAAGATTCTCTAAATATGTTTCTCTTTTTCATTCATTCATTCATTACGGTTTGGCCAAAAACTACGTTTTTCTTAAAAGGGGTCGTGGCAGTGGGTTGATTTCAAAAAAAATTTACAATTATTCTGCTTTGTCGGCCAGAGAGTCTGTATACCAAATTTAAATTTTCTACCTCAAAATTTAAGGCCCAAAAATCGGTGACACACAGACGGACGGACAGACAGACATGGCTAGATCGACTCAGCTCGCGATTCGGAATCGATCCATATATATCTAACGAAATTATTTCTCTATGTTACAAACTTAATGTTAAAACTGAAAAAGAATTTTTATACCCTATCCCATAGGGGTATACTATGGGATAAGGTATACAAATTCTTTGAAGACCAAAATTCTGAGTTGTGGTTGATGTTTCTACATAACCAATCTTCATTGCATAATTGCAAGTCGAGGATAGGAAGACAATAATAGAAATTCATGAACATTTCAAATTTGAAAAAAACGAGTGGTGGGTGCACGACTGGGTCGTACGCAACTTTCTCTTTCACAGCAAGTTGGGCGTTAGATCTAATCATAAGCATTTTGATTATTGATGCTAAAATGATATAAATAATGTCGAAATGTATTTATACGAATTTTTACTCCAAAATTTGAAGGAATCGATGTCAATGTGAAAAATAATGATTTTCCGTTTTTGGCCAAAACTCAAAATTCCGTTTAGTAATAGTTGGGCTAAAACTAATTATGTGGAATTGCTTCTAGCTGCAATAGTAGTATATGTATTAAATTTCATTCAATTTGACACAATAGTTTGCGAGATATTAACAATTTTCTTTATATGGCCTATATGACAAAATCCGTTATATGGATTTTCTCGAAAAAACTGGGTATGCAGTTTTGTTGGAACTAATATGGTTATAGTATATATAAAGTTTAATCAAAATCGTTAGAGCCGTTTTCGAGAAAATTGAGGTTATGTGTAATTTTTGTATGGCAGGTACCAGTTTTAACATGGCTAAAAGCAAACAAAAAAAATGGCCTAGAATTATGACCAAACCAAGCTTGGATACGAAGTTTGAAGAAAATCGGTCAAGCCGTTTAGGCTGGGGAGACCGTCACGGACAGACGGACCGACGGACCGACGGACGGAATTCCAAAAACCACTTTTTTAGGCTCCGCTATCATCGTAATGTTAGAATCAATCAAAATCTCGAGGTCGAAAATTTTCACGAAAACAATATCTTTCTCTTTGTAAGAGAAAGTTAAAAATTATTCCTGAAAAAATCAAGGAATCGAATGAAGATAACATTTCTATTGATTTAAAATGGGTCGAAATTTTTAAATTCTTTAGTTCAAATGATAATCCACACAAAAATCTTCTACAGATTATCGAATATAATATATTGAGTCTTCCGGGTACAAATTCATCCACAGAACGTATTTTTTTCTATGATTAATAAAAGACTCAAGAAAAATTCAAATGCCAGTGCAGACAGTAAAGTCTATTGTCTTATTGAAAACAGGGGGTCATTCCGTAACATTGAAAACGATTATCACTCAGGCGGTAGTCGAGACCTCCTGAGCAATCGCACAGTAATCGTCTGTGATTTGACGATTATTGTTTTAAGAAAAGCAAATAAAGTGATATCGCCGACAGCAAAACGACTATTGGAACGACATGATGGAAGATGTACCGTTGAGATGTTATCGTCAAATGATAATCACTTTACGGAGTGAGTGACCAGTTGTTTTAATAACTCCTGTGAACTTTTTTATGAACATTTAAAAAACAACAAATTTTGAAGGGAGTCCACACTTTATAAAAATATAATGTTCCGCATTGGTTTGTAAAAAATCTAATCACTATACGTTTGGATATATATTTCACTATATCCTAAAAAGTGAACCAAAATAATCAAGCCTTGCTCTAGCCAGGGTTGCAAAAGTGTTCGCTATCGTGAGATGATATGATGAACTTTTTACGGCCCGACTTGGAAGATATGGATGTGGACATAAGTGGTTTCAACCGGACGGTGCCACTTGCCACACAGCTAACCAAACAATGACTCTTTTGCGCGACAAATTCAATGGCCTTGTTATCTCACGTAGTGGCGATGTCACCGTTGGACTTCTTTTTTTGGGGTTATTTGAAAGAAAAGGTGTACGTCGATAAGCCAGCAATAATTCAAAAGATAAAGGATAAAAATTCGGCATAGAACCTCAAACCGATATTTTGTTCCATACATAATTGAACCATACCAATATTAACATAATAAAAATAAATGACAATAATTTCATAAATAATTTTATTCAAAATCAACATCGGGCCTTAAATTTAACCATCCTTTATTAACAGATTTATAGATAATTATTTTGATTATCCATTGCATTTGTAAGTAATTGAAATTGAAGATAAAATAGAATTTAATTACTTAAAAGAATTATTATTATTAATTTTATTAACATAAAACATCTTGCTGACAACAAAACGTAAAAATAATGAAAAAGTTCGTTCTCCGTGATTCTCATCTATTGACATACAATTGACATACTAAATTCTTGTAGGTACAGTGTACAGACCTAATCAGAACATCTCCATTTTGCCCTTATTTTCAATATTAGATGAGCTATCATTTGTATCCCCATTTATAATTGTTGCTGGCGATTTTAATTGCGATCTTCTAAGGTATTCATATCTGGTCGACGGTATGCGTTCTTTAAATCTACTGCCAGTAAATACATCGACGCCCACCCACTTTACCAAGGACAACAGTACACTCCTCGATGTTTTTTTCGTCAGTCATCTAGATAAGGCTACTTTTTTCGATCAACTCTCCGCTTCTGGTTTCTCCAACCACGATCTAATTCATCTTACGTTCCAATGTCTTCACCCCCTTCTAGTACAACTTACAGTTTTCGAGATTTCAGAAATATCAATAGACATAATTTAGAAGAGGACTTGAGATCTGCTGAATGGTTTCGAGTGTTCAGTATGCCGTCTGCTATCGATCAGGTGATATTCCTACAAAAAATCATTCTTGATCTCTTTAATAAGCATGTTCCTTACAAAACAAAGCAAATTAAACATCAAGATCGACCATGGTTTTCAGCGGCGATAAAAAACCTCATCTCTTTGCGTGATGTAGCTAATAGGCGTTGGAAGTGTTTTCGTCTCGAACAGCATCACAGCCCTTACAAAGCCTTACGAAATAAGGTCGTTCGTGATATACGGGAATCAAAAAAACAATTCTACTCCTACCCATCGCTTGCTGGGCAAAAACTATGGAGGAATATTAGAGAAATTGGTATAGGAAAACAGAAAAACATTACAGATTGTGACTTTGATTGTGATGAGTTGAATAAAAAATTCGCGTCTGTGTCCACTGCTGACTCCACTGACCAGTGGAATTCCTACTCACGCTCCCATATCCATATTCAAAATGAACAACGCCTAAACACCTTTCAATTTTCTGCAACTGATGAAACCAAAGTGCTCGAGAGTTTTCTAGGCACAAAATCAAACTCCGTTGGCTTCGATGAAATCCATCCGACTTTTTTAAAAACAATACTCCCATATTGCTTAAAATATATCACATATGCTTTCAACTCGATTCTCACGACCGGCATTTTTCCTTATGTATGGAAACAGTCTAAAATTATACCCATTCCCAAAAAGGGCACTAAAGAAGTGTATAGACCGATTGCAATTCTACCCCTCCTCTCGAAAATCCTAGAAAAGATAATGAACTCCCAGATTCGTGAATACCTTGATACTAATAGTTTCCTCTGCCCTGAACAGTCCGGTTTTCGTCCAAAACACAGCTGCACAACAGCTTTAATAAAAGTAGTAGAAGATATCAGGCAGGCCGTAGATGAAAATAATCTAACTTTTCTTACCCTGCTTGATTTTTCGAAGGCATTTGATACTGTTAATCACGACATACTTTGCAGCAAACTTGTAGAACAATTCAACTTTTCGCTATCAGCCGCGAACCTGGTTTCATCGTATTTAAGTGGTAGATCACAGGAAGTTGTAGGCAAAAACAACATCTCAACCCTTCTTCCCTTAAATAAAGGTGTTCCACAGGGCTCCATCTTTGGACCACTTCTTTTTTCACTTTATATCAATGAGCTACCCAAATATATAAATAACTCGTCCATACACATGTATGCTGATGATGTTCAACTATATGGTGCTTACGAAGTAAACGAGGACATCCAATCAATTTATATCTGGGCACAAGCAAACAGTCTTGCTCTTAATCCCACCAAGTCCAAATGTATGGTTATTTCAAGGGTTAAAGTAGACACGTCATTCTTACCTCCAATTGAGCTTAACGGTTCAGTTAACGAGTTTGTTGATACCGCAAGGAACCTTGGGGTCACATTCACAAATAATCTTACTTGGGACAATCATATACGTATCACTCTTGGTATAATGTACGGAAGCCTCAGGATGCTTTGGGCCTCACAGCCCATAACTCCTCTTGCAACTAGAAAAATCATAGCTAAGACTCTACTCGTCCCAACTATGCTCTTTGGTTGTGAGATATTTAGTAACTGCAACTATGAGCTTAAGCGCAAGCTTAATATTGCATACAACAGCATCGCACGTTACATCTATGGACGTAGAAGGTATGACCACATATCCGCTTTCTCTAAGTCAATATACGGCATAACTCTCGATAACCTTTTAAAATTCAGAACAGTAATTCTGCTGCATGTCATGGAAACCCGTCAACCACTTTACTTATTTACCCTTATTCCTTTTTCGCGTTCCTTAAGAACTCTTAAACTTATACCGACACGCTGTAACTATTTAGTTTCAAAGGGTAAATTTTTAATTCATGTTATTGAACTGTGGAATTATCTACCTTTAACTATTCGATTAATGAGTCGCACAATCCAATTTAAGAGAACGCTCTGGCAACACTTCACGTCACTCTAATGATAACTTTTTTCCCCTTCACTTATTTATTTTCTTTTTTATAAATTCATTTAATTTTTTATTATTTTAAATTTTTATTTCGATCTCCTGTTATTTTAAATTATTTTTTGCTTACTAGTATTTAATTCACACACAGTCTACTAATTGTAATCACTATATTGTATCTTTCTCGATTCTTTCACTAATTTAAAAGATCTTGTATCTTACAGTGTAAAGACTTTACATAATAAATAATAAAAATAATAATAATAATTCCATTTGGTTAATAAATCAGCCGTGTTGCCGTCACTTGTGATTTATACTAAATGCGCTCTCCGTGATTCTCATCAATTGAAGCAACAAATCCATATGATATGTATGTAGTGAATGTTGCCATCACTAAGAATGGAAAAGGTAGGAAATTTCGATCAAACGTTACTCGGGAATCTGTTTTTCGGTTAAGCATACCCAACCCACCAAACATCCGTTCTTTTTCTATATTCGCGCCATTTTTTTTTTTTTTTGCCCATATACATTTTTTTTTAATTTTTCTTATAAAGCCATGTGCACACGAACAATAAATTTGCAGCAAATGTTTGCCTGCAATCAAATTTACATGTTGTTCACACATGTAAATTTGATTGCAGAAAAAACAGTTGTTTGCAACCAAAAATGTTGGCAGCAAAAATTTGGGCCAATAATTATAATATGTCATGTGAACACGTAAGTTTTGCTGGCGTGTTTGCAGCTGCAGTTTGTCATATGAAAGTTAAATATGAAACTTTTCCCGCATTACGGGATAGGGTGGGTGAAATTAAAAGACGCGTAGCTGTGTCACATTTCTTGATTTCATTTCTTACCAGGGTTAATAAAGCTTCAAAGTCATTCATGGACACTCGTAAAAAAATAAAATAGTCATCTTCATCATAATTTTTCAACTCATTTAAAAGCTCTACTAGGAATTGCTTACGAAGCAACCAAGAGCGTCGGAATGGACTGAATTTATTGTTGACGACCATGCTAAACGAAATACGGACTACGACGTTCGTACCTATCTGCACCTGAAATATGAGAACACTAAATTGTAGAGGTGCAGGCGAGTAAATAGCGGAAGCCCTAAGCTGCTACAAAGCAGAAATTACTGCCATCTAAGAAATACGATAGGATGGCCCGGGCCAAAAGTGTATGAAACACTGTGGCATATACTACAGACCGATTAGAAACAGCGTCTATTCAAATGTGGATTTGTATAAATGCTAGACTTAGGGGGAAAATTTTTGATGCTGATGATATGGAAGAACCACTTCTGCAAACTTCTGCGATGACGAACAACATTCCGCTGTCAGCCAGAACGAACCATTCAATACTGGCTACGACAACAAAAACTACCAACCACCTGATCTAAGTAAAGTGAGGATAGCAATATCTAAGCTCGAGGTTAACAAGGCTGGCGGAAATGACGGCCTTCCCGCCGAGCTTTATAAAGCCGGCTGATATGACTTGGTAAGTAACATTCAGAATGAATGCCTGAAGAATGTAAGCTCAGCATTGTTTGCCTGATCCACAAAAGAGGAGACTCGCTGAACTGCGCCAACTACAGAGGCTCCTCAACATGGCCTACAAGATCCTATCTGCCGTAATATGTAAAACCGTTTACCAACAACATAATGGGCCCTATCAGTGTGGTTTTAGGCCAGGAACGTCCACAACTGATCAAATCTTCACACTTCGGCCCAAGATGTCCAAATCGATACCCACCACCCATTCATCGATTTCAAAGCCGCATGCTATCGTATACAGAGCCATGTCTATGTTTGGTATACCGCCCAAACTGTCTGTGTAGGATGACGCGGAGAATTCCAACTGCTCCATCAGGGTCGGAAACTACCTCACCGACACATTCGATACCAAAAAAGGATTTAGATGTCATGTGAATTCTTTAATTTGTAAAACTCCCGAGCCAACGCCAGAGGCACATTCTTCCAAAAATCGGTGCAACTACTAGTATATGCCGAAGATATTGATATCATTGGTAGGAATCAACGTGATGTCATAGCCAAGTTTGCCAGTATAGAGAAGCAAACGGCAAAAGTGGATTTAGCAGTTAATGAGGGTAAAACTAAGTATATGCTGTCAATAAGAAAGGACACACAACATCGATGAATTGGACAGAACGTCACCATTGACAGATATAACTTGGAGTAAGGGACTTTGTCTACCTCGACTTCGGTATTAACCGCTGTTTCTTCGGCCTAAGAAGGCAATTCAGATGTAAAGCCCTCACTCGAACCACTAAAGAGATCCTATATAAGACCCTGATCATCCTAGTCCTGTTCTACGGCGCTGAAGCATGGACCGTATCAAAAATGGATGAAGAAATCCTTGGTCGATTTGAGGGGAAATTTCTTCGGAAAATCTTCGGTCCCGTTTGCGTTGACGGGCTATGTTGACGAAGATTTAGCCAAGAACTATACGAGCTGTCCAGCAACATGCTCTTAGTCAAAAAAAAAACTCCGCATTGGACGTTTAAGATGGCTAGGACATGTAGAACGAATGGACACCAATACTCCGGCCCGCAGAGTCTTCGATTCCCAGCCAGACGTCGGACGCAGTAGAGGAAGACCACGCCTTAAGTTGCGCGCACAAGTAGAAACTGACGACAACCAACTTGGAGTGCGCAACTGGAGGCAGTGAACACTTCACAGACCATACATTTAAGGTTTGACAAACTAGACATTCCAATCTATGAAACAAGAGCTCATTCAAAAGAATCGGTTGAGTGGTTCAATCATAATTCTATTTAGGAGCAGAAGAAGGCGTTCTTTAAAAATTTGGTACAAGGGGTACAACTTTACAACGATCTTGGCAAAAAACCCGAAATTTTTGTAAGCGTTTTACTATTCATCTTTGGAAAGAGAACTCAAGGCTGATTCAAAAAGATTATTTTCATAGAGATTCCGTTCGGGCCTCTGTTCCCTGTTTTCCGAACAACATTGCATCATCCGGGTTATCCTTATTCATTAACTAGCATTTCGTCTTCTTTGCCTAAAGAGATCTCGATAGTAGCTCCTATTGCCTTTCGCACTCTTTCTTTTCTACAAGGCTCTGTAAGCATTCTCCGTCGTACCAGACACCACAAAACAAAAAACTTACTGCATATCGACATAGGTTTCTTCTTTAAAAGCCCTGCTGCTTGGTATGTGAGGCATTAAAACCACATTTTCATGACAAATTTAGCCTCAGTTTGGAAGTAGCTGCATTTAAAAAAGAGAAGCAACATACTACAGCGCTTAGTGCAATACGAGGCAAACTCCAATTGTGACGCTCTGTAACATTACATCCTCAGAACAGGCGTACTAAGAAAATCAAGAATTTTGAAATTTATTTAACTTAAAATTTATTTGTTGCATTTTTTTACATTTTTGTTGTTTTTGTTTCTCACGTTACAGTTAATTTGGTTTGTGTGTCATGTTTAATACAATTTAAACCCAGTGAGTCAAATAAAACTAAAACAGTACCCATCTGCTCCAAGAGGGCTTTGTTGAACCAACAAAAAAATGGTAAATATAATAAAAAATAATTGGTGCTATGAGCTAAGTGTAAATTGTAAAAGATATTCTTCGTGTTTGCATCTTATTGAATGTTCTGTTGAGAGCAAAATAATACATCTGCAGAGTTCTAATTTAGCACACAAACACACACGCTTGCTTACAAGGATGAATGAAACACTACAAGCAATTATGACATGGTAGGATGTTAGGTACAGTGTATGTGGTTTGGAATCTCTTAATTTATAGAAAAAAAAAAATAATCTGCTTGGTGGAATTTTGTAATCGAGAGCCGGGCGGATGGAGACGATGAGGCTGTTTATGAATGGAAAAATCCTATATGTATATAAATATTTGTTTTTGTGGGAATATTTCGCTACAATACGTTGGGAATCGATTGAATTATGTGTCTTTGTGCTTCTCGTAGAAGGCATCCAAGTACTTTTTGTATTCTGCTTGATTGTTCCACATCAAGGAGGCCTGGGCATTGAGGGGACTATCGTTATTCGGTTCGCCAAGCAGCGACTGAATGGACAGCAGAATTGTTCGGACATCGTACAGGGCAGACCATTTGTCCTTCAGTATGTCTAAGCAGATCGAACCCGAAAGATCAACGTTCGGATGATAGCAGGGAGTGAGGAATTTCACAACAGGGGGCGCATACGGATACGAGTTGGGAAACTCCAGTGAAAGGCGGTATTTCTGTCCGCTGTAGACGGTAGTTTCCGCGCCCGTTATTGTGCCAATCCATTTGAAGATATTCTCGCCATCGGGAAAGGCTGAAATTCCTTTTTCGGCCGACATCATTAGATTCATCAGTTCCTTTTGTAATCTGCAATTAGATATATACACACAATTATATGGAGTTGATGACGAGTACACCCCAATGCACGAAATTTCAGTTTGCAACCCCCGTTTTAGTTTTTTTTTTTTGCTACGTACCTTTTGCTGACTGCGTGATTGTCTTTTATTGTGACGGAGTCGTCATTGTGTTTTAGATTCGAGGAATGGGTATGATCCGGACTTATGTTCTGTGCCATTGCTGGATTGTTTGGGAATTGCTCTAGATAATTCTAATCACACGGAGTATGAAGTATTTGATGGGATTGCACAAATATCTTTGGGAATTTCACTCGGAATAGTCTGTGTAGCAAAGCTTTCTTTTTGGTTTTTGTTTGACAAGCCAGTTTTTGACAGATTTTAACGTTAAAAATACAAAAAGAAAATGGACGAATTTCTACAATTCCAGTGGAAAATTGGGAACGACCAGTAATGCCAAGTCTAGTCTAATGGTGCGTTTATGATAATTAAATGAAGGGTCGGTCTGAGTTTAGGGCTATCTATAAGACGCGATTATAGCTTTTTTGCTTTAACTCATTTTAGCTTTTTATAAATTCAACCAATGGCGAGTTGGTGTTAAAACAAAGCTTATGAATTTTTGAACATGACTATCTAAAAATATTGTAATTATAGTTTTTGCAGAAATTAACTTGTTTTTCAATGATCAAGATTTTTTTCTGAAGTAATATGTGTCATAACTTTATACACTCCTTATAATGAGTTTATGAATAAGGCTGCAGGTCTATAGGGATTTCCAATACTGAGCCAGGGTATTGGAAAAGAGTTGGTGGCGGAGGAGCCCTCAATGGGTCACCGGCAGCGCTCATATCCCAAAACGGGCTACTGACATCGGTATTCTTTCCGGCCCGCTGTCCTAGGGTCAAAACAAGGGCCTGGCCCTCCAGGTTGGGGGTTGTGCTTTGGGTTAACTACCCATCCACGGAAAAAAGATTATGTTACGAAGCAACCAATAGCCTCGGAAAGGACTGATATTATTGTTGACGACCATGCTAAACGAAAAAAGGACAACGACGTTCGTATCTGCACCTCGAATGTGAGAACATTAAGTAGGAGAGGTGCAGGCGAACAACTAGCGGAAGCCCTAAACTGCTACAAAGCAAACATTACTGCCATCCAGGAAATACGATGGAATCGGCCGGGCAAAAAGAGGATGAAAAACTGTGACATCTACTATGGATCGTGTTATAGTGAGCAGAAACAGCGACTATTTGGATGCGGATTTGTTATAAGTGCCAGACTAAAGCAAGAAGTCGCCAAATTCGCCAACATAAGCCTTATATGCGCTCATGCTCCGACAGAGGAAAAAGATGATATAACTAAGGATTGCTTCTACGAGCTCCTCGACAAAACCTATGAGCGACTACCAAAGTACGATGTTAAAATCGTGCTGGGAGATTTTAACGCAAAGGTAGGAAGAGAAGACATCTTTAGCAGTACTATCGGAAAACATAGCCTACACGACAACACGTCTAGTAACGGACTTAGGCTAATTGACTTCGTTACGGAACGAAATGCCACTATAGCCAGCACACGGTTTCCTCACCTCGATATCCATAAGGGGACATGGCGGTCTCCAGATCAACGAACAGTCAACCAAATTGATCACATTGCGATAGACAAGGGGCACGCATCCAGTTTTTTGGATGTCCGAAATTCCGAGGGGCTAACATCGACTCGGACCACTACCTTGTTGTAGCCAAGGTAAGGATGCGGATATCCACCACGCCACAAAAAACCAGAAATACTGTGAAAAAATTTAACTGCAATCGCCAAAGACCCCAAGACCTTCGCGCAACGCGTATCCCTTAACCTCTCGACTCACAACACACCACCAGCATCTAATGTCGAAGAACAATGGCAACGATGCCAAGAAGCCATTAGATCAGCCGCAACTGATGTGCTAGCTATCTCGCGGCCACCAGCAAGAAACCCGTGGTTTGATGAGGAATACCGACAGATGCTCGAAGCCAAGAACGAGGCCTACAAGGCTAAGCTGCAGGTAAAGACGAGAGCTGCCATTGAGCTCTATAGGCAAAGAAGAAGGGAAGAACATCGGCTTTTCAGAAAGAAGAAAAAAGAGCAAGAAAAGCGCAATCGAGGATATAGAGAGGTGCCACTCCAGGAACGATGTTCGCAAGTTTTACCAAAGTGTAAAACGTCAAAGCCAAGGATACAAGGCTCGAACAGAATCCTGTCGAGATGAACAAGGAAATATCGTAGTTGAGTCACAGTCGATGCTGAGGATATGGAAGAACCACTTCTGCAGACTATTAAACGTCGATGACGAACAACATTCCGCTGTCAGTCAGAACAAACCATTTAATATTGGCAACGACAGCGAAAACTGCCAACCAACCGGCCTAAGATAAGTGAGAGTGACAATATCTTAAACTTAACAAGGCTACGGGCAATGAATGCCTTCCTGCTGAGCCTGTCAATATGATTTGGTATATAACATTCACCAACTCACTGGACGGATGAAAGTATGCATGAAGTATAAGACTTATCTCTGGCTGATCGAAAATAACTCTTCGATCCTGGAAAAAAACCAAAGAAGTCCAAATCGATACCCACCACTTATTCATTTAAAGGGGTGATCTGTAAGAAACCATGTTAAATCGACATTGTCCGTCTGTGTAGGATAAGGATGGAAAATTGTCGCTGCTCCACCGAGGTCGGTATATCGTGCGAATTGTATCGCTATCTTCAAAGAATTGTGCAAACCTCCAGAGTCAACACCAGAGCCACAAACTTCCATAAATCTCTACATCTTCTAGTATACGGCGATGATATTGAATGAAATGTCACAACAACGGTTGCTAATGTACAGAAGAATAACAGCGGAAGATTGTTTGTCATCGCCGTTTAATAGTCTGTAGAAGTGGTCCTTCCATATTTTCAGCATCGACTGTTTCTCATCTACGATCATTTCTTGTTCATCTCGACAGGATTCTGTTCGAGACTTGAATTCTTGGCTTTGATATTTTACACTTTGGAAAAAGATATGAGCATCTTTACAGAAGTGGAACCTCCTTCGATTGCGAACTTTTCTCGCTTTTTTTTCTTCTTTCGGAAATGCCGGTATTCTTTTCTTCTTTGCCTATAAAACTCAGTGCCAGCTAATGTTCTTCTACATTAGATGCAGGTGGGATATGTGTTAATCTACGGGTTAAGGAATACGCGGTCTGCAAATGACTTTGGTGGTCTCTTGCTACTGCAGCCTTTCGGCATTAATATTATTTATAGTACTTCGGATTTGCTGTGGAGTGGTGGATATTTGTAGTGATGTGCCAAACCGAAATTTTCTCAACTCGAGTTAACCCGAGTTAGAATCTAAGTAAACCGTGTTGTAACTTGAGTTGAATAATTCGACTTGAAAAGAAAATATTTGAAATATTTCCCTTCCCCTTTACATTATTTAATAATATGTGTCATCAAGGTACTTCCCGAAAATTCAAACGAAAAAGATCATTTTTTTGCAAAAAAAAAACTTTTCCTTCATTTGGTTTTTGGAAAACTTTCTTCGGCCCGGCATTATTTGAACTCGCGTTAACTCAAGTTGACACATCACTAAATATTTGCATTCCTGGCTGCAACAAGGTAGTGGTCCGAATCGAGGTTAGCTCCTCGCAATGTTCGATCATACAAAATATAGGATGCATGCCTCGCGAAAGTCAATTTGATTCTGGAGAACGCTACGCCCCCTTTTGGTATTTTGGTAAGGAAACCGCATACCTGTCTACAGTGGCATTTTATTCCGCACCGAAGTCAATTAGCCGAAGTCCATTGATTGACTTGCTCTCATTCAGGCTATGTTTTCCAACCACACTGCTTAAGATGTACTCTTTTCATACTCCCAGCAGTTTAAAAATCTTGTAGAAACAATCCCTCGCTATATCATCGTTTTTCTCTTTTGGAGTGTGAGCGCATACGTGGAGAAGCTGGCCTTGATGCGTATTGTTACAATGCATTGCCAGATGTCTTCGCAGAATAAAGTCTAGGATCAATTCCCAGCCATAGCAACCCTTAAAATATCTTTTCATTAGCCCTCCACTCGTGATGATTTGACATCCGAAATGCAACCGTACCCTAAATATCCATTGGAACGTTTCGCCTTCCATTGTAATCTATTCCTTCCAAATGTCATGGATGTAAACAAAAAATATCTACAACACAACTGCAGTCAATTTTCGATTTATCAATATTTATTTTCAAGTCGCAATATTTTACAAATTCTATTTTCCTAAATAGGGAAAAGTTAATTTTATTTAGTTTAAAGTACAGTAGAAACGAAAATAATTCGCATTTAATAACATATCGCCATCGAAGTCACGTCTCAAGAAAACATGAATTCGGAAATGAGTAGTTCTATGCAATCAAGGCGTATCGGAGGTCCTGGCCCTCACGGCACTCCAGAAAGTGAGTTCAGCATTGAGTGTTTTCAAAATTACACCGCATCCGAGGTGTTTGTCCAAGGTTTAGCTGGATTGGTTAACCAAGGCGACGTGGAAAGCATGATACGAGCTCAAAAACAAATGTAAGTAGAATAGTTCAGCTTCTTTGCATCTCTACAAGGGAACTCCTTCTATTCAAGGTTACAGCGTTTTGAGAAAACCAATGAGATGTTACTCAACTGCAATGCGTTAAGTCAAAGTCGACTGAAACTAGCCGGGGATGATTTTAAGAAACACGTCAAGCTACTGAATGAAATGAAAAAAGACTTGGACTACGTTTTTAAGAAGATTCGCATTATTAAGACGAAGTTGAGTACTCAGTATCCAGCGGCTTATGCCGAAGCTCAACCTCAGCGAAATAGCTTAGCTGAAGAAGCGGAGGATGACGAGGATGCATCGAGTGTCGTTGAGATCCCCAGACAAACCAAAGCTCCTTCCGAAAAGAAGTCTAAGGATACAACTGTGGAGTACGTTCAAATGGACGAGGCTTTAGAGAATGGGCGACCCATTGAAAATGATCTCATTAAGCGTGTGTGTTCAATTGAGTCAGCGAATCCCAATGACTCATCGGATTGTACGTCCGAAGACACTGGTTAAAAGACACTGTATACGAGCTCAAGGCTCTTAGCTGATTAGTATTAATTTTGTTCGTTTGTAAGTGAAATCTATTAAAATTGTTGTAAGCCGCCTGATGTCCTTTTTGGTTGCAATATAAGATAAAATAAGGAATATTACGAGTTTATGCTTTTGGGCTATTGATAGATGAACATATGCGACCAAGAGCCTTGTTACTTACCCGAGTCTCTTGTTGTGAAAATCTCTGAATGTACCTGCCTGACTGTCCTTAACCTTGTGGCATTCCTGAAATATTTGGACCACTCAACATGGAATCACATCAGAGATTCAATAAAACACAATTTTAGAAAATAATTTGATACTTGTATTGTTTCGGTACCTTGGAGATGATAACCCTACCATCATAGCTAAGCGATGCAAAAATCCACGGATCCACATTACTCCACTCTACACAATAAACCGAATCTTCATGCTGATCAAATGTCTGCAGCAATCCATCGGATAGCAATTTCTTTGGCTCTCCGTCTTCTTCAGTGGTCTCAGAACTCACCGAACCAGCGCAGGTTAGTAACACCTTGCAGTCGCTACTGCTCGAAAGCACCAACTGATCGTGGAACGTATTGAAGCGCACATTCCATACCCAATGCGAATGATCTCCGCGTGTGAAAACAGGCTCTCGCACCATACGGCAGTCCCAGATTTTCAGAAATCCATCATCGCCACCAGTCAGTATGTGGCATTGCTTGTTTGGATTACAGTCTACATCACGCACCAGCTGTCCGTGGGCGTCCTCAATCGACCACGCGCAGTGATTCGTGTCTCTTATGTCATACGACCTAACCGAACAATCGTGCAGCGCAATGAACTGATTTCCTTGGTGGTGCTGTGACCACTTGCCAGTGGTGAATTTCGGGGCGTTTTTTGTTGTAATCTCTGCCACTGCACGAGATTTGGTTTGAGATCGGTCGAAGATGACGATTTTCCCATCGACCACAGTGGCCAGAGTGTTTTCATCGGTCGGATGGAATTCCGTTGTTTTCACTTCAGTCCCAAACTCCTGCCAATAAATTGTATGCAATATTAATCATAATTTCGGATATTTGTTGTACTTACCTCTGTAGGTAGGACTTGGACATTATCGTATGGAAGGAACTCCGATTCGTTGTTCTTTTCGTCGAGATTCTCTGGAATGGTAAGGACTGCTGTCTGAGTAATAACTTGAGCGCCTTTTTGAAAACTGTAACATGAGAGTAGTGTGCGAGCATTGTGCGGACTACTGTTAAGCTTCCATACTTCACCAAGGGGATGGGAAAATACCTAAAACGGTGTGTATGCCAGGGATAGGTGAAGGATATTTATAAAAAAAAAACATAATTTATGTACCTTAGCTTTGATGAGTGACTTTTCTTCATTGTATTCGAGAAGGTGCAACTGATTGTTGGGCTTTAACGACTGAGTAGCTATGAAGAATCGCACTTCGTTAGACTCACCGTGTTGTGGAGTCAAAGCTCGTGCCTTTTATTGGTAAAGAATGAATAATTGACATTGCGCTTACTTTATAAATGCTTACTTGAAACTCGAGACCATAAATTAAGCCATTCGCGTCGTCCATTGTAAAAATATCACACAAAGTATAGTTCAAAATAAATAAATTAAACAATACTAGTCCCACAGATACACGGCAGCTGATGTTTTTTTGTTGGTAAAGTGACACTGACAGATGTAAAACTGTTCCCAAAAATCTATACCCATAGTCTTGAATTACGAATGTAATGAGCGCGTTCAACGACTAAATGTTTTTAAAAACACTTTTTGCACACATTAAGCAATGGCTACAACCAAAGATTATGAATTCTATACAGATGACGCACTCCATATATACTCAATGCGTCATCTGTATAGAATTCATAATCTTTGCTACAACGCAATCACGTGTTGCTTTGGCATATACGCACCTACTTGACCCGGGGTTTAGATATGTTGGTATGAAACTTATTACTTTTTGAATGGTGTTAGTTTTGTCTTTGTGAGTACATGTGTAACTTTCAAGTGGCAGTGGGTTCTTACTGCACGCAATACATTTAATTAGAATACAAATGTTATACCCGGCGGTAATTCACTGAAAAGTGACATATACACGATAATCCCAGAATGTATTATTGTAAAAGAGATACCTATACCCAATGTCAAATTCACACTCATCGGAGTTATCGACCTACTCGTAATCGTAAGCAAAGTGTTTCGCCTGCTAGTGAGAGCTCTCGTATACAGGTACACTAACCCATATTTATAACTGGGAAAGATTAGTTTCATACTAGTAAATCAAAGGCCCGGGTGAACAATATGAAACAATATGAGCAGACTAATACCTCTATACAATAGTTAGCGCAGTTCGAAGGGGCTCCTATTTTGTGCATTGGGCAAACGATACTGAGGTTCCATTCTTCAGTCATTCTTTCATCCCAAGAACTCATAAGCATTCTTTGCTTCACAAATCATCTCCACTGGCTTTATAAAGCTCCGCAAGAAGGCCGTCATTTCCAGTAGCATGGTTAAGCTTACTAGTAGTAGTAGTAGTAGTAGTATATATATTTATTAGTATTTAAAATACTTTATAATTACATTTATAATAAAATTTTTCTAAATCAGTTAATTTTACAGTAGTTTTAAATATCTCTTTTTACATGTTTGATACATTTAGTTTTAAAAATTCTAAAATTCTCTTCATTTTTTATATATGTTGGTAACATGTTGAAAAGCCTTATCCCCTTGTAGAGTAACGTCTTCTGACCATCTGTTGATAACTGCAAATTCAGTCGGAAATCATTCGCGTTTCGTAGGTTGTATGGTTGAGCTTCACTCACAAGTCTGACTTCCCGTGTTAAATATGCTGGTGCTTCGCCATACTTTATTTTGAAAACTGTAAGTAGTGCATTCAGTTCCATTCTCTGCTTGACATCCAACCACCTCAGTGTATCCAACATTTGCCTTATTGGTGTAAAGCGATTGCATTTCAGGATGCTTCTCATACCCTTATTTTGAAGTTTTTGCAATCTTTCGATTTGACCTTGATTGCAACATGAGAACATAACGGTAGAACAATATTCAAAATGTGGTTTTATTATAGTGTTGTATATATTAACCGCTGTTAACATATAGTCCATTCTTTTTCGAATACGTTTAAAAAATCCAATCTTTTTCCCTATTTTTTTACATATATAATCGATGTGTTGCTCCATTTTTAACTCTTTGTCTATTATCATTCCTAGATATTTTATGCTTTTAACATTTTCGATCGTATTTCCATTTATTTCAATAGTTAATTCGCTATCTATATTAATTGTCATCAACTTAGTTTTTTGTTCGTTAAGCTTCAGTTTATTCATTTTAAGCCATGAGACTAGATTTTTCACATCGTTGTCTAACATGCTTTTGCATTGCTCAGTGTCGTCTTCTTCAGCATATATAAGAGTGTCATCCGCATATAACACACTTTTGCAAAATTTTATATTTCTTGGCATATCATTTATATAAATTATAAATAGGAGTGCTCCTAAAATTGATCCTTGAGGAACTCCTTGTTCTACTTTAATATATTCCGATGTAGAATTATTAACTTTTGTCCTCTGCATTCTATTTGTTATAAAGGACCTGAACCAATTAAGTTCCTTATGTTTGACACCATATTGATACATTTTTTCTAGTAGTATTTCCTGATCAATCGTTTCAAAAGCTCTCTTAAAATCAAGAAAGAGTGCAATTATTTTTTTTCGCTTTCTACAATTTTTCCATTCATTTATTAAATGGTTTACCGCAGTCTCGCATGAGTACTTTTTTCGAAATCCCGATTGGTAAATTGATAATATATTATTTCGTTCAATGTATTCCATTAGTTGTTTTTTTACAATCGCCTCTAATATTTTTTCAATTGTCATTAATGTATTAATTGGTCTAAACTCTTCACATTTGTTGGTGTTTGTAATTTTTTCAACTGGTGTGATCATTGATTCTTTCCATGAGCTAGGAAATTCACCCATTGAAAGCGATTTATTTATTAATTCCAGAATGGTGTTGCCTAAATTATTCCAGTTATCCAGTATCATTATAGGACTTACTTTGTTGAAATCAGCTTTATTTATTAATGACTTGCATACTGTTTTTAAATCTTGTAGCGATATTTGGTGGAATTTGAAAATGGTATTATATTGATCTACGTAATTTCTATATATAGTATTTTCAATTGATTTACTAATATCTTTTACACTTTCTATAAAATATTTATTGAATTTGTTTGCTATTTTCGTTTCATCATCATATTCTTCATTTTCAAATATTATGTTTTTTATGTTGCTTTTTTGTCGTTTCAATACTAATTTTTTTATTTGCATCCACATCTCTTTCTGTCCGTTTGCTTGGGAAATTTTGTTGTTTATATATATGTTTTTTGCACTATTTATTTTAACCTTGTATTTGTTTCTTATTAATATGTAATCTTGCCAGCTTTCATTGTTGTTAATTATTTTGGCTTTTTCATACTTTTCCATTTTTTGATTTTTTAGACTTTTAAGTTCATTGTTGAACCATCTATTTTTTTCATTTCTACTATTTCTTTTGGTGATAAATTTTGCTGCCGTATTCTTCATAATTTGATTAATTTTGATTGCATTTTCATCGAGGTTTCTTTCTTCATCATACTTTGTATTCCATTTACTTAGTTCATGTGAAAAACGATATTTTTTGTAATCACATACTTCAATAGTATTTTCATATTTCTTTATTATATTTTTCGTTTTTATAACAATTTCAATGTTTTCATGGTCCGATATTTTATAGTTTCTGTCTGCATATACCGTTATGTTTTGCATGTTTGTTATTACAAAATCAATAATAGTTTTTGATGTAGATGTAACTCTAGAATAGTCCTCCATTTTTTGCGTTTGATAATTGTCATTCAGTATGCGTTCAATTTCTCTTTTGGATAGTTGATCTTTGCACCAATCGATGTTAAAGTCTCCAGCTATTAAAATGTTGCTCCTTGTTTCAGTCAGTTTTTCAATATTATCTTCAAAAAATTTACAGAATTCTCTTTCAGAACTATTGGGCGATCTATATATTGCAACTAAAACGATTTCAATTCCATTATTTTTACATTTACATGCTAAAAACCATCTTTGAAAATCGAACGATTTTTTTACTATGTTTGTAACGTTCCACTCATTTTTTACATAAATTGCACTGCCCCCAGTTCGTGTCGAATTAGAGAAACATTGTATGTTTTTGTATCCATTTATTATTATTTCATTTTCTTCACTATTCTCTGTTAGGTGTGTCTCCGATAAAATAATAAATTCGTATTGTTTGTTTTCTGCCATAATTTCGAGTTCCTCAAAACTATTTGTTAGCCCTTGGATATTAATATATACACCTTTGAAAATATTTAATTGCTAGTATCCTATTCTCTTTTTTTTTGCTTCTAAATACAACTTTGCGGCGCAACAGACTAGTTAATATACTTAGGGCCTAAATTTTCCTCACAACCATTCATGTTTAGAACGGCTGAGTTAAAATAAGCTTTTCTTGATAATTGATACTACTCGAATGATTTGTCAGATCATCACAAGAGGAGGGCCATTAAAAGGCATTTCAAGTGTGGCTACAGCTGGGAATCGAACCCAGTCACTTCTCTACTATTCAAGTCATATTTCGGAGTTCGCAATGTTAATGTATGATGTATCCCTTAAATTTGTTTGGATTGTATCTAGTTTTTGATATACCCGACCAGATGTAGGTGTTGAACTCAAGTTTAGGGATATAAACGCTTTAAATATAGTGCCAGATCTGATTGGATGTAATATTTCTTACATCGATTTAGGGAACCTAGACATTACATGGAAGCCCTAAACTTCTACAAATCAGGCATTACTGCCATCCAGGAAATACGATGGGACGGGCCGAGCAAAAAGAGGGTGAAAAACTCTGACTTCTACTAGTGAGCAGAAACAGCGACTATTCGGATGCCAGGCTTAGGAAAGAAGTCTTATGTTTCCAAGACATTAGCGAGCGCATTGTTACAATTCGCATCAATGCCAAATTCGCTAACATAAGTCTTATATGCACTCACGCTCCGTCGGAGGAAAAAGATGATGGAAGAAGACATCTTTAGCAGTATTGTCGGAAAATATGACTCAATCTTAATAAGGGCCGGAAATGACGGCCTTCCCGCTTAGCTTTATAAAGCTGGCGGAGATGACTTTCCAACTAACAATTATTCTTCCATAAGGCACAAATATTTAATTTCCACAAGCAATTATTTCTATATGCCTTACATAGTACCTATGAGCGGAGTTTGAGTATTTATTGACAGTCGATTGCTTGTGTAGAAGCGTGTTTAAGACATTATGCAGGCAAATTCAAAAGCATAATCGAAATTATGATGGCGTTACTTATGTAAGGTTGTTTTTAAGCTTCCGGAGATGTGTGTACATGTACCATACGTTAAGATGTTTCCGAAGCATAGCATGTAAAAAGATCGGGAAAAAGGTGAAAAGATCGGGACAAAATGAAAAGATCGGAAAAAAGGTGAAGAGATTCAAGTACTTCGTGTATTTACTCTTCTTTCATGTTCCAGAGTACAGATCCTGGAAAAAACCCAAGAAGTCCACATCGATACCCACCACCTATTTATCGATTTCAAAGCCGCATACGACAGCATTTATAGAGACGAACGTTTTGTGTAGGATGACGATAGAGAATTATCGCTGCTCTATCAGGGTCGGAAACAACCTCACCGACACATTCGATACCAAAAAAGGATTTAGGCAAAGGTGCAACTACTAGCATACGCCGACGATATTGACATCATTGGTAAGACTCAGCGTGATGTCATAGTCACGTTTGCTATTATAGAGAAGGAAGCGGCAAAAATGGGTTTAGCAGTAAATGAGGATAAGACTAAGTATATGCCGTCAACACAAAAGGACACACAACATCGACAAATTGGACTGAACGTCACCATTGCCAGATATAACTTTGAGGTAGTACGGGACTTTGTCTACCTCGGCTCCTCTATTAACTCTGACAACAACATCTCGTCAGAAATCAAACGAAGAATTACTCTTGCCGCTGTTTCTTCGGGCTTGGAAGGCAATTAAGCCAAAGACCTCACTCGAACTTCTAAGGAGATCCTATATAAGACCCTGATCATCCCAGTCCTGCTCTACGGCACTGAAGCATGAACCGTATCAAAAGCGGATGAAGAAATCCTTGGTCGATTCGAGAGAAAAATTCTTCCAAAAATCTTCGGTCCCGTTTGCGTTGAAGGGCTATGGATAGACGAAGATTCAACCACGAACTATACGAGCTGTACAGCGACACACCCCTGGTCAAAAAAACTCTGCATTGGACGGTTAAGATGGCTAGGACGTGTAGAACGAATGTACACCAATACTCCGGCTCGCAGAGTCTTCGATTCCCAGCCAGACGTCGGACGCAGTAGAGGAAGACCTCGCCTTAAATGGCGCACACAAGTAGAAACCGACCTCAACTAACTTGGAGTGCGCAACTGGAGGAAGTTAGTTAAGGACCGGGCTAATTGGAGAGGCATGTTGGTTCATTCCGGACTGTAGCGCCACTTAAGTAGGTTAGGTTAGGTTAGATGGGCTGTTGACGCTCGGGTGAGTCGTCAAGCTCGCATAGGCCTACGTGGGCCCATAGCGATACCCTTCGAAGAAAGTACCCTGAAATAGATAAAGAGGATACCTGGTTAAGTTCGCTAGTGATGTGCTGGTCTATGTTGCTCCTTCAGTCTCAAAGAGGTAGTTGTTCCATCCTGATCCGCTACAAAAACGGACTATCAGTGCTATTGTGATAGCCGTTAGGTCACTTAGTTCACCGAAGTAAAGGCTGCCTAGTATTTTTATACGGCTGCCACTGATCGCAGGGCAGTGGCATAGTAGGTGTGAGACCTCTTCTTCGACGTCAGGGTCGCTGCATTTCCTGCAAAGTTGGTTCGCACCAGTCAATTTTATCTTATTGGAGTTCTTACCCAACAGGTTGTGACCTGTTATCACTCTCACCGATATAGAAAGGGATGCTCTATTCAAAGCTATTAGCTTGTTTGATTTGCTGCCGCTTAACTCCGGCCAGAGAGATTTTGTGTGTATACAAGTGATTGTGTGTTGCCATCTTGTTATGGTTCCTTTTTGAGTGTGCTTGGTTATTTCATGTTTTTTAGATGCTAGCGGGGGATTGACCCTTTTATCAGCTAGAGAAATGCAACTGGACGATCCTAGTCTGGCTAGCTCGTCTGCTTTCTCATTTCCTATAATGTCATTATGTCCTGGCACCCAAATAATTTGGACTTTGTTCTGGTTACAAAGAGCCCTCAGCTCTTCGCGGCAGCGTCCAACTACCCGTGATTTTACTATATTGGATGCCAGAGCTTTAATGGCCGCTTGACTATCCACGTAGATGGAGATATCCTCATGTGATATGTGCAATACCCTAGCCGATTCGGCAGCTTCGAGTATGGCCAGGATCTCAGCTTGGAATACACTACACGAATTTGCTAATCTCAAGGATGTAGCTAGCCCGATCTTTTCAGAGTAGACACCAGAGCCCACTCCGACTTCCATTTTGGATCCGTCGGTATAGATTGCTTCATTAGAAGACCATTGCCGTCACCTCAGTATTGGAGTGACACATATCCATTTTTGCCATTTTTGAGTTAGGAATGATTTCTAAGAGACAAAAAGGAGATCTTTCGATTGGTGTAATCAAATCTGTCCTATCTCCATTACTGCCAAAGATATCAGTGTTACAAATGATATAAACGCACTTATAGGAATAAATGGTCAGTATTGGTCTGCCATAAGCCTTTGTATGTGAAGTTCACATTTTCGTATGAACTTTTCTGAAATTTCTGAAATTTCTTAAATATTTTAAATGACACAATTGAACTAAAAGTATGCTTCATTTGCAAACACCAATTCAGTGCTTAAATGATCTAAACATACAATTCTTCCTCAAAAGTGCTTCATATGCATAATAATTTTTCAGTGTTAAAATGATACATACAAACCAAACTCAAACACAAATGCCTTGTAGACTCTTGCAACTGTTCAGTTCTTAAGTGACAGATACATACAATTGTTTGTTTTAATGCGTCTTACGGTTCTACATAAAATTAGTATATAAGTGACGCACACTATTATAATTTGCGCCAAAAGTCCTAACACTCAGTGTATTTTGCCACGTGCTCTCATGCTTTATGCGTAGAATATAATGAAGTTTGCGCGTGGATGGTAACACAGACTCATTAAACAATACAACATTCCATCTCAGACAAGCGAATTAAGAACGTCGATTATGAATAATGCGGGCAGCAGCGATAGGTAAAAAGTTATTTTGTCGATTTCTACATTTTGTTCTTGTTTTTACGGTGCGAGTTTTATTGAAGGTCTTCCTCTCCTGCGGAAAATGTTTCTGAGGAGGTTTTATGTGCATTGAAAGATATATTTTTTCCTTGCAACGAAAAGAGCGTCTTATATTATGGTAATTTGAGAATCATCGAGTATGAATGAGCCAAGCGCATAATTAAGTATACATTTTTAAGCAGCAATATTCAAGGTACACAAATAAAACACTGAATTCACGTTTTCTATAAAAATACTTTTATTTCAATTACTCCGACGCGAGCAGTCGACCGTACACTTAAAAGTATAATGAACAACTGAACTCCACTCATGTGAAGTATGACTACTGGCAGCAACCCTTTTTATTACTTGAGTTCTCTCTTGTTCTCTTTTCTTTATTTGCACTACCACAGTTCGGCCATCCTGACCTGCAATCGTCTCGATTGTTCAAAACTTCCTCCGTACCCTTCCACCATGGCTTCATGTTAGCAACTTCCCACATCCCCTCATCATCAGTTCCCAATCCTTTTTGTTGACAATTTGTGTTTCGTTCATTTGTATCTGGTTCTCTGCATCGAAACTGTCGTCTTCTCTGTCCTTAGCACTGTCATTATTACCTTCATCTGCACTCTCGTCATTATCCCGATCATTCTTACGTTCGTTTGTATATGTACTCTCTTTTTTTTTCCTTTGTTTCACTGCTGTCGTTTGTATTTCATCATCCACACCGTCGTTGTATGAGTCATCATCTTTATCCGCATCTGCCATCAGCGTCTGTTTGTCGCAAAGGGGAAATTTACCACGATCTGTTTACTGTCTTTTTTCTTTTCTTTTGTACACCACTATCACACTCGTAAAGGGTTGAAATTGAAATCAATCAGTCTTGCACTTTTAATTATTGTACCCTTTGTATGAAACTAACGCACTTCTTTGTCTTTCTTTTTTACATATTTCCAGTTCTCTCATCATTTCTTTCATTTGTCGTTTCATTATTTTCCACTCATTTTTTTGTATTTCACTCATTTTTCCCACACTCATATCTGATGCTGTTTCTTTCTCTTTTTTCTTTTCATCGTCTCTATCATTATTCTCTCTTTTTTTCGATCGTTGTTTTCTATCTCGTCTCGTTGTTCATTTTCTTCGTCGCTCTCCTCGTCCTCCGGTGCGTTTGTTTCCTCGTACACATCATCGTCAATATCATCATCGTTGCTACCGATGTCGTCATCTTCCTTTGTTGTCTGCATTTCATCAGCTTTTTTCCTGGGTACAAAATCACCCCTTTGTTCCACTGGTATTGCAAGCAAACGCAACAATAACTCGCTTTTGTTTCCTGTCGTTTTCCTTCCCAATACAGCCAGCCATGATTTCAGCTGTGTAGCCGTAAGTTTCCTGATTGTATCTAATTCTGTCTGCCTTGTAGTTGGATATTATCCCACTTCTGAATTTTAAGCAGCAATATTCAAGGTACACAAATAAAACACTGAATTCAAGTTTTCTATAAAAATACTTTTATTTCAATTACTCCGACGCGAGCAGACGACCGTACACTTAAAAGTATAATGAACAACTGAACTCCACTCATGTGAAGTATGACTACTGGCAGCAACCCTTTTTATTACTTGAGTTCTCTCTTGTTCTCTTTTCTTTATTTGCACTACCACACATTTTTATTTAATATCGTTTTATATGTATAAAGATTCGTGTCGTGATCCCTTAAGCGGAAATCAAAGTGATACGGACCCAGAGGAGGGAAAAATTGACAAATTCGTACTTGACATAGAAAAAAACATTGCATCTGTTGCTAGGATCTTGGATATGGAACTTATTACACCAATTAAACATTGTCCAGTCGAATCAGAAGATTTATGCAATAAGAAAAGGTTGTTTTATTTAACAATCGTTGTTAACTTGTACATCTGATTTTCGTGTATCTATCAATTCCAGTTGTAGTACGGAGAGCGTTTTTGAAGATTTTGACTCAGATGATTCTATGAAAGACCCGAACTATTTTTTAAAAGTTCGATATGAATTAAAAGTTGGATACAATACATAATATTTTGTTTTATTTTTTCTCTTTCTTACACTCTGAAGGCATTAAATTAATTTATTATAATTTTTCAAAAAGCTGAAATATTGGATTTTTAGATCCCAGTTATAAACGAACGAATTATTACATTACGAATTATTATATTACAGAATTATTTTTCTTTGAAACGATAACTTACCTTGTTTTTTATTTAAAAAAAATAAATTTGACAATACAAACTAAAAGAAAAATAAAATAACAGTAGTTTTAAAAAATGTTTTTATTTTAACTTTTGTATGAAAATATGCCACATACGCATTCAAAAATTACAATCTCGTTCCATATTTAAACGCCACATAGTTTGGTCAAAAAGTGCCTCATACCATACAAATACGCATTATTTGAAAAAAAAAATCATGCCACATATACAATTTCCTTTTTTTCAACTTGAGATTACAAAAAAACCAATCGCCCAAATGAAACAAAAACTAAAGTGTAAGTAGAACTCAATAGCCACTAAATTAATAAATTTGTTTCATAGTTGTTTTACAGACGGTTTTTTTTTATTCGTATTCAAACTTTAAACGTCGTTTTCTCGAAACTAGGTTTTTGTCGTTTAGATCACTCCAATACTGAGGTGACGATTCGTCTCTGCTTGGTATTCTGATAGAGTAATTAGTATCAAAGTCGTGGTATGGGATAATGTAGTCAGATGCTACATCCGCATATGCCATTGAGTTTAATATTGACCCGAGGTAAAATCTGAAATCTGAAAACCCCAATCGAAAACGCTATTAGAAAAACTAAAGTCATCATCAGCTATAAATGATTTAATAAATCAGTTTGGCGAAAAAAGGCAAGGAGGGTGTATATTTAATTTGAATTGTTTGTAAAAATTTTGGAAAAAGTGACAGATAGATAATTATGATGAATAAATATTTTTTTGTATTTTATACAAACATTTTTGTTTCTTTTGTGAGAAATCTTTACCCTTCCTAAGGGCCCCAGACAAATTTTTATACGGGGCCCCGCTAAGGCACGCTCGCCACTGATTAGGCACCAATGATTCGTCCCTGTAAAACCACTAAAAATAGATAAAGTTTATGCACAACTTCAATGCAGCATTAAGGACTCCAAAAATGTTTGCTTACCCTGAAAATCCACACCAAATCACTAATACAGGAAACACATAAAATAAAAAAAACAATAATTTCAATATGTAGGTAATAATTCCTTTTTGTGTATTATCTGCAATATACATAGTTTTTTTTTTAATTTATTACGCTCCTTATTTTGTTTTTAATTATTTATATTTATATATGTATGTATATAATTCAATCTTATTTCAATAAAACAACATTTTTTTATGTGTGTGTATATATATATATAATTTTTGATAATAATTTTACTAACTTGCAAACTGAATAACCACACATACATATCTGCAAGTTTTTGTTGTCTGCTTGTTTGTCCTAAAAATAAATTAATTTAAAATTCAAATGTTTTTTTTTTAATTTAATTTTTTTAATTTAAATTATTTCTAATTCTGTATACGCACTTTTTTCATTTTTTTTTTGGTTCAGTTAGTATGTAATAGATAATTTATATTTAAAATTATAACTCATGTAATCTGTTGTCATTATGAGGAGTGGAAGGTCGTTTTGTTTTGTTCACTTTGTCGATTTGGAGTTTTATTTGAATATATTTAGCACTTATGATACCAATTATTGTTGTTATAATTTTTTTTTCTCTCTGTTTATTCTATTTTTTATTTTATTTTTATTATCCTAATTGTTTAGTGATTTTCTTTATAGCATTTAGCCAATAGACGCTTATGTTACGAGATGCATTTTATTTTTATTCCATTGCTGTATGCAATACTGGAAATACAAAAAATATATTTTATATATTTATGAAACTTAATGTACCTAAATTGTTTTATTTCCTAGAAAAAAAAAGATTTAATATTCTTATTGAAAATGTACACTCTTAATTTTTTATTGATATAAATATGTTGTGTACGTTTTTTTTACCATCCCTAATATCTTATACAACTTACATATATATTTATATATTTTTTCTGTTATATTTGAAATGTTATTTCGTGTACTTAAATGTTAAGATTGTTTTATGAAAAAAACAAAACAAAATTGTTTACGCTTGTTATTGCATTAGAAATAAAAATATTAAATAAGAATAATTCATTTTGTTTGTTTAACTTAATATTTAGACTCACTTTATTTTTTTTAAGGTTCTTTAATAATCTATGTGGTTGTTGTTGTGTGTGTTTCTTTATTATTTTTTTATTCTTTTATTTTCTTTATTTGTTGATTTTGTTTAGTATTTAATTTTAAGGCAACTTCTTAAAGGCATCTGTTCATTATGTTGTAACATATACATATTTATGTGACTAACTTTTTTTTTTAATTTGATATTTTTCTCTTTTTTGATTTAATTTCAAAATTAAGCGAAATTTTATTTAACTAAAAACACTCATTCAATTGTTTATTTTAAATTGGGGTATAAGGATATGACTTATAAATAGTGAAAGGAAAATGTAAAATATTTGGAAATTTAATATTAATACATTGACGCACACACCCACGCACTAAAGAAGGTTCTATTAATTTATAACATAGTATAGCTTCAATTTTTTAACATAATTCAGTTTGGATCTCTACACTTTTTTGTTTATCAGACTTAACTCGTACCGATATTTTTCAATTGATTTTTTTTTTGAAAATTGATTTTCCTAGCCTTAAGAAGATTAAGAAACCAAATGGTGACCGGAATATTAGCTGGTGTTCTAGAAAGTATTAAAAATAATCTTTAAGCCATTTAATTTAACACTTTGGTCAGTAATGTAGACCTAAGAAAACTTTGTTAGAAATGATGCGTTATGAATAGAGTTTATTTTAAAAGACAATTTAGGGACTTTAGACAGGAAAATAGAATGATGTTTCATGTTGTTCATAATAACCATATTTTGAAAACGATGCGTAATACGAAATATATGTATACGTTAATAAATAACATAGTGGACTCTTGGGGAAATATCCAAATTGTTCATCAGTCAATAATTAAGTGACAAATACACTAGTCGGCATAAGTATTTTGACGAAACCTTTTTGTGACTATTGAGACTAACTTTGCTTGGTATCGTTAAAACAACGGTGCAAAAATGATGCGCGAAACAAAGAATCTATTTTTAGCTCTATGCATGCCAAGTTTTGTATTGTTTACCTTTTGCATTCTCTTTCTGCTGATAAGAACGCATGCAGACAAAGAATTTTTACGTGGCATAAGTATTTTGACGGAAACTTTGTGTAAATATTTTAACAGTTTTGAGCACGTGATAACCAAAAAACTTGTGTAGTTAACTTTAATTTACATTAAACGTTGATAACAAAATAAAAATTTATTAAAATTTATTATAAACCATGGGTAAAACGGCTGAGTTGAGTTTGGTTGTCAGATCTTCAATGGTAGCGAAGTTTAACGCTGGAACGGCAGTAAAAGACATAGCAAGTGAGTTTAATGTGTCGCGTCAAACTGTGCACTATCAAATCAATAAGTTTAAAAAGCATAATGACATCACAAACCTAATGAGATCAGGTGCTAAGCGCAAAACAACGCCCACTGAAGACCGAACCCTTCTACGGGAATTTAAAAGAAATATATTCCTGAAGCCTCAAACTGCTGCAAATCAATGGAATTTGACGGCAACGAATCCAATCAGTGATCGCACTGTCCGACGACGTTTAATGGAAGGAGATTTTAAAACATTTAAAGCTAAGGACCTGCCGTACATATCAAAGGTAAACAAGCTTAAAAGACTGTCTTTCGCAAAGGAACATCTGCACAAGCCAAAGGAGTACTGGAGAAACGTTCTATGGACAGATGAAAGCTCCTTTGAGTATAACTCATCAAAAAACAAATTTTACGTTAGATTGCCAAAGGTAGAAAGGCAAAAAAGACGCCCCGTTTGTCAAAAAGTGAGCCATGGTGGAGGCTCTGTCATGTTCTGGGGATGTGTTGCGTATAATGGCCTGGGTGAATTGGTTCCTTTCACCAGCTCGATGAACCAAGGTCAATATTTAAGAACCCTAAATGATAATGCCTTTCCTTCCGGAGGTAGGCTTATTGGTGAATCATTTATCCTGCAACAGGACAATGCCCCATGCCACAAAGCCCGGATGATAACTAAATTTTTGAAGGATGTTGGTGTTGCCACTTTGGACTGGCCACCTCAAAGTCCAGATTTAAATATAATAGAAAACGTCTGGTCTCTTTTGAAACGCAAAAGAACAGTTTCTTTAAATAAAACTAGAGAGGAGACGATTTCTGAGGTCACTTCCCTTTGGGAAGAGATATCTCCAGAGATTCTTCAAAATTTAGTAGATTCAGTACCGAGACGCCTTCAAAAAGTTATTGAAGCCAAAGGAGGTTATATATTTTACTAAATTCTTCTTTATTTATTTACTTTTTTTAAGTTTAAAATGTTTTTTCTTAGAGTTATATACTTGTCAAAATACTTATGCCAACACACGAAATTACAAATTAATTTATATCTTTTTTGACTTCTATGAAAAAATATTTGTTTTCCTATTTTTAAGTTTGTATTAGTTATATATAAAAATGAAAAAATAAACATGAATTCTTGTCAAGCCATTTAGAAGTTAAACTCAAAAATGCACGATTTTTATTTCGTCAAAATACTTATGCCGACTAGTGTAGTGTGCTTTGTGGTTTGGAGGATCAACTTTATTGTGTACTTTGGAAATGGTTAAGATGTAGTTCCCTTAAGGCTTAATGGATTTACTGAGATATCTGATTCTACGAGAAATTATCTCAAGAATTGCGAATGTCGATTGGAAATGTTTTCCATCTCCCAACAAATTTGTGACGAAATATTTTTTATGCATTTCAGCATTATTCGTTCAATTGCATGAAAATATTGATTAATCAATAGGGCCCGCCCAAGATTTTATTGTAGAGTTTGGAGGTGTATGAGTCATTTTTAATGCTCTGAACAACAATTTGACCATTGCCTCCAAGTGAGTAGGCAAGAAAAGCCACTAACTAAAATGAAAGCCAAAAAACTTAGTAGGCAGTATTTTGTAGTTTTAACGATCCAGTAAGATGGACTAGCAAACATAGCCTGTGAGATGGGCATAGCATACATTGTCATTTAACAACATTGTTCTCGAGAGGATTGTGTAAAAATCCCGAGTCTACACACAGAACCAGAATCCCTATAGACTTGGGCATAGCATACATTGTCATTTTACAACATTGTTCTCGAGAGGATTGTGCAAAAATCCCGAGTCTACACCAGAACCAGAATCCCTATAGACTTGTAAAACATCCAACTTAAAGTAGTACGAGATTTCTCTTACCCCAGAACCGCTGTAAATATAGACAACGTTCCATCGTCAGAAATCAAAAGAAAAATAACGTTTCAGGCTAAGAAATCAATTTCGTAATACAGTCCGTACCTTAACTACTTTGGAGATCATTTGTACCACCTTGGTCATCTAGCGAAATGCAGCATTCATTCAGTGTTCTCAGTAGGATCTCGTTTAGATCGAGGGCATGCTTTCTCAATTCATGATGTTTTGTGATATCGGGACCTACAATTTAATGCCGGATCTGAAGAGCCGAGATCAAAAAAGCTTTTCATTACAAACAAATACTACTCGGATAATTTGTCAGATAATACGGAGAGAAGTCCACCTAATATCGGCTTTAAAGTCATGTCTAGTTTTTGTGCACTCCACAAATACGCTCTTTTAAGAATTATGACAATGGAGATCCGGGTCGGCAACGATCTCACTGAAATATTCGATACCAAAGGGGTTCAATCTTCCAAAAATCTGTTCAATTCATTACTAGCATTCACCAACGATACTGACATCATTGGTCGAGACTCAACGATATGTCACAGCCATGTTTTCCAGTATAGAAGAGGAAGCAGCAAAAATCGGTTAAACAGTCAGGGCTAGACTGTCAAAAGTTAAGAGTTGGATAACCATAGGCATTTTTGGGCAACGGTAACAAATATTTATCAAATTTTTCTTTCTGCCTCGTTGTTGTATATGGATAAGTAAAAATTTTTATGTTTCCATCCCAATCTCCCATGACCTTAATTTCCCTTCCAAAGAAAAGTATCACAAAATATGTGCTGACGAAGCAAATGTTGAAAAAAGCCTTTATCGAGCTAACACTAACATGTAGTTGGAATATAACAGTGAGAAGTTAATTAAGCAGAGTTTTAACCTAATTATCATCCCCCTTCTCTGCTTATGTAATCTGCGCTTAAAAGTGGCTCGCACTTCCGCAAATTGGCCAAAATCGGTCCAAACAGTTCATAATGAAAATACGATGGCGGGCGGTCAGACAAGGGAAAAATGGGAGTAACCACAAGTAAGAGCGAGAAGTAAACTTAGCCAATGTGGTCGATGAATAAAAAAAACGGCGGAAACCACCTATTAGGTCATTTGAACGAAAAATATTTGTCGAGAAGATACAACCCCGAACTTAGTAAGCTGTACCAAGATGTGGATGTAGTACAATAGGTAAAAAACATCTCGACTACATTGACTCGGCCACACCATGCGAATTAACAATTTGTGCTCCAGCCAAGTTATAACCGTCTACAGACGGTCTCTTCTTAAATGTGGATATTTTGACTTAGAATTGATTTTGATCGAAGCAACCGCCATTTCTTCGCTTACAAGTACCATAAGCTGACACTGCTGGCGATGTGTTTCAAGTTTTGATGTGTTTTGTGAAATTTATTGTAAGTTGAATGTCACAATCCATTGCAGTTTAAAACCGTTGCGTCCAAATTTTAATTTCTTCGATTTTTTTATGTGTAATCTGATTTCATGTTCATTTTTACGAAATTTTAGTAAATAAATGGATAAAGACCGTTGCCCAGAAGTATAATCTTTCATAAATGACTGAGAAGGAAATTGATGAAATTATGCTTGAAATTGGTGAAGAGCTTATCAACGACTACTCCGTTAGTAATGATTCTGACTTTGACCCTGATTTTCATGTCGAAGATCAAATCAAATGCGGTGAAACAAGAGAAATAAGCAATTTCGCAATGCTTTCGTGAAATGAAAGCATGTGATTCAAGTTCGATTTTCGTCGATGCTCAGATTGCTCTAAACATTAGCAATACTCATCTGTACATATAGTTATATAATTGTGTTTTGCTTATCTGTTTCAACCGCATCATCAATTACACCAGCTCAGTCAACACCAACACCTTTATCTTTTAGGCCATCAAAACGACCAAAGTCCCCACTACCAGAAGTAGAAAATGATGGTCCTCGTATAATTCCATTGGCTGGTGGTTTCGCTGGTGGAAATTGTGTGAATATTGACTTTAAATCAAAAGAATTTTCAAATATTTTGTTGAAGAAAAAATCAATACAACTATCAATGAAGTTGCATTTCGAGGCAACAGTACTCATCCAAACTCTTTACAAAGTTTGGAAAGTACGATATCACTTTACTTCGGATATAGTAAACACTATCGTGAAGGAAACTAATCGTGCTGCTTTACAAAAGGATATAAACACTTCTCCCTGTATTAATAAATGCTGATTAGCTAACCAATGATTAACATAAGAACTACTCGCGCAAATACCAAAAGTTAGTCACTGATTAGCTACTCGGCGTTTATAAATACGGGGTTTCGTTTTTGGTCACTGAAAATTAAATTTACCAGTTCATTGGCTGTCGTTATATATGTCCTGGTATAGATATCCGAATTTAGAAAGCTATTGGAGCAAAAACGCTTTTGAACCAATACGAAGTACAATGTCTTGCAGACATTTCGAAAACATCAAACGATATTTGCGTTTTGCAGATAAGAAACAACCAATTGAAAAAGGGCTACGATCCTTTGTATCGCATAATGCAAATCTCAACTCTTTTAAATCAGACCTTTGATTCTGTTCCCAAAACAGCACGCTTTTGTGTAGATGAGCAGATGTGTGAAACTAAAATGAAACATCATCTTCGGCAATATATGACTAATAAACCTCACAAGTGGGGAATAAAATTGTTAGTCCTCTGCGATGCATATGGATATTCATATCGGTTTGAAATCTATAACGGTGCTGGAGACAATCAGGCCTATCGGGAATAAAATTTTCCCGTGAAACTGTTACCATTCAGCAATATGATTTACATTGCTGACAAGGGGAAATTTATTCGCGATAGGCTTGAATGTTATTTTACCAGGAGCACCAGATCTCAAACAGTTGCAGAATTCAAAAATTATATAATTTACCTCCGACAATGTTTACACATCTTTGCCTCTTATTGTATATCTGCGAGCTAAAGGTCTAGGTACAGTTCGTTCTAACCGAACGTCAAACTATAAATTACCAACTGAGAAAGACGAAGAATTCAAAAGAGCTGTTGAATATTCTTGGTAAAGATATATCCACGGTTTTATAAAAGGATAAGAAAGGTGTTCCACTGTCTTTGCGCTACGTTGGAGTATAACTATTTCAAAAAAAAAAAAAAACAATCCTTCACCCAACCATAAAAAGCAGCACGTTACAATCGGAAAGAAAATTGTAATTGTTGACCATCCCCAAATCTCCAAATAATAATTGTTGAATATCACCAAACAATTAGAGAGTGTAACAGTCATGTGGGAGGTGTCGACCTTTTGGACGGACCTATAGGGAAAGGTATGATATTCGTTTGAAGACACGCGATGCAATGACGCGTTTATTCTATCATTTTGTCGATATGACAGTAACTGATGCGTATATTTTTTTTATCGCCATATACACCCAGGAGAACCTATAAATTTACCGAAATTTCGGGAAGCAACAGCTTCTGGGTTATGAAAATAATCACCAACACGTTCAGGTGGAAGACCAAAGTCTTCAGTATTTTTGAAAAGGAAATAAAGTATTCAAGACCATCAGACGATATCAAATACGACAATGTTGGTTTTGTTCCTGGAATGTTCGACAAACCTGTCAAAAAAACGTTGCCATCACTGCAAAAGTTTAGGCACCCCTAATTTATTGTATAAAATGCAATCAAAATTTAAGCTTGACACCACATGAAAATTGTTTTAAAGACTTTCATTAGCTTTAATAAATCAATGCCATAGACCGAAGAGTCCCCGAAACAGATAGCAGACACAGTAAAGAACCCCCCCCCCCCCTATTTATGTGGCTCAAGTTAACAACTTAAAGTTCGCATATATAAGGTCTTCCAACAGAACTTTGGCAGTTGATAGCGGCCATATAGGTCTTTCTTTTTCGTTACACTATTTCGTTTCATAAAATCCAATTCACACCGTCCAGAGAAAAAAAAATTGTAGTCCCCTAACCACTTCTACAGATTTGTTTTAACGTATTTTCACTAAAAACCCATCAAAACCTGTATTTTCTATGGAAAACTTAAAAATGTATCCAACAGAAGGATAATACTGTGACAAAAGTACACCATATTGTTCAAGTTACATCTGTCCAATTGGCTGTCATTTATTCAGCCTGTTTTGCCAAATCACCATGGACGAATATAGCATTCAACAGCACATGCAAATGATAAAATTGGTTTATCAAATTGGATGTTCGCTTCACCCATTTTACGGCCGCTATAATCGTCCTACCGAAAGGACTATTGCATTGTGGTGGATAAATTTGAGTCCACTGATTCAGTAAATAATAAACCAACACCCGTACGTTGACAAAACGCCGAAAACATTGTCGATGTCCGTGAGATTTTGCAGGAGATTCCAGTCGATATCGCGTCGCTCACAAGAACTTGGCATTTCGTGACATGAGCCTGCACCCGTACTAAATTCAACTGACCCAGGAGCTGAAGGTAAACGACCATAGACAACGACATGTGTTCGTTGAATGGCCTCTGGAGCAGTTGAAAACTGACTCTATAATGTTCATTGAAAAATTATCATCAGCGATGAGGCCATTTTCTGGATAAATGTGTAAGTCAACAAACGAAATGGAATTGGATGATATCAAAGAGTATAGAATTACATAGAGTACGCATCACAGCTAAAAACTGTGTAGATGTTTCAGACGCGGGTGGTAAGTGCGAAGGGGCATTTTCGTCGTTCGTATGCGTCGACTATGATTGTGTTTGATGCTGTGCTACCAAATAGCAGCTCATTCTATAATTGTCTCTTTCAGCTACATATTTTGTTGAAAATACCTCATTAGATGACATTTCTTGATTATTCTTTATATCAATTAATTCACGTTACAGTTGTTTATGTAATTTTCTCTTCTGTGTAATTATCAATTCTGTTTAAGCGATCATGAAATGTGATCGTTGCCGTTAGAAGTGCCAGACTTAGGCAAGAAGTCTTTTGTTTTCAAGACATTAGCGAATGCATTGTAACAATCCGCATCAAGGCCAAATTCGCCAACATAAGCCTTATATGCGCTCATGCTCCGACGGAGGAAAAAGATGATATAACTAAGGATTGCTTCTACGGGCTCCTCGACAAAACCTAGAGCGAGTACCAAAGTACGATGTTAAAATCGTGCTGGGAGATTTTAACGCAAAGGTAGGAAGAGAAGACATATTTAGCAGCACTGTCGGAAAATATAGCCTACACGACAACACGTCTGGTAACGGACTTAGGCTAATTGACTTCGCTACGGAACGAAATGCCACTATAGCCAGCACACGATTTCCTCACATCGATATCCATAAGGGGACATGGCGGTCTCCAGATCAACGAATAGTCAACCAAATTGATCACATTGCGATATACAAGAGGCACGCATCCAGTATTTGGGATGTCCGAACATTCCGAGAGGCTAACATCGACTCGGACCACTACCTTGTTGTAGCCAAGGTAAGGATGCGGATATCCACCACGCCACAAAAAAAACAGAAATACTGTGAAAAAATTTAATGTCGGAAGACTGCAATCGCAAGAGACCGCCAAGACCTTCGCGCAACGCGTATCCCTTAACCTCTCGACTCATAACACACCACCAGCATCTAATGTCGAAGAATAATGGCAACGATGCCAACAAGCCATTAGATCAGTCGCAACTGATGTGCTAGGTTTCTCGCGGCCACCAGCAAGAAACCCCTGGTTTGATAGGGAATGCCGACAGGTGCTCGCAGCTAAGAACGAGGCCTACAAGGCTAAGCTGCAGGTGAAGACGAGAGCTGCCATTGAGCTCTATAGGCAAAGAAGAAGGAAAGAACATCGGCTTTTCAGAAAGAAGGTAAAAGAGCAAGAAAAGCGCGCTATCGAGGATATAGAGAGGTGCCACTCCAGGAGAGATGTTCGCAAGTTTTACCAAAGTGTAAAGCCAAGGATAAAAGGTTCGAACAGAATCCTGTCGAGATGAACAAGGAAATATCGTAGTTGAGACACAGTCGATGCTGAGGATATGGAAGAACCACTTCTGCAGACTGTTAAACGGCGATGACGAACAACATTCCGCTGTCAGGCAGAACGAACCATTTAATATCGGCAACGACAGCGAAAACTGCCAACCACCCGACCTAAGTGAAGTGAGGATAGCAATATCTAAACTCAAGCTTAATAAGGCCGCCGGAAATGACGTCCTCCCGCTGAGCTTTATAAAGCTGGCGGAGATGACTTGGTAAGCAACATCCACCAACTCATAAGCCAAATCTGGTCGGATGAAAGTATGCCTGAAGAATGGAACCTCATCATCGTTTTCCCGATCCACAAAAAAAGAGACCCTCTGAACTGCGCCAACTACAGAGGCATAAGTCTACTCAACATCGTCTACAAGATCCTATCTGCCGTAATATGTGAACGCCTGAAACCGTCTACCAACAACCTGATCGGCCCTTATCAGTGTGTCGGCCCTTATCAGTGTGGTTTTAGGTCAGGAAAGTCCACAATCGGTCAAATTTTCACACTTCGGCAGATCCTGGAAAAAACCCAAGAAGTCCAAATCGATACCCACCACCTATTTATCGATTTTAAAGCCGCATACGACAGCATTTATAGAGACGAACTAGACAGAGCTTTCGTTTTCGTTGAGCTGTCATAAATATTTCTCGTTTAACACAATCGCACTTTGTCGTGACTATCGTTTACTTGCCGATCGTTTCGTTTTATGTAATTGAGCTCCGGTATCGTTTACTTGCTGATCGTCTCGTTTTATGTAATAGAGCCCCTGTGCTTATGACGTCGTATGGGTGACTGTAAGTGGTATATCGTTACACATTTTTTTTGTATTTATACTTGGGTTGAATGTGTTGTTTATGGAAGAGCACTTTCTACATAAAAAAAACTAATTTTGAATATTATTTGTCCACTGACTATGTATTACCAAACAATATGGACCATGAATCATGATGGGTAATGACCTTAAAATCAACTGAATTATATATCATCTTTACACCATACGAAACCGATTTAGTTTGAATTACAATTAGTTTAGTTTACATCGTCCTTACGTATAAAAAGAGAACATAAGTCCTGCTAATGAAATATTTAGTTTACGATAGAAAACTGTTTTCTTTTTCTCTCCTAGGCTATATGATAGATGAATTATATTACTTAGCTGAGTCTTATATTTTTAAATGATTTTATTTGTTTTTACTTTTACAATTAATTGCGTTTTTTGTTTTACTTTCGATATATTTACTTTTTTTTTTAATTTGTCTACAAAAATATTTTTTGGTTGAGTCTATTTTATTTGTTAGGTTTTATTTTTTTTTTTTATTAAATTTAAATAGATATATTTACGTTTATATGATAGTGGGTACTGTTAAGATATTTACTTAAATATGAAATATATTTTCTACATAAAAATTGCTTCCATTCGTGTATTTTACATATTTAATATTTTGTTTTGTTTTTTTTTTTTTCTTATTGGAAGATAAGTGTAAAAATTGTATTTTTTTTCTATAATTAGTTTATTATACTAAAACTTCTTAAGAGTAAGAATAATGAGCGCATCGATTTAGAATAAAACAGAAAACAAAAAAAGAAGAGAATTCCTTATAGGCTAATGATGGTGTTAAATTGATGTTTAGATTATGCGATTCTATACATCATTTTATATAATATTTAATGATTCAAGAAAATAAAAATTGCATAACAAAAACAACAGTTTTCTTATTATTTATCAATTCAGTTAGTTTATTGCTTTTCAGTTAACAAAAATAGACGTACATGTATTAATTTTTGTTCGACGATTTCTTTTTGTGATTTGTGGCTGTTTGTTTTTATTTTCGTTTCAGCTGAGGCAGAAGATGATAAGTTATATATCAACTTTTTGTTTTAAGGTAAACAAATGCAACGGAAAATGTTTTACAATATTTGGAGAATTGTTGTATGTGATTTATTTACATTTATCTTTGTTTGCTTGTTTGGAATTGGGGTTACTTAAAATAAAAATTGAAGTAGTAGCGATATTTTGTTGTATAGATGATTTCAAGGTGTGAGATAGTTACGATCAATTTTTCAAGGAAACTATTTTTTCTTTCATAAACCATATTTATTTCTCATATATACACAACTGTGGATATTTCATTGGATTAACATGATCAGTTATTTTATAGTCCGTACCAAATCAGTTGGCCATTCTACTGCGCAGGTCTATTAAAATTTATTTTACAATATCTTATATTTCTCTTAAATCCTCTCCCTGCGCAATCGACCGTTGGCCAACTGATTTGGTACGGACTATACTACAATAGATTGCAGTTTGATGATATGATGACAAGACGAGATCTTCTGAGAGAATTGCTGTCAAGCACTTCTGTAGACATACCGAACCATTTAATATTGATGTTGGAGAAATACAAGCTGATCTTAATTTGAGGGGCAAGAAGTCAATGATATAGACAATGACAAGGGTTGCTGAGAGAGCTTTCGACGAGTAACTCGAGGATCACCTTCTAGAAAGAAAACATAGAAAGTAAAGCTAAAGGCGATGCCAGTGGCTGCTGAGAGATTGCAGTCAGGCGGTTCTGCAAACTGTAGATGACTACCACCTACTCCAAAATGAAGTGATCACATAATTAACCAAACTGATCATAATAAGCAGAAGGTAATGTTTCATGAGAAGACGGGGCTTACTGCTTTTTATATTTACGAGGACAGCGACAACTATAACACGCCCAAAGTAAGCCAAGTTGAGGATATAACTATCCGATCTTAATAAGAAGAGCTAGGGGAAGATCAAGGCTGCAGAGAGAGAGAGATCAAGCAAATCTCCAAACTGTAAGGCAGACTGAACCATTTTTTATTGACGATAACAGCAACAACTATCGTCCACCTGTACTATACGAAGTCAGATTCAAACTGAAGCTTAACCATGGTACCGGGTGTGACGTGTGACGACTTTGCTGCCGAGATAAAAAAAAAGCTACAGCATCAGAAAAATATGGTTGGACTAAAGTATGCCTGTCCTTCCAAGATGGAGTCCCTGTTAGGTTTGACAAAGTTAATATCCTGCAAGTTTGTCCGATGAAAAAAAAATCTCAAGAAAAAAGGCGCCTGAAATGAACAATACCGGCTACAAAATTGTATCTGAGTGGAATTAGTCGAATTCTCAAGATGGAGTCCCTGTTAGGTTTTAGAAAGTTAATATCCTGCATGTTTGCCTGATGAAATAAATATCAAGAAAGAAGGCTCCTGAACTCAACAATACCGGCTACAAAATCGTACCTGGCGTAATATGAGTGGAATGAGTCGAATTCTCAAGATGGAGTCCCTGTTAGGTTTTACAAAGTTAATATCCTACATCAGCTAGTCTGACGTATACGGAGAACAGGTCATCAGTAAGGGATTTCTTTGATATGCTAATTCCTTGGTAGTTGTCCGCTTGGTTTTGTTTGTCAATTGAGGGAATGCAGTATCCAAGGTAATTATCTACCTGATAGCAAAATTTCCCAAACATTACAACCTGGAGGTCCACTTTCATATTGTTATCGACAGCAGTGTGAAATATGGGATTAGCGCTGTTTTTGTGCTCATCTGTCACCATCTCTAGTTAAGAGATGGTGACATATCGACAAGATACACTCCATAAAACGTAAAGGAAGTTACAATGTCGATAGTTTTAAACAGATGGTCGATAGACAACTGCCTCGGATTCTGCAACCGTTCAAATAACAATTAAAACCAAAAGAGGCTTTGCCTAGGAATATTCACCAGCAACGTATGCAGGCTACAGCCTACGCTGTATACAGCAGAGGTTAGGATCAAGAAAGTGAACGCGACATACATGCGAAAATCATCACAACAGTCGTCAAAGGTCCCTTCGTGGAAGACTTACTGAGAACAAGAGTCATTCGGATTAAACGGGTTAGTCATCGCCTACCATTGTTCAATATCAATGACATGTTTTGTAACATCAGGCTAATATTTGTCTTTGCCGCCCCTATCAATGAGGCTGGGGATCATATCAAAAAGGAATTTATAAAGTCACCAACAGCCAGCCACTTAAGCTTTCTCTATTGTCACGGAAGATGTTGTATTTTAGTATTTGCAGCATTTACAGAAACTGCTATTTTAGGATCTTGTTGGGAGGGTGATAGGGAAAGAAAACTCGCCAGTCTTTTTTTTTTTAAAAAAAAAAACTCTCCCAGCTATCAAAAGGAGGAAGAACAAGAAAGTCTTCCATATATCATGGACTAGCAACAGCAATGCTGAGGTGATGCATTACTCAAGTAAATCATCAACCAAGTCGGAATGGAACATAAGAATACCAATCCTATGCATTGCTGAAACTGAAGGCTATAAAAAGTTGCCAACGTATTTTTTGCAACAATCAAAGTCTCCAGATATGATACAAAAAGGATGACCGATCTAAAGATTAAGCGATCGCGATATGGCATCGCTTAGAATCAGTGTGCCTTGGATGGAAGATGATAGATGTGCCCTGTTTAGCTAGGGACCGGGTAAATTTGAGTAGCATGTTGGTTGAGGCTCAGGTTCATTCCACTTAAGCAAGATAATGCTTCTTGAGAACCAACACATTATTTGGCTTAACAAAGCTCTGGTTGCCAGAGGGCGAAATTAAATTGCTAGCAACGTCTACCTACATCTTTGAGGGGCTTAACTGATTCTATGTTTTTATAACTTCAAAAGAAATCGTAATTAATCGATCAATGGATTTGATTTTTTGGGGCACCTTTGAGCTGTCCTCTTATCGGGAACTAATTGCCACTAGGTCCAAGTATCAGGTTCGTAATGAAGTGCATGCTTACCTACATGTGGTGATCTAGCGTGGTTTATTGCAGCGCATGCTCCAAAGAAAATTATTAAAATCTTCAAGGCAGATTTAAACGGCGTTAAAGCAAAACAGCCGTAGGACTTTGTCAACCCTTTTTTTTTATAGATAGTCTGTTCTTCGCGGATATTTTGAAAATCCTAGGGAACTACCAAAAACGAACATCAGTGCTGAACAATTCCATGCTTCGCTAATTTGGTCATTTGTTCGCAGTTTGACTTCCAAGTCGTGTCATAGAGGGTGCAATATCGGATAAACATTTTCAAGGTAGACCTAGGTGTTGATGGCCTGCAGTGGAGTGGGTAAGCATTTTTGAATAGGGAAGCCGAAATTATTTGAAGCGCTTAGGTGAAGAAGGTGTTAAATGACATTTTTAGGAAATTAAACTTTTTTTCAGCAATGAAGGGGTTATATGGCAACTTAAGTTTTCGTGAAATCCACGTATCTCTAAGTGCTATAATTTTCTATTTAGCTCTATAGGAATTTAGTATGAAATACAACGCCATACAATTTTGAAACTTTAAGCTCAAGTATCTCGAAACTATGCAAATGTCACTTAACTCCTTATTCAGGGCTTGATTTGTCTGCTTATTATGTTTTTAATGAACTAGCGCTCTCTCTCTCATATGAGGCGGGAAGAAACAAAATGCGTATCGAACTGAGTGGCAAGATTAATCATGGTTGAGTTTTAAATGTGAAGCTGGTAAGAATCCATCGTCATTGCTAGCTATCTGACTGCAGTTGAGCACCCCGATATGGTAAATCGTATGTTGCACTTGGTGCATTCCATTCAGCAAGGTGGAATTTTTAAAGGAAAACCTGAAGAAATCGGATTACATGATCGTCGCACGTAATGTTTTGGAATCGATGGATCAAAATTAATTTAGAACATAGATGGGTGGTCTACTCCTGCGTCTTTTTCTATGAATGGGCGGGGACGAAAATGCATGAATGAAGATGGTAATATTGGTATGAAAACCGACAAGAAAGGCTATATCATGCGCTTTGAAACGAAAACTACATCGAATACATGAACAGAAATGCTTTAGCCAGGAAAACCTCGAATTCCAGCCCTCGGATTGAAGCATCATTCTCCTCAACGGTAGCCAGCATATGCGTTCTTTGTCCACTTGCCAATCACTTCTACGAACTCGGTAGCAGAGATTTAATGGAACCCATTAGTTGCGAACTGAATGAGTTCCGACGAATTCTTTTGATCTACTACCACCTACTTGTGTGTACTAAGAGCACGAGTACCTGCCGATAGTAGATATCTTCCCCTCCCTTCTTCATGCTTAAATGACAATCCATACGCTCCTCGTCCTTTATTTTCGTTGAATACCGGTAGAACAATACATACAATTCGAGGGAAATACATTTTTGTGACAGGAGTGTAAGAGGTTGCCCTATGCTACGAAATAGACTTGTACTTCCCTATAAGCATAGTTCGGCGAGTTAAATTCGACTTTCCACGTTGTGTAATAGCAAAGAGTATATAACTACAAGAGTGCGCATCTCATACAACGAAAATTTACAATGAGGGGTACTGATGTTGATACCCCAGTGTGCACATTGCCATATACCTCTTTGGTAATAGCAAAGAGGTATATAACTCTAGAGTACGCATCACAGCTAAAAATGTTGTCGACGTTTCAGACGCGGGCGGTAGGTGCGAAGGGAATTTGCGTCGTTCGTATGCATCGGCTATGCTGTTGCTTGATGCTGGCATGGCAATGTGCACACTGGGGTATCAACATCAGTACCCCTCATAGGAAATTTTCGTTGTATGAGATGCGCACTCTTGTAGTTGTATACTCTTTGGTAATAGGCACTCTAAACTCCCAACATGAAAGGCGTTTTTTTTTCTGCTTGACAAATACTTTGAAGTCGAAAATGTATATAACTGCGAGAATTTATAAAACTGAGAGAAAAACATATGAGAAGGCTACAATCCGCTGTGCGGATCGTTTTATACCCTATCCCATCCCATCTGTAAAACTAATATCCCCAAAATGTGGATTAAATATAGAAAATGACAATTTCACAACAAATTTTTACGGTTCTACAAAAGACAAGGTTATTCTCCTGCGTGTATAAAAATGTTTTTTTTTTATATAAAAACGCCCCCGAAAAGTGGGCGTGGGTTAAAATGGTCTATAGACGAAATGTTCATATTAACATTAATAATGATTCTGCATAAAATTTTTATTTACGAAATTATTTCTCTATGTTACAAACTTGATGTCAATACTAATCTCAGGTAAGCTCAGGTAATCACCAGAAAACATTTGATGAGACAAATAAAAGACCGATTGTCATCGAATGGAATATGGAAACAAAAAAGAAACGCACAAATTAAATGGTTCGGATTTAATATTTCAATGATCATTAGATACATTGCAATGTAGATTTCACTCAAACATTTAAAAAAGAGTGGCTTGTTTATAAATTAAAAAAAAAATAATAATCGGCAAACAAAATAATTGTAAATTATGTAAGATAAGCTCGGCTTTTCCTTGTTCGAAAAGGAAAACTTATTTGGTGCAAGTTAAAAATTTTAAGTTTTTTTCGTTATATGTACATTGATTGTGATTGGTTGAAGAAGATTTTTCTTAAAAAGAAAAAAAAATGTGAAAAAGAGGAGCAAAGTAAAAATATTTAATAATCGGTTAAACTTAACTTAACATAACACAGCGTAACACTATTGAGTGCTGCGGGCTAAAAGTAGGTAACATAGTTTGGTACCTTTTTTTTTTTTCATTTTATAGGTCCTCCCCCACGACAACACGATTCTAAGTACAATTTCATTTGTAGACGATGGGTTGTTGTGGCGGTGGTAATGGTGGTGGTGGCTACTGTGGCTGTATTCTTGTTGTGGGTGGCATGAGGTACATAATCGTTCAGCAGAATCGATCAGTAACACTAATATTGATCATTCAAAGACGAATCGCTGCCGCTGGGAGCGTGTCATCATTGCTGTGGGCTTGCGGTATGCGGGTTCTTTTTTTATTTTAGGTACTTTTGGCAAACGCTTCCGGTATATTCCGTCTTTTTCTTCGTCGTCGTCATCGTCATCATCATCGTCGTCGTCATCGTTATCATAACTTTCATTAACTGTGGATGGAGGATTCACTACTTTGTATTTTCGCACCATGTTTAATTGCCTGAGGACGTGTTGCACGATGTAGATATTATTCTCAGCTGTTCTCGCTAATCGTTTGCGAGCTGGTAGACAGCTTTTTTTATCATCATTGAAGCCGGGGTCCTCTTTATCTGTGAATTTACGGAAAGCTCCGTAGCGATCGGCATTTCGGCTACGTAACTGTCGCCTTTGTTTCTGACGTTTTATACTAGTGTTACGGTTATCACTGGTGGGGATTGCACTCTCAGTCGATATCTTATCGTCGATTGGCAGGAATTTCTCATTGTTGTTCTCTAGACCGATGCTGGTGGATATTTGTACATGATCGTCCTCTAGGTTGAGTATGCCAACACTGCTGCCCATACTCGGTAGACGATGATTGCGAAGATGATCAGATGAAGTGTTATCTTGATCAGAACTTTTACTTTGTCCCAGGCCACTGGTTGTATCACCCTCGCTCTCATGGCGTCCATTGCTCCGTTGCATGCTATGGTTTGACTCGGAGCCATGTACCGAACATACTGAGGAGGTTTTACTATAATGGTTTGGTTCTGTAACGACGACAACTTCCTCGTCCTCGACAAGGACCACCTCCTCCTCCTCTTGGGTACCCTCTTCTTCTTCGGCTTTTGCCTGAACACCATTCAATTGGGAGCGTTTCATTCTCATCCACGGATGATTGAGAACCTCACCGATTGTCAGACGTTTCGAATTCTCCACCTGCATGCAAGATGTAACCAAATCCCGAAATTCCGTCGACGTTGCCAGCCATCGAGGATTCTTTGTCCACATATCACCATTGAGTATTCGTTCTCGAATCACAGCCTCATTTATCGGTTGATCACCCCTGCCACGGCGAAATGGTGCATGACCAATGACCATGGTGTAGAGCGTTGCTCCTAGCGACCAAATGTCAAATGCCTTCGAATATATTGCACAGTCTACGGAGCAAAGTGCCTCCGGTGGGGCATAGTCTAGTGTGTAGCGTGGTGTATCCTTCCAAACCACTCCACGACTATTATAACTGAAAGGGAAACATTATAAAAATTCATTTCGCAATGCGGTACGGAATCAAAAGAGCAATCATGACAATCAAGACTCACCTTGCAGCACCAAAGTCAATGAGTTTCACACTGCGCAAGTTATTGTCCGTGAATATCACATTCTCAGGCTTCAGGTCGCCGTGAATAAAATTCTTTGAGTGAATATGTCCCACAGCTTCACTGATTTGTACAAATAATGGACACGCTCTGCTCTCGGCAAGGCCGTTCGCTTCATCAATATGATGAAACAGTTCACCGCCACTGAGAAACTCAGTGATTATGACTATATTCGTTCCTGAGCGATATGTATTGATATAGTTGACAATGCCAGTGTGGCCGCCACATGATGTCAGGGCGTCCACCTCGGCTGGACGATATTTGGCCGTGGGTATAACCTTTGCCATATACATTTTCTTATTCTTTGGATGCGAGGCAATATAACAGGTACCGAAACTTCCACTGGCACAGCTGCTTTCGTCTAGCAGAAAGTCAGTCAATTGAAGTGGATTCTATGGAGAATAACAGAAAGCACATGTGTTAGAAGAGAGATTGGACAGTGGGTTGTATGGCAGGGAACTTACATTTAAAGGCTGCTTACAGAACTCCTCCTTGTTAAATAGTCTATTGGTGATGGTCTTCCCTTTCATGTGTTGAGGTGCTACGTAGGAATATCCTTAAAAAAAAAAGAATGGTATAATAATCGTGGGTAGACCGGTCGTGCATTGAAGAAGGAATAAAAGATTGCCAGACACGAAGATACCTGGAATTACCAAATAAAAACCCCTCCCGATTTATGACATAGTGCCACAAGAGCCTAATGGTTAAGAGAAATTCAAGGAAGTTGAAGGTTTGTCTCCTCTAATTTATGGTGAGTTATAATGGACGGGGGACCTATGCAGATGAAAAATGTTAGCGACACTATCAGAGCTAACATTAAGAACGAACTTAAGCCAACGAATAGTGTAACCCTTATAGCGTTCTACTATTTTTGATTTGTGCACTTGTTCAAGATGTTTAGTACCAGCTCGTGGATAACCCGGTTCGTATCAGTATCCAATACTTTACCCAAATCCCGATTCTTGGCCTAAGTACCCTTCTGTTATACAGAATCTTTTCAAGGTCTGCACTGTCACTCTCTATATTAAATGGCAACTTAAATGCCATTTGTTTGACTTATCGATATGTTGGCTTTATCTGTTTTGTTTAAGGCCCCCAGATGTGATTGAAATTTATTTTTTTTTAATGTCAGCGAACGGAATTCCTTTACATCCTTAACATCAAAATGTTTGACTTATACCTTACTTATCACCTAACTAATACCTGCGTCCACTACGACAGATAAATAAAAACGAACCAATCCTGTTCAAACAAAAAAAAAATCAAACTTACCTCTGAACAGTCTATGGGTATTTGGAGGAACTGGCGCCGGTGAGTCGACTACAGAAACTTTCGTGAATTCCTCACTGAAATTCCCTGTATCTTCTTCGCTAGTGATTTTCGGCTTGAATGGTGCTTTTCGTCGTTTTTTCTTCAATTCCTGCCAGTTGATACCGTTGAAGAACGGATGTCTTTTGATTTCATCTGCATTCTTGTTATTGCCGCCTATCCACAAACAGATGAAACGAGATTACTCAACTTGTACGCGTCAATGATTTCAATCGCACTTACCCAATCGTTTCTTTGGATCCTTGTGAAGCATTTTTAGGATGAAATCTTTAACGGTGTCACCCAAAATTGAAGGCAGTGGTGGATCACTTTTTTGGATTCGTCGTGAAATATCATTTTGTGTGTTACGTTGTTCGACCACCGTAAACGGTGATGCACCTGTTAACAGTTCATAAGTGAGTACGCCAACAGACCACCAATCGACTGCCAAATCATGACCAGCTGGACAAGGACGTATTATTTCTGCAAAGAACATAAAATCATTAGAAATGTTTGATAAGAGGGTGTAACGGGAAAATTACCTGGCGCCATATACTCCAAGGTGCCACAGAAACTGTGCGCTCGCTGACTCGAGTCTGGTTGGAAAATTTTTGACAAACCAAAATCGGCAAGAACAATATGACCGTTGCCATCTAAGAGGATATTCTCCAGCTTAATGTCCCTGTAGATGATATTTAGTTTGTGGAGGTGCTCCAAGGCCATTACCACCTCGGCAATGTAAATGCGAACGTGGTCCTCGGGGAAATTCTCCGATTTGTACAAATGTGTGAAAAGTTCACCACCGTTGACGTAGTCTGTGTTGAAAATAGATTGGATAAAGGTTAAGGTTTTCAAAGTGCTAGGGTGCAGTATGGGGACTTACCTAAGATTAAATACAGCTTGGAGTCTGTTTGAAAGGCATAATGCATGCCCACTAGAAATGGACTTTGTTGTATTGCTTCAAGTACCTATAAAGAGAAAAAAAAATTGGTAATTCAGTTTTGAAACTACATACTCTCTATGAATCGTGATATAAGTTGATTTTAAGGATGTTTCCATACATTCAGACGGAGGAATTTGATGAGGATGTGGGAAGACAAGATCTGTAGCTGAGTTCAGTGTGTTAGGGCTTAAGGCGATGACAAGAACTCTTCGTGCTGACAAGGTTTAACCAAAAACGCCTACAATACGGGTAATTTGGTCCCCCAAAACAAGGGTGATTACGCTGTTACTTTGTTAAGAGAGACAAAGTCACATTCATCAAAAGACCCCCAACAAAATGCAAAAAAAAAGAAAACTTCTGCCATTTACGGCTCTCACAGGTCCTCAAACTGAGCATCTCCATTCATTTGTGTAGGTGAAGTTATACGTTTGCAACAAACTGTGGGATCTCCAGTTTAACCTCGATTCGGAACGGCAAATTCGAGAAGTTTGTCATGACTCTTATATGCTTGGGTGTGTGTCCGACTTTGATAGTGATGCGATTATATGAGGACACAAGCGTTATCACTCTAGCCTCTCACTATCAACTCCTACTCTCACCTCCACGCTGGTGAGTGGTGGGTGCCTAGTACCTCGACTGGAGATGGGGTATTAAACCCCTGTGGAAGGTTATTGGTGAAAGCAAACGAGAGAGGGGGAGGAGTGTCCTCTCACTAAGGCACTCACTCTCAGGCGGCAGCGGAGGAACTCCCTAGATGGAGTCAACGGTGGTGCCAACAGCTCCAGTTTGATCGAACTGCTAGTGACATCCCTATATGTGCTGCTTCGACATATTTGAACACCAGGTCTATAGGGATTTCCAATACTAAGCCAGGGTATTGGAAAAGAGTTGGTGGCGGAGGAGCCCTCAATGGGTCAAAATGGGATATGAGCGCTCATAACAAGGGCCTGGCCCTCCAGGTTGGGGGTTGTGCTTTGGGTAAACTCCCCCTCTACGGAAAAAAGATTATGTTACGAAGCAACAAATAGCCTCGGGAAGGACTGATATTATTGTTGACGACCATGTTAAACGAAAAAAGGACAACGACGTTCGTGTCTGCACCTGGAACGTGAGAACATTAAACAGGAGAGGTGCAGGCGAACAACTAGCGGAAGCCCTAAACTGCTACAAAGCAGACATTACTGCCATCCAGGAAATACGATGGGATGGGCCGGGCAAACGGAGGATGAAAAACTGTGACATCTACTATGGACCGTGTTATATTGAGCAGAAACAGCGACTATTTGGATGCGGATTTGTTATAAGTGCCAGACTTAGGCAAGAAGTCTTATGTTTTCAAGACATTAGCGACCGCATTGTAACAATCCGCATCAAGGCCAAATTCACCAACATAAGCCTTATATGCGCTCATGCTCCGACGGAGGAAAAAGTTGATATAACTAAGGATTGCTTCTACGAGCTCCTCGACAAAACCTATGAGCGACTACCAAAGTACGATGTTAAAATCGTGCTGGGAGATTTTAACGCAAAGGTAGGAAGAGAAGACATCTTTGGCAGTACTATCGGAATATATAGCCTACACGACAACACGTCTGGTAACGGACTTAGGCTAACTGACTTCGCTACGGAACGAAATGCCACTATAGCCAGCACACGGTTTAATCACCTCAATATCCATAAGGGGACTTGGCGGTCTCCAGATCAACGAACAGTCAACCAAATTGATCACATTGCGATAGACAAGAGGCACGCATTCAGTATTTTGGATGTCCGAACATTCCGAGGGGCTAACATCGACTCGGACCACTACCTTGTTGTAGCCAAGGTAAGGATGCGGATATCCACCACGCCACAAAAACAGAAATACTGTGAAAAAATTTAATGTCGAAAGACTGCAACAGCCAGAGACCGCCAAGACCTTCGCGCAACGCGTATCCCTTAACCTCTCGACTCTAAACACACCACCAGCATCTAATGTCGAAGAATATTGGCAACGATGCCAACAAGCCATTAGATCAGTCGCAACTGATGTGCTAGGTTTCTCTCGGCCACCAGCAAAAAAACCCCTGGTTTGATGAGGAATGCGACAGATGCTCGCAGCCAAGAACGAGGCCTACAAGGCTAAGCTGCAGGTGAAGACGAGAGCTGCCATTGAGCTCTATAGGCAAAGAAGAAGGGAAGAACATCGGCTTTTCAGAAAGAAGAAAAAAGAGCAAGAAAAGCGCGCGATCGAGGATATAGAGAAGTGCCACTCCAGGAACGATGTTTGCAAGTTTTACCAAAGTGTAAAACGTCAAAGCCAAGGATAAAAGGCTCGAACAGAACCCTGTCGAGATGAACAAGGAAATATCGTAGTTGAAACACAGTCGATGCTGAGGATATGGAAGAACCACTTCTGCAGACTGTTAAACGGCGAAGACGAACAACATTCCGCTGTCAGGCAGAACGAACCATTCAATATTGGCAACGACAGCGAAAACTGCCAACCACCCGACTTAAGTGAAGTGAGGATAGCAATATCTAAAATCAAGCTTGATAAGTCCGCCGGAAATGATGGACTTCCCGCTGAGCTTTATAAAGCTGGTGGAGATGACTTGGTAAGTAACATCAAAGATTATGAATTCTATACAGATGACGCACTCCATATAAGAAAAATTGTTCTATGGTGGGTCGTGCTGGCATAGCAGTGTGGCTTTAGGCCAGAAAAGTCCACACTCGATCAAATTTTAACACTTCGGCAGATCCTTGAAAAAACCCAAGAAGTCCAAATCGATACCCACCACCTATTTATCGATTTCAAAGCCGCATACGACAGCATTTATAGAGACGAACTATACAGAGCCATGTCTAGTTTTGGTATACCGTCCAAACTCGTCCGTTTGTGTAAGATGACGATGGAGAATTCTCGCTGCACCATTAGGGTCGGAAACGACCTCACCGACACATTCGATACCAAAAAAGGATTTAGGCAAGGCGATGCGCTGTCATGTGACTTTTTCAATTTGAGTCTTCAGAGGATTGTGCAAAACTCCCGAGCCAACACCAGAGGCACAATTTTCCAAAAATCGGTGCAACTACTAGCATACGCTGACGATATTGACATCATTGGTAGGACTCACCGTGATGTCATAGCCACGTTTGCTAGTATAGAGAAGGAAGCGGCGAATATGGGTTAAGCAGTAAATTAGGGTAAGACAAAGTATATGCTGTCAACACGAAAGGACACACAACATCGACGAATTGGACAGAACGTCACCATTGACAGATATAACTTTGAGGTAGTACGGGACTTTGTCTACCTCGGCTCCGCTATTAACTCTGACAACAACATCTCGTCAGATATCAACCGAAGAATTACTCATGCCAATCTCTGGTTCTTCGGGCTAAGAGGGCAATCAGTAAATAGTAAAGCCCTAACTTGAACTACTAAGGAGATCCTATATAAGACCCTGATCATCCCAGTCCCTCTACGGCGCTGAAGCATGGACCGTATTAAAAGCGGATGAAGAAATCCTTGGTCGATTCGAGAGAAAAATTCTTCGGAAAATTTTCGGTCCCGTTTGCGTTGACGGGCTATGGAGACGAAGATTCAACCACGAACTATACGAGCAGTACAGCGACACACCCCTAGTCAAAAAAAACTCCGCATTGGACGTTTAAGATGGCTAGGACATGTAGAAAGAATGAACACCAATACTCCGGTTCGCAGAGTCTTCGATTCCCAGCCAGACGTCGGACTCAGAAGAGGAAGACCTCGCCTTAAGTGGCGCGCACAAGTAGAAACCGACCTTAACCAACTTGGAGCGCGCAACTGGAGGCAGTTAGCTAAGGACCGGGCTAATTGGAAAGGCATGTTGGTTGAGGCCCAGGTTCATCCCGGACTGTAGCACCACTTAAGTAAGTAAGTAAGTGTGTCCGACTTTCGCAAGAGGTGGTGTTGTAAACACATTTGACACTTTAGGGAACTGCGCAGCTGTTGAACTGAAGAAATAAGGATTTTAAAAACCTGAATAGCAGATGTTAACTACGTCAATGCTTCAATGCTTCCTGGCTCATTCTGTCAGCAACTGGTTTAAGCCATTAATTAAATTCGAGTGGTTTTTTCTGCAATCATACTTTATTTTGACACTGGCAGCTGTTTCCCGCTCGAAATCTTGACAGAAAGTCAGAAAGTCACTTGCCATCGATCTCGACAGCTCAACATTTCACGCACTAGCCTGAGGAGAATTCTGCACAAATATTTCGGTTTATTCGCTTACAAAGTCCAATTGACTCAGCAATTGAAGGCGCACGACCATCCGCTTCGTTATCGCTTCGCAGTTTGGGCATTGAAGCAGCTTGATTTGGACAACATGTTATTGTCGAGAAGCCGATGCATTCACAGACAGTGACATTTTGATGCGGATTTTGGAGTGGTGGCATCATTGGACCATTTTTCTTCGAAAATAAGGCTGAGAAAAACGCATGTCTTCAATTTTAATAAAAAAAAAAAATGGTCACAAACGACGACTGGACTTGAAATTGACTTACGATTTCTAATTTTCAGGACGTTGTGACTGGGAGGTGATTAAGGGGCTATCTCTCATAAACGTCGGCAGAGGGATAGCCGTAGGAAGTCTCTCGGGACTTGAAGGGTGGGAAGGCCAGCCTTTGCAAAAATAACAACCGGCATTTTTTTGGGATCGAGTCGAATCTATACTGCTGATGAACATTGGAAACAAGTTTTCCTAATCGTTTTCCAGTGGTATAGACATAGGTTTTTGATAATTTCTTTTCAGCTTTTCTTGAATCTTTCCTTTTCCTTTTAGATTCCTTTTAAGTCCGTCCGTGGTCAACACAGAGTTACATTCTTCTTTTTTTTATTTTTTTTTTGATTCTGGCACGAACAAAAATGTTTCTTGAGCTGGGATGTTTGGTGAGAGGTCAAGAACTACCCCCATCCGACGAGTTAAGCCGTGCAACCACAAGCGTGCCGTGCCCTTCTCTCTAACATCAAGGATGCCTCCGTGGCCTACCTAGACTACAAACAATGGCCATGTTTACCGACTTTTTTTTTTTTTACTAAAATTGAAGATATGAATTTGGAGGACCTCTGGTTCATGCAGGATGGCGCCACACAGCCCATGTCACAATCGATTGCACACCAAATTGCTTAATCGTGTTATCAGCCGTCTTGGCGATGTCAATTGGCCTCTTCGAAGTTGCGATTTGATCCATTTGGACTTTTTTTTGTGGGAAACCGTGAAGGACCGATGTTATGCAAACAATCTGGAAACGATTCAAGTAGTTAAGGACAATATCATCTAAGCTATCCGTGAGCTACAGCCCGAAACCATCAACAAGGTAGTGGAAAATCGGAGTGACAGAATGTGCTATTGCGAAGCCAGACGAGGCAGCCATTTGAACCACGTTGTGTTCCATAATCAACGGGAATATTTGCTCTTACTAATACATGCAAACATTTAATTTTGTTCATTTTATTGCATTTTTAAAAAGAAACTTATATTTGACCCACCCGTTACATCCTAGGCTAGACTTGTCTGCAACAATTTCTACACTCATGACAGAGACAACTAAGAAGAACGAGGACAATAGGACTCTCTATAGCCAAGTAACAATAAACGGTGTCGGTACGAAGGCGATCACTTGGAAGTGTGCATTCACAAAACCATTAACCAAGTTTGAATGGACAAAAGCATGCCATATGACTGCAATATTAACTTAATATATCCCACCTACAAGAAAGCCCATCTCATGTCATAACTGCCTGCTAAATGTGGCATATAGGATCCTGTGCAACGTACAACGACTCATACATGTGTTGCTGCCGGCACAGCAGATCGACCATCTACCAAATTTATACACTGAGGCAAATTCTGGTTAAGTCTAACGAATTTCTAGACGAGCCTAATCGTCTCTATGGATAAAGAGACGATTTAAGGTCCAAAGACCACACACTGGATCTACACGATCATGGTCAGGCCCATTATAACATACGCTTCAATAGTATGGTGGAACAGTCACCCAAAAAACAACTATAAATAAATTAAACAAGGTACAACGGCTTGCCTGTCTGGGCATTACCGGAGTTATGCGTACCTGTCCCACGGCGGCTATGGAAGCCTTAATAGGACTAACACCCCTCCACATTTATATAAAAAAAAGTGTCAATTCGCAGCTCAGCAAGTTTGACACAAGCGGAAGAATTAAACATTAGTGAACATCTAAAACTAATTGAACTTCTATCCGAACTTCCAGAACTTGACATGATCTGTGCGGTTACAGACCGCTTACCAAAGACACTATGCTTCGACAAAAGATTCTCAACGGAGATCACAACCAGAGAAGCATGGTGTAGCAACAACCCTCCAAACTGCCTAAACGGCCTAAAGTGGTATACGGATGGTTCTAAAATGGACTCAGGGGTAGGAGCTGGCATACATGGACCAAATAAAAACATCTCAATACCTATGGGAAAAAACCCTAGTGTATTCCAAGCTGAGCTCCATGCCATAAAAGAATGCGCAAACCTAATACACTACTCAGGTATTAAAGGCGCAAACATCCATATATTCACGGACAGTCAAGCAGCTATAAAAGCCCTTAGCTCACACATCATTGACTCCAAATCAGTACTACACTGCTTCAACTCCCTCCAAACACTCAGTTCCAGGAACAAAACCAAACTATGGTGGGTCCCCGGACATAAGGGAGTTGAAGGTAACGAAAAAGCTGATGAACTAGCCAGAAAAGGTTCGGAAACCCCCTTCATTGGACCTGAACCCTTCTGTGCAATCCCCAAATCAGCCATAAATCTAGTCATAAAAAACTGGGAACAAAACAGATGTGTTTCATACTGGGGAAACATCCCAGGCCTAAGACAGGCCAACAAGATACTAAATCTTCGCATGCACGATATCAAAAACTTAGTAGGCTACCTAACTGGTCATCACGGTCTGCGATATCACCTAAACAAAATGCGTCTAGTCGACTCACCGGAGTGCAGACTATGTCTAGAAGAAGACGAAACAGCCGAGCATATCATATGTGAATGCCCGGCCCTTTACGGTATGAGAAGAGAATCTTTCTTCAGGGAATTCTTAAGTCCCGAAGAATTGAGGAAATCTTCGGCTGAAAGTATTATCAGCTACATTAGGAAAGTAGAAGCGCTACTAACCTAAAAAGTAACTGACGGCAAGCACAATAGATCTTTTAGGTCGATGTGTATATTACTGCTTAGGCAGGTCAGAATTTAAAAAAAAAAGCCGCGTGTGTAGCATCTGGTTGAAGAATATTAGACCTATGGCTGAAATCGGAACCTCGTCGAAATCAACCAACGTCGTCAAACTCTGTAAGAAAGCTTTCTGCTTGAAAGTTCCACATCTGAACGATTCTCAACATGTACGCATTTATTCATGTAGCATGCAGCCCAGAATAGTTCAATAAAAAAATCGCTGCAAGTCACCTTTAATGAATGTTGATACTACACCCTCCCAGATGATGATATACATCAATCTACAACAAAATGAAATCTCCGATATCTTCAGAGTTTCAGACACGCCACGCTTTAGGTTTTCCTGTGTGATGATTTACCCAACATTTTCATTTCAAAATCCAGTCACATTCCTCAGACTCACTTCTGGCTAGAATAATTTTGTAATGTTCATCGAGGATTGCTCATTCGTTGCAACAATTTCACCATATTCGGCAACAAGTCTGCTAAGATTTCTCAGAAACGTAACACAATGCTTCTACCAACATCGTCATCATCCACGTCGTTGTCGGCTTCGGCAACCAAACAAAGGCCACTTGAAATGGAATTCCATTTTCGTACACAATTGGGTCAACTTCAATTGAAGCTCCATTGCAGCTAACAATAAAAACAACAACAGCACAAAGAACAACGTGTTGATGGTACCTTTCTTTTTGGCATGGGCAACTCCACGCTTAACCCATACAAAGGCAGACCTGAAACTCACCGATATCCAAAGTGGGTGAAAGTGATTTTGTGGCGTGGTATCACCGTGTAGCCTCCACAGCTGATTATTTTGCACATTATTTTCCATTATTTCGTGTGTTTCTCTAGGCGAGCATGCAGCCCAAAGAAATGGCTTAAACTTTCACAATTTCGTTGTGGTCGGATTCGAACATATCTGATTGAGCAACACCGATGACGAAAACCGAGACACCACCAGCAAAACTGTTTAATAGTGTGTGGAGGTTGCCGCATTCGTTTATTTTTTTTTAATTTTTTTTCGACTGGTTTCGCTTTTTTTGTTGATTCTACCTTACATTGGTACCTTGCCACGTTAAATATGGGTCAATCGTATGCATGCCTATGGCCAGAATATAATAATTGTCTAGAATAGTCAAGATTTGGAATGGTGATAATTTTGTCTTGGACGGTGAAAGAATGGTCCTAGTCAGTCGCTGAAACAACTGCTCGACTCGGCTAACAAAAATGAAAGTCGGTGGGCATAGTTATGTCGAATGAATCAGGCGGAGGAGCCAATAAAGATTTTATACTTTTTAAATCTCTTGTTGTCCACGGTAGATTCTTCAAAACCACCCACATATCCTGGGAAAACATTTACGCTTAAAATGAACCAGATTTCTCCCACCCACCTAGGCTAAAAATAGCAATCCTCGCTCTCCGTGGATTTTTTCTCCGAAAAATTCCCTTACAATGTTTTTTTGTTTTTATTTTTCAATTTTGTTGGTCCTCCGTTTTTTTTTTTTTTTTTGAAACGCCACCACCATTACCTCCCATGTGATATGAACCTGTTGATTGCACACGACTTTCACGTCGCAGTGTTGTAATTTGAAAATTGCCGTCTAATGAAGGGGAGAATGGGGAAGACAGAAATGGCAAAAAGAAAAGCGAAATCTTAACAAAATGTACAAAAAAAAAAACAAATAACAACAAAGCAACACACGAATTCACCTTGTGCGCAGTAAAAGTTTTATAATGGTGGAAATAACCAACAGAGACAAGGTGCCAAGGAGAAGCTGTTGTTGTTTATTTCTTTGGAATATGCAAGTTGTAAAAAATAAAAAACATATTAGAAGGCTATAATCCGCTGAGCGAATCATGGAACACCCTATCCCACTCCATTAATACTTTTTTTCCAAAAAAAACCGAAATATGACACCTTCACCGAAAACTGAAGTTTTGGCATACCTACATTTTTAGTTTTGGAAAACTTGTAGCTTACGATACGGAACCGTTTCGAAAACGCTGCGCAGACGTTAGGGGTATTCATGCAACGTCAGAAAGTCGTCGTAAACGTTGTAAACGTGATAAAATTACGACGTGATAAATGAACTGTCAAAATTTGTATGGGAAATCTTTTCACACAATATCGGAATTTTCTCACAGGAATTTGGTGCGTAAACTGAGATGGTAAACGTTGTAAACTTTCGAAATGCTATTTTGACATTTAATCAGTCACTTTTACACATCAAACGTATGCGCTTAACTGAAAAAAAGTATCGAAAACGTAAAAAGAACAATAGAAACAAAATTCTATCAATAAATGAGATTGAATTCAGTGGGTTACCGCATTATTTAGTGGTGCAGTTTTAGGGTCGTTCATGACGACGTTGCATAAATACCCTTGTTATTGTGTTGAAGGTTTTTTGAACGAACACATCTTTGTATACATTTCACACTTGTGTCATATACGTCACACTAAACAGCTGTATCTATCAAAACAATGGCCGTGTTCCGGATTTCTGATTACAACTGAAAAAATAGGTAAGGTAACGTGAAACGCAAAACCTTACTGAATGGTAGATAATGTAAATGTCAAATTATACCAACTCTAATTTTGTAATTTCATTTTTCCATATTTATAGATTTCTATTAACTTTTATCTAACCAGAATAATTATTTTATATCAGAAAAGTAAAAAAAAAAAAGTAACTTAAATAAACCTATAATATCGGGTAAATTTACTGCAAGCAAAAATATCTTCATGACAGATCGAAGAAAATAAACTGCTTCACTCATATCTAAGTGCCCATGCGTATATATTCAGCTTGTTTTGTCAGTCACTTCAACTCTAATGTCACGTGACTCATGGTCCATTGACCAATGAGAACAGAGGTTTATCAAGATATCATACAAAAACTTAAACCGTAAACAATTTTATTTGGGAATGTTTCTGTTTCATTTTTCTTCATAATTGAGAACTGAATAGATCGACAGGTAATTCGTGATTGTGCCTTTAAATCCCGGTTTCGCAGTGTGAGATCATCCTAAGATCAGATGTTGTGACAGATGATAAGCTAGCAAGCGAAGAATTACTTTTTATTCTATTTATGTGAATATTTTAATAAAATTTAAGAAAATTAATACGTTTTTTTATTGAGTTAAATTGTTTTAAGATGAAAAAAGGTTTGTAAGATCGCGACCAAATCAACCGAAAGGGTGCAGATTTCGATACATTTCAATAACTTTTGACAGGAAAAATGATAAAACATCAGCGTGACTATATTGAGTAACAACTCATGCTCTTAAATTCTGGACTGAAAAGATCATAATTTAAAAATGTAATCAAGGATAAGTTGACTCTCAAAACCCGAGACTAAGTCTGATTTATTTATTGAATAGGTATATTAAATGAAAAAAAAAAATACACTTGAACGAGTGTATTCGAGAAACCAAACGGTATTTGATCGAAAAGCGTCAAGTAGTTTTCGAACATTTTTAGAGAAAACAGAATTTGCTTTGCGAACTTGACTTTGATGGGGATTATCAAAATATAATCGCTTGCGTCGTTGAAGCTCAAGATTTCCATAGACGAAAAGAGTAAACGAAAAATTGTCGTTCGGATGTAAGGTTGATGGTTGAGAGTGATTTTAGATAGCAAATATAGAGCGCGGTACTTTAGAAAGTTTTCAAAAGTCATGTTGAGAAGACATAGAAAATCCCGAAACTCTATCATATCAACGTAATCCAAAGACATATCGTATAATGCTATTAAACGCGACATTTATCCGTCTTTTGCTTACTGAGTCACAATGAGAATATATCTCGCAACCATAGTTCAGAGTTGGTATGATCAGAGTTTTTGGCAGTAAGATCCGCACTTTTATGGGAATGAAGGATTGTGTCGACCACATTGTACGGAGAATGCCATAGGTTTTCCCCACTACGGTATTTATGTGACTGCTCCAGGTAAGGGTACGGTTAAAAACCATTCCAAGGTTTTTGGCGGTTTCCACATACTCAATTGGTGTATTATTTAGCATCACAAACGGAAAGTATGACACGTTGAAAATTTTTTTCGATTCCACAATAGATTTTGAATTTTTAGGGTTCAGAAGGAGTTCATTTTGTTGGGACCAAATTCCAATATATTCGAGATCTTCTCTCGGTTTAATTGAACACTCACACCGTGTTCAATTAAACCGAGAGGGCAACTCAAAAGCATTTGCACGTCGTCAGCGTACATGTGAAGTGAGCAGTGTTTAGCAACAGACGGAACATTGCACCTACTAGATAGGATTCAAACACGTGCGAAAAAACTTATAGGAGACATAAGAATAGCGAACTCCTTAGTTTCGCTCGAACACAATCGAAACATCTCCTGCCTTACATTGTTTTATCGCTATTTTAACAACCAATGTTCAAATGAAATAGCCAGCTGCATTCCTCCCATTCAACAATTCAGCCGCAATACTCGTTACGCAATGAATGCAAATCAGTTTACCCTCAAGCCTATCTTCGAACGTACGCTGAAATACAGAGATTCGTACATAAACCGAACAACACGAATGTGGAATGCTCTACCAAACTCTGTTTTTCCTTGCCATTATAACTTACAGACATTTAAAACCAATGTGCATCGGTATCTCCTTTCTTCTTATCCCTAATTTCCTTAACGCACGCACTGTGCTAAAACATATAAGGGTATTCATAACCCCTTGAGTACGCGCAAATTATAAAAAAAAAAAAATTCACATAGAGAGAGAATAAAAGAGGACCCAGAATTGAGCCTTGTGGGACGCCCCGTGACGTTGGAATGGGTCTGATAAATCGTTGTTTACCTGTACGGACTACATTCTATCTTTAAGATAGGAAGATAAAAGTTTCACGGCGCTCGACGAGAAATTAAAGTTTCGATGGAGTTTTCGACATAAGATATTTTGGTCGACCATATCGAACGCTTTGGAGAAATCCAGCAGAATTAGGAAGTTAATATGATCTTTGTCAAGCGCTTGTCTCATATCTTCTGTTACTTTTAATAAGGCTGTCATACAACTGTGTCCTTTTCGAAAACCAGATTGCTTCGATGTTAATAAGTTAGAAGAACTAAGACAAATGGTCTTTTGGTTTTGTAAAATCCTTGCAAAAACTTTAGACAAGAAAGGTATAATTGCTATTGGTCGGAATTCAACACCTTTGGAGTTTTTAGGGACGGGTATTATCTTTGCCAATTACCATTGCACTGGGTATATGCCTGTTGTTAAAATGCTATTGAAGATATTCGTAATTATTGGCAAAACGATTGGTAAAAGTATCATAAGAAATTTAGGATGCATGTCATCGAGCCCCACTGCATTTGATTTTATCGAAAGTAGGCTTGCAACTACTTCGGTGCTATCAACTGCTCGGAAGGAAAACTTTGAATTTATAGTAATATCATTACTGATAAAAGCCTCGGTATTGTTTGGAACGTTCAAAGCGGCTAACGGTAGAGTTACAACTTTCCTGTTTAGCTCATTACTATCCATTCCGTCAATATGATTATTTTTGGCTTTGGCTACTCCAACTTGACGAAGATTTTTCCAGAGATCTTGTCCGCTGAGCGATGGATTTAGTCGAAAGGAATCTATTTGACGTTTTGCAGTGCATATAGCCATTACGACTTCGTTGCGTTTGTCTTTACCCTAAATTTCATTGGAGAAAGGAATGTCTGTTTTATAGTACCTTGGGTCTCAGCTAGCTTTTCGGCTAAAACATTTTGTTAAAGGTTCATTCCTTTTCGATGATTTTGGTTCTTTCATTACAAAACTATTTTTGAACGTTATTAAGTAGTTAACAAAGTACACCTCTAACCTGGAAGTGGCTTATTTTTGACAGCCATCAAAATATTTCTGTGTCTAGGTGTAATAGCTGACAGAAGGACAAATATTTAAATGACAGAGTATTATTAAACTTCTTTTTAAAAAATATTTGAATCCCTTTAAATCGTCCCAAAATCGGCTAAATTTCAATACATATCCCTATCAATATGTCTACCTTGATTATTTCTCAATGTTACAAGCTACGTACCAAAACGAATACACCCTATGTGAAAAGGTATGCCAATGATTTCATACTCCTCCCTTTTGTCGTCTTTGGATTACATGCATTAATACGAATCAAAACAAAGCGTTTTAGATAAGAATTACTATGTACATTGTACATGGTGCATACTTAGGAATGGGCGAATAAGACAACAACAAACGTGTGAAAAACAATCAACATTAACGTTTCGGTTGATAGAAGATAGGCTATGTAGTGGAAGCTGCAATTCATTAGCGCGAAGACAGCAATTAAGCCGACTAAATGATTAACAACCGGTAAATCCATTTAGGTTTCTAAGTCTTTTTCGTATTTCTTACTTTGAATAAATTGTTTTTACTCAGAATGTCTTTGACAATAACAAAATCGATTTTAGTCTTTATGAATAAATAAATATTGTAGGGTTGCCATTTTGATTCAACATTTTTGACAGTTCATAATAGCCAATAGTGTAGCACGTGGAGGTGGTTTTATTGATAATTAATAGATATAACGGGTGTTTTTTTTTTTTCGAATAGAGATAAAACTGACATTTTGTGGTCAAATCGGGCAACTCTAATGTCATTTATGTTCAATTTGGTTTGCCATTTCATCATAAACAGGTTGATAAATGTACAACGCTCCATCAGGGGCTATATTACATAAAACGAAACGAACGGCAAGTAAACGAAACAGAAGTAAACGATAGTCACGACAAAGCGCGATTGCGTAAAACGAGAAATTTATGACAGCTCAACGAAAACGAAAGCTATACGACTGCCCAATGCCAGTCGTAAGAAATTACGAGTATCGTAAAATCAAGAACGATACTCGTTTTATGTAATCGAATTTCAACGAGAACGAAGTGATTTCAACGATATTCGTTTTATAAAATATGGCCCCAGAGCAATTAATTCGATCGTTTTCGCACTACGCTTTCTCTATGTGATAATACGCATCCGCAGAGACGTCGAATAGTGCGCACCGAAGAATCTATTGCCGCTGTAGAGCAAAGTGTTGAAGAGGGTCCGAATGAATTCGCCACCGTGCACAGCAATTAGAGCTTTGTCCATCAACTTTATGGAAGATTTTGCGCAAAGACCTTGGATTACGACCTTACAAGATCCAGCTTGTGCAAGAATTATAGCCGCGAGACCATGCAATGCGTCGTGATTTTGCTGTATGGGCCGAAAATGAGATTGATTTCGATGCTGATTTTCATCGCAAAATTTTGTTCAGTGATGAGGCTCATTTTTGGTTGAATAGCTACGTCAAAAAGCAAAATTGCCGCATTTGGAGTGAAGAAATCCACATGAGACCCTTGAGACGCCATTACATCCACAAAAACTGACTGTTTGGTGTGCTCTATGGGCTGTTGGAGTCATTGAGCCATACTTTTTCCGAATTTATGCTGGAGAGTCAGTTACCGTTAATGGAGACCGGTATAGAGCCACGGTAACCGACTATTTTGATCCCGAATTCGATGGCATGAATGTGGATGAGATGTGGTTCCAACAAGACGGCGCTACATGCCACACAGCGCACTTCACAATCGATTTATTGAAGGAAACATTCGATGGGCGGATAATTTCGCGGAATGGACCTGTCCTGCCACCAAGATCGTGTGATTTGTCACCATTGTCTCGCCAACAAACCAGAAACATTAGGGAACTTGGAAGCCAACATTCGTGGCGTTATTGCCGAAATACGACCCCAAATGCTCGAAAAAGCGGTTGAAAATTGAACCTTTAGACTTGGCATATTTAAACATATTTAAACATTAATGGCATAAAATTATCCTTCCATAAAGCCTTATTGATGGACATTAAAACGATTTTCTTGTGTTTTCGAAGTTCTATACCTCTAAAAAAAAACACCCTTTACTAGGATTTTAACTAAATCAAAAGCCGAGTTCTTTTTGCTGCGTTTCAAACAGTTCCTTGGGTCTTTGTAGCAGATCATTTTGTCTAGGTTAAAACGTCAAGAAGATCAGCAGAAATCATTGTTACCGGCCTAAAAAGTCTCTGTATGATATTGTCCTTAAGTGCTTGAATCGTTTCCAGATTGTCCAAAGAGGTCAAATCGCAGTGCCGAAGCGGCCAATTGACATCGTCAAGACGACTGATAACAGGATTTCTGGTGCGCAAAAAATCGATTGTGTTGTGTGGGCTGTGGCATTACGCACCATCCTGCATGAACCAGAGGTTGTCCAAATTCATGTCTTCAATTTCAGTAAACAAAAAAAGTTGTTTATTATGGCTCTGTAACGCCCACCGTTGACCAAAACGTTGTTTCCAGCCTCATTTTCGAAGATGATCCAATGATACCACCACTCCACAATCCGTACAAAATTGTCACTCTCTGCGGATGCATCGGCGTCTCGACAGTTACGTTCGGGTCTTTCGAGCCCCAGGTGCGGCAATTTTGATTGTTAACGTAGCCGCTGAGATGAAAAAGCGCCTTGTCAGAAAAGATGATTTTTTGTCCAAAATCGTTGTCCAATCTGAGCTGCTCTAAGGTCCAAACTGATATTTCCCAATGTTGTTCATGCATATGAACTCATTTCGTTACGCGGGACTATGATACTGACATTCTGTCAATATTTCGAGCGGGAAACAGCTGTCAGTGTCAAAATAACCTATGATTTAAAAATAAACCATTAGATGAATGTACTTTCGAAATAAGGATGCTTACGTTTTAACTTTTGTAGTAAATATTTACATGAGGAACCAAAATTAACCAGCTTTGTCAACCCGCACCGTAAAGTTATTTACGGATTTTAGGAACATATAATGAGCTGTTCTTTCGTATCAAAATGGCGCGCAAAAAAGTCGCAAAATGTTGTAAAAAATGTACATTAATCAGGTCCATCGCACAAAAATTTTCCCGGGAAACTGTTCCCATTCAGCAATCTGATTTACATTGCTGACAAGGGAAAAATTCCCTGGAAAATTTATTCGCGATAGGCCTGTAATATAATTTTATGAAGCAAAAAGGTCGTTGAGGGCTCCCCTTGATTATTCTCTCCTAACCTGGAATGATTTATCAGATCATGGAGAGAGGAGGTCCAGTGAAAACAATGATTGTTTACAGCAGTTGAATATCGAACCTTTCATACCACTAAACACTGTCCCACAAAGCAGTGCTGCAGTTACATTTTGAGCCCACCCGTTCATACAACACTTTTCTAATTACATATGCATATGTATTTGAAAAGGTTGAAGGTTTATTACATCCATAGAGGCAGTGTGTCTTTTCTAAACTTTTTAAGTTTTATCAATTAAAATAAAACCTTAAGATAACATTTAAAGAGAGTACCGTTTCGTTTTTAAGCATTTAAATTAAATACTTTTACACTTGACCCATTTACACAATCCATTCATCAATCATTCCCCACCTAAGAGACCGATAACATTACCTAAATATGTCAAAAAAAAAGTAATTTAGAAGCACACAAAAACGTGTCCATGAAAACTTGTATGTA